>CM056059.1:55511527-56111527 GCA_029574335.1 Rana kukunoris | reverse complement strand
TTGAAACGATCTGACTCCCACCTCCCTATACGTCTCACCACCTGTGAACCCAAACCCCATCTGGCCACTTCTGTAGCTGGCCCAACACAAAATGAATTAGTATTAAACTGGGAAACCTCTCTACCCGCCCCAACCAAACAACGGTGAAAAACTGTCAAAAACTTAAAATGTGACAAGGACGAGCCATCCTCATGCAGCAAAAAGGAACCTAGCCCTAACCCCCTCACTCTGAGATATCGTTGAATAGAAGAAATCGGGAAAACTGAGTCTGGCAGCACCCGAAACAATGACATAGTGACCTCCTTCCCCAACTGATCGGTTTTTGACTTCCCAATATGAAGCCGGACGCAATCGCCGGCAGGGGCGGACTGACCATTGAGTCACTCGGGCACTGCCCGAGGGCCCCATGCCACTAGAGGGCCCCATCAGGGTTGCCAGGCTCAGTAAAACCATGGACATAATCTAATCTAAACCCATGGACATAAACCAGGGGCCCCATAATCTTCTATTGCCCAGGGGCCCCATGACTTGTCAGTCCGCCCCTGATCGCCGGTCACTGTCATGTCCGATACTTGCAGCCCACCCACATCCCACCTGTTCTTGATTACTAATTCCCCAATTCGCAACTCCCCAAAATTCTGGAGCATATAGCTGTTTCATTGACCAGTCCTTTTTAGCTCAGCAACACATTCCTCTACAAACCAGTGAACAGGGACTCGCTGTACTCCTGGCCGATGGGTCTCACATTAAATATGGGGTGGTAACCAAGGAGACCCCACAGATGCTGACCATCTCCTCCACCAACCACCGAGAGCTGCTGCGTTTAGACGCAATCTCTTCTCCCTTAATTCCTGTCATCCTGGGCTACAGGCCCACAACCCACAGATAGACTGGGAATCTGGAAGTATCAAGTTCCAGTCACCATATTGCCAGACACACTGTTTGGAAACTTCACCACCCTCACCTGCTTCCCTGCTGTGTATAGACGCAGACCACGAATACCTGGACATTTTCAGCAAATGAGGAGCAGACAGCCTTCCTCCACACAGACCTTATGACTGCCCCATTGAGCTCCTTCCCAGGGCTGAGATTCCATTTGGGCGCATCTTTCCTTTATCTGATCAGAAATCAGGAATTTTGAAGGACTATATTGATGAGAACCTGCAGAAAGGATTCATCTGTCCCTCTACCTCACCAGCCGGTGCTGGTATATTTTTTGTAGAAAAGAAGAATCATTCCCTAAGACCATGTCCGGACTATCGTGACCTAAATAAAATAACAGTGAAGGATCACTATCCCCTTCCTCTAGTCGCTGGACCCCCGATAGGCAGTAGCAGCAAGCCTAACCAGGGGCGGACTGACCATTCAGTCATTTGGGCAGTGACCGAGGGCCCCGTGCCACTAGGGGGCCCCATCAGGGTGGCCAGCCTCAGTAAAACTAGGGACAGTATGTCAAAAATCTGTGTATTTTTATATCTGTTCTTAAAAAGTCTGAGACCGACATTATTTTGATGTAAAAATCTGGACTTTTTAGCTGCCCCACCTCTGCACTGCCCTCTCAGCCAATAGGAACAAGCTGTACACGCCCCCTTCCACAGCGCGGCTTTTTTGACACAGAAGCAGGAGAAACTGCTGGAGGAGAGAAGAGGGAGGCCTGCAGTGTGGGACGGACTGCTGCCTGATAAGGTAAGCTGGCTCAGCTTTACAAAATGGATTCTTGTTGGTGGATTCCCCTGGAGAGCAGAGAGGGAGAGGATGTGTTACCTCCTCCTGTCTCTGAGGCTATTAGATCGATGTTGTGTGTGATAAGTGCACTGCTGCTGGAGGAAGGACATGTCCTGAATGTCTCTCCCAATCTCTACTAACTACATCTCCCTACTCATTACCTGCCCACCACTACAAAGGCACAGTCTCCCTCCTCTCCTCTCCTCTCCTCTCCTCTCCTCTCCTCTCCTGTATTACCAACTCTTGTGTCTGTCAGCTGCTGGGGCACTACAATTCCCAGCATGTCAGGAGATAGTGGCAGCAGTAGTGTGTTCAATCAGGCTGAGTTTTGGGTGAAAAATGCTGATGTGTATATACTGTATAGTGTGTGTGTGTGTATATAGTGTATAGTGTGTGTTTATACTGTATAGTCTATGTAGAGTGTGTGTGTATATACTGTATAGTGTATGTGTGTTTATACTGTGTGTGTGTATATACTGTATAGTCTATGTATAGTGTGTGTGTATATACTGTGTAGTGTGTGTATATACTGTATAGTGTATGTATAGTGTGTGTGTATATACTGTATAGTGTATGTATAGTGTGTGTGTATATACTGTATAGTGTATGTATATATACTGTGTGTATGTGTATATAATATATAGTGTGTATGTATACTGTATGTGTGTATATACTGTATGTATAGTGTGTGTGTACACTGTATGTATAGTGTGTGTGTATATTCTTTGTGTGTATATATTGTATGTATAGTGTGTGTGTGTATATATATATATATATATATATATATATATATATATACTGTATGTATAGTGTGTGTGTATATTCTTTGTGTGTATATATTGTATGTATAGTGTGTGTGTGTGTATATACTGCATGTGTGTGTGTATATACTCTATGTATAGTGTGTGTGTACACTGTATGTATAGTATGTATAGTGTGTATATATACTGTATGTATAGTGTGTGTGTGTGTGTGTATATTCTTTGTGTGTATATATTGTATGTATAGTGTGTGTGTATAGTGTGTGTATATACTGTATGTATAGTGTGTGTGTATATACTGTATGTATAGTGTGTGTATATATTGTATGTATAGTGTGTGTGTATAGTGTGTGTATATACTGTATGTATAGTGTGTGTGTATATTATTTGTGTGTATATATTGTATGTATAGTGTGTGTGTGTGTGTATATATATACTGTATGTATAGTGTGTGTGTGTATATATACTGTATGTATAGAGTGTGTGTGTGTGTATATACTGTATGTATAGTGTGTGTCTCTATGTGTATGTATATTGTGCATGTGTGTGTATACTGTATGTTTCATGTGTGCCCACTGCTGCTCAACAGATCTAACAATCCCATGCCCGTGAAAAATGCACTTGTTGCCATTTGGAGCCATCTGATTGGTGAACTGCAGAGCTCGACCTCAGATCAGGCAGCAGGGCAGGGCTGGGTGCACACCTGTGCAGTGACATCATGACACACATCAAGCATGGCCTTTATTCACATGCCCCGCTGCCCAATCTGAGGCCAACCACAGCAGTTCACTATTCCGCTGGATCTACGACTCACTTGTGCAGTTCAGAGGTGGCAGCAAGTGGATTTTTTCTAATTAAAAGCCTTTTCCTGACAGCTGCCTGCCACACCAAGCACTAAGGTGCAAATGTGTGTGTAAGGGGACACTGATGGAAGGTGGCACACTGGGGGGCACTACCGTAGGGTGGAACACTGGGGGGCTCTGCCGTAGGGTGGCACACTACGGGGCTCTGCTGTAGGGTGGCACCCTGGGGGCCTCTCCCATAGGGGGGCTCTGCTGTAGGGTGGCATACTGGGGGGCACTGCCGTAGGGTGGCACACTGGGAGTCTCTTCAGTAGGGTGGCACACTGGGGGGCCTCTTCAGTAGGGTGGCACACTGGGGGGGTTCTGCCATAGGGTGGCACACTGGGGGGGCTCTGCCATAGGGTGGCACATTGGGGGGACTGTGATGTATATGGAGAATGTTGGGACTTTGTTGTAAGGGAGGACTCTGATGTGAGCGTGGAGCTTATCCTGACTGTTGTACTATATATGTTGTTTTGTTTGTTACTTACTCCTGGCGTGACGGCCATCTGTAAACCCAGAGAGGCCCATAATCTTCTATTGCCCGGGGGCCCCATGAGTTGTCAGTCCGCCCCTGAGTCTAACTATTAGTAATTGGAGTTACTAATGCGCTAACCACACCGGGTATAAATATACAACGACTAAAATTATAAATATACACAAGCAGCAGCCATAGCAAAAGTGTTCACACACAAAAACAGTTTGTTTAAAGAAGGGGTGAAATGGCGCTTACTTAAAATGATCTATTAATAAAAAAAATTGTAAAGATTCCTGTGGAAATAAATACTGTTCCTGTGCAAAAAAATTCTGATAAATACAATATATCTTAAGTAAATGTAGCACCCTGCTCCTGTTGAACAGGTGCTGCTGTAAATTTAGAGGGGGTTGAGTCATTATTTGGCCCAGACAACTGTAATTATGGGCAATTTAGCCTCTGTTCCAGCCATGACTGTGCTGGGAGTTGCCACCATTGTTTGTCTGGGGGTGTCATTATTACTCCAGCCAAGGGAGGCAGCAGCAGAGTCAGGGTGTATTGGGTGTCCCCCTCGGCAGCCAGTCACTTGGGAGTGGTTGTCCCGCTGTGCATCCTTAGGAGGGATACTTAAGGGACAGATGCCATTGGAGGGGGGGCTGTTGTCCCACGTGCCTTGTGGCCCATCTGGCCTGGGGTGCACGGTCCTGAGTCGTGACTCCGGGACCACGTTGGTCCGGGGCTGCGGTTTCATTGGTAGGCCCAGTAGTCAGACTGGGTCTGCATTTTCAAGGTGATCCTGTGCTGTCTGTCCTGTGGGAAGAAGCCACTTGATGAAGGGAGCCAGGGGAGGACCTATCCTAGAGAGGACCATGCAAGAGGCTGGTATCTTGGGAGAAGGCCTGGAAACTTAATCGAACGATGCACCATACTCTGGGGGCCCGCAGCACGGCGATCAGGGATGAGGCGTGTCCCTCGGGACACAGCCCATCCCCAATGAGGGTAAGGAGCTAATAAAAATGTCTCTTTACCATGTGACTAGCTGTGTTCAGAGTACCTGTCACCAGCATTAGAGTACCTATCGCCAGCCCATCAGAGTACCCGAATACCTGTCAAAAGCCCATGCCTCATAGAATATACATTGGGGTGTATGCTTTTCAAAATGGGGTCATTGTGCAGGTAATTCCACTGTCCTGGTGCTCCAGGGCCTTTAAAGGTGTGATAGATCATCAGGAAATTATGGGCCAGATTCACGTACAGTGGCGCATATATTGACCCGAGTAGCGCACCTGCTTTACGCTAGACCGGCGCAATGTAGAGGCGCAATTACCATATCATCGTAGTATTTGCACAGAAATTTGCGCCGGTGCAATGTAATTTCTGAGGCGTAAGGCGGGGTAATTTAAATTTGGAAAGACGTGGGCGTGTTCCATTTAAATGAGCCGTGAATCCATGCAAATGAAGAGCCGGCCGGATTGCGCATGCGCACATGAAGCAGACCATGGTCAGCACCTCTCTGCGCATGCTCAAAACTCGGCACGGCGCAATCAGTGAGATTGGAACTAGGCCCAGTCAACTTAGTGAGCTACGCAGAGAGCTTAAATAGACAGAGACAAATGGCCTTCCTTTGCAAAAGTACATCCATTTGCATCCCTTCCTATACAGCAAGGTGCTTTTGTTCTGTTCTCTGTTCGCGTTTGTCGGTTTGTGACTTGTGTTTGATATATTTGTTGACTGTTTTGTATAGTGTTTTGGATAGTGGTTTTCTGAGTGTTGTTTGGTGACTGTTTTTGATACTTTTTGGGTGACTGATTTTTGGTGACTGATTTTTGTTGATTGTTTTGGTTCCAGTTTGTGAGAACATGAGTGAAAGGAAGCGAAAGTTGAATTTTTCTTTGCGGGAGAAGGGCATTCTTGCCAGGGCCATTACACAATATGGCCGTTTCCTGCACGGCGCGGAGAGTGCCAACACCACCCCGGCCAGGAAGGCTGAGATATTGCAGGCCATCACAGACAAGGTCAACTCGTTTGGGGGGAGACCCGGACACGCCAGGGGATTACCAAGAAGATTAATGACCTCCGTGGTGTGGTCCGTGGGAAGCTAGGCAAGATTGCCGCCCATGCCAGGGGCACTAGAGGGGGCCCACCATGCCCTGTTAGGCTGACTGAGGACTCGGAGGAGCGTGCGGTGGCCCAGACCTTCAACAGGCAGCAAGTGGAGGGACTGCCTGGCTTTGAGTCCAGTCAGGAGGCCGTGAGGACAGGTACGTTTTTTTTGTTTTTTTTCTATCTGGTGTGTGGGGGGGAAGGGAATATGTGGCAAGTGTGTGGATCCTCCAACCTGTGAATGTTTTGTGTCATCCACAAATGTGCAGGAGGGTGCTGGGCCATCTGGCCTGACCGCACCATCCCCGGGGCAACAGCCTGATGAAGACCCCCAGACAAGGCCGGAGTCCTCAGAGGAGGTTGAGGAGGAGGAGTTTGAGTTGGAGGAGGAGGGCTTGTCAGGGAATGGCTTGTTTATTTTGGAGGAGTCTCCATCAGGGGTAGCCCCTCCCACTCCTCCCCCAACAGGGCTCCCCTCCCAAGGGGCTCCCCTTCTCCCCGGCCACAAGCCTCATCTTGAGGCAGGAAGGCATCCCACAAAACTAGGGGGTGGCCGAGTTTCTGCCCGCCAACCTGAGAAGGGACCAGGCCCTTCAGACCCGCCATCTGGGACAGGTCAGCCAGAGTTTGGGGCGGATGGAGGAGAGCCTGTCCTCCATAAACGATACACTTGGGGACATGGCCTGAAACTCCCTGGCCCTGATCAATTGCCTAAATGAACAGCAGGCTACCACAGCAGGCGTTGGTCAGGATGTGCGGGCCCTCAGTCAGGATGTGAGGGCCCTCACCCAGGCTATCCAGGCCAATACGGCAACCCTCAATGATGGCCTGACTCACATTGCCGTGAGACCAGGGGATGCTCCTCCTTCCCCGGATTACCCCCCCATGAGTTGGCCCTGAGGAGCCGGGGCCGTGGCCGCTGGTCATTTTTTTTGGGTGCTGGACAATTTTTTTGTTGGGGTTGTGACTAATTTTTGAATGTGGGGGTGACATTCCTGCCGGAAAAGGGGTGTCACCCTCATTTGTGGTGGAGAAGGGAACCCCAGGACCAGGGAGAAGTGATCCCCAGGTCCGTGTGAATGGTGTATGAATGTACAGTGACATAATTGTAGCCGTGGCGTGGCGTTGCTGCTCACAAGACCTGCATGGTGGGCTTGTGCTAATCCAATTAGATGAGGATGTGGTGTGTGTGATCTAGGGACCACAGTGGTGTGCATGCATGCATTCTCATTGTGCCATGATTAATGTGTGTGTTTAACGTGCAAAGATGCCTAATGTGAGCTGTCTCCTGGCTGCTCTTCCCTCAGAAGACGGGGTAGCGTCGGTTAGGGGGGGATTTTCTGGTTCGGGGGTCAGGTCATCACATATGTCAATCTCCAGGCCCTTTCTCACTGCGAAGTTGTGCAGCATGCAACATGCACCGATGATCTTACATGCACCCCCAGACTTACATGCACCCCCAGACTAAACGTGACTTCAGGAGGCCAAAGGTGCGCTCCACGACTGCACGGGTTTTGGCGTGTGCTTCATTGTATCTTTCCTCTCCTGGGGTTTGGGGGTTCCGGATAGGAGTCATGAGATGGGGTCCCAGTGCATATGCAGAGTCACCTGGAAGGCAAAAGACAGGAGGATGTTAGTAGTGCATGTGCCCCTTGTGATTTCTGCATCATGGGGGGGGGGGGGGACAGTCATGCCTGTCACTCATGTCACTTACCAACCAGCCAGCTGTCCCCATACATGTTCTGTTCGAATTCCATTGGGATGGGGCTCTGATTGTATATGTAGCTGTCATGGCTGGATCCGAGGTGTTTGGCACGGACGTGCCATATGAGGCATTTGGCATCGACTATCACCTGTACATTGATGGAATGCCAATGCTTCCGATTGCGGTATATGTGCTCTGTCTCACGGGGGGGGGGGGGGGCTGGAGTGCCACATGTGTGCAATCAATGGCCCCCACGGTGCATGGGAATCTGTCAATTCTGTAGAAATCTGTCATTTCCTTCTGCCGCAGGTCCTCCTGGGTGGGTTTGATGATTTGGTTGGCCATGCGTCTGAGAATTGCAGGGATAACCTGGTGCACACATCTGCTCATGGAGGATTGTGACATCCCAGCCACCACACCACTTGTTCTTTGAAAAGAGCCAGTGGCAAGGAAATGGAGTGTTGCCAGGACCTTAACCAGTGGCTGCACTGCATGTGAGCGGTGTGTTGGGCTGGTGATGTCCTCCTGCAGGGTTGTGGTTAATTCCAGGATGGCATGAGGGGTGAATCTGAAGATGCGAGACACCTCAGAATCACTCATGCCAAAGAAGTCTATGCGTGTGCGGTATATCCTCTCATGTGCCCTCCTCCGTGCCCTCCTCCTTCTGCAATCATCTAAAGTCAGTAGTATAGCCATAAGCAAGGATGCCCCTGGCATGTTGGCATACAGATTGTTGTCCTGCAAGTGTGGCTGCTCAGCTCGTCCCTAACGGTGTTGCTTTAGCTGACATGTAGACAGATTGTCTAATTTTAAGCCTGCTTTTATATGGACTAATTTTAGACAGGACGTGCAGCTGATGCACACAGTGCGTAGCCTGCGCTGCACAAACTTACTTTTATGGATCGCCGTAACTCCTTCATTTGCATATTTGCCTAGCAAATCAATGGTGTGTCTAGCGCATTTTTTGCGCGCATGATGCGCCGGTCTATCGAAATGACGCCGTTCGTAAAAATCTAGATTTCTGGCGCATATCGTTTTTGGGATACGGCGCATAGATACGAAGGCGCATATTTCCAATTGCGCAGGCGCAGCTCCTGATACTCCAGCGTAAGTGCTTTGTGAATCTGGCCCCAAATGTGTAATTTATGCTCCTAGAACGCCTGACGGTGCTCCCTGCATGTTAGTCCTCTGTATGTGGCCAGTCTGTGTAAGACTCACACATGTGGTATCGTCATACTCAGGACAAGCAGAATTTTGGGGTGTCATTTTTTAAATGTACATGCTCTGTGTTTTTTTAATTTTCTTTTCCAAATTTTCCAAAAACTTGTGGAAAAAAAATACATGTTCAAAAGACTCATAATGCCTCATAGATTATATGTTGGGGTATTCGTTTTCTAAAATGGGGTGATTCTGTGGGTAATTCCACTGTCCCAAATTGCCTGTTGGTGCTCCCTGCATGCTGGGCCTCTGTATGTGGCCAAGCTGTGAAAAGTCTAACATATGTGGTATCGCCATACTCAGTATGAGTAGCAGAATGTATTTTGGGTGTAATTGGAAGTATGCTTATGCGATGTGTGAGGCCGCGTACACACGATCAAATCTATCTGCTGGAAACGGTCTGCCCGACCGTCCCAGCAGACACATTCGATCGTGTGTACGGGCGAGCAGATGGATTTGGCCAGCCGACAGATTTTAAAGCATGCTTTAAAATCTGTCGGCTGGGAATCCGTCCGCCCGACATGTCTGCTGGTTAGTACGCTAACCAGCAGACATATCTTCTCGCACATGCGTCGAATGGATTCGACGCATGTGCATTAGTAATTTACTTCCTGGTGCGGTGACGTCAACGTCACCGCCACGTCACCGCCACGTCAGTGCGCTGTCTGCTGGCGGGGATTTTGGTTTGATCGCGTGTACAGCGATCAAACGAAAACGGCCAGCAGACAGATTTGTTCAAATCGGTCGGTCCGACCGATTTGAACAAATCTATTTGCTTGTGTGTACGGGGCCTGAGAACTAATTTGTTATTATGACAATTTTGTGTAAACAAAAAATAAATAAAAAAACTCACCATGCCCTTTTACTAAATACCTTGGACTGTCTACTTTAAAAAAAAGGGGTTCATTTGGTATTTGTACTGTCCTGACATTCCAGGGTCTCAACAACTGAGATAGGCTGTCAGTACCTCAGGTGTGATCAATTTTTAATGATTTGCACCATAGCTTGTAGACTTTATATATTTCACACAGACCAAATAATATCCACTAATTTGGATTATTTTTACCAAAGATATGTAGCAGTATAAATGTTGTCCCAAATGTATGAACACAAATTACTTATTTGCAAAATGCTATAATAGAAATTAAAACCTTTTTTTTTTTAAATGTTCGCTCTTTTTTTAAATATCACTAAAAGAAACTGGCTGAGTAATTGTCATTGAAAGTGTGAGGCCTCATACACACGACCGAGGAACTCGTCATAAATGAATCTTGACAAGCTTTCTTTGCGTACACACTGTCAAGACAAAATCTTGTCTTTCTCAAACGCGGTGACGTACAACATGTACAATGGCACTATAAAGGGGAAGTTTGATTCCACTGGCACAACCCTTGGGGCTGCTTTTGCTAATCTCATATTACTGCGTGTTAAGTAAAAGTTTGGTAAGAGACGATTCACGCTTTTCAGTCTGTTGCAGCGTGACAAATGTGCTATCTCCATTACAAACGCTACTTTTACCAAAGGTGCGCTCCCATCTCATACTTTATTCTGAGCATGCGCGGGTTTCTTAGCGTACACACGAACGTGTTTCTCATCGTAGCCCGACGAGAAACAAGACGAAGAAATTGAGTCTCCCGACGAGGAAAAAGAGAACGTGTTCTCTTTTTTTCTCGTTGAGTTCCATGACAGTTTTCTAAAACGAAAAAAATACACACAACCGTTTTCCTCGGCAAAAAAGCTCTGCCACCAAGTTTCTTAATGAATTCTGTCCAGGAAAATGGTCGTGTGTACGAGGCCTGAGAGTGCTGAAAGCTGAAAATTGGTCTGGGCAGGAAAGGGGTATACGTGCCCTGTATTGAAGTGGTTAAATAGCAAAAAATGCCCTGATCATAAAAAGGGATAAAACCTTTCCGGAGGTCAAGTGGTTTTAAGTAATAATTAAACCCCCCACATTTAACACAATCTTGAAAAATAAACTACTTTTTATAATTTAACCCCTATGTTTGCTGGACAGCTGGGAATAAAGGGATTTTTAAATACAGCTTACCTGTAAAATCCTTTTCTTGGAGTACATCACGGGACACAGAGCGGCATATTCATTACTATATGGGTTATATGGAGTACCTTCAGGTGTGGACACTGGCAATCTCAAACAGGAAGTCCCCTCCCTATATAACCCCCTCCCCTAGAGGGAGTCCCTCAGTTTTGTAGCAAGCAGTATGCCTCCCAAAACATGTTCCCATAAGAGGGGTGGGAGCTCTGTGTCCCGTGATGTACTCCAAGAAAAGGATTTTACAGGTAAGCTGTATTTAAAAATCCCTTTTTCTTTCTCGTACATCATGGGACACAGAGCGGCATATTCATTACTATATGGGATGTCTGAAAGCAATGCTTTAATGAGGGGAGGGAGACATCTTCTCAAAAGGGATTTAATTTAGAGGTATACTCAAATAATAATAATAAATCCAACTTAGTCAAGAAATAATTTTTATTTTATTTTTTTTTTACAACCAAGGGTGCCCCCGATCCCGAGGATCTTAAACCGCAGCCTGTAGTACTGCCTGCCCAAAGGCTGAATCCGCATTCCTTCTCACGTCTAGTTGATAAAACCTTGTAAACGTGTGGACTGATGACCACGTCGCCGCCTTGCATATCTGAGCCATAGAGATCTGATGGTGCGCTGCCCAGGAGGCGCCCATGGCCCTGGTAGAATGGGCTTTTACCGACAAAGGAGGAGGCAACCTCTTCAAACCGTAGGCCTGAATGATTAATTGTCTAATCCATCTCGAGATGGTGGATTTTGCAGCTGCTTGCCCCTTCTTGGGGCCATCTGGTAAAACGAACACCACCTCTGTTTTCCGGATCTTTTCTGTAGCTTTAAGATAGGCCTTCATGGCCCGGACAATATCTAAGGTATGCAGCAACCCCTCCTTTCTAGATGTGGGTTTCGGAAAGAAGGATGGAAGTACCAAATCCTGGTTCAAGTGAAAATTGGATATAACCTTTGGTAGAAAGGAAGGATGAGGCCGGAGAACTGCCCTGTCCTTATGTAGAACGAGATATGGTTCCTTACACGATAAGGCTGCCAACTCTGACACTCTCCTGGCCGAAACTATGGCGACCAAGAATACCAACTTCCTTGTCAGTAAAACTAAAGGAATCTCAGCCAACGGCTCAAAGGGTTGTTTCTGTAGAGTGGACAGAATAAGATTTAAGTCCCATGGACAAATTGGTGACTTGACAGGAGGATTAATACGCAAGACCCCCTGTATGAAGGTTTTTACCAGCGAGTGGGTGGCCAGCGGCCTCTGAAACCACACTGACAGAGCTGAAATCTGTCCCTTGATTGTGCTTAATGCCAGGCCTTTATCCACTCCTAGCTGGAGAAAACTTAACACCCTATCAATGGTATATTTGCGGGAATTCCATCTTTTGGATTCACACCAGCCTACGTAGGTCCTCCACACCCTGTAATAAATCACCCTGGAGGCCGGCTTTCTAGCCCTAATCAGGGTAGGAATTACCTGCCTAGACAGACCTCTACCCCTGAGAATCAGGGATTCAGCCTCCAGGCTGTCAAATTTAGACGCTGTAATGTAGGGTGGAGGATCGGGCCTTGTGAGAGTAGGTCTGGTCGTAGAGGAAGAGTCCAAGGGTCTCCCACTGCCATCTTCAGGACTAGTGAGTACCATGTCCTCCGGGGCCAAGCTGGAGCTACTAGAATGACTGGCTTGTGCTCCACTCTGATCCTGCGCAACAGGCGAGGAAGTAACTGTAGCGGAGGGAATGCATATAGAAGTTTGAATTGATGCCAAGGGCAAACCAACGCATCGGTTCCGCAGGCCATAGGGTCCCTCGCTCGAGACACGAACCTGTCTAGTTTCTTGTTGAACCTGGATGCCATTATATCTATGTCTGGCATTCCCCACTTCTGGCAGATTGTCTGAAAGACCTGGGGATGCAGAGACCACTCCCCCGGCGACAGAATCTGGCTACTTAAGAAGTCTGCCTGCAGGTTGTCCACTCCGGGAATGAATATCGCCGAAATGCAGGGTACATAAACCTCTGCCCACTGAAAAATCAAGCTCACCTCCCTCTGAGCGGCCTGACTCCTGGTTCCCCCTTTGGTGGTTTATGTATGCCACCGCTGTGGCATTGTCTGACTGGATTCTCTCCGGGGACCCCTATAATCTGGAAGTCCATGCCAGGAGGGCTAGGCGAGCAGCTCTGATCTCCAAGACATTGATGGGTAGCTGCCTCTCCGCTTCCGCCCAAGTTCCCTGGCGAGAGAACCCCTCCAAGACCGCCCCCCAGCCTGCCAGGCTGGCGTCTGTGGTAACTACCTTCCAGACAACGGGGCTGAAGGACCTTCCCTTTAGAAGATTCTAAGGGTTTAACCACCAGGCCAGGCTTTGTCGGACCTTTGATGATAGCGCCAAAAGGGACTCCAAGGCATGTGCTCTCTTGCTCCAGGCTGCTAGAATGGCTGCCTGTAGGACGCGAGTGTGGATCTGAGCGTATGGTACTGCCTCGAACGTGGCCACTAGCTTGCCTAGTAATCGCATACACAGGCGAATAGTTGTTTTTTTCTTGCTTAGAACCAACTGAACCAACCCCTTGATAGCCTTGACCTTTACAAGGGGCAGGAACACCCTTTGCTGTTCTGTGTCTAACCTCATGCCGAGGTATTCCAACTGCTTTGTAGGATGAAACGCTGATTTTTCCCGGTTTAGGACCCAGCCGAACCTCTCGAGGTACTGAACCGTGAGGTTTACTGCCTGTTGCAGACACGGCCGTGAGTGATCTATGATAAAAAGGTCGTCCAAGTATGCTAGGACTGTGACCCCTTGGATCCTTAGATTGGCCAGAACTGGGGCTAGGATCTTCGTGAATACCCGGGGGGCCGTGGCCAGCCCGAAGGGGAGCGCCCTGAATTGGAAGTGTCGCTGCCCCACTGCGAAGCGTAAAAATCTTTGATGCGGCTGAAAGATTGGTACATGAAGGTAAGCATCCTTTATGTCTATGGAAGCCAGAAAGTTGTCCCTCTGGAGCGTGGCGACTGCTGACCGGACGGATTCCATCCAGAAGGAACGAACCCTTAGGTAAACGTTTAAACTCTTTAGGTCCAAGATTGGCCTGACATCGCCGTTGGGCTTTGGTATGACAAAGAGATTGGAATAGAAACCTAGCCCCTGCTCTTGGGCTGGTACCTCTATTATCACGCCTTGGCAAAGCAGGTGATCCAAAGCTGCCAGCATCGAGGCCTTCTTTGCTGGATCTTTTGGTAGCCTTGACTCTTGAAAATGAGGCGGAGGAAACTTTAGAAACTCCAGTCTGTAGCCTGTGGTTACAGACGCCCGGACCCATTTGTCGGGGATCTTGGCTTCCCAAACTTCTGAGAAGAAACGAAGCCTTCCCCCCACCCGCGAGAGTGGCTGGCTTTGTCGGCTTGCGATACCATGGTCTCTTACCCCCAGGGGCCTGTCCCTGCGATCTATTGTTAAAGTTTGATCGCGCAGGCGGCCGTCGATACTGCCTGGAATTTGAGGGCCCTGAGACAGGAGAGAGCTGCCTTTTAAATGTAGGACCCCGGAATCTCTTTTTGACTGGTAAAAGGGTACTTTTACCGCTTGAAATAGTCTGAATGTATTTATCCAGATCCTCTCCGAAGAGTCGTCCTCCATGGAAGGGAAACCCTGCCAGAAGCTTTTTGCATGGGGGGCTCCGCCGCCCAGTTCTTCAACCATAAGAGCCTTCTCATGTGTACCAAAAATAGTGATAAACGAGAGGCCTGCTGGATGGAATCCTTTATAGCATCTACCGCAAAACACAGAGCTCTGGGAATGTCAGAAAACTCTTCTGCCTGTTGGGTAGGCATGTCTTTTAGCATTTGTTTTGTCTGGTCCTTTAACGCCTGACAAACTCCAATTGCAGCCACAGCTGGCTGTACTACTGCTCCTGCCGTAGCAAAGGATGCCTTTAAAAGTGTCTCTAACCGTTTATCAACCGGATCTTTAAACATTTGTATGTTTTCCACCGGGCAAGTTAGTGATTTATTCACACATGAGATGGCTGCATCCACCACTGGGAGCTTCCACCTCTTCGAGAATTTTTCCTCCATAGGGTAAATGGCCGAAAATCTCTTCGGCGGCAGAAAAATCCTGTCCGGTCGTACCCAATCCTAAAAGATCAATTCCTCCAAGAGAGGATGGACCGGAAAAACCGCGTTGCTCAAAGGAGCTTTCAAAGAGCCCAGAGAGGATACCGCAGGAACCTGAGGCTCTGGCAATGGTAAATTAAATGCCGAGCGGACCATGTCCGTCAAAGACTGTACCCACAGTCTCTCTGTCTGGGAGTCTGAAAATGGTTCCTCAGAGGTAGATCCCTCAATCCCTGAACCCTCTTGGTTCCGGTCTAGTTGATCCTCCTGCGATTCCAATTCCTCCTGAGAGAGAATTTCAGCATCTGAGGATACACCATTTGGCGATGGGGATCTAGCCCGTTTCTTGCCAGGAATAGATCTAGCGATCATCGCTGCTAATCTTTCTTCTAGCCCCCCTAGGGAGACGGCTAGCATCTCCTCTGTGATAAACACAGGGCTGGGCTGATCTGGGCCAGCCTCAGCACCAGACCCCCCCAATGGCTCATCCAAGGCGACCTTCATGGGAATAAGCTGCGGGGAAAGTATCGGCATATCATCAGAATCATAGGGGGAACCCCTTTGTTTTTTGGTCTTTTTTGTACCTTTTGATCCCGAACCTTTGGAAGCCATAATACAAAATCGAGGGACTCCGCCTACAACAACAGACTGTAGTGGCCAGGAGTACAAAACTAGGGTTTAGGGGACAACAGATCACTAATGCCCAAAAACCGATGGGGCCCCGTATGTTCTTTTTTTTTTTGATAATATATAACTTTTTTTTTTTTTTTTAAAACATACAGCGTCGCCCCCAAATTTAGTTTGCCAGCCTCCAACCTGTTGCCAAAGGGGATTTTTTGGCTTAACACAAAAGCATTGGAACAAAGTCCAGCATGTACTACCCCTCTTCCGCCACCGGGAGTCACTGTTCTGCCGCTCTGCGTCCTCTCCCTTCCAGATCAGCCTCAGACTGAGCAATGACCATAGCCTGCTGTTGTAACAGCAAATAAGGCGCGCCCCTGATGACGCTGCAGGCACGCCCCCCCCCCCGCCCTCCCCTCCGAATGGCGCGAAAAAACGTCTATAAGACGTGCGCGCGCACACGCGCGCGCGTATGCCGGAGAAGGAAGCACATGGAGGAGCCGCGCTGCTGGAGACCCAGGACTGCAGCTTCAGGCGGCAGAATCAAACCCCCGGCCAGGTAGGACTCTCCAAAAGGCCCCATAGGGATCCTTACTAGCCCTGGGAAGAAAGCAGCAGGTAGCTAGCAAACTCAACGTTTCTTAGACAGGGGGACCCAGTGATGGGGGAATGAGATCATCCTGTCTTCTCAGACATAGTGAGCAAGGCTGCCAATGCAGAGCATACTTAGGCTACCCCCCTTTAAGGTCTCCCTGGAGAGCCTGCTGTCGAACCAAGTCCCGCAGGCTCCCCTCTTACCTGCTCCATGCTGCAGGACGTTTGCCTAGCAAAACGGTCCAATCTTCTCCCATCTCCGTGGGTAGCGTAGTAGACCTTCAGGCCCTGGGGTCCTGGAAGGTACCCACTGTCCTGGACCTATATAGCACCCTGGCAAACAGGAACTTATGGTCTTTACGAACTCCAAGTCCTGGGCCCAGGGTCCAGCCCTCCAAAGAGGAGCATTATAGGCGAAACCCCAAGGTTTGGGGCCCGGGTACTTTCCACTTTGGCACTGAGGCTCCTTGGACAGATCCGGTTAGCCCGCCCTTAATCCCAAGGATGTGGAGCAAAGCTATTCCGTGGCCAACACCTAAGACACTGGCGAAAAAACTGAGGGACTCCCTCTAGGGGAGGGGGTTATATAGGGAGGGGACTTCCTGTTTGAGATTGCCAGTGTCCACACCTGAAGGTACTCCATATAACCCATATAGTAATGAATATGCCGCTCTGTGTCCCGTGATGTACGAGAAAGAAACAAGACAAGTGACAGCCATAAAAGTCAAAACTGAATGCTGGGTAGCGCATATGTAGCCTGAAGACAGACATATGTAGAGCTGAATACAGTATTTTTCTTGCCAGGTATCAGCCCCACATGCTGTAAAGCATCTAATATGGCACTTTGTTGTTCTCCTTCACTGCTGATCAACTGCAGAAGAAGACAGTGCACTCTGCTGGCATGGCGCCACACTACAGTAGGTCCACCCAAGGCAACCCCCGGCTGGGTCCCTATGGTGACCCAATTGGACCCAGGCCCTATACTGAAGTAATGCTTGTACCCCTCTATTGTTGGTCTTGATTATGATTACTGTCAGGGCCGCTGTTAGGAATCAACGGGCCCCGTACAGCCTACCTGATGGGCCCCCCCACACACACACCTGACAGTTTTATATACAATATTTTCACAACAAATACATGAAAACCATTATTAATGGACACAAATGCCACCCCCCCTCCTACTACAAATCTCCCCTGCCTGCACAATTCCCCCAATCCCATCTATTAGCCCTGAATCCCCTCACGGGCTCCTGGTACACGTTTACCCTCATCTCCCCTCCCAGCATAAATTTTCTTTATTCAATCCCTCTCCTAGTATACATTCCCACAAATCCCTCCTCCTAGCACAACCCCCTCTTGGTTCAGGGGAAGAAGCTCAGCGGCGGAGGGCATTGTTCTCCACCAACACAGAGGGTATTGTTCTCCACCAACCCTACTGCTGTCTGGGCCCCTCTGTGTGCTGGGGCCCCCTACAGGAGGGCTGGTGTCCCCCCCTATCAGCAGCCCTGATTACTGTAATAATAAGCAATGTGTATTAGGGCCCTTTCACACGGAGCGGTCCGTTTTGCGGTCCGCTCCGTGTGTCCGTCGGCTCAGCGGGGGGTCTCCGTCTCCGTCTGTCCGTTTGCATCCGATCCGTTCCACCGGACGGAAGAAAAATAGGAAATTCTTCCGTCCGAAAAAACGGATGCGGATCTTGCGGACGTTAGCGGATACATCATCCGCTAATGGATCTGCTCCCATAGGGGCCCATTAAAAGTCCGTTAACGGACTTGTAATTAGCGGACCGTTCGTCCGCTAGTGTGAAAGGGCCCTTAATCGCTGTTGTTTTTTGAGTGCCTTGTTCTGATCTTTTTTGCTGCTTTTTCTTTTCTGTGCAGATTTATTGATACAGGATTAACATTTATTCCTTTGCTGCATGAAATCTATCTTTAAGTAAATGATGTATATAATAATCTGTACTTTAAAAATGTATAGATTATGACTGTGACCACAGACATCACATGGGAGACTTGGGAATCACCTGATTTTAAGAAAAGGCTCAGGCAAGTCTGCCAAAAGTTTACAAAATGTCACCCAGCAGCAATAGAATAGAAATATTCATCCGCTGCCACTAATAAAATTTACACAAAAAAAATACTGCACTGGAAGATTAGTCAAAGCAGTGGAAAATGAAGTTTAATGTTTATAAATGTAAAATAATGCACCTAGCACAGTGTTGGCCAGTACTATGGAATACGATTTTGGAATACTTATTTCAGATGATTGCAAAATGAGCAAATAGTGTGACCAGGCAGTGGGAAAAGCAAATAGAATTCTAGAATGCATCAATAGAGGGGTTACTAGCAGAAGAAAGGAAGTATTGATTCCTTTATATAGATCTTTAGGTAGTCCTCATTTAGAATATTCTGTACAGTTGTTGGAGACCTCACTTACAGAAAGATATTGATATGAATCCAGGGATGGGCAACAAAAATGGCGAAAGGTCTGAGGGATAAAACATATCAGGAGAGACTTTGGGAAAGTAATGGGGTTTATCTACTAAAACTGGAGAGTGCAAATCGGCTTCCATGTTTTATTGCCAAGGCTTAACTGAACAAGCTGAGGTTAGGAGCTGATTGGTTTCTATGCAGAAGTGATCCTGATATTGCACTCTTTGGGCCGGATTCAGATACAAAAATGTATCTTTCCGGCGGCGTAGCGTTTCCTCTTTACACTACGCCGCCACAAATATTATGGGCAAGTGCCTTATTCAGAAAGCACTTGCTCCATAATATGCGGCGGCGTAGCGTAAAGTGCACGGCGTAAGGCTGCGCAATTCAAATTGCTGAAGTGGGGGCGTGATTCATGTAAATGAATCATGACCCTCACGTCCCCAGTGCGCATGCGCAAAATCACGTCGCTTTTTCTCAATGTAAACGACGTGAACGTAACTAACGTCGAGCCCCATTCCCGAACGATTTACGTAACCGACGTACAATTCGACGCGGTCCCGACGTCCATACTTAACATTGGCTGCGCCTGCTATAGCAGGGGTAACCTTACGCCGGTCTCACGCTTACGCAAACAAGTACGCTCGTGAATCTGCGTAAATAGCTAATTTGCATAATTTACGCGAAGCGCCACCTAGTGGCCAGCGTAAATATGCAACTTAAGATACGACGGTGTAAGCGAATTACGCTGCTCGTATCTTAGAAGAAAGCCGGCGTATCTTCTTTTCTGAATAGCAAAAAAAGATACGCCGGCTATAGATACGCTGGCGTAAATGCTTTCTGAATCTGGCCCTTTATCTTTAGTAAATTAACCCCACTGTGTATAGTCTGGATGAAAGAAGGGAAAGGGGGGACATGATTGAAACCTTTAAATACATCAAGGGGTTAAGTAAGGTTCAGGAGGGCAGTATTTTCAATATAATTTAAAAGTAGAACTATAGTAAGTATTTTTTTTCATTTTGGATAGAGCAAGGGATGGTTATAACCCCTGTCAGATTTTTTTTGCCGCTATCTTTGTTTGCAGGGATTTCCCTGCACTTCCTGTCCCATAGCCAAACAGGAAGTGAGAGGATGTCACTGCAAACTAATGAAATTTCTTGGGCACTCCAAGGTCACCAGAAGTAGTGTCCCCATTGGAAGATTTCCTCTTTATTACTTTTCTGGGGACAACTCAAAATTTGGGATTCTTAATCCCTCTGCACCCTATCCAAAAAAATAAAAATAAAATGTTCAAATAAAAAATAAATAAAAAATTGGTCAGACTCGATTGACCACTTGATCTTTTTTCTGCCATCACTCACATGTGAACATTAGTATTCCAGGTCGAAATTGTAGGCGTTTATTTTGAACGTATTTGCCCATATTTGTACAAAATAAACTCTAACTTCTTCAAATTAACATTTTATGCACATTCTTTTTTTATTCATCAGTGTGTACAGACACATTGAAAATGATGGGCTGCATTTAGATCAATAAAAAAACGAAAAAATAAAAATAACCCGCCTGTATGCTTGAAAACGCTAAGTATTTTGGTAGCAGTGTGCAAGAGGCCTAAAAGGATAGGGATACTGTACGTTTAACCACTTAAGGACCCCTTCACGCCGATATACGTCGGCAGAATGGCACGGCTGGGCACATCAACGTACCTGTACGTTGCCCTTTAAGCCCAGCCGTATGGTCGTACGCGTTCGAAGCTCCGTGACTGCGGGACCCGCGGACCCGATCGCCGCTGGAGTCCCACGATCGGTCCCCGCAGCTGAAGAACAGGGAGAGCTGTGTGTAAACAAAGCTTCCCCGTTCTTCACTGTGGCGCCGTGATCCCTTTTATAGGGATACACAATCGATGACATCACACCCACAGCCACACCCCCCTAGAGTTGTAAACACATATTAGGTCACACATAACCTATTCAGCGCCCCCTAGTGGTTAACTCCCAAACTGCACTGTCATTTTCACATTAAACAATGTATTTTAAATGCATTTTTTGCTGTGAAAATCACAATGGTCCCAAAAATGTGTCAAAATTGTCCGAAGTGTCCGCCATAACGTCGCAGTCACGAAAAAAATTGCTGATCGCCGCCATTAGTAGTAAAAAAATAATAATAATAAAAATGCAATAAAACTATCCCCTATTTTGTAAACACTATGGGCCAGATTCAGGTAGATGAGAGCATCTTTGCTCCAGAGTAACGCTTCTCATTTACGTTACTCTGACGACCCTTTCAGCGCAAGTACTGTTATTCACATAGCAGTTGCGCGTAAACTTGCGCCAGAGTAACGATAATGCGCTGGCGTAACCCGACGCAAGGGGAAGTGGGTGTGATCATATGTAAATGATGGGCGGAGCCCAGCACAGAGGCTTACGTTCAGCGCATCAACCACGGAGCATGCGCAGTGAGGGAGGCTCCACTCGCCCCCTTTGTGCGCATGCTCACAACTTCCGTCGGCACCACTTCACGGGAAACGTCAGCGCAATGCCTTCCGTTGGGCGTTTAAATGCGCCTGTAGAAGCGCCATTCCGGCACTAAAGTATATCCTGCTCCCCCTCCCCGCAGTGATGTTACTTTTGTTCTGAGATGGCTGCTCCCGTTCCCCGCAAACACACAGGAGAAAGCTGAACTTTAATGGCCAGTAGCTGTCAGCCGTCATCTCGGCTATGGAGACCTATGATGTCTTCCTCCATGGCTGTAAAATTTGACAGACAAGCATGGACAGAGGTGTTGTCCTGCAAGTGGGGGTGCTCAGCTAGCTCTTATCGTCGGTAACGCTGCTGTAGCTGCTCTCCTGCTGACCTGTGGCCATCTGGAGTAAAGATAAAGCAGCCTTTTGTAGAAATAACTTTGCGCCGGACGGACGAGATACGCGCGGCGCATGTAGCCAGCGTATGGTGCTAATCCGTTCGTGAATTGGGAAAAATCCCTCATTTGCATATTTGCAGGGGAAATCAATAGGCGCGACTGATGCGCCAAGCGAAATTAAGCGCTGACGATACTCTGGCGTCGGAACGTTCCGCCGGTCGCAAATGGCCCGTTATTGGGCGCATCTAGTTTGGTGGGTACGGGCACATATAAACGACGGCGCATCTTCACAGTTACGCGGCGCATATCGAAATACTCCAGCGCAAGTGTTGCTGAATCTGGCCCTATAAGTTTTGCGCAAACCAACCAATAAACGCTTATTGCGATTTTTTTTTTACCAAAAATAGGTAGAAGAATACGTATCGGCCTAAACTGAGGACATTTTTTTTTTATATATTTTTGGGAGATATTTTTTATAGCAAAAAGTAAAAAATATTGCATTTTTTTCAAAATTGTCGCTCTATTTTTGTATATAGCGCAAAAAATAAAAACCGCAGAGGTGATCAAATACCACCAAAAGAAAGCTCTATTGAAAGCTCTAAGGCCCCTTTCACATTGAGGCGTTTTTCATGTGTTACAGTGCTAAAAATAGCGCTGCTATACCGCATGAAAAATCATGCCCTGTAGTGTTCAATGTGAAAGCCCGAAGGCTTTCACACTGAAGCGGTGCGCTAGCAGGAGCGCTCCAAAAGTCCTGCTAGCCGCATCTTTACCACGGTATAGGAGCGGTGTGTTCACCGCTTCTATACCACGCCTTCCCATTGAAATCAATGGGAAACCGTGGTAATAGCGCGGTATTAACCCTTTTTCGGCCGCTAGCGGGGGTTAAAACCTTACCGCTAGCGCCCGAATATTGCGGTAAATACGACGGTATAGCGGCGCTACAAATAGCGCGGCTATACCGTCACCGCGGCTCCATGCCTCAATGTGAAAGAGGTCTAACAAGCAGGACCTGTAATTCCTTGTATATTAAATCATGTTGTAACTGTACTGCTTCTATTTTCTAAAACGCTATATAAATCCTGTAAAATAAAAATAATAATTCTGTAAAAACAATTATATTGCTTAAAGACTGTCTCATCAATAGATTAAACTCAGCATATCAATAAATCCACAATATGCAATATCAATAAAGTAAGGCCTCATGCACACAGGACGTTTAAAAAATGCCAGTGCTGCTGGCAGGAAAAGCAGCATTAAAAATGTGCTGTTAGCTGCGTTTTTGAATAGCGTTTATGGGCGCTTTTCTGTGTTTTTTGGCATTAGCGTTTTTTGCCTTTTTTCAGTAGAAACCATTCCCTCTAATGTAAAAGCGTCTAAAAATGCCAAATTCGGCTAAACGCTTTTTACAGCTCAACAGTTTCTTTCTACTGCCCCTAAACACCTCCAAATGCCTCTGAAAGTTTATGTGTGCGATCGCACCCCCCAGTGCCTGAGGCGGTCAACATTGTTCCAGGAGCGATCCGTCCTGAGGTGGAGGCTACTGATTCATGGCCTCTCCCTCACAGTCACTCCTGATGAATGAGAAGCTTCCTCTGCTTCTGAAACTGTAAAAGGAAGCAGAGGAAGTGATGTCATCTCACGTAGGCACTCAAATCACCCCCCAGTCACCCCCCCCCCTGCAACCCCCGTCACAGTGACACCAATAACAGTTTTTTTTTGTTTTTTTACTGATGACTGCATTGGTGTAATTTTGTGACTTGTATAGGTGTTAGGGCAATTATTGGTAGACCCCTTTAGGTCTATGGTCTATGGTACCCCCTCTAACTAAGGTTTAACCCCTTGATTGCCCTCCCCAGTTAACCCTTTGACTCCCTGTCACCAGTGTCACTAAGCAATCTTTTTTCTGATTGCCATATTAGTGTCAATTAGTACCACCTCCCTGCCGGGTCCCTACTTATTCCACCTTGTGTATCCCTTATTTCTGTAGGTGTATAAGTGTGCATTTTTATAATTTGCCGTGCTTCTCTTGTGTTATTGTGATTATGTGTTTGTGTCCCTTATTTGTGTCCTTTTACTGGATTTAATGTCCTCTTGTGTTACTATTTTCAAAAAAAAAAAAAGAGAGAGAGGAGGGGGGAAAGGGAAGAGGTAAATAACCCCCTATCCATCGCCTTCTCCTGTGTGCCTTACGTGCCTCTCAGCCCTGTGTCAAAAAAACAAGTCTCAAAAAAAAAAATCCCCCAACACAAAAAAAATAAAAAAAATAATTGTAGTCCTGCGTGTGTATGTGTCCGGCAGGGAAAACAGAGGAAGATGGCTGGGGCTATACAACCTTGCATTTAACCTTTATAGGGGTGACCCTCCTTACTCATATTGCCTACTTAGCCACCATCATCTCCATTTTATTTTATTTCTTTAACCTTACCCGCTACCCTCCCAGCACCCTCCTAATAAAAAGGTAGCCCCCCCAAAAAAAGAGGGGGGAGAAAGGCAGGGAGCAGGACTGGCAACCACAAAGCCAATACAAGTACTACGTGCTCATTGCCCTATGCCACTCTCTCCTTTAATGATGCTTAGAGTGGAAAAAAATGCAAAATTCCGTTAAATATCGTACCTGCTGGGTGTTTATAGTATGTCTGTGAGGTGGCACATGTTTAGAACTGTCCCTGCACAAATTGACATACTATAAGAAAAAAGTAATTTAATACTGCTTGCGGCTTTAATGTAATGTTTGGTCCCTGCAATATGGATGAAAATCACTTAGAAAAATAGCATGGATTCCCCCCCCCCCACTCCCCCCAGGTCATTACAAGCCCCTTTGAACAGCAGTATACAGGCAGTACAAACAAGACAAGGACTGTAGGTTTGTTGTTAAGTAGAATCTGAACCATGTCATACTTTGCTGCTGCATATTGCACAATTTCCTAAAGAGACCCTCAACAAACTACATGACACTTGTGCCTGATGAGGCCATTGGTGTTCCAGTGGTGGCCCGTGAGGCTGGCCATACAGGCTTGGCCCCCCCAAGGCGCACTTGCTGTGCGGCAACAATATGTCGATTATTTTAGGGGTAGGGGTGGGCCATCCCAATGCCAGATCTTGGCTGAATAAATTATTTTTTGGGGAAAGAAAAATTCTAGAAAAAAGGGGGGTTGCCATCTGCGGCCCCCTTTTAACAAATTCTGTGAAGAACTCCTGTTCTCTGAAGGCCTCCATTATTTCTGCAAGTCAAAATTAAGCAAAAAAAGCTAATGTCAGTCAAGCCTCTACTACTAAGCTTTCTCCCCATATCTAACCCACAAACTCATCCGCTTATTATAAAGTCCAAAATCAAGTTACGTCAGGGCTGGACTGGGACAGAAATTTGGCCCTGGACTTCATCCAGACTGGCCCACTTTTACAGGTCTCTCCCATGGCGGCCAGACAACTCCCGCAACCCCCCCCCCCCTGGACACCCAAGCCCCCTCTCCCCCTTCACTAGCCACTAGCCGTTCTACTTTATTCGAGTAAAATGGCTGGTACTGGTACTCTTATAGGCAGTACCAGTGGAGAAGCTAGACATTATTTCACCCGGGGCAAAGGATCAGTTCGGTGCCCCACCTAATGGGACAAGATTAGGCAGAAGGGAGAAACTCCCAGGCCATAGCTGTTGAGTCAGCTGTCTGTCACCTTTCCCATGCTCCTCTGTCATCCCCCATGCTCCTCTGGTCCTCCCCCTGCTTCCTTGTTCTCCCCAGGTGAGCGCTGAGGGGAGGGAGAGGAGGTGAGCGCTGTGGCAAGGGAGAGACAGAGGAGCAGAGGGGGGCAGCGGTACACTGTCACTGAAGCCGGCCCACTGAGGCATCGGCCCACTGGGAAACTACCTGTAGTCCCAATGGCCAGTTCATCCCTGAGTTACGTACCGTAGTACTACACGATCGTTTCTTCCATCTTTTTCCACAGACTGTGAATGACATTTTCACTCACGCAGTATCCCTTTATACACTGCGCATGCGAGAATCTCTGCATGTTTCGCCGCCCCTGATGATCGTTCTTGTACTTCCCCTGCCCCTTTTCATTAATTCAATGCAACACACCATGGAGGACACACAGCAACCTCAAGCAACCTCAAGCCAGGAGCAAGGCCAGGCGGTAGCACACACCAGATACAGGAGCAGGAGGTACAAGGCCACAAATATGGCATTTGAGGAGATGGTGGAGATGGTGGCAATCCTAAGGAGGGAGGATTATGATGGAAAACATGGCCCTTACAATAACCCTAAAAAACTGAAGGCCCAGATCATGGACAATGTGCAGAGGAGTCTCCATCATAAATTCTGGGTGCGTAGGTCAAGGGAACAGCTCCGGAAAAGGTGGTCTGACCTTAAATTAAGAGAGCCGGAGCAAATGGAGAGGATTAAAAAAGTCATCAGAAGAAGTAAATAATTGTCATGTGTACTCTGATTATTTTTTTTTATTATTGTGCGGCATGTGCTTTTTCTTTCAGGTTGTATATATACAGTTCAAGAATAGATGTCTCAAAGTTCATGTTTGTGGGCATAATAATTGGTCGTATGAGTCGTTGTTTATTCTATTTATGATCTATTTATGTGAGACCAATTTTTTATTTAATGTAGATGTGTTCTGAACGGGATTTAAATAATATAACTTAGGTCAATATACAGTAAAAGGAGAGTATGATCAGCAATTGGTTACACATATGGACTCAGTAGCACAGGGGTTGTTGGCCACAAGAACAACCTAGTTAGCGTGTCACACAGAGGTGATGCCGTGGATACTTGGTGTGTTTCCATGTAGGCAACTTGGCCAAAGATAGAGAAATGTAGCAGCTTTGGTAATGGATACAATCCTGTGTTAAGCTTAGAAGTATTGTAAAAACAGACAATTGTACCACACTTTATAAAAAAAATGATTCATATTCCTCTTTCTGGCCTCTAATCTTTTTGATTTGATTTGAATCATGTATCCCTTTTTTACAATCTCATAGGGCGCAATCAAGCTTCAAGCTTTAAGACTGGAGCAGAGAAACCCCACACAGACCCAAGCCCCACCCCCGCGGGATGTGCAGGAAGTGAAAACTGCCACCACATCAGGTCAGTGTCATACAGCACAGCTTCAGGTAATAGATGTAGGCCTGCATAATAGTAATACATGGTTTGTTTCCAAATTTCAGGAAGTATTCGTGCTGTTGCTGGTGGATTGGACACATAGGGCCAGATTCAGGAAAGGTTACGCTGGCGGATCGAGTGATCCGCCAGCCTAACTGTGGCTTTGAGCCGGCGTTTCTGTTTTCTGTAACCAGAAAACAAGAAACGCCGGGTTGAAGTTCCGATGCGAGCAGCGTAACTGAGTTTCGCCATCGCATCGTTACTTCAACTTAAAAATGGCGCCGGGGGCGTTCCCGCCGATTTACGCTCAAAAAATATGTTAATGAGCGGAAATCGGCAATTCACGATCGAAATCCGGCGCGACGCAATGACGATACGACGTTTCCGGACGGGATACGCGGCGCATAGATATACCTACATGGGGTTGGAGTATCCTATGTTAGGTATAGGCGTCGTCATCGCGTCGGAAAAAAAAAAAAAAACGTCGCTTGCGTAAAACGGTCATGAATGGGAATGTGACGTCATTGACGTTCATTCACAGATTTTGGAGCATGCGCACGGGGATGTTTTGACACTCGACGCATGCGCAGTACGTTGGCGGCGGGATCGCGCATAGTTAGCATACTACACGCCCCGTACCCGCTACATTTGAATTCCGCCGGCTCATTTGTGATGCGCTGCCGCAACTTTAGGAGCAAGTGCTTCGTGAATGACAGCACTTGCTCCTAAAATTACGGCAGCGCAACGCAAATGAGATGCGTTACTCCAGAGCAAAGATGCTCTGGAATACGTGAATCTGGCCCATACAGTGCCCAGGTGTTAATTGGAGAGGTGTTGTCCTGCAGGGCTGAAATTGAGGACATCCACATCTGTTTGAGGCAGATGAGAAAAAGAAAAAACGTGGAGCGAAAACTAAAGGATTTAATGGATGTTCTGGGGAGGGTTTACATTTTTTTCTTTTACAAGTTTTCTTTGTTTTTCTATGTATGTTTTGTTTTAATTTTTTTAAAGTGGAATCTCTAGTTTTCTGGCTAAAACGCATGAACAATGACAAATGCTAAAAAGTTGGTCATTGTTCATGCGTTTTAACCTGATATTTTTTAATTGTGGTATTCTCAATGAAAATACACAAAAAAAAGATATCTATATAAAAAATTGATGTTGACAAATATTTCTAGACAAAAATATATTACTTGAAAATAATAATAAAAAATTCTAAATTCAAAAATAATGACACATTTTAAATGTGAAACAATAAATATTTTTGGATACTCAACAATGTGTGGCTTATTATTATATCAATGCTGCCTAAAAGAACAAATCTGGATTTGTGGTGTTTACATTGACAATGATGAGTATTTAGTACAGGAAAATAAAGATGACACTATGATAACCTAGGAGAAAGCTACAATAAACCCAAATTAGAAAAAAATCAAACAAAGAAAAATACTAGAACAGGGGAAGAAAAATTGGGCCTTAGGCACTGGTGGCGGTGCCACAACACTGCAACCACTCACAGATACTGTACTTGGAGAGCAGCAAAGAGCCTCATGCAAAGTATTGCATCAAAACATTTTATTACACAACCCTGTTAAACAGGGGCAGAAAAATTGGGCCTTAGGCACTGGTGGCGGTGCCACAACACTGCAACCCCTTACAGATACTTTAATTGGAGCGCAGCAAAGAGCCTCATGCAAAGTATTGCATCAAAGATTGTTATTATACGCCCCTGTTAAACAGGGGCAGAAAAATTGGGCCTTAGGCACTGGTGGCGGTGCACAGACCCAACAATGTTCTTACTAGCTATCAGCAAGATCATTGAGGAGGAAAATGATATTCAGTCAGCATAACAGGACAGTCACTCAGCATCAGCATAGGCAGTCTCCAAGGGATCTGACATTTCAAAACAAATATTCAGTTGCATCAGCATCAGGTGCTTGGTAGCTGGTGGTGATCCAAGCCTGATTCATTTTTATGAAGGTCAGTCGATCGACGGAGTCGGTGGAGAGGCGCACCCTGTGATCAGTGACAAAGCCTCCAGCAGCACTGAATGTGCGTTCTGAAAGAACGCTGGATGCAGGACAAGCCAGTAGCTCAATTGCGTACTGTGCCAGCTCTGGCCAGTGATCCATCCTTAAGACCCAGTAAGCCATTTTCAGTGGGGAAGGTGTCAAAGTCTGATCTTGCCCATGTAAAACAGACGCTGGCGATGGTTGCTGGAACCGGTCATATCTCGGGGCTGCGGTCTAAAAAATTGTCTGAAGGAATCGGTCAGACGGCCACCTTCTCCACCGCTCCTTCTGTGACTCACCGAAGCCTCAGCAACACGCTGTCCAGGACCAGGATTTGGTAATCCCCCAGGTTCTGGGAACGTGTTGCACAGACCTTTCTGCAAGACGTCCCTAAGATGTTTCATCTTCTGCTCCCTCTGTGACGGCAAGATAATGTCTGCAACCTTACTCTTGTAACGACGATAAAGGAGAGTTGCCAGCCAATAATGATCCCTCTCATTGATACCACGAATACGAGTATCCTTACGCAGGCTATGCAGGATCAGGGAGGCCATGCAGCGTAGGTTTGCTGAGGCATTCGGGGCACAGTCCTCTGGGTCACTGAGGACGACAGGATTCGCAGCCACCTCATCTCAGCCATGTAAAAGTCCATGGGTTCCTTGGCACTGTAATTGATCCCTTGAAGACTGCTGGTGTTGCTGAGTGCTAGGCTCCACCTCCATGCTGCTGATACAATCATCCTCCTCCTCCTCATCCTCTTCCTGTATGCTAGGCAGGCAAGCAGGACCACTGTCTGGATAAAGGAGGCCTTGAGAGGTAAGGAAGTCCTCCTCTTCCTCCCTCTGTTCTGCCTCAAGGGCCCTGTCCATTATTCCATGTAGCGTGTGCTCCAACATGTGAATAAGAGGGACAGTCTCACTGATGCATGCACTGTCACTGATCACCATCCTCGTGGCCTCCTCAAATGGTGACAGGACAGTGCATGCATCTCTGATCAAGGCCCACTGGCGTGGGGAAAAAAACCAAGCTCCCCTGACCCATTTCTGCTGCCATATTGGCACAGGTACTCATTGATGGCCCTCTGCTGCGTGTGCAGCCGCTGCAGCATGGCCAATGTAGAGTTCCATTTGGTGGGCATGTCACAGATTAGGCGGTTCTTGGGCAGGTTGTATTCCTTTTGGAGGTCTGTCAGCCGAACACTGGCATTATATGACCTTCAGAAATGCACACACACTTTTCTGGCCTGCTTCAGGACATCCTGTAAGCCCGGGTACCTGCCCAAGAACAGCTGCACCACTAAATACAGAACATGAGCAAAACAGGGCACATGGGTCAGTTGTCCCTGTCGCAGGACAGAGAGGAGGTTGGTGCCATTGTGGCTAACCACCATTCCTGGCTTAAGCTGGTGTGGCGTCAACCACCTCTAAGCCTGCCCCTGCAGAGCTGACAGAACCTCTGCCCCAGTGTGGCTCCTGTCTCCCAAGCACACCAGCTCTAGCACTGCATGGCATCTCTTTGCCTGCATTCCTGCATAGCCCCTCGTACGCCTACGGAGCACGGCTGGTTCCGAGGACACATCAGCACAGGAAGAGGCCACAGAGGAAGAAGAAGAGGAGGGGGTGGAGAAGAGAGATGTGTCACAAACAGTAGTAGTGTTTTGGAGGTGTAGTGGCGGAACAACCTCCAACACTACTGTACCTTGCCCTGTGTCCTTCCCAGCTGCCAGCAGAGTCACCAAATGCACTGTGAAAGAGAGGTAACGTCCCTGTCCATGCCTGCTGGACCCTGAGTCAGCAGTAATATGCACCTTACCACTGACCGCCCTGTCCAGCGAGACATGGACATTTCCTTCCACATGGCGGTAGAGAGCCGGAATCGCCTTCTGTGAGAAAAATTGGCGTTTGGGAACTTGCCACTGAGGTACCGCACATTCCACAAACTCATGGAAGGGGGCAGAATCTACCAACTGAAAAGGCAGCAATTGAAGTGCTAGCAATTTTGCTAAGCTAGCATTCAACCGCTGGGCATGTGGATGGCTGGGAGAGTACTTCTTTTGGCGCTGCAGCAGCTGGGGCAGGGAAATTTGCCATCGGTGTACCGATAGTAGATTGCCCGCATGTACTACTAGGTTGTGACACACCTAATTCTACACCTTCAGTCCTATCAGTGCAGGCTAAAGAGAGGACTGAGGGTATAGTGGGGTTGGAGATCCCAGCTGATGAGGGGCAAGGGGAGGTCCACTTTATTCTTTGGTGTGGGTCTTTCAGTTATGCTTGCCAATGAATTGCATGGCAGGTCGACATATGTCTGGTCAAGCATGTGGTGCCCAAGTGGGTGATGTTTTGGCCACGAGAGATACGCTTGAGACATATGTTGCAAATAGCAACGGTGCGATCTGATGCACATGTCTCAAAAAAGGCAAAGGCAAAGAATGTTTGCAGTAACACTGAGACACAGAAGCTCCCTGCACAGGCGTAGCTCTGCGATGTAATGCAGTTGGTGTGCTGCCCTTAAGCTGGCCCCTGGAGGGCATCCTGCCTCTTTGAAGATGTGCCTGTGCCTCCTCCTCCTCTCTCCTATCAGGCACCTACGTAGAGTCAGTGACCTCATCATCCCCTCCCTCCTCATCACTGTCGAAAACCTGGCAGTATGCTGCAACTGTGGGAACATGACTGCCAGATTGCTGTCCTTCTTGGGCACCCCCTCTCTCTGGGCTCACATTACTGCCTTCCTCTATCTGTGTTCCTTCATCGGAGCATTCAAAAACGCTGCGCATCTTCATGCAGCATATACCCAACACTGTGTTCAAACAGTTCGTGGGACTCCTCAGGAGGACATGGTGGGACTAGGGATGGAGTAAGTGATGGCATTAAGTAGAGGGAAGAGAATGCCTTGCCAGCTACTTTGCCCAACAAAGTAAGCTCAGCCTGGGTGAGAGAGGATGAGGATGGCTTGGTCATCCACTCTACCAATTTTTCTGGATGTTGAGGCTGAACACGGGCAGCTCCCGGAAACAAGGACGAGCGTGTGCAATGGCCACGTGCTGAAGAGGATGCACCGTGTCCAGGACCAGCACTGTTGCCTCTAGACACAGATCCTGCTTGTCCTCGTGACTCTCTGCCTCTCCTTGTTGCCCTTCCAGACATTATAATGGCCTGCAGAGGACAAAAGCAGACACACACACACCTCGTATCTTGTGGTGCAAACTGCAGAGAACACGTGCAGTACACACCAAGTAGCTTTATGTGCAAAGTAATGAGCACACTTGCACTATGCACCAAGTGGGTTTAGTTGCAAAGTAATAAGCACACTTGCACTATACACAAAGTGTGTTTAGGTGCAAAGTAATGAGCATACTTGCACTATGCACCAAGTGGGTTTAGTTGCAAAGTAATGAGCACACTTGCACTATGCACCAAGTGGGTTTAGGTGCAAAGTAATGAGCATACTTTCACTATACATGAAGTGGGTTTAGTTGCAAAGTAATGAGCACACTTGCACTATGCACCAAGTGGGTTTAGTTGCAAAGTAATGAGCACACTTTCACCATGCACCAAGTGGGTTTAGGTGCAAAGTAATGAGCACACTTGCACTATGCAACAAGTGGGTTTAGGTGCAAAGTAATGAGCACGCTTGCACTATTCACAAAGTGGGTTTAGTTGCAAAGTAATGAGCACACTTGCACTATGCACCAAGTGGGTTTAGTTGCAAAGTAATGAGCACACTTGCACAATACACAAAGTGTGTTTCGGTGCAAAATAATGAGCACACTTGCACTATGCACCAAGTGGGTTTAGTTGCAAAGTAATGAGCACACTTGCACTATGCAGCAAGCGGGTTTAGTTGCAATGTAATGAGCACACTTGCACTATGCACCAAGTGGGTTTAGGTGCAAAGTAATGAGCACACTTGCACTATACACAAAGTGTGTTTAGGTGTAAAGTAATAAGCACACTTGCACTATGCACCAAGTGGGTTTAGTTGCAAAGTAATGAGCAAACTTGCAGTATACAGCAAGTGGGTTTAGTTGCAAAGTAATGAACACACTTGCACTATGCACCAAGTGGATTTAGTTGCAAAGTAATGAGCACACTTGAACTATGCACCAAGTGGGTTTAGTTGCAAAGTAATGAGCACACTTGCACTATACACAAAGTTTGTTTAGGTGCAAAGTAATGAACACACTTGCACTATGCACCAAGTGGGTTTAGTTGCAAAGTAATTAGCAAACTTGCAGTTTACAGCAAGTGGGTTTAGTTGCAAAGTAATAAGCACACTTGCACTATGCACCAAGTGGGTTTAGTTGCAAAGTAATGAGCACACTTGCACTATACAAGAGAGTGGGTTTAGTTGCAAAGTAATGAGCACACTTGCACTATGCACCAAGTGGGTTTAGGTGCAAAGTAATGAGCACAATTGCACTATACATATAGGGCCAGATTCAGGTAGAAGTTACGCGGCTTATCTGTAGATAAGCAGCGTAACTTCTAACCTACGCCGTCGTATCTGTTTTCTGTATTCAGAAAACAAGATACGCCGGGATTGAGTTCAGATACGAGCGGCGTAATTGTATTTCGCCGTCGTATCGGAACTACAATTTTAAAATGGCCGCTAGGGGAGTTCCCGCTGATTTACGCCGAGAATATGTAAATCAGCGAGATACGCCAATTCACGATCGTACGCGGGCCCAACGCAGTGACTTAACGTTTCCGTAAGAGATACGCGGCGTAAAGAAAAACATGCCCCCTAGGTGGCGCATCCTATGTTAAGTATGGCCGTCGTTCCCGCGTCGAATTGAAAAAGTTTCACGTCGTTTGCGTAACTCGTCCGTGAATGGGGATTGACGTCATTGACGTTCACGTAGAAAACACCGTCCTAATGTGGAGCATGCGCACTGGGATACATTGACAGCCGGCGCATGCGCAGTTCGTTCGCCGCGGGATCGCGCCTAGTTTTAATACTACATGCCCCCTACCCGCCCAATTTGAATTCCGCCGGCCCATTTTCGCTACGCCGCCGCAACTTTAGGAGCAAGTGCTTTGTGAATACAGTACTTTCTCCTAAAGTTTCGGCGGAGTAACGTAAATGAGCAACGTTACGCCAGAATAAAGATTCGCCCATTTACCTGAATCTGACCCATAGTGGGTTTAGGTGCAAAGTAATGAGCACACTTCCACTATGCAACAAGCGGGTTTAGTTGCAAAGTAATAAGCACACTTGTACCATGCACCAAGTGTGTTTAGGTGCAAAGTAATGAGCACACTTGCCCTATGCACCAAGTGGGTTTAGGTGCAAAGTAATGAGCACACTTGCACTATACACAAAGTATGTTTAGGTGCAAAGTAATGAGCACACTTGCACTATGCACCAAGTGGGTTTAGTTGCAAAGTAATGAGCACACTTGCAGTATACAGCAAGTGGGTTTAGGTGCACTGAGCACACGGGCAATACACCACGTGAAAACACTGCAGCTAGCACAATCAACTGCCTGACAGATTAGGAAGAACTAATCTAACTTAACGTTACAGGGCCAGATTCAGGTAGATGGGCGCTTCTTTACTTTGGAGTAACGTTTCTCATTTACGTTACTCCGCCGACACTTTCGGTGCAAGTACTGTAATTCACATAGCACTTGCTCCTAAACTTGCGCCGGAGTAACGAAAATGCGCTGGCGTAACCCGACGCAAGTGGAAGTGGGTGTGAGCATATGTAAATGATGGGCAGAGCCCAGCGCAGAGGCTTACGTTCAGCGCATCATCCACGGAGCATGCGCAGTAAGTGAGGCTTCACTCGGCCCCCTGTGCGCATGCTCACAACTTCCGTCAGCACCACTTCGCGGGAAACGCCAGCGCAATGTGTTCCGTTGCGCGTATAAAAGCGCCAGCGGAAGCGCCATTCCGGCGCAAAAGTATTTCCGTTTCCCCCCACCCCAGGGAATTTACTTTTGCTCTGTTATGGCTGCTCCCGCTACCCCCAAAGAGAGGAGGAACCTCAATTTTAATGTCCAGGAGGTCTCTGTGGTCATCTCTGCTATGGAGACTTACAATGATTTCCTGCATGGGAAGAAAAGTAGGAAGACCAGCAGGGAGAGGAAGCAGGCCATCCTGGACACCATTGCTGGCAGGGTGAATGTGTTGGGGTACTCCACCCGGACTGCTGGTGATATCCAGAAAAAGATAAATGACCTGCGGCGCAAGGTCCGTGGCAAGGTGGCCACCATTCGGAGCCATGAGCGGGGCACAGGTGGTGGACCCCCATGTCCGGTCAGCCTGACCACAGAGGAGAAGGTGGTCGCCCGCTGCCTGGAGAGGGAGCAGTTGGAGGGGGTCCCTGGATATGATTCCGTGGAGGAAGGCTCCAGGACAGGTAAGTGTTTTTTAACCCCTATTTGGTGTGTTGCATGTGGGGGGGGGGGGGAGGGTACATGTGCCAAGTGTGTGGGACCACCAACATGTGTCTGCTTTGTGTCATCCACAGATGATGGAGCTGGGACATCATCTGTCGGCGGCCAGTCCACCCCATCCCCCCAACGGCATCCAGTGCCCATGCCCCTGGGTGGTGAAGAGACCGGGGTGGAGGAGGAGAGTGCCCACACCTCACCTGCAGAGGTCGTTGAGGAGGAGCCTGTTGGGGCAGAGCAGGACATAATTTTATATTTGGACGAGTCCTCCTCTTCTGCAGGGCCCTCTCAGATCCCCTCCCCCATTATAGGAAGCCCCTCAAGGGCGACCCCATCCCCCCGGGGACAACCATCTACTGGCCCCAGGAAGGCCACCCGTAAGACCAGGGGGGTGTCTGATCTGGTCCAGGACCAGGTGGCGAGGGATCACGCCAGGTAGACCCAGCAAATGGGGGACATAGTTGGGCACCTGGACAGAGTGGCTGACAGCCTGTGCTCCGTGGCCCAGATATCTTCTGCAGTGCAGGATGTGAGCTGCAACTGCGCTGCAGTGGTGACCAGTCTGGGGGAGGTGCAGGGTGAGATAAGGGACCTCAGTGCAGCCGTCCAGGCAAACACTGCTGCCATCCGGGACCAGGGGAGGCAGAGTCGGCGGGCCCAGCATTACCAGGTCATCCGGCAGCTCAGGATGCAGGCCCAGCAGCTCAGGGTGCAGGCCCAGACCAATTCGTACCTCGGCCGGATTGCCATGGCCTTGGAGGGCATGCAGGCCACACCTGCCAGGAGTGGCCCACCCGGGGATCAGCTACCTCCAGATGCCCCCCCACCCCCACCCACTCCATCCAGGCAGCTGAAGAGCCAGAGAGAGGCCACCAGAAGGAGCCCCCGGAATCCCAGATGATTTTTTTTTCTTTTTTTTGTATGCTCAGGTTATGAGATTTTTATATATTTTTTTTGGAATGCTCAGGATATGAGTTTTTTTTATTTTTATTTTGAAATGCTCAGGATATGAGATTTTTATTTTGTGATTATGCTCTGGATATGAGATATCTTATTTTTTGATTATGCTCTGGATATGAGATTTTTATTTTTTGATTATGCTCTGGATATGAGATATTTTATTTTTTGATACTGCACACGTTGCAGTGTGAATGGTGTGTGAATGTGAGGGGGTGGCACTCCTGCCAGTAAGGGGTGTCACCCTCGGCCGTGGTGGTGAAGTTAACCCCACGGCTGTATGAATGACGTGTGAAAGGTGTATGAATGGACAGCGACATCATTGGGGCCTTGACGCTGGCGTTGCTGCTCCCAAGTCCTACATGCTGGACTTGGGCTAATCCAATGTGATGTGGATGTGGTGTGTGTGATCTAGGGACATCAGTGGTGTGCATGCATGCATTGTCTGTGTGATTAATGTTTTGGTTTAGTGTCCAAAGATGCCTACGGCGAGGACCCTCCTGACTGCTCTTCCATCAGCAGACTGGTTCTCCTCTGGCAGGTGGGGACTGTGTGGGTCGGGGGTCAGGTCATCACGCATGTCAATCTGCAGGCCTTTTCTCATGGCAAAGTTGTGCAGAATGCAACATGCACAGATGATCTGACACACAAAGGTAGGGGAATACAATAAGTCCCCCCCGGGACTTCAGGAGCCCAAATGTTTGCTCGACCACTGCACGGGTTTTGATGTGTGCTTCATTGTATTTTCTCTCTCTTCTGGTTTGGGGGTTCCGGAAAGGAGTCATGAGATGGGGTCCCAGTGCATATGCAGAGTCACCTGTAAGGGAAAAGACAGGAGGATGTTAGTCATGCATGTGCCCCTTGTGATGTGTGCATCATGGGAGGGGATAGTCATGCCTGCCACCCATGTCACTCACCAACCAGCCAGCTGTCCCCATACATGTTCTGCTCGAATTCTGCTGGGATGGGGCTCTGACGGTATATGAAGCTGTCGTGGCTGGACCCTGGGTGTTTGGCACGGACGTGCCATATGAGGCGTTGGGCATCGGCTATCACCTGTACGTTGATGGAGTGCCAATGCTTCCGATTGCGGTATATGTGCTCTGTGGCACTGGGGGGCTGAAGGGCCACATGTGTGCAATCAATGGCCCCCACAGTGCGTGGGAATCTGGCAATGCTGTAGAAATCTGTCATTGCCTTCAGCCGCAGCTCCTCAGTGGTTGGTCTGATGAACTGGTTGGACATGCGTCTGAGGATTGCAGGGACAACCTGGTGCACACATCTGCTCATGGAGGACTGTGACATCCCAGCCACCACTCCACTTGTACGCTGGAATGATCCACTGGCAAGGAAATGAAGTGTTGCCAGTACCTTCACCAGTGGCTGCACTGCTTGTGAGCGGTGTGTCTTGCTGGTGATGTCACCCTGCAGGGTTGTGGTTAGTTCAAGTATTGCATCAGGGCTGAATCTGAAGAGGCGATACACCTCCTCATCACCCATGCCAAAGAGGCTCATGAGCGTGCGGTATATCCTCTCACGTGCCCGCCTCCTCCGTACCGGGGGACCCAGTACTAGTGCTAGGACCGTGACTGCCCCTGGCATGTTGGCACACAGAGGTGTTGTCCTTGCACGTGTGGTTGTTCAGCTTGCTAGTTTCGTCGGTAACGCTGCTACTGTAGCTGCTCTCCTGCTGACCTGAGGCCGTCTGGAGTAAAGATAAAGCAGCTATTTGTAGAAATAACTTTGCGCCGGACGGACGAGATACGCGCGGCGCATGTAGCCAGCGTATGGTGCTAATCCGTTCGCGAATAGGGAAATCTCCCTCATTTGCATATTTGCAGGGGAAATCAATAGGCGCGACTGATGCGCCAAGCGAAATTATGCGCTGACGAGACTCTGGCGTCGGAAAGTTAAGCCGATCGGAAATGGCCCGTTTTCTGTCGCATCTAGTTTGGTGGGTACGGCCACATAGATACGACGGCGCATATTCACAGTTACGCGGCGCATATCGAAATACTCCAGCGCAACTCTACCTTAATCTGGCCCACAGTGTATAAATATAGGTACAACTCCTGGGATGTATATATATCCTCTACACACTGTAAATTTGTACCACGTCTGCAGTCTCTGACCATCTCCTCTACCACGTCTGCAGTCTCTGACCATCCCTTGTACCACGTCTGCAATCTCTGACCATCTCCTGTACAATGCCTGCAGGCTCTGACCATCTCTTGTACCATGCCTTCTGTCTCTGACCATCTCGTATACCACATCTGCAGTCTGTGACCATCCCTTGTACCACATCTGCAGCCTCTGACCATCTCTTGTACCATGTCTGCATTCTCTGACCATCTCTTGTACCATGTCTGCAGTCTCTGACCATCTCTTGTACCGTGTCTGCAGTCTCTGACCATCTCTTGTACCATGTCTGCAGTCCAATCGTCTACAAACTATGGGATAGATTTATGGCATTTATATTTAAATATTTTTTACTGGTAATGGTGGCGATCATTGATTTTTTAGCGGTACTGCAACATTGCAGTGGACACATCGAACACCTAATTGAGTTCTGTAAGCAACACCTTATTTTCTGGCAGTGCCCCTCCCGAGACTAGACTTTGGATCCGCCTTTGCTTCAGAGAGCCGTTCGGCTCTCAGCCGACTGCTCGCTGGTCACCTCTACCAATGCAATAGCTACAGGGGGTGGTGCTGGGAAACCCCCACTGACATCAGCTGAGTCAAGGAGAGGAGGAAAGGAGACCAGCAGACAGTTACACAAGCGATGAATGGCTCTCAGAAGTAAGCTATTATACCTCATATTTTTATGAATGACATCCACTGGGGAGCTTAGTGTTATATATCAGCGTGAACTATAGAACAAAAACACTGGTATATTTAGAGCAGGTTAGACGGATCGGGAAGCTGACAGGCAAAGAGGGGAGGGGGGAGGAGGACAGAGGAGACACAGGAGAGAAGGCTGCGGATGATGGAAGCATGTAAACGGACCACGGTGTCAGGGCTCAACAGCCCTGATAATTGTGGTCAGTTTATAGAGAGAAGGGTATAGCCATGCAGGATCAGCCAGGTATTTCAGGTGATACGAGGGCCAAATTACACAGCACAAACACTGTGCTGTATAACATGCTTTAAAGAAACAGGATCAATATTTTTTGGGGGTAAACAAATGCTTTAATCACTGGGAGTGACAGCTAACTGTTGACCTGGCGGCACCCTGTGTTTAATATTTTCATCTGCTGGCCATTTGGTCATCTTCATTACATGCAGATAGATAGCATTAGTATTTTACAAAAGAAACATAGGATTGTTTTTGCTGCCTGATCAGCTGATGGGAAGTGCCAAGAACACTGCATTGCTGGTAGAATTAACAACGTTTTTTGTACTTGCTGAAAAAATACCTGAAATGTTTTATTTAATTTAATTTGCTTTAAAAACAGTGCAATTCACATTTGTGCAAATTGTTCATGATATTTATGGAATTCCCTTGGAACGGGTTTGTGCACCCCACACTACAGTACACAGATAAAGAGCAGACACCATAGAAACAAATTACCATTTAAGAACATTGTTAAAATGCAGAGCAGCAAACTCATAAATTACAAGGAGTAACAGGAATAAATTGATATCCTTCTACAAAAGGGATGGGGTATGACTGATCTTTTTTAACAGCAAGTAAAAAAAGACAAAGCAATAATCAGCCCTAGCATCTAGCCAACATCATGAGATGTATATAGCAATGTAGGTAAACAACAGCAAACATTTTGTGTATCATTTACTGCCAAATTTATATGTGGCTAATTACATTGGTAATATTCGTAAATTTAGCTTTAAGCATCCTGCAAAGAATCATGGCAACGTGACAGATACTGTGGTCATTTTGTAAGACGGTGAGGGCAATTAGTCTCTTTCACGGCGTGGCTTGTGACATTTCTTTGATTTTTGTACAGAGAGGTTGCGAGGAAGTTAATTGCGGAAGGGATTAAGAGTTCAAGAATAGCAGTAGGTGATCAATAACTAGACCAATAAATAAATCTGCCAATAGATAATTTTGCCAAATTTATGTTGTTTTTTCACCCCTACCCCCTTATTATCCAGCACACACAATAGATTTAAAGTTCTACATATCTACATTGCTTGCTTTTAACTAATGAGAATTGAATTAAAGTGTTACTAAACCCAGGACCCTGCATTCACTATATCCGGTCTCCCACAGTACATAGATCATTGAATGCAAAGGTTTTAGTAAATATAAACTGGTAAATATTATTTTTCATTAGCACTTATAGCAGTCTATCAGTGTCTGTTTAACGCTTCTAGGAGGAGTTTTAATTTTACCCTGACTGTCCTATGAGACTGTCTGGACAGAGCCGATTGGCCCTGTGCTGATTACATGCACTTTTTACCACAAAAAATAAACAAAAAACAACACTCTAACAATACACACCAAACTGAGCATGTGCAGCTTGTCCCCAAGGCTCTGTTCTATCAGGAGATGGATTGATTGCAGAGGATTAATCCATTCGGTTCCACAGTGAGTATAACTAGCATACTTTACTGCATATACAGGCTGATTTTACTGTTGTGGGTTTAGTAACACTTTAATTGTGACTACTAAATCTTAGGATTTATCAGCAGAAGGGAAATTAGTTTATAAATTTCAGAAACTATATTGTATATAGTAGCATTTGTGTTTTTTGCGCGTTAGTGCATCTGTGCGTATATGTGCTCTGAACAAGTGGGTACAACTAGCTTTCTAATGACATCCAAAGTTCACAGAAACTCAAGGGATAAAAATCACTTATATAGTGTAGGATGTTTACTTAATATCAGCCATAAAAGCATGTAAAAATGCTTACATTCAAAAGTGCCAGAGACAGGTGAGGGCTGGCAGCCTTAGGCCTGGGGGGCAAGTCCAGTCAAGTGGCCCATTGAACCCGCCGAATCAGCTCACCATCCTTGGCCCACCTGTTTTTTCAATGCAGCCTCACCAGTTTTTATTAATGCAGTCTAATCATTGGGAAAGGTTACATGGGGAGTATGGGGGGGAGATGGAGGGTCAATTAGGGGTGTAAGAGTCTCTCACCTCAGTGATCTCAGCTCAGAAGGTCCTTGCACGCCACGTCCCGACTCCCTGGCACGCCCTTACTCTGCCTGGTTCCAAGAATCCGGTCCCGGGCAGTTGTAGGTTCCTCTGCGCTGCTCTGTTTTCCACCCACTTGGAACTTGAGCACGGACTACAACAGCTAGTGGTCGGACGCCATGGCCATGCCCCGACCCAACTTCCTAGACCAGTATAAAAAAGAAAATGGTAGCAGGCAGCGGCTGTCGGCCATTTTGAACATAAGTTGGGGTGGCCTGGGAGGCAATTGCCACCCTGCCCCCTGGCCCAGCCCTCCCCTGTCCAGAGATCGGCACTAGTAAAACCAGCCTGTAAGGTAGGCCCGAAGATAGGAGGAACGAATAAAGCGCAGGGCTGGCATGACAGGGTGGAAGGGGAACCAGACAGCATAAGGTTAATGTGCCTTAAAGATAGGTGGGAGTTCCTACTTATGTGATTGGTGAGCAGACAGGGTGACAGGGAGGAGCATAGGAGAAATACTGGAGAAAGGGGTGGGGTACCATAGCAGACAACGTTGGGAAGACAGCAGTGGAACGTCCTGCCCACCCTCCCTGGGATTAGGTAAGTTGCTTTTGGGTGTAGGCATGAAAATGACTGTTGGGACCCCTTGGATGGGAATAAAAATTCTGTCGGTGGGATACAAGTGGGAAACCATTGTTGGTATGGTGTCCTCTGGTTGGGTGTGGTCCTCTAAGAAGGACCAGGTATTGGTAGTCCCAGAGTCTGTGTTTTCATGGCTGGGGACATCTAGCTTTAGTTTAGTTTACTGCAAAAAGTGTTAATTATTAATTTTGTTGTTTAACCACTTCCTTACTGGCCACTTAAATCCCCTTCCTGCCAGACCAATTTTCAGCTTTTAGCGCTGACGCAAATTGAATGACAATTGGGCGGTCATACAACACTTTACTCAAATTATATTTTTATAATTTTTTTCCCACAAATAGAGCTTTCTTTTGGTGGTATTTGATCAACTATGCGGTTTTTATTTTTGGCACTTTAAACAAAAAAAAGACAGAAAATATTGAAAAAAACACAATATTTTTTTACTTTTTGTTATAATAATATCCCAATATAAAAAACTATTTTTTTTTTTTTTCAGTTTAGGCCGATACATATTCTTCGACATTTTTTTGGTAAAAAAAAAATCGCAATAAGCATATATTGATTGGTTTGCCAAAAGTTATAGCGCCTACAATATAGGGGATAGATTTATGGGTTTTTTTTGCTAGTAATGGCGGCGATTTTTGTTAGGCCTGCAATATTGCTGTGGACATATCGGACACTTTTGACACTATTTTGGGACCATTAACATTTATACAGCGAACAGTGCTATAAAAATGCACTGATTAAGGGACACAGCATCGATCTCCTCTCTCCCTGACAGGACGTGGAGCTCTGTGTTTACACACACAGAGATCCACGTCCTTGCTCTGTCACTTCCGCTGGAACGCTGGAGCAGGTAAGTGTATGTTTATTAAAAGCCAGCAGCTACACTTTTTGTAGCTGCTGACTTCTAATAAACATAAAATTTGGCTGGAACACCCCTTTAAGTGCTAATTGAAGGTTTATGTCAGGGCAAAATGAAAAATTGCACAGTTCAAAAGTTTTAGCCCTTTTTTTTTAGACCCTGCAAGCAGTGTTGCCAAAGTGAAATTTACTGGTAGGATGCCAAAATTCACAATCGGCACCAATTTTTTACTGGTAGAAATCGTGTAATTTACTGACAACACAGCATTTTTGACTGGAATTGCAAAAACAGTATCTAAAATTATAGTTTTCTGTGCTAAACAGTGCAAATATCAATATTTTAACTATAAACACATAGCTAGTGCTATTAGAAATGTGTTAAAAAAAGTTAAACAAAATGATCCAAGGGGGAACTCTGAAAATAGGGGGGTTTGCTCTGGTGACTAGAGACCCTTCTGCAGAGTGAATACACTAGGGTGGGTGGGTTACTAATATAGGGGGGAACCTTTATATCAGTGCCCCCTTACATTACATTACATTGTATTATTTACATAAGTAACCCCCCTCAGATGGGCCTGGAGGCGCTGTCACTGGCCTCCTCTCAGGTGCACCATGCAGGGCTTAGTCAGATGGTTTCAGCAGCTTGGCGTCTCTAGATTTATTGTATAGTCTCCTCTCCACAGTCCACACACGTCTGTCTCCTCCCATGACCCCCATCCCGGCAGCGCTCCTACTCTTGACATGATATAAGAGGTGGACAGAGGCTGCGCACAAACTGCAGGAGGGGGACAGAGGCTGCGCACATACTGCAGGAGGGGGACAGAGGCTGCACACATACTGCAGGAGGGGGACAGAGGCTGCGCACAAACTGCAGGAGGGGGACATAGGCTGCGCACATACTACATGAGGGGGACAGAGACTGCTGCCATACTACAGGAGGGGGACAGAGGCTGCGGACATGATAGTGTCCTCCTCATTTCCCTTACAGTAGTCTCTTCCTCTGTCCACATCATATTACAGTCTCCACAACAGTGTGTGATGCTCCTGTGCTGCACCCCTTTCACCTCTCCACAGTCTACAGGGCAGCACATCAGTGCCCAATACTGTCCCCCTGCATGCCATGGCTTCACCCCCCCCCCAGAACTGCCATGTCATCCTCTGTCATCTGTAGTGTCAGCTGCTGTCCAGTAGTGTAGTGTCACCCCCCCAGGAATGTCATCCTCAGGCTCAGTATCACACTCTCCTCCTCACTTACCCCCCTCTGCTCCTCCTTCTACGGCGAGTGCACGAGACACGGCTGCTGTGTCTTAGCCAGGAACAAGTGTACTCTGGAATCTATTAAAAAAGGTGGCACCATTACATTACTGCGCATGTGCCACCCAGCGGAGCAAGTAAGGCCACGTACACACGATCAAATCTATCTGCTGGAAACGGTCGACCCGACCGTCCCAGCAGACAGATTTGACTGTGTGTACGGGCGAGCCAACGGATTTGGCCACCCGACAGATTTCAAAGCATGCTTTGAAATCTGTTGGCTGGGAACCCGTCCGCCCGACATGTCTGCTGGTTAGTACGCTAACCAGCAGACATGTCTTCTCGCACACGCGCCGAATGGTTTAGACGCATGCGCGGAAGTGTTTTACTTCCTGGTGCGGTGACGTGGCGGCGTCAACGTCACCGCCACGTCACCGCGCCATCTGGCGGCGGGGATTTTGGTTTGATCATGTGTACACGATCAAACCAATATGTCCCCAGCAGACAGATTTGTTCAAATCGGTCCGCCTGACCGATTTGAACAAATCTGTCTGCTCGTGTGTACGCGGCCTAAGGCCTCGTACACAAGATCAAATCTGTCTGCTGGAAACGGTCTGCTAGACCGTCCCAGCAAACAGATTTGACTGTGTGTGGACGGGCGAGCCGACGGATTTGGCCAGCCGACAGATTTGAAAGCATGCTTACCAATCTGTCGGCTGGGAACCCGTCCGCCCGACATGTCTGCTGGTTAGTACGCTAACCAGCAGACATGTCTTCTCGCACACGCGCCGAATGATTTCGACGCATGCACGGAAGTGTTTTACTTCCTGGTGCGGTGACGTGGCGGCGTCAACGTCACCGACACGTCAGCGCGCTGTCTGCTGGTGGGGATTTTGTTTGTCTCGTGTGTACACGCGAGCAAACCAAAATCCTAGCAGACAGATTTGTTCAAATCGGTCGGTCCGACCGATTTGAACAAATAGATTGCCTCGTGTGTACGAGGCCTTAGGCCGCGTACACACGATCAAATCTGTCTGCTGGAAACGGTCTGCTAGACCGTCCCAGCAGACAGATTCGATCGTGTGTACGGGCGAGCCGACGGATTTGGCCACCCGACAAATTTCAAAGCATGCTTTGAAATCTATCGGGTGGGAACCCGTCCGCCCGACATGTCTGCTGGTTAGTACACTTACCAGCAGACATGTCGTCTCGCACCGGCGCTGAATGGTTTCGACGCAAGTGTTTTACTTCCTGGTGCGGTGACGTGGCGGCGTCAACGTCACCGCCACGTCACCGACACGTCAGCGCGCCGTCTGCTCGCAGGGATTTTGGTTTGCTCGTGTGTACACGCGAGCAAACCAAAATCCAAACAGACAGATTTGTTCAAATCGGTCGGACAGACCGTTTTGAACAAATCTATTGCCTCGTGTGTACGAGGACTTAGAGTTTTCCCATCTTTTTTACAGGCATCGCTGCCCGTAACGCACGTTTATAGGCGCCCCGAAAATGGGAGTACATTTACGGCCTGCCAGTAAATCTATGGGCGGTTGGCAACACTGCCTGCAAGTACAGAAAAAGCCTGTTAATCTGCTAAAAAATGCACTTCCTAAATAAGTTCCTAAATCATGCAGTGTGCTGATGATACATGACAAATCCAGCAGGGAGCCAAATGCAGAAAGTAAACCAAGGAGCCAAAATATTTATAAAAGTCACACTGGATAGCTGCTACCGCACTCAAATGACCACATGAAAAACAGACAAAAACAACAGAATTGGGAAGCGCAAATCCAGGAATGAATTGGAGGTGTAATTCATGTGAAATTTAAAAAAATTGGCAGAATGGCCAAACTCACTGTGACAGTGCCAGCAATGGAGCCAAAGGTGGTGGAGAAATGGCTGTCCTGCTTATGCAGCACCCTCTGTCCTCAGCCCTCACGGAAGCAGGACAGCCATTTCTCCACCACCTTTGGCTCCATTGCTGGCACTATCACTATCACAGTGAGTTTGGCCATTCTGATGAATTGTCCCATTTGTACTGTGTATTGGTTACATGTTTTATCAGAAATAAACTGTTTTAAATTTCACATGGATTGCATCTCTGAGGCATTGTACACACAATCAGACATGTCCGAGGAAACATGTCCGATGGACCGTTTTCATCGGACAAGTCTGATGTGCGTACACACCATCGGACCAAAATCCCCTCGGACCAGAACGCGCTGACGTAGAACACAACGACGTGATGAAAAAATGAAGTTCAATGCTTCCAAGCATGCATCGACTTGATTCTGCGCATGCGGGGGATTTCGGTCCGATGGTTTGTGTACTGACCATCGAACCTGTCCGACGGACAGGTTTCCAGCGGACATGTTTTCAAGCATGTTTGGAAATTTTTGTCCGCTGGAAAACGGTCCGATAGACCGTACACACGATCAAACTTGTCCGCTGAAACTGGTCTGCGAAGGAGCGAAGGAGCTTATAACATGGACATTCTGCAGACATGGGATTTATGTATATGAACTCGGCAACATGGACTGTGTTCATCTAGCGTCAGGAGAGAAAAACATGTACGTGGTAGTGCCCTGCATGACCTAAAGAAAAGTCAATCACTGCAGGGTAAGCATATTCAGTTAGTGGCTAACAATGACACTGGTTGGCAAGAGGTTGAACTGTAAGAGAGGGGAGAATAGTAGCACTGCAGGGGAACATCAGTCATCCTCATGGTCTCTGAATGCCTTAGCCTGACTCCGGGGAGTACCTGCTTTGGAACTTCCACTGCGACCATATTTAGACCTCTTTGTGAGCCTCTTGTCCAGAGTGGACAGTGGTGAGCTGGGTGAACTTTTTTCAAGAGGGGTCTGTAAAAAATCAGAGTACCAGTCCAGAAGATCTATCTGACCCAGATTTAATGCAGCACATAAGTCTGACAGATCATTGTGCATGCGGAGAACATGCTGTTGACCACTGTGTGAGACCGCTAGAGCGAACAGGAACCCTCATGTGTATTTAAGATCCCTTTCTCTGAGCTTCTCTAGTACAGGGCACGGAGCTCGCCGATTCTTAATGGTAATCTGGGACAGGTCTTGGAATAGCATAATAGTTTCCCCATTGAAGATAATTTGGTCATTCTGGATTTACACATAATTTCCTCCTTCAGCGCAAAGCTCTGCAGGTAGCATAGTATGTCTCTTGGCAAAGTGGTATCAGGGCCCCTTGGCCTGAGGGCTCTATGTGCTCTCACAAAGTCAATGTCCATGTACTCTTGTCTTTCCAGTAAGCTATTGAAGACTCTCTGTAGAGCTGGGACAATTTGGTCAGGTTCTACAGATTCTGGAATCCCCCTCACTCTAATGTTACATCTCCTGCGCCTGTTGTCCAGGTCTTGGATATGCCTATTCATCTTTATGAAGTGCTGTGCCTGAATCACTGAGGTTTTTGTCAGCCTATGTATGGCTTTGTCTCTATGTTTTCCCGTGATCGCTGCAGAAAAGGTGGACTTGATGTACGCAACAATCACTGACATGTCGGCATAAGTCAGGGGGTGATCCGATCGTGACTTACCCCAACCTGAATCCTTAGGGGTCGACTGAGAGTCCTCACTGAATTCCTCCTCGTGGCGAGACGGCGTATCCTGCTGCACTGCTACGGCGCCGCTGATTTGTTTTTAAAGAGATCTGTGATGTTTTTCGCGGAGTAGGATACTGATTCGTGACGTGGGTGAGAGTGAGGGCTGGAATAAAGCTTTTTGACCTACATCTGTGAGATAGGGGTCGGGTGTTAGGCTGTATTTGGCTGTGTGTGCAGAGGAGCTCCTTTAGTGTGCAGCCATCCCCTGCAAACTTTTATTCCTTATTTCTGGAAGTGGGCCTCGGGCCATGTAATTAATCCAAAATGTGCATACTCTAATCAATTTATGTTGCAGGACAATATAAGGTGTCCATTGCTGGCATGGCCATTGCTGGCAGCTAATCTAGGCCACTTACAAACCAAGTTTGTAAATAGAGTAAAGAAGTGATCCAACAGGGTTTTAGCCAGTATTACATTATTATACATTATGTTTTGTGCTCGATGATGCAATCCTAAGTCCACCCAACCCTTTTGTGTTTTGCAAAGCATGAAAAATTTCCTATCACTTAGTGTCCCAATTACAATGATTTTACCAGACAGGATATTAGCAAAATCTGCAACAGGGGCACAGACAACTAAAAAGTAATAGAGGGATTTGGTTTCAAATGAAAGACAGTTGTGAGACAGAAAATTATGCTGTCTATAAAGAAGTCCAAATGGGTTATGAATTAAAACACACAGGAATGTCAGAGTGATGTAACTGTTTAGTCACGTGAAAATTCTTTCCAGTATGTAATTAAGTTGTTTTAGAACCGCAAGACAATGAAATCATCCATGAAAATGGCAGTATATCAAGAAGACACTGAAATTATCATTTGTTTTCTGCCTAGACATTTAACATTTAAAACTTGTCTTTCCTGAAATCCCTATTTTGAAATATTTGCAAAAATGCATCACTGTTTATGTGAGCTTCTTAGTAACCTCGTAGAGAAAGACCAGATAGAGTTCTCACCATGTCAGTTGAAAATTGTGCTTTTTGCTCTATTGTTAGCCCTTAAAGTGAGTACATTTTCTAGATGCCTTAAAAAGGAATTTCAACTTTGCTTAAAGGCAGGCCTATTTCATATATTGCTTAGAATTTTAGATTCCCACCTCATTCTCTGAACTCTCCTTCAAGCCCCACATCCAATCACGCTGCCTCAACATCTGCAAATCTCCAAAATATGCCCATTTCTAACCAATGACACCACAAAGCTCTTAATTCACATAGGTGTGTGCAGCCTTAGGGTGTGCACTCCAAAGTTCAAAAACACATTCCTTTCTCTGAAGCGGCTTCTCTGCTGCACAGCTTCCTGTTCTTTCACAAATTGAAGCATAATAAACATAGTTTACTATGCTTCAGTTGTGATTGAACACTGTGAGTTTGTTCATTTAGAAAAGGAAGGAGCTGATAAATTGATTACATCCATCCCTAGCTCTCAATCCTGAAATATCCCCCACAGCAGCCGGGAGGAAAGGAGAAAAGTCAGCAGCACTGAAGCGGAGGGGCGCAACACAGGAGGAGCTCAGGCAGTAGGGGATATCGGCACAGCACAGAGTGATTAGGGTGTGCCCAGGCACACCTGGCACACCCCCTGCGCACACACCTATGCCTAGTTATCTCTTGCCTTGATTACTGCAACTCCCTCCTCATTGCCTTACCCCTACATACTCCATTCCCTCTTCAATCCATCATGAATGCTGCTGCCAGACTCATCCACTTTACTAATTGCTATATGTCTACCACTCCTCTGTCAATTCCTCCACTGGCTTCCGCTCATCCAACAAATTAAATTCAAAATACTAACAACTACCTACAAAGCCGTCCACAACTCTGCCCCCAGCTACATCACTGACCTAGTCTCAAAATACCAACCTAATTGTTCTCTCCATTCTTCGCAAGACTTCCTGTTCTCTAGCTCTCTCATCACCTCCTCTCACGCTGACTTCCAGAACTTTTCCAGAGCCTCTCCAAGCCTATGGAACTCCTTTACCCAATCTGTCCGTTTATCTCCTACACAATTAGCTTTTAGACGAGCTCTGAAAACCCTTCTCTTCAGAGAAGCCTATCCTACCCACACTTAACAACTGTATTATCATCTTGTCCATCTGATCAACCCCCGCAGCTACTACCCTTTGTTCCACTTGACCCTCCCTTCTAGATTGTAAGCTCCAACAAGCAGGACCCTCTGATCCCTCCAGTATTGAATTGTATTGTAATTCTACTCTCTTCCCCAATGTTATAAAGCGCTGCGCAAACTGATGGCGCTACATAAATCCTGTATAATAATAATTCTGTTCTCGAAAGATCTCAAACAATCCTTCCCAAATATTGCTCAGTTTTTTATTTGAAATGTGAGTTGGCAGGGAGGACGACAGCTTGCCAATCAATGTGTGTGTTTCCCTCAAAGACCACTCATTTATTTATTACAAAAGTCTTCTTTATTTAGGCTCAATGCTTCAGATAAATTCCAATGTAGTAACAAGCAGTTTTTAAACAGTGCTTTTCAGTTGGCAGGAAATGCAACTTGGAAACATCTAAAGTAGGGATGAGCTCCGCGTTCGATTCGAACATCGTCTGTTCGACCGTTCATCAGGCTAGTCAGTTAATGTTACAGTGTGTAGAGGATATATATACATCCCAGGTGTTGTACATACTGTATATTTATACACTGTATAGCTTAGCTAGATCAGTTCTTCCTAATTTACTGGCAGGCAGGTGATTGTGCTATTTAAAGACGTTATCACAGGTATAGACACCCAGCAGGTACAATATTTAAAGGAATTTTTCATTTTTTTTAAATTTAAGCATCATTGCAGGAGTAGTGATTTTAATGATGCTTAAATAAAAAAAAATAAAAAAAAGAACAATTCCTTTAAATATTGTACCTGCTGGGTGTCTATAGTTTGCCTGTGAAAACGTCTTTGAGAACCCGAGTCTTGCCTGATGGAACATGTATCAATGGAAAAAAAGTTTTAAAAACTGTATTTTTTTTCAGGAGTCCTGCTACTGAAAAAACAACCGTTTTTTTAAACTTTTTTCCATTGATACGACAATAAATTGCTTATTAGGCTTTAAAATAGATATGTGCATTCCCGTTCGTACGAATGTTATTTTCGTACGAAAATGTTCATTTTCGTACCCGCGGGATAATGTGTACATACGAAAACGGTAAAACACCAAAATACGAAAACGACGGGATAACGGATGAGCCGCATAACGAATGACCGCAAATACGAACGAACGATCCGACGGGAAAAAACGACAAAACGAAAATGGCAAAATAACGAAAATGAAATCTGTATCAAGAGGTTTGCATTGTGTATTTTGTTTGAATCCGTTTTGTGTTCGTTTTCAGTTGTATGTTCATTGTTCAATGACATCTATAACAAAAGAATTTCATTATGTATATTGAATGAATTCCTTTTTCTGTTTTCTGTGTATTCAAAATACTGAAGGCAAATTTTTTGTTATAGGTGTCATATCAACATACGAAAATAACAAAAGAAACGTGTTCAAATGCAAATCTTTTGTTTATGTTTTTTTTAATGGCCAGAGAGTTAGGCTGGCCATACATGATACAATTTTCTGTGCAATTTTCTTTAGATTTACCTTCAACTATGTAGTGCAAGGGCCTGCCTGATTGCATACAATTGAAAGTGTTGTTTAGTTTGACCTCATATTATATGGTTTTTGGTAAATCTAAAAGAAAATTGTACAAGAAAATTGAACATGTATGGCCAGCCTCAGTGACTGAAAGCAGCTTCTCTTTTGTGCAGAATAGTGAGTAAACGTGTACAGTAAAGCCTAATACACTTTTCTGTGGATTTTCATCTGAAGGGAGATCAGTTGGCCAGACTTATGAACCCAAAAATGGTTTTCTGATGCAGTTTAAAAACAAACAAATTTTCTGAGAACGATCGGAAAATGATAGTTTTTTTGTTTATTGTTAAAATAGTCCGACCAAGTGTATGGGGCTTAACAATACTATTTGCTAAATGGTGTCCTACATTAAGTTGTTAGTTTTGGGTATTGCAAGACTTATCCCAACCTCTATCCCAGTTCTACAAAACAAAGTAATGCCTTGTACAGTACACACATTTTGAAAAAATGACTTTTTCCATCGGAAATTCGATCGTGTGTTCAAGGCATAAGAACTACAAAACAGACACTATGGGGGAGATTTACGAAAACTGTAGCACACAGAACCTGGTGCAGCTGTGCATTGTAACCAGCTTTCAGGTTTTATTGGCAAACCCTAAATAAACTAAAGTTAGGAGATGATTATTTACTATACACAGCTTCAGCAGATTTTGTGTGCACCAGTTTTAGTAAATCTCTTCTTATCTGCCTGCTCAATGTGTGAAGCACCAAATTAAACTGTGTGCACTGAAAATACTTTGCGACTGGCTGTATTGAACTAAATTGGGAACAGAACCTGGGTTAATCAGCGGGACTAGCTTAGCATTTGCGCTGCATATGCTTTTTTATTCTAGCACAAACATTTCTGTGTAATGATTTGTAACTACTTTTTTTTTTTTTTTTTTTTGTTTTAATTTCAAATATGTGTGTATTTGTATGTCCTCAGATGCAGAATTTTGGATCTGCAAGTTTAAACACCTGTGTGAATGTCTCTAATTAAAACTATGTAACTGCATTCAGATCTGTAAAAATGCTTGTAAATGTGTTTTTCACCGATTGTGTGACTGAAGACAAATTTACATGCAGACGAGTGTATACGCATGTATTTGTGTGTATATTGCAACTCTGGCAACTAGAAGAGGATGAAGAATAATTGGATGCATGTATACACATACTCATGTTTGCGCGCTTGTACTTGTGTATGTGCAAAGTCTTCAATGAATGTTTTACTCAGGATCTGTCAACAAGAGTATACACAAACATTTCTTAAGTAAATATTACATCTGTGTGCAAGATGCCGTATAGTTTTTAGTTGATAATATGGTAGCTGCAAGTAAAACTTATTTAAACAAGGAAGATGCTGCCCCTACGTAAAGCTGGTATTCTCATATTAATTCCACTAATTCTACTTAGCAACAAACTTACAGTCCCTGTCTTGTTTGCACCGCCTGTATACTGCTGTTCAAAGTATATAGGGCCAAAGGGGCTGGTAATGACCTGAGGGGAGGGAAGGGGAAACCCATGCCATTTTTCTCAATGATTTTCATCCATATAGCAGGGACCAGACATTACATTAAAGCCACAAGTAGTTTTAAATTACTTTTTTCTTATAGTAATGTCATTTTGTGCAGGGACATTTCTAAACACGGGAAACATGTGCCACTTCACAGGCATACTATAGACACCCAACAGGTTTGATATTTAAAGGAATTTTTTTTTTCACTTTAAGCATCATTAAAATCACTGATCCCAAAAAAAAACATTTGTTTTTAAAACTTTTTTTGCATTGATATATGTTCCCTGGGGCAAGACCCATGTCCCCAACCCCATTTTAGGACAATAACTTGCATATTAGCCTTTAAAATTAGCACTTTTGAATTTGAACATTCGAGTCCCATAGACTTCAATGGGGTTGTAAAGTTTGCACGAACATTCGGTCCGTTCAAAGGTTCTGGTGCGAACCGAACGGGGAGGGGGGGTTGTTTGGCTCATTTCTTCTCGCCACCAATGATCAATAGAAAGAAAAGAACGGCTGCACACCACAGGAATGTTCCAACGATTTTATTCCAAAAATAGCAAACGACAGCCAACAAAGACAGAATTTCCGAACCCAGGAGGTGATGTGTGCGTTTCATACTGGCTTAAGTGCATCTTCAAACCATAAGTACAACTTATGGGAGAAGATCATTCTCCTAGCTCTTAGCTTTTTTTTTTTACACTACAATTCAGGGACAGTTGGGAGCTACACATTCTATATATAGGGACAAGCAGAGACTTTCTTTTACAATAATTAGCCTTTTTTCTGATGTATCAATTTTAGTGGGCTTACACTTTGCTTCAAATAAGGAAGAAAGGGTCCACTTCAGTGTGAAATTATATTATTTATCTAGATGTACAGAGAATTCTGTAACCCTTCTTTTTTTTTGCAGCCTATAACAGGGTGACAGCATCAAGATATCAGTCAAAGCTTTTCTTGGGAAGTGGTACATTGGGTTCAGAAGATACATCGTGTATGTGATGGAGGTGAACAAAAGTTCAATCACTGTGTCTGCCGCTGTCACTACAGAACGTTACATTATCTCTGCGTAAGCATCTAACTATCAGATGTATCACTGCACCTGACACTAGCAACCTCCTAATGAAAGCTCTGTGTGATGGGCTGTGATTAGTAGGAGCATTCGGATCATTTGAGGCATGCAAGTACGCTTTGAAAGAAAATTTGTGTCTAGATTTTCTTTCTCAGTACTTAATTTGCAATATTTTGCTCACATGTAGAATGAAATTAAGCCAGACATCATGTACCTGCATATCATTATGGAAACTGCAATAAAATACTATCTCATAGACAAATATTAAAGTCCATGCCAGCAAGTGTAAAAATGAACCTCAGTTTTTAAAAATGTAGCAGCAAAATTAAAATCAAAACACAAATAAAATTTCCTTAAATATAATTATGTAGCACCATGCTCCCAATGAGTAGGCGCTATGTCTTAAATTATAGTTGTCTGAGCGGTAGTTTGGATCAGAAGGATTATGTTAAATTTGCGGTTCTGTTTCAATTTGGCTGGGTTGCATGGTTTTTCCCTTGATGGTGGGTGTCGCTTTCACCGTAGGTCAAGGTTGGAAAGGCAACAGGCTGGATGCATTGGGTACCTCTTTCCAGAAGCAGCCCAGGGGGTGTGATTAACCCGGAGTGCATTGTGGGGGATGGTATTTAAGGAACGGACAGCGGTTTGGCGGGGTCTTCGGATCCTGACCTGATGGCCCTCCTGGCCTCAGGTGATGTGTGAGCTGTTTTATGGTCTCAGGGCCGTCTGGCCCGAGACTTTGTAACTGAGAGTAGGCTCGGAGGTTGCTGGTGCCTACTAGTCCAGGGAGGGTCCTTCACTGTCTCACCTACGCCAAGGGAGCTGAACCACTGGGATTCTTTTGAAGGACTTTCAGTTTTACCTCACTGTGCTGCCGGATTGGCTGAAAGATTCTTGGCATCGTGAGTAGTGTACTCTATTGAAATTTCTACAAAGTGCGTGAGTAGTCGCATGATCAATTGTGGCAGAAGATCGTGAGATGGCCCAAAGAACTTATCAAGTCTGTGGCAGAGACTTTAGCGAGCTTCGCACCAGTTGCTAGGCCGGTGAGAGTAGGCCTATCTGATGGTTGCTGAAATCTAGCGTGGAACCAAATATATCCTCTGGATCTAAGATTGTCCCCGTGATCCGCAAAGGTACCTGAGTCTCCCCGTCCCTCTACCCCTCTGTTGGAGAAACTTGATGTGGGGAAGTGTAGTGACATGTGTTTGTTTAACATTTACGGGCCGAATTGAAAGGGAAAGTGATTTTTGGGAAAACAGCACCGTACGGCTGCACAGTACGCCTGAACCTCGGGAGGTTAATTTCCATACTGGGCATGCGTACACAGCATTTTCAAAGTTTCACGCACTCCTTGTCAGTACGCTGAGAAAATCTTGGTAAATACCAAGCGGCGTACCCGTAATTGTGTGGCGTGACGCAGCGCACGTGAATCCCCGAGCTGTTTTCAGCTTGCGCTGACCATGAAGGGGAACTCTGCGCCAAATTTCAAACAAAAAAACGGTGCAGGTTCCCCTCCAGGTGCATACCAGGCTCTTAGGCTTGGTCTGGAACATAAGGGGTTAAACCTACGCCGAAAAAACAGCGTGGGGTTCCCTCCAGATCTAGCCCTTATCCCAAGCACGCAGTCTGACCCGACAGGAATGGGGGTGGGGACGAGCGAGTGCCCCCCCTCCTGAGCCGTACCAGACCGCATGCCCTCAACATGGGGGAGTGTGTGTTGCTTTCCTTGTTTTGTTGACCAATAAAATTACTTTCAAATTTTGAAGTTTGTTTTTTGTTACTTTTTCATGTTACAGATTTTGACAGCTGGAGCTGAAATAGTTTTGGCCTAAACAACCAGGTGTGATTTGGCTCTAAGATTCTTTACTGGTGTGTATGCATGAAATGTTTGCTGCCATGTTTAATCACCAGGAAATTAAAAAGACAAAGTGGTAAGTATTTTCTTTTTACTGCAGTGGTCCTCAGCCCTCAAGTACCCCCGACAGGACATGTTTTGTGGATTTATCATATCAAGAATTGCTGTCCAGACTGTCTTTTAGGCCACGTACACACGAGGAGACATGTCCGCTGAAACTGGTCCACAGACCAGTTTCAGCGGACATGTTCGATCGTGTGTACGGCCTAGTGGACAAGTTTCCAGCAGACAAAAATTTCTAAACATGCTTAGAAACTTGTACACACATCAGACCAAAAAATCCCTTCAAACATGTCCGATGAAAATTGTCCGTCGGACCTGTCTCATCGGACATGTCACCTGGTGTGTATGCGGCCTAAAAGCACATATGCAAGATGATGAAGGAAAACCTGCAAATGTGGCCTGTAGGGGGGGGGGGGGTGTATTGGTGGACAGGCTTGAAGTGCTGATTTACAGCACTGTGCTTAAATCTAGCACAAGACAATCCTATTCTAATTGTGGGTGTTTGAGGAAAGCCAAGTGAGTGTTAGAACCCCTGCTTGTGGTTTTTGGGTTGGGCTTTGTGTCCCTTTTCTTAAAATTGGCTTCCCTTCCTGTCACACAGCTGAACAGGAAGTGAGATTAAAACCCTACCAATGTCTTTTCTTGGGGACACACAGGTCAATCTAACTAGTGTCCCCATTAAGCAAATTGCTCTGCTGTGTACACCCCCAAATGATTAGTTAGCTTGGGGTTTAGTAAAGGCAAAGCCACTCTGCAATAGAAGCGTAGTCGCTGAAAATCAGAAGGGAAGCACTGATGGTTTTAACATCCAATCCTGTAGAAGCCACGTTTTTTTCTTCCTTGCTTGTCCACTTGTAGTGCAAAGTGGATTTGCTTTTAGTAAATGGACCCTGAAGTCCAAGATCCCTAATAATTTGGAGTGTACACAGCAAAATGCAATTTCCATAATGGGAAACTATTAGGATTGATCCCCCCTCCCCCCAGAACTAGTGTGTGTGTGTCCCCTGAAACTTTCAGGGCGGGTCATAAAAAAACAGGGTGTGGCCTTGACAGGAAGGGTGGGTCATTTTTCTAGGTGAAGAAATTTAGTCAGGCCTAGGGCAGCACAAAACCTAAATATACTACTGCATATTAGGGCTTATTTAGACAGGATCCGATTCACAGCATGTTTTTATATTGTAGGAGGAAACCCACGCAGGCACAGGGAGAACATACAAACTCCAAGCAGATGGTGTCATAGACAGGATTTGAATCAGCGACCCTTTTTGCTGCTAGGTGAAAGTGCTATACACTACTGTGTGCTGAACGAACATGTTCACGGCTGAAAGCATGAGATCACTGTCTTTTTTTTTCAATCCCATGCTTTCCAGCCTGGAGGACAGGTGTGGGGTCTTAATGACCCCGCCTCTCTCCATAAAGAGGACCTGTCACACACTAGTCCTATTACAAGGGATGTTTACATTCCTTGTAATAGGTATAAAAGTTATAAAAAAAGGGACAAAAAAGTGCAAAAAGAAAAATATTCCGTTAAAAAAAAAAAAATTAAAATTAAAACGCCCCTGTCCCTAGTAGCTCGCACTCAGAAGCGAACACGCATGTAAGTCCCACCCACATATGTAAACGCTGTTCAAACCACACATGTGAGGTATTGACGCATGCGTTAGAGCGAGAGCAATCATTTTAGCACTGGACCTTCTCTGTAACTCTAAACTGGTAACCTAAAAAAAATTCAAGCGTCGCCTATGGAGATTTTTAATACCGAAGTTTGGCGCCATTCCATGAGTGTTTGCAATATTAAAGCGTGACATGTTAGGTATCTATTTACTCGGTGTAACATCATCTTTCACATTATCCCTAATAATTGGGCTAACTTTACTGCTTTGTTATTTTTTAATTCATGAAACCGTTTTTCTTTTGGCAAAAATAAAAAAGGCGTTTGAAAAATTATTGCGCAAATACCATTGGAAATTTAAAAAAAATAATGACCGCCACTTTATTCCCTAGGGTGTCTGCTAATAAAATATACATAATGTTTGGGGGTCCTGAGTAATTTTCAAGGAAGAAAATATAATTTTTACATGAAGGAGAGAAGTGCCGGCATAGGCGCGGTATGGAAGTGGTTAAAATAAAACAATAAAAGTGAAATATTCCTTTATATTTCGTACCTGGGGGGGTGTAAAGTTAGCATGTGAAAAAGCGCATGTTCCCTGTACTTAGAACTATCCCTGCACAAAATGACATTCTGAAGAAAAAAGGGCATTTAAAATTCACTTGCGGCAATTCTGAGCAAATTCATTCATAAAAATAAAAAAATAAAAAAGCGTGGGGTCACCCCAAATTCCATTGCCAGGCCCTTCAGGTCTGGTATGGGTCTGATATGGATATTAAGGGGAACCCCGCCGTAAAAAAAAAATGACGTGGGGTTCCCTCACAAATATCCATACCAGGCCCTGTAGGTCTGGTATGGATTTTAAGGGGAACTCCACCCAAAATTTAAAAAAAATGGCGTGGAGTCCCCCAAAAAATCCACACCAGACCCTTATCCGAGCACGTTAACCTGGCCGGCTGCAGAAAAGAGGGGGGACAGAGTGTGCCCCCCCTCTCCTGAACCGTACCAGGCCACATGCCCTCAACATGGGGAGGGTGCTTTGGGGTCCCCCCCAAAGCACCTTGTCCCCATGTTGATGGGTTACAAGGGACTCATCCCAACAACCCTGGCCGGTGGTTGTGGGGGTCTGTGGGCGGGAGGCTTATCAGAATCTGGAAGACCCCTTTAACAAAGGGAACCTCCAGATCCCGCCCCCCCTGTGTGAAATGGTAATGGGGTACATTGTACCTCTACCATTTCACCAAAACAAAAATGTCAAAAGTGTAAAAAATGACAATAGCCGGCTTTTGACAAGTCTTTTATTTTTGATTACAAAAGTTTATTAGAGGTATGTAACAGTACAGAGTCATGGAAAACAGATACAGCATTGTTTTAATGACAAGTCTTTTATTAATATCTTATTTCCTCATTTCTTCTTCTTCCATCTTTTTATTTTCTTCTTTCATTAGGGTTCCTTACTCCATCTTCCTCTTCTTCCTCTGCTTCTTTCTTGGGCCTTCTTGTCCGCATCTTGACCGATGTCTTCTTCCATCTTCTCCTTCCGTCGGCCTTCTCGTCCGCATCTTCTTCTTCCCCGGACGCTGCGCTGGAAACTGAATTCCCCGCCGTGTGATGCTCCTGTGACCCCGCCCCCTCTGACGCCACGGGTAAACTCCTAAGAAACTCCCCGTGTGGTGCATGTGCGTCAGAGGAGGGCCGGGTCACAGAAGCATCACACGGCCGGGAATACAATTGGAAGCGGAGCGTCCAAGGAAGAAGAAGCCACGCAAGATGCGAACAAGCTTCCAATTGAATTCCCCGCCGTGTGACGCTTCTGTGACCCCGACCCCCTCTGACGCACATGTACCACACGGGGAGATTCTTAGGAGATTACCTGTGGCGTCAGAGGGGGGCGGGGTCGCAGGAGCGTCACACAGCGGGAAATTTAGTTTCCAGCACAGCGTCGGGGGAAAAACAAGAAGATGCGGACGAGAAGACCGACGGAAGGAGAAGAAGATGGAAGCATACGCCAGTCAAGATGCGGGACGAGAAGGCCTACTGAAGGAGAAGAAGATGGAAGAATACGCCATTACCATTTCACACAGGGGGGGGGCAGGATCTGGGGGTCCCCTTTGTTAAAGGGTATTCCAGATTCCGATAAGCCCCCCGCCTGCAGACCCCCACAACCACCGGCCAGGGTTGTGGGGATGAGGCCCTTGTCCCCATCAACATGGGGACAAGGTGCTTTGGGGGGGACCCCAAAGCACCCTCCCCATGTTGAGGGCATGTGTCCTGGTACGGTTCAGGAGAGGGGGGGCACTCTGTCCCCCATCTTTTCTGCGGCCGGCCAGGTTAACGTGCTCGGATAAGGGTCTGGTGTGGATTTTTGGAGGAACTCCAACCCATTTTTTTTAAATTTGGGGTGGAGTTCCCCTTAACCACTTAAGACCCGGACCAATACGCTGGTAAATGACCCAAGGTGTTTTTGCGATTCGGCACTGCGTCGCTTTAACAGACAATTGCGCGGTCGTGCGACGTGGCTCCCAAACAAAATTTGCGTCCTTTTCTTCCCACAAATAGAGCTTTCTTTTGGTGGTATTTGATCACCTCTGCGATTTTTATGTTTTGCGCTATATACAAAAAAAAACACTATTTTTTACTTTTTGTTAAAAAAAAAACAAATAAACTAAATTTTAGTCAAACATTTAGGCCAACATTTATTTAGCCACATGTCTTTAGTAAAAAAAAAAAAAAAATTGCGATAAAAAAAAATAGCTACCTAGCGGGAACAGCGACATTAATACAGCGATCAGAAAAATGATCGCTTAGTGACGCTGGCAATAGGGAGTGAAAGGGTTAACTAGGGCAGTGATCAGGGGGTTAAAACTTTATTAGGGGGGGTGGGGGGGCTATCCTGAACCTAACACTAACTGATTTTACACTGCCTGTCACACTGACACTAAATGCAGTGATTAGATCACTGCATTCAGTGACACTGTGACAGGGGGGGCAGATCGCAAGGGGTTAAGTATGCCTATGTGAGTGTGTGTCAATGTAATGTTGGTGCACACTTACTGTGAGGTGTTTCTCCCATCGCAGCGGTTGGAAATACCGCTGCGATGGGAGATTACATCACTTCCCCCTTCCTGTGTTTACACAGGAGGAGGAAGTGACACAAAGGGGGAGCGCGCGCATTGGCTGGGAGCGATCGCGGGGGGGCGGGTAAACGCCGACATCCGCCCGCTCGTCCCGGATCGCTCCCGGAGCCAGGGGAACCCCCGCACGCCGCGGAGGGGGTCCCGATGGGACCCCCGAAACGCACGAAGGCGGGGACGTAAATTTACGCCCTTGTGCCTGTACGAGCCATTCTGTGGCCGTATATGTGCGTGCGGGGGTCCTTAAGTGGTTAAAATCCATACCAGACCTGAAGGGCCTGGTATGGATATTTGGGGGAACCCCACACTTTTTAAAAAAAAATTATGAATGAATTCTCTCAGAATTGCCGGGAGCCGACAATTCTTTATTGCCGCGAGTCAGTTTTAAATGCCTTTTTTCCTTCAGAATTTTGTGCGGGGACAGTTCTAACCACGTGAAACATGCGCTTTTTCACATGCTGACTTTACACCACCCCCAGGTACAAAATTTAAAGGAATATTTCACTTTAAGCATTATTAAATTCACTGCTCCCGGAAAAACGGCCATTTAAAAAAAGAAAAAAAGCATTGATACATGTTCCCTGGGGCAGGACCCAGGTCCCCAAACACTTTTTAGAACAAAACTTGCATATTAGCCTTTAAAATTATTACTTTTGATTTCTCCCATAGACTTCTACAGGGAGTTTGGCGGCGGGTTTACATATTACTTGCATTGCGCCCGGTGCTACGCCCGGTTCATGCGCCTAATTGAGGAATCATCCAGCGCACTAATTAAGCCATGAACCGGCGCGGAGCATAGACAATAGTAAATCAGCCCGTCTGTGTCGGGGCAGACATTTCATATGGATAACTCTTCCAGGAGAACCCCTAAAACGAGTGCATGGAACAGTAGGGTGACAACAGGCCCAAATCTAAACCAGCAGCTACTTCGGGGGGTAGTGAAAAAATTACATTTACTGTATTTATATGGGGGCAACATGATATGCACCTTTAATGTGATATGTGTTTACCACATCAGTCTCTCCTCACTACAGTTTAAAAGAGAAGTGTGGGATTTTTAAGATCAATCAATTATATATTCACCTAGGTGAATGCAGCACTGGTCCAATGCTGCACCTGTCCCCCGCTGCCTCTAAGCCCTACTTTACTTGAAGTAGCGCGATTTCAAAGTAGCAAGGTCAGCGTGATTTCAGGTGCTACTTGATAGACATTTGTGTGGCTTCATACAGAGATGTCTATAGAAATCGCACCTGAAATCAGCAAAAGTAGTGCAGGAACTACTTTTGCAAATCGGTGCCGCGCCGCAAAATCTGTGTCGCACCGATTGGAACAGTGCCATTGCCGCCAATAGGCTGCGACTTGTCATGCGATTTGATCTCTCAAATCGCATGACAAATCGCTCCAATGTGAACGTAGGCTGAGACTGAGAACTGAGTGATCAAAGACCACTAATAACTCAGTTTTCAGTCTGCAGTGAACAGAGAACCTGTGACTGTCTGGAGTGCCAGACTGTAGAAGTGGCTGGCTTAGGCTCTCAGCTATGCTCAGGCATGTGGGTTCAGGATCCCTCCAGAGTCTGGACTGGGTGACACAATACTTATGGACTGGACGACACAATATTTCAAAAAACAAAAACAAAAAATGACTGCAGAGCCTTGCTTCCCATAATGTATATTTTAATTATTTATAACAATGTATCAACAAACCATTAACCTACAAAAGTATTTCTCATAAAATCTTTGTAGTTGTCAGCTGTAATTTTATGCTCCTTTTCTCTTGATTGGTTTGAGAACAAAGCACCATTGATAAAGATTGCTTCATATAATCTAAATCCCTCAAGTAATATGAATTATTTAGATAAAACCGTATTTCTAAAGCACACACACAATCCTAACCTATCACAGGTACATGTCACAATCGCAGCGTCACATACAGTTCTTGCTCTAGTAGAAGCTGTCAAGTGTGCAATCAATACCTAACCACTGATACCTGCATGATACAATAAATGCATTACTAAAGGGGTTGTAAAGACAAAAATATTTTCCTCTTAAAATAATGTCTGACAGTAGCTGATAAAGTAAAAGGTAATGTTTTGCATTATAACTAGTTTGATACCTGTTGAAATTGAGCTGTTTTATTCACCTCCGTCACTCCTGAATCGTTATTCTCACTGACTTCCTGGTTTGCGGTGCGCATTCATTCTTGCTACATCACAGCCTAATGGGAACTACAGTTCCCATTAGGCTTAGCCTCCATGCCTGTGAGGGATAAGAGAGCATCTTCACGCAGGGCTGTAGTCATAGGGAGGGGGTGAGCACATTCTGCTTTCCACCATGTAAAAATGGCTCAGGTGCTGGTGGAAAGCAAGAAGAGGAGAGACAGGAAATGGCATTTTCAAACCTGGATTACTGTATTTTGGAGGTCAAAAGGAAAAACGAGGTAAGTGATATTTAACCACTTTAGCCCCGGACCATATTGCTGTCCAAAGACCAGAGCACTTTTTGTGATTCGGCACTGCGTCGCTTTAACTGACAATTGCGCGGTCGTGCGACGTGGCTCCCAAACAAAATTGGCGTCCTTTTTTTCCCACAAATAGAGCTTTCTTTTGGTGGTATTTGATCATCTCTGCGGTTTTTATTTTTTGCGCTATAAACAAAAATAGAGCGACTATTTTGAAAAAAATGCAATATTTTTTACATTTTGCTATAATAAAAATCACAAAAAAGATATAAAAAAACATTTTTTTTCCTCAGTTTAGGCCGATACGTATTCTTCTACATATTTTTCGTTAAAAAAATCGCAATTAGCGTTTATTAATTGGTTTGCGCAAAATTTATAGCGTTTACAAAAAAGGGGGTCGTTTTATGGCATTTTTATTATTATTTTTTTTTACTAGTAATGGCGGCGATCAGCGTTTTTTTTCGGTACTGCGATATTATGGCGGACACATCGGACACTTTTGACACATTTTGGGGACCATTGGCATTTTTTTAGCGATCAATGCTATAAAAATGCATTGTATTACTATAAAAATGCCATTGGCAGTGAAGGGGTTAACACTAGGGGGCAGGGAAGGGGTTAAGTGTGGTCCTGGTGTGTTCTAACTGTATGGGGGGTGGCCTCACTAGGGGAAATCACTGATCTTCTGTCCATACATTGTATGGACAGAAGATCAGCGTTTCCCCCGCTGACAGGAACAAAAGGTATGTGTTTACACACATACCTCCCGTTCCCCGCTCTGTAACGAGCAATCGCGGGTGACCGGCGGCGATCGTACCCGCCGGGCACGTGCACGGGACTCGGGGGACGCGCGCCCTATTAGCTGCTACAGGGAGGACGTAGAGCTACGTGCCACCGCCCCGTAGTAATATGACGGCGGGCGGTCGGCAAGGAGTTAAATGCTCTAGCTTACAACAATCAATTGATCTAATAAAAAACAAACCTTTAGTGTTCCTTTAATGGTACTTACAGATTTTAGAATACTAATGTTATCTGTAGTACATTAGTGACCCATTGTAATAGATAGAATGTGATGCTGTTGTCACACAAGACACCTTTCTTAGTCAAGGAAGCTGCAGGTAACATCCTAATATATATATATATTTTTTATATTGTGAATGGAAACTGGAACACACAGAGGAAACTCTGCCTAGACAGAACTATGGAAGTTGCAACTTTTTGAAGGTGTAGAATCTGGAGTTTTCAGCCTTGATTTTTGCTTTCCTACTTATTGGGTGCCTTGCCTAGGCAAAGCACATACATTGTATGGATGTCAAAACCTGATATGTACAGTAAGCGCTTGTTCCCGGTCACTGATGCACCAAGCATGATAGCCCTTAAGCTTGCACCTTTAAAAACAAGTCAGCTTTGGACTAGGTTGTTCGCAGTTTGAGAACATGTCAAACTAATGTGGCCATTTGCACCTAAAGCAACAAATTAGTTTGTGCAGGATGGTGTCAGTAGTTCTTTATTTAAATTTGTTTACAATTACATTTTTTTGTATTTTATTTATATATTTTTTTCTTTTTTCAAAATGCTTTTGGGGGCCAGTGGGTTTTGTCAGTAGGGCAGTGGTCAGTGCCAGGAGAGCAATGGACAGTGTCTGTTTTTTTTTTATTTATTATTATTTTATTAATTTATGTTTACAATTTGTATTTTTATTTTGTGTTTTTGACAATGATTGGGGTGGGGGACAGTGTCAGGAGAGCAGTGGACGATATCAGTGTTTTTTTTGTTTTTATTTTTTTTATCTATTATTTTTTACGGTTTTCTTGTTTATTATTTTTTTTAAATCATACAATTTGTTTTATATTTTTTTCACAGTGCTACTGGGGAAGGGGGTGGGGGGGTATGTGGCAGTAGGGCAGTGGATATATTATGTTTTTGACAGGTATCCTTTCCCACTTCCAGGAGACCTCGCCTCAACAAGATTCCTCTGAATTTTTTAGCCCCCTTCCTTCTTCTGCCACCGGGCCAGTTAGAAAGCACAGTTAGCTTTATGCATTTGCAGTAGGGAACTGCCGGTTTCCCTTACCAAGAAAGGCAGCAGCAGCACCTGAGAGACAATTTAGAAAATCGTCTGGGGTGGCGACATTGTGGGATCCCTGGACAGGTAAGTGTCCTAATATTAAAAGTCAGCAGCTACAGTACAGGTGATACTTAAAAAATTTGAATATTGTGCAAAAGTTCATTTATTTCACTAATACAACTTAAAAGGTGAAACTAATATATGAGATAGACTCATTACATGAAAAGCAAGATAGTTCAAGTCGTGATTTGTCATAATTGTGATGATTATGGCTTACAGCTCATAAAAACCCCAAATCCACAATCTCAGAAAATTTTAATATTGTGAAAAGGTGCAATATTCTAGGCTCAAAGTGTCCCACTCTAATCAGCTAATTAAGCCATTACACCTGCAAAGGGTTCCTGAGCCTTTAAACGGTCTCTCAGTCTGGTTCAGTAGGAATCACAATCACAGGAAAGACTGCTGACATGACAGTTGTGCAGAAAACCATCATTGACACCCTCCATAAGGGAAGGAAAACCTCAAAAGGTAATTACAAAAGAAGTTTGATGTTCCCAAAGTGCTGTATCAAAGCACAGTAATGGAAAGTTATGTGGAAGGGAAAAGTGTGTGTAGCGCCCATGTACTTCCAAGTATGGATGCTAGTGAAATTTAATGGGATGATCAGAGTGTAAGTGACTCTGATCTCAATTCTGATTATTGTTAGGCTCTCTGTTTCAGCCTGGCTGTGCTGTGGGCTCATTCTGTCGAGCCTGGGGTGTAATTCCACCCCAGGGCGATGGGTGGCAGCAGTGGAGTCAGGACTTGGGTGCTTTTCTCAGCGGCCAGTCGGGAGGCTTGGGCCTCGATGGGCATGCTGGGAGAGGGTATTTAAAATGATCATGTGTGGGCTAAAACAACGTTTTCTGTCTTCTGAAAAACGACAAAAAAATAATCGAACATGCTTCAATTTTTTATGTCGTTTTTGAAAATGTCGTTTTTTGTGTTGTAAAAAATTATCATGTGTGGGCTAAAACGAAGTTTTAAAGATGTTTTAAACCCGCGCATGCTCAGAAGCAAGTTATGAGACGGGAGCTTGAATGGAATAGAGAGCCCTCGTACGTGCTGTATGTAACCACGCTTTGCTAGAGCATTTTGAAAAAACGATGGTGTGTGGGCAACATAGTTTTTTATGATGAAGTTGTAAAAACGTTGTTTTTTTTCATCACAAAAAGTGATCGTGTGCATCAAGAGCCACCACACACAGACGGATCCTGGACATGGGCTTCAAATGTCGTATTCCTCTTGTCAAGCCACTCCTGAACAACAAACACCGTCAGAAGCGTCTTACCTGGGCTAAAGAAAAACACACCTGGTATGTTGCTCAGTGGTCCAAAGTCCTTTTTTCTGATGAGAGCAAATTTTGCATGTCTCTCATTTGTAACCCAAGGACCCAGAGTATGGAGGAAGAATGGAGAGGCACACACTGCAAGATGCTTGATTTTAATGGGAAGGAGCGGTATAGGAGCGGTGAACACACCGCTCCTATACCGCTGTAAAGATGCGGCTAGCAGGACTTTTGGAGTTGTCCTGCTAGCGCACCGCTTCAGTGTGAAAGCCTTCGGCCAGGAACCACTTAACTACCAGGTTAAGGACATGTGCCAGGCAAGGTACATGTGGGGACTTTTCCTGTCTAAGGGTGGCCAGCAGGTTAGTGCTATGAATATGAATGGAAGGTCTAACATCACTTAATAATCCATTTCACAACACTGCACTTTATCCTTCTAGACCACAGATGATTTTTTCAGAATAGAATCCCATCCACATAAAAAAGAAACTTACAATTGTGAACTGCTGTAAAAAAAAGTTTTTTTTTTCTAAGCAATAAAAGGTTCCTTGAAATAATTCCTCTGACTCCACCTGTCAGTTTGCGGGGCTATGGCAGGATTAGTTGAAGAGTCGAAGACAAGGATGAAGAAGAGGATGCATTTGCAGCAGTTTCAGACAACTGTCTGTTTTGTCCCCGGGAGGAGGAGGATGAGCCAGATTGTTTTGCCGTTGTCCCTGTGCTCTGGCCACTCTCAGAAAGGATAGGGAAATTTTCCCTGCCTCTCAATGGTGCTGCCCAACAACTGCTTTGTCCTTGTGTGACCCATACTACCACTGTGTGCAGAATGCTTGCCTAATATTTTGAATACAGGGGATTGCCTAACTTGCTTAACTTTAATGCAGACTATTGCAATAGGGGAAATAAGGATGTGGTGTTTTGGTGCACAGAACATTAGCGCAAAAGTATGCAGCCATGTGTTGCATATTGACATTTGCCTGAGTCAGTAACAAGTTCTTGCTGCTGATTCCCCAAAAAAGGCCCTAAAAAATTAATTACATCTTAATATGGTATTGAGACTAAACAATAACATATCTAACCAACATAAATCTAAGATATAGAGTCAAGGTAATAAAGTTTAATGTATAAAAGTAGACTCATAATCCAAGCAGTAGACCTTCAGACAGGGAAACAAAATTCAGAAGCCCAGGAATAAGACACCTATGTTAGGATTACTGCCTAGCCCTTGAAAGTTAATCTTGTTTTACAATTGGGATTCTGGTTAAATCCCTGGTATTTATTTTTATAATTTCATTTAATTATATCTTCTTCCTGCCCTACAGTGTATTTATATATTAAGTGCAACATGATATTCAGCCATAATACAGAAGATCCAATTCTCTGACAAATACATCTCAGAATCTTGAATGTGGTAGTATTTTCCAGGTAGAGAATACGAACTACTTTCATTTTAACTATTTAAAAAAAAGTATTTGTTTTTGATTTATATCTGTTTTTCAGGTACCCTCCTTTTTTGTCATACGAATTACATTAGGACTAAATGACAGCTATCTGTGTCCTATTGTCTTGGATTTTATTTTACACTGCAGTGGTAATTACCGTGATGGTGTGCCCATTGACATCAGAGGTCATGCAATTCATTTCCAACACTTTTGCTTGACTGAACATTTGTAAAACGAGTTCACTCTTGATTCTATATCATTCTCATGCTGTTTCTTGTTTTTTTCTTTCTTTAATTTTCCTTTCTTAAATTAATCATCTGCTAGTACTTTTTCTGTTTTCTGACTTTTGCTCTTCACTGCCCTTAGAGGCTCTATGATGTAGCTTGGTCAGTGCATGATCACGGGACCGCACGAATGGGGCTACATTTTTGAAAATATTTTAGTATGTCTTTTCATGTGACAACACTGAATAAATTACACTTTGCTACAATGTAAATTAGTGAGTGTACAGCTTGTATAAAACAGTGTAAATTTGCTATCCCCTCAAAATAACTCAACACACAGCCATTAATGTCTAAACTGCTGGCAAAAGTGAGTACACCTCCAAGTAAAAATGTCCAAATTGAGCCCAATTAGCCCTTTTCCATCCCCGGTGTCATGTGACTCGTTAGTTCTACAAGTTTCGAGGTGTAAATGGGGAGCAGGTATGTTAAATTTGGTGTTATCGCTCTCACTCTCTCATATTGGTATAAATTCAACATGGCACCTCATGGCAAAAAACTCTCTGAGGATCTGAAAAAAATAATTATTGCTCAACATAAATATGGCCTAGGCTATAAGAAGATTGCCAAGACCCTGAAACTGAGCTAAAGCACGGTGGCCAAAACCATACAGCGGTTTAATAGGACGGGATCCACTCAGAACAGGTCTCGCCATGATCGACTAAAGAAGTTGAGTACATATACATGCTCAGCATCATATCTAGAGGTTGTCTTTGGGAAATAGATGTATGAGTTCTGCCAGCATTGCTGCAGACGTTGAAGAATGGGGGGTCAGCCTATCAGTGCTCAGACCATCAGACCATACTCCGCACACTGCATCAAATTGGTCTGCATGGCTGTCGACCCAGAAGGAAGCCTCTTCCAAAGATAAATATACAGAGTATTCACGCGCTACTGTGGAACAGCTGAATGACAGCTGTGAAGGGTTTAAGTATGAATCAACTGCTACAAAACACTGAAAGGTAAAACCAAGACCTGAGTGTGCATGAATATAAAAAGTAGTGCTGAGCTGTTGAAAAATGATATGCAAAAGTATAAAAACGCACAAGCATAAAAGCAATGATAATAGGTGAAAAGTGCAAAATATTGAATAGGTGCCAAACTAAATAACATGCCAAACAATATAATGTCCAAATAAACCTCAAATGCTGAAGAGTAGATATGTGCATTCCCGTTCGTACGAATGTTATTTTCGTACGAAAATGTTCATTTTCGTACCCGCGGGATAATGTGTACATACGAAAACGGTAAAGCACCAAAATACGAAAACGACGGGATAACGGATGAGCCGCATAACGAACGACCGCAAATACGAACGAACGATCCGACGGGAAAAAACGACAAAACGAAAATGGCAAAATAACGAAAATTAAATCTGTATCAAGAGGTTTGCATTGTGTATTTTGTTTGAATCCGTTTTGTGTTCGTTTTCAGTTGTATGTTCATTGTTCAATGACATCTATAACAAAAGAATTTCATTATGTATATTGAATGAATTCCTTTTTCTGTTTTCTGTGTATTCAAAATACTGAAGGCAAATTTTTTGTTATAGGTGTCATATCAACATACGAAAATAACAAAAGAAACAGGTTCAAATGCAAATCTTTTGTTTATGGTTTTTTTTAATGGCCAGAGAGTTAGGCTGGCCATACATGATACAATTTTCTGTGCAATTTTCTTTAGATTTACCTTCAACTATGTAGTGCAAGGGCCTGCCTGATTGCATACAATTGAAAGTGTTGTTTAGTTTGACCTCATATATGGTTTTTGGTAAATCTAAAAGAAAATTGTACAAGAAAATTGAACATGTATGGCCAGCCTCAGTGACTGAAAGCAGCTTCTCTTTTGTGCAGAATAGTGAGTACACTTGTACAGTAAAGCCTAATAAACTTTTCTGTGGATTTTCATCTGAAGGGAGATCAGTTGGCCAGACTTTTGAACCCAAAAATGGTTTTCTGATGCAGTTTAAAAACGAACGAATTTTCTGACAACGATCGGAAAACGATCGTTTTTATGTTTGTTGTTAAAATAGTCTGACCAAGTGTATGGGGCTTAAAAATACTATTGTTAAGCCCCATACACTTGGTCAGACTATTTTAACAACAAACATAAAAACGATCGTTTTCCGATCGTTCTCAGATGCAGGCCCTTTGATGCAGGGCCAGTAGCACCATAGATGAACACAGGAAGGGTAAGACTGGGGCTGCTCTGTGCAAAACCATTGCACAGAGCAGGTAAGTATGACACACTATTTTTTTTTATTAATCTGAACCTTCAATATCACTTTAAATTATTATTAGCTCATACTGCATTTATATGCAGTGGCGTAACGTGGGGGGGGGGGGGGTCAGGGGGTGCAGTGGCCCCCAGGTGCGACATTTAGGGGGCGTAATTTTCGTGCCAGTAGTGACACTACTGGCTGCCGCCTCTTAATTTTAATTTCCTGTGTCCCGTCGTCATTTTCAGCATCCGGCGCCCTGTGATTGGGCGTATGGGGGTCATGTGCGGCGTTGGGCTGGCCTGATCGCTCCTGAAGAACTGCCTCCGCGTGTGAGCCCCCCATACGCCCAATCACAGTGTGGCGGGAAACAATGAACATGGCAGTGTTGGAAAGTGTGAGCTGCCGGTGCCGCTGCCTTCTCCTCCTCCTCAGCAACGAACATGGTGGCCGAAGCTCTGCAAAGTGTGAGCCACCGGGGCCGCTGTCTTCTCCTCCTTCTGCTCCTCCGTCCGGACCGATGCAGGACAAGGTGAGGAATGGATGGACACGGACTGGGGGGGAGGCGCCGTATGTGTAGTGTCACTGTCAGTATAGGAAGACTGTAGGCAGTATAGTATAGTGGTCAGGATAGTGGTCAGTGTAGTGGTTAGTGTAGTATTGTGGTCAGTGTAGTTCTCAGTGTAAAATACAGAAAGAACAAGCAAACTCCTGCGCACGGGTAGATTGTCCAACACTTATTCGAAGATCTTCATAGAAAGTCATACAATTGTCAAGAATAGTAATAGCAGAGGCCTTGCTGCTCTTCGTGGATGGGGAAGTCCTGGCAGAAAACAGAGAAAGAAAAGAAAGGAGCACCAGCCTGGTGTATTACCGCTTGACAATTTATTAAATAATAGCAATATTAAAAACTACTCACAAAAGACATATCAAACAGGCTTGTCAACAGGCAATGAGGTATGTTCCCCTCAGACCGCACTCCGCAATGGGGGGATTGGAAGTATGTTGCTGCTGGATGACGCGTTTCGAGGCGTCTGGGGCCTCTTCATCAGAGCTCAGCAGTATAGACCCTTCCGCAGACACTACCTATATATATATAGCACTACATTCAATAAATGAGTAGAAGGACGCCACACCCTCTGCAGACCATAGGGCCCTTCCAGGCCAGGTAGGCCATACTGATGTATGCGCACCCTAAAGGCAGGTGCAGCACCTGGAACCAGGAACTCGCGAAGAACCCAGAAAAATGGCGTCTGCCACAGATATACCCCTACACAGCATGCCCAGCGAGGGAAACGCTCCTCCAATTGGTTGCTGGGGAAAAGTGGCTCTGTCTGAACCCCTCTGGCGCCGCCTGCCTCCCAGAGATGAGACCACATCTCTGGAGCGCAGAAATGACCCACAGGCTGTCATTCAGAACTGACAGCTGCCAAACCTGAACAAATCAACATGGATGAGAGCAAGTAAGTCTCTCACCATACTAATTTTAGCGTAACCCCCTTTCTGAAAGTAAGGGGGCGCTACACTTTGCTTTAAGTACATTTTAATTTTACATACATCCTCCGGTCCCATTGTGTACTTAAAAGTGGGGTATGCCTGTATAGGAATCAGGTAAGTCAGTACTATTGTATTTGAAGGGACTTGGGGAGTACTAAAAGTTTGCAGGTTAGGGGGGAGCAAATTACTTGTCTTGCCCTGGGTGCTGACAACCCACGCTACGCCACTCTTTATATGTACTATTAGGTAAAAACTCTACTTACTCTACACCATTACAGACTGACCTTTAGTCTGAGGATTCCTTTACAAGTGAACATTTTTCAGGTTTCAGATTTAAGAAACATTGTTTTACTAAGCAAACATGTATAAAATAGCTCCTAAACCAACAAAATATGATAAAGGTTAAATCACGTGGGCAGATGTGTTAGCCTGGCTGCTATGCAACAAATCAGAGAAACAGTACATGGCATGGCCTTAGCTTTAAGACAACCAATAACTCCTGTGTAGCTAAAAAAGGATGTCAAGTGTAGGATGACAAGGTGCTTAATAAAGACATTTTAATACATGTGACATTTCTTCAGTCACACATTCATACTGATAGAAGTCAATCTAAAATGTTATGGGAAAGCTGGTGTTCTTTATAATTGTGTTCTAGCAAACATGAAGAATCTTATAGTAACTGAAACTGGTAATACAATTATACAAAAAAAAGCATCCACGTTATGTCTTTATTAAACATAATAACCATTCATAATTTGAAGAGTTCAGTTATGTGTTTTAAAGGGTGCTGTAGGCATTTCGGATAAAGGTTCTTATTTAAGACACCAGCGGGATCGCTTCCACAATAAATTAAGTTAACGTTAAAGGGTTTGTAAAGGATTTTTTTTTCATCTTTATAGCTTCCTTTACCTTAATGCAGTGCTGTTTTCATGTCCTCATTGTTCGTTTTTGCTCTCAAGTTGCTGTAATTCTTCTCTGATCTCCACACTTCCTGGTTGTCTGTTTCCTGATGACCACAGTACTGGGAGCTTTCTCTCTGTGGTCACTAACTTCAATGAGGTGTGATTACTGTGTGTCTAGTTTCTAGTTTCCTTTTCCAACACTGCTCAATGGCTCTACATGCTCTGTATAGCACAGAGGCAGGAAATAACACGCACAAACAAAACTAGATGCAAAAACGAAACTAGAAGCTACAGGTACATTTATATGATTGATTCATTTTAAAAACGATTAAAAATAGAAAAAAATCAGTTAACTATTATGTCTCTATACCCTGTAAACAGTCATTTTAGCAAAAAAAAAAGTTTTCCTTTACAACTCCTTTAAAGATGCACATTGAATTGTGTTGTCTCTATAATTAAATTGCTGCTTTTTATACTGCTTCATACAATTCTGCACTCTCAGAACTACTAGACCATCTCTGTCAGAAAGAGCAAATACCGATAGGGAGCTTAGCAATACACAAAGTAATATGGTTGCAACACAGAAAAATATGAAAGCTATAGACAACATTGAATGGATTAGTGTTTGTTTCAATTTCTACCACTAGAATGGTTAAGCACACAACCTTTTGGTGCACAAAGCAACACCCACCTGCTGGTGTACATTATAGGGACAAAAAAAACAAAAGGTTGACGCTGCGCTAATGTGCAAATGAATAAAACCAGTGAACAGTGAACAATAAGCTGCCAGCACTAAAATGTGTACAACAATTTAAAAGGACATAAAAAATACAGGAGGTGCAGCGCTATCCAAGATTGATAAAAAACATACAAGTTAATTATTAACCACTTAAGGACCGCCGCATGTACATTTACGTCGGCAGAATGGCACCGACAGGCACATCAACGTATATATACGTTGGTGCCTTGGGGGGGACCGGGGGTCCGATCGGACCCCCCCCCCGTACATGCGGCGGTCCGCGCGGCTGCAGGAGCGATCCGACAAGTGGGGGCGGCTATCCGTTCTCATCCGCCCCCTCCGGATCGCTCCCAGCCAATGCGCGCGCCCGCCCGCCCTGTCACTTCCTCCTCCTGTGTAAACACAGGAAGGAGGAAGCGACGTGATCTCTCCCTCGGCGTTTGTTTCAAGCGCCGCTGAGGAGAGATCACCACACACCAAGTAAGTCTGCACCAAACAGCACACTTACACACACACAAACACATTTAACCCCCGCGATCGCCCCCCCCCCCCCTCCCCCCTGTCACAGTGTCACTGAATGCAGTAATCATACATGTATGATTACTGTATTTAGTGTCAGTGTGACAGACAGTGTGACAGTCAGTCAGTGTTAGTGTCAGGGTAGCCCCCCCACCCCCCCCAATAAAGTTTTAACCCCTTGATCACTGCCCTAGTTAACCCTTTCACTCCCTATTGCCAGCGTCACTAAGCGATCATTTTTCTGATCGCTGTATTAGTGTCGCTGTTCCCGCTAGGTAGCTAATTTTTTTTTAATGCGATTTTTTTTTTACTAAATAAATTTTGGCCTAAATGTTTGACTAAAATTTAGTTTATTGGTTTTTTATTATAACAAAAAGTAAAAAATATTGATTTTTTTTCAAAAATGTCGCTCTATTTTTGTATATAGCGCAAAAAATAAAAATCGCAGAGGCGATCAAATACCACCAAAAGAAAGCTCTATTTGTGGGAAAAAAAGGACGCAAATTTTGTTTGGGAGCCACGTCGCACGACCGCGCAATTGTCTGTTAAAGCGACGCAGTGCCGAATCGCAAAAACCCCTTGGGTCATTTGCCAGCGTATTGGTCCGGGTCTTAAGTGGTTAAATATGTGAACATAAGCTCATTAAGAATAAACCGGAGGAGAGCTTAAAGAACAAAGACAAGAAAAAATGAATTAAAATAAAATAAATCTCCAATGCTGAACAGATGTGAGATCTAGTAGAAAAGTCCAGTGTAAACCTTGTGATGAAAAAACTGTGAAGAAAGTAGCCACGTAGACAAGGTGCTAAAAGATGAAGAAGAATATCCACCCTGCACTCGTGACATAAGACTGCCTGCTTACCACAAATAAAGACTGCTTTGCATCAGTCTCATGAAGCATAGGGACGTTCGGTCTCCCTGCAACCAATCCACTTGTAAACAAGGTACAGCTCAGCAATAGGTTCCGGGACAAGCACATGTACGATAAAAAGAGAAGGACTCTCATAGCGTATTATGTGTAACAAAGGATGGATTTAATAAGTATTGCACTTACAATTGTTCGATGGAAAAAGGCATGTAACAATCAGATCGTGAACCTCTCCAATCCGATACCTCTCGCTACTCGAATGGAAAACACCACCTTTGTTCAGAACGGAACGCGATGACGACATCCGTGTTTTTTCATCACAAGATTTACACTGGACTTTTCTACTAGATCTCACAACTGTTCAGCATTGGAGATTTATTTTATTTTAATTCATTTTTTCTTTTCTTTGTTCTTTAAGCTCTCCTCCGGTTTATTCTTAAAGCGGAGGTTCACCCTAAATATAAGATCTCTCATGTGATCCAGCATACTGGCGTCAGCGCCAGTATGCTGTTTTTTTTTTTTTTTTTATCGCACACTTACTGTATTATAGTGGAATTCCTTTTTTGTCCCCCGCGGTGGACGGCTGTAGTATTGCTCGTCACATCTTCCTAAAATACCCGATATGGACTCGGGTAATCTCGGCGAAAATGCGGCGCCTGCGCACAGACCTAGGAGCTGACTGCGCAGGCGCCGTATTTCTCCGAGTCCTATTTCGGAGGGCGTGATGCGCCATAGCCGTAGGACTCGGAGAAATACGGCGCCTGCGCAGTCAGCTCCTAGGTCTGTGCGCAGGCGCCGCATTTTCGCCGAGATTACCCGAGTCCATATCGGGTATTTTAGGAAGATGTGACGCGCTATACTGGCGCCGTCCACCACGGGGGACAAAAAAGGAATTCCACTATAATACAGTAAGTGTGCGATTAAAAAAAAAAAAACCAGCATACTGGCGCTGACGCCAGTATGCTGGATCGCATGGGAGATCTTATATTTAGGGTGAAATACCGCTTTAATGAGCTTATGTTCACATATTTAATAATTAACTTGTATGTTTTTTATCAATCTTGGATAGCGCTGCACCTCCTGTATTTTTTTTGGTGTACATTTTAGGGCTGGTTTACACGTGTTTCAAAATATGGCTACGGACAGGCTTTGTTAAAGCTCTCTGAACACCAGTCAAAGCTCCTGTCACTAAATATAATGGTTAGCTTACAGTCCTGTTTACATCTGATTTTGCTTGGTGCTTTAACTGATTGCCGACCGCCCGCCGTCATATTACTGCGGGACGGTGGCACAGCTACGTGGGAGCACGTAGCTCTACGTCCTCCCTTTAGCAGCTTGTCGGGCACGCGCGCCGCCGGCAGGGCGCGCGCGTGCCCGGCGGGTACGATCGCCGCCGGGCACCCGCGATTGCTCGTTACAGAGCGGGGAACGGGAGGTATGTGTGTAAACACATACCTTTTGTTCCTGTCAGCGGGGGAGGGGGGATCAGTGATCAGGGGGGGATCAGTGGTTTCCCCTAGTGAGGCCACCCCCCCATACAGTTAGAACACACCAGGACCACACTTAACCCATTCCCTGCCCCCTAGTGTTAACCCCTTCACTGCCAATGGCATTTTTATAGTAATACAATGCATTTTTATAGCATTGATCGCTATAAAAATGCCAATGGTCCCAAAAATGTGTCAAAAGTGTCCGACATAATATCGCAGTACCGGAAAAAAAAACGCTGATCGCCGCCATTACTAGTAAAAAAAAATAATAATAAAAATGCCATAAAACGACCCCCTTTTTTGTAAACGCTATAAATTTTGCGCAAACCAATTAATAAATGCTAATTGCGATTTTTTTTAACAAAAAATATGTAGAAGAATACGTATCGGCCTAAACTGAGGAAAAAAAATGTTTTTTTATATATTTTTTGGGATTTTTATTATAGTAAAATGTAAAAAATATTGCATTTTTTTCAAAATAGTCGCTCTATTTTTGTTTATAGCGCAAAAAATAAAAAACGCAGAGGTGATCAAATACCACCAAAAGAAAGCTCTATTTGTGGGGAAAAAAAGCACGCCAATTTTGTTTGGGAGCCATGTCGCACGACCCCGCAATTGTCAGTTAAAGCGACGCAGTGCCGGATCACAAAAAGTGCTCTGGTCTTTGGACAGCAATATGGTCCGGGGCTAAAGTGGTTAATGAGGCTTTCTTTGGGGCTTTGGTGGAACTTTGATGGGGCTTCAATGAGGCTTCAGTGGGGCTTCAAGCCAGCTTTGTCATAGACTTCTATGGAGATTTTGAAGACGATTTGAAGCACCACTGAAGCTACATGGGGTATAATTTTTGAAGCAAAGTCAAAGCAAAGCAAAAGCAGGTGTAAATAGGACTGTAAGCTAACCATTTTATTTAGTGACAGGTGTTTTCACTAGAATTCAGAGAGCTTTTACAAAGTGTGTCTGAAGCCTTGTTGAAGCTGAAGCAAATGTAAATGAGCCCTTAGGCCCCTTTCACATTGGGGCATTTTTCAAGCATTATTCGAGAGCTTTTTGAGCGTTATTCAAGCGTTATTCAAGCGAAGCCTCAACTGCAACCCCAATGTGCTGGTAAAGCACTGCTAAGACCCTAACGTTTTAGGGTGTTGTTGCAGTGCCTCAGTGTGAAAGGGTAAGGCGTTTTTACACCGCTTTCAATTAATTTCAATGGAGAGGGGCGTTTTTGGAGCGTTTTTTTCCGGCGCCCAAAAGCTGCTTCAAAGATGCTGCTTGCAGGACTTTTCTTAACGCCCCGCCAGTGCAACGCCTCAGTGTGAAAGGGTGAGGCGTTTTTACAGCGCTTTTAATTAGTTTGAATGGAGAGGGGCGTTTTTGGAGCGTTTTTTTTCAGCGCCCAAAAGCTGCTTCAAAGATGCTGCTTGCAGGACTCAGTGTGAAAGGGTCCATTGAGATGTGTGGAGAACGTTTATGAGCGTTTTAAGAACGCTATTTTTAACACTAAAACGCTGTAAAAATGATTCAGTGTGAAAGGGGTCTAAGTATTTAAAATGAAGAGGATGTGAAAGGTGTGATTTTATCTTTACTCATCAATTGGATTGTAAGTGAGTGTTCCAATATAGCATTTGAGCAAATCTAGCAACTTTTCTGTTTTGCTGGAGACTTGCTCTTCAAAATTTCAATCGGGCTAATATTGCTTTTTTTCTGTTTTGCCTTGCCATACAAAGTCCATGATTTGTGATTATAGTTGTAGGCAAATCTTTGAAAGGATTGGAACGTGTTCAGAAAGGCAGCAGAACAAGTAAAGATTGGGAATAGTTTGTCTTGTACAAGTTAAGGTCTAAGTGAAAATGCATTCTCAAGTATGTTCCTTTGGAGTTTCCACTCAAATTTCATATTTCTGTGAAGGCAAAATGTTTTACTGGTGTTAAAGCAGACCTAAACCAAAAAAGTATCGATTTTCTATGTTATAGGGAACAACTATAAATGTTAAAGGAGTTGTAAAGGAAATGCTTGCTGAAATGACTGTTTATAGGGTTTGGAGACATAATAGTTAACTGATTCCTTTTAAAAATGATTAAAAATAGATAATCAATCATATAATGTGCCAGCAGTTTCAGTTTCGTTTTTCATCTAGTTTCATGCTTCTGTGAAGGACAGAGACACAGAGCCAATACAGGGCAGTGTTTGTTTTTAAAATGAAACTGATTGGTTCTGAGGGGTTTTAGACACACAGTAATCACACCTTCCTGATTAGAGACCACAGAGAGAAGCTCCCAGTACTTTTTTCATAAGGAAACAGACAACCAGGAAGTGTGCAGAACAGAGAAGGATTACAGCAAAAACGAACAATGAGGACATGAAACCAGGACGGCATTAGGGTAAAGGAAGCTATTTAGCTACAACATTTTTTTCCTTAAGTGACCCTTTAAGTGTGCCCAAGATGTACCTTGAAAAATCTACCCTTTGGGGTAGATTCACATACATCGGCGCATATTTATGCCGCCGTAGTGTATCTCTTTTACGCTACGCCGACGCAGCACGGAGAGGGAAGCGCGGAGTTCACAAAACAAATGCTCCCAACTCTGCGCCGGCGTAGTATATATTCGTAGGCATAAGTCAGCGTAAGTGGAAGTGGGCTGGAAGTGGGTGTGATATATTTAAATGAAGTGTGACCCCATGCATATAATGGGCCGAGCTTCAGACAAGTACTTAAAACGAACTGCGCATGCGTTGTGCCTTGGACGCATCCTAGTGCGCATGCTCACAATCACTTCGAAACAACTGCCTGAGGTGCCGTACACACGGCAGAGAACCTCGACGGGCAGAACACATCGTTCCGCCCGTCGAGGTTCTCTCCCGGCCGTCGAATTCGGCGACCCGCCCGTCGGGAATGGCAACCAGCCATTCTTCCAGGCGGGCCGTCGAGGAAATAGAGAGCGTGCTCTCTATTTCGGCTCGACGGGCTTCCCGACGGGAAGCTCGCCGAGACCGTACACACGGCCGAGGTCCTCGCTGGAATGTGCATTCCAGCGAGGTTCTCGCTGGTTTTCAGCGAGAACCTCGGCCGTGTGTACGGCGCCTAAGATACGTCGAAACACTGCCTAAGACGTGAACGTAACCTACGTCCAGCCCTATTCACATACTACGTAAACGAGATAAAATACGACAGCTGTGTTCCCTGGTTCATACCTTTGCATGAGTTGCGCCTCTAATATAGGGAATAACTTTACGCCGGACGTACGACTTACGCAAACCGTGTATTTTTTGCCCCGGGCGCAAGTTTGTGAATTGCCGTATTTGCCTCATTTGCATATTTAAATAGGAAATCAATAGGGGCGCCAGATGCGTCCAGCGTAACAATGCACCCATGATACACCAGCGTAGGCAAGTTACGTCGGTGGACTGAAGCCTGTTTTTAGGCGTATCTTAGTTCTGCGGGCACGGTGCACAGATACGACGGCGCATATTTACACTTGAGCGGCGTATCTCGAGATACGTCAGCGTAAGTGCTTTGTAAATCTACCCCTTTGTCTTTAATTACCCTTGAAAATTGGGTTTGCAATCATCAAGAGGGTGCTACTCGTGGATAATCTGGATACAGTACATTTTCTTACTTTACTGATTCAAAAATAAACAAATTTATATCAGATGAATATTGATAGAAAACATATATAGCTACCGACTGTACTGGAAAAAGCTGCCTTATCACCTCTGCCATCTGTAGTCACTAGTGTTGCTCACGAATATTCGTATTGCGAATATTCGGCTCGAATATGGCATATTCGAGTATTCGCGATATATTCCGAATTTCGCGGTGAATATTCGCTATTTCGAATATTCGTATTTTTTCAATTTTTTTTTTAGAACAGATCACATCCTAGAGATCCCCATCGACGTCTAAAAGCATTGCTGGTATGATTAGAGACCTTGGGCCGAGTAGCTGCAGCGATCATTTTATATTGCCGAAAAATCGCAATGCGATTATTCGGCAATAGCGATATCGCGCGATTATTTTCTCCGCCCTATCTGCCGCCTCAGAGCGATTATTTCAGTTTCATTTTTAAAACAGATCACATCCTAGTGATCTCCTTCGACGTCTAAAAGCATTGCTGTTATGATTAGAGACCTTGGTCCGAGTAGCTGAAGCGATCGTTTTATATTGCCGAATATTCGCAATTATTTTGTATTGTAATATATCACGAATATTCTGAGCCAATCAGAGTGCTCCATTCCGCATTTCTCGAAATTTCGCAATTATTTTGTATTATAAAATATCACGAATATTCTGAGCCAATCAGAGTGCTCCTTCCGCATTTCTCGAAATTTCGCAATTATTTTGTATTGTGAAATATCACGAATATTCTGAGCCAATCAGAGTGCTCCATTCCGCATTTCTCGAAATTTCGCAATTATTTTGTATTATAAAATATCACGAATATTCTGAGCCAATCAGAGTGCTCCTTCCGCATTTGCCGAATATTCGCAATTATTTTGTATTGTAATATATCACAAATATTCTGAGCCAATCAGAGTGCTCCATTCCGCATTTCTCGAAATTTCGCAATTATTTTGTATTATAAAATATCACGAATATTCTGAGCCAATCAGAGTGCTCCTTCCGCATTTGCCGAATATTCGCAATTATTTTGTATTGTAATATATCACGAATATTCTGAGCCAATCAGAGTGCTCCATTCTGCATTTCTCGAAATTTCGCAATTATTTTGTATTATAAAATATCACAAATATTCTGAGCCAATCAGAGTGCTCCTTCCCCATTTCTCGAAATTTCGCATTCGCATTCGCAATAGCGAAATTTCGCAATCATTTCATTTCCAAAAAATATCGCGAATATTCGCATTTAGCGAATATATCTCGAATATTCGACTATATATTCGAGATATATCGCAAAATCGAATATGGCATATTCTGCTCAACACTAGTAGTCACAAGCCTAGTGCACCTCATGGTACATCCATTACTTAATCCATTACTTACCAGCAGACTTCTATACAGGTGGAAAGACTGAATCCACAACATTCAGTGATGTCGTGCTGTATATTGTACTGGCCATCGGAGTCAGAAAACCTGGCATTGCTTATTTTGTCTAGTAGTTCACTGGCATACAATTCTTACCAAAAATCCTCAGTTTTCTACATTGCAGTCATAAAGGGGTTGTAAAGGTTTTTTTTTTTCATAATTAGGTTCCTTTAAGCTAGTGCATTGTTGGCTCACTTACCCTTTCCTTCGATTTCCCTGCTAAATACTTTTTTTCTTTTTTTTTTTTGTCTTAATTTCTCAATTCCCGGTTCCTTCTCAGTAAGCTTTTCTGGCTTACTATCCACATCTCGGTTGATGGTGGAAAGCTTACTGAGGAGAAACAGGAAGTGAGAAATTCAGACAAAGAAAAAAAACATTTAGAAGGGAAATCGAAGGAAAAAGTAAATGAACCAACCACGCACTAGCTTAAAGGAACATATTTAGAAAATAAAAAACAAACCTTTACAAACCCTTTAATGCATCAGATATAAAAAACTGACAATTAATTGCCCAGGTCTTTTTAAGCAAAGAAAGTGGTGGTGACAGGTTTCCTAAAGCTGATTTACCAATAACATACATTAGATATAAGAGAAATGATGTTCAACTTCAATAAAAATTAAATGTCTTCAATTACAATTGAACCAGTGAACCTCAGGTGCTCAGTTTCTGGATGTAAAAGTGAGGACCCAGATAGAAAGTGTTCATTGAAATTATTCTGGGAAACAGTAAATTTGCCTGAAGCTGGTTATTTCCTGGCAGAAACCCTCTTTTGTCAAAAGCCTTCTACTGAGTAAATTTGATAGATTCAGAGTAAGCAAAACACTTGAGTGGATAATGTGTGCCACAGATATCAGCAGGGTAGAAGATCGCAGCTGTTTGTCACATCACATGGTTGTACACATTGTGGTATGTATTAGCAAATACCATAGAAAGCATAATGCTTTATATTGAACACATTGTAACGGGAGGGCCTGTGGAATCCAGAAGCTCTTACAAAATATGAGCCAGGAAATAATGGACATATCTTGGATTGCTTTACCATAGGTCTGTAATTCACAATATATTCCAGGATATCTGTAAGAACTATTTACAGGTTGTTGATTCTGAACTCAACAGGTTAACTGAAAGAGTGACTCATTTAATGTGGGAACACATACTAAGAGGTGTTAATGTCGTCTGTTGTGATGTAAATGAAGCTAGGATGGCTTCTGAAGAATCTGTCATTGTGTTGTGCTAATTGACCCTGTATTGTGTGAAGGTCTATTGATGATAATGTGTGTATTGTAGGTTAACAGACAGTCTAAAGGTCATGTGTCTGGGACATCAGCTGTAGTTAATTAGCTCATGCAAATTAGGCCAGAATGTCTACTAAAATAATGTGTATTGTATAGCAGGTGAGAGAAGCCGGGATGTCCACCTTGAAAGGTCATATCTCTGAGTCACCTTGTCTGGGTAAATGATTCGTTAATTAGCTCATGTAAAGTATGTCAGAGCGGGTGCCAGAATGTCCACCAAAAAAATGTGTATTGGGCTCATTGTGTGATGATGTCGGTGGAGTTAAAACATTGTTCATTTTGGTTACTAACTGTATATAAGAGCCTGATTTTCTCAATAATTTGTCTATAAGTCTATTCGTTTTGAACCTCAAACAGAGCTGTGTCTCGTTACTTGGGGAATTCGTATGGGTCATGTTCGCTGGATTGTGGAGTGTCGATAGCTGTCTTGGGTTCGGAATGGAATATCTTAAATGGCGTTAACCCCTGTCCCATTTGGGGTTCCGTTACACACATGGGGCCAGATTCACAGAGCCATTACGCCTGTCTAACTGGTGTTAGACTGGAGTAATTTCAAATTACGCGCGTTTTCTAGCTAGTCGGAAACCTCAAACCATGAATAGACGGCTGCGGGCTTCAATTCGACTGGATTACGTGTTAGTACGCCTTCGGATCTACGCTGCAATAAAATTGCGGCCACTGGGTGGACTTCCCGTCGTTTTCCGCGTTGGGGTATGCTAATGAGCTTTTGCCGGCGATCCCCGAAATGACGATCTTCATTCGCAATCTCTTACGGCACCTTTAGTCATCTTTTTTTTGCGTAACACTATACCAGCTTTTTGCTGGTCTAATATTAGACAGCCCATGTTAAGTATGGCCGCCGTTCCCGCGTCGAATTTCTACGTTTTCCGACGTCTTTTATTATTTTTAACGTAAGTCGTCCGGGAATAGGAATGTTCGTAAACGACGCTACTCAAACAACGAATGACATAACTACGTGATTTTGCGCAATGCACGGCGGGAAATTTTTGAACGGAGCATGCGCAGTTTGATCGCCGCGGGGACGCGCTTAATTTAAATGCTTCATGCCCCCAATCGCGTATTTCGATTACGCGGCGAGGAATAGACTACGCCGCCGTAGCGTAACGGCAAAAATCTACCAGGATTCGGTGTAGAGCCTGGTGAAATACGGCAGCGTAGAGTATTTCGATTATGCAGCGCAATATTAAGTGTATCTGAATCTGGCCCATTATCTCTAAGTAAGCTGTCAATTTAGGGGCAAGCACATCTCTAATTTCTCATTGGCATACTGGACACAAGTTTGCAAGTCAGTTTGCTCACCAGAAAACCAAAATCTGAATTAGAAATAATTTCTGGGGCCCTACATGAGCCCTGTACACACTCCTTTTTTAAAAGAACCTTGGTTCTTTTGGAAGGCAAGAACACAGTGATGTCATCGCGTATGATGAGCATGCGCTCGTCACATTTGATGCCGTTGCCGCCATCTTGCTGCACCCTACCTATGCCTAGAAAACTACAGCGCATGTGTTGAAGTTATTTTTTTTTTTTTTAAATAAATTTTTATTGGAATTTTCACAGTACAGTGGAATAAAAACAAGGTATGCTTAAATGCATATAGAAGCATGTATACAATAAAATAAAATAAAATAGAAGAAAGGAAAAAAAAAAAAAAAAAAAGGGGGGGGGGGGAAACACATTGAAACCAGTGGCACTGTGATTACTTGCATAACAATATTTCAGCAACAAGAAGATGTGACAGAACAAGTGCTAGTACTTACAGGGGCGGAAGCAACAATCGGAGTATTTGGAATACAAAAAAAAGAAATACAATACACCATTAGGAACCCCGGATGATAGACTGACTGTGAACGTTGCGATAGGTGAAACTAACAGATAAGGGCATGCATATATCAGGAACGTCAAGGGGTCTCTAGTGTGCGTTGTCATGGCTCAGGGTGGCAGGAACGTTGAGGGGTCAGACAGGTTGGAGATTTTAAGGATGCCCAAGGAGTTTGTTAGGTCTCGTTTGAGATACCAATCTGTATAGCGGAACGGTTGCATGAGTTTTTGGAGATCATCGTGGGTGAACGAGTGTTCCATGAAGTTACGCCATCTCGTAAAAAAACGTGAGGTGGAACGAAAGTTCAACACAATGGTGTCCAACCTTTCCAGATAGAAAAGCGACAAGAGGGCTTTTTTCACTGCTACTAGCTTCGGTGGTGTTGGGCTAATCCAGTGAGACATTATAGTCCTGCGGGCCACCAGAAGGCAGATATGTGCCCAGGGGGAGACGTGAAGCGAGCACTTTGATTGTGGTGTGTGTGAGGGCGGATCACAGCCGAATAAACATATCAGGTGGTGCCTGGGGATCAGTAGTTTGGTGATCTTGTGGATAAAGGACAGCACAGAGTCCCAGTAGGTAACGATAGGTTTGCACTGCCAGAGGCGGTGGAGCAGTGTTGGGCGCGGAGCAGAGCACCAGGGGCAGTGTTCTTGTGCTGGTTCCGCCTTGTTAATACGAAAGGGGTAGTAAGCTCTGTGAATGATTTTGAATTGTGTCTCACGCCATGTTTCGCATACGGTGAGTTCGCGAACTCGTCTGTATCCCTCAAGGATTTTGTCTGGGAGGTCTGCATCCTCGAATATTTGGGACCATTTCTGGAAAGGTTTAAGGCGATATTTAGCAGTCTGATGTTCAATGAGGTGGGAATATAGGCTGGAAATGGAGTAATCATCCCTATGTAACACACTATCAATAAAGGATTTTTGTAGGGGGTCTGACCCGGGTAGGTGGCACGAACGTAAATAGCTGACCAACTGATGATAGTAGAAGACATGTGTAGCTGGTAAGGAGAATTCCCTCGACAAGGTTTGGAAGGATTTAAACTTGCCAGGGGCGGTGAGGTATAATGAGGTGATGTTGGCAAGGCCCTTGTCGTTCCATTGTTCAAATGCTTTATGTATAGTGGACGGTAGAAACATGGGATTTCCCAGAATTGGCAGGTGAGAAGAAATATTGGAGGGTAACCCCAGCAGTTTCCGTATCTCTCTCCAGGCAATAATTGTATCCCTAAGGAGTACACTCGACCTGAGGCACGTTGGCAGTTTGTTAGGGTTCGAGTGGAGAATAGCTGGAAGAGCATACGGAAAGGCTGAGGCACCCTCCAAGAGAGTATTGGAGTATTTAGATTTGCCAGCTAACCAGTCCAGGCCCTGCCTGAGTAAGCAGGCAAGATTATAAAAACGTATATTGGGCAGGCCCGCTCCGCCCTCAGACTTCGGGAGACATAGCTTTTGCAGGGAAATGCGCGGTTTCTTGCGAGACCATAGAAAGGCAGACAATGCCGTATGGATTTTTGTGACATCAGAGTGCTTCAATAAGAGTGGTATGGTCTGCATAGGATAGAGTAGGCGCGCAAACGACACCATTTTAAAAAGGTGACATCTCCCAAAGAGCGAGAGGGGAAGGGCCGCCCAGGCTTCCAACTCCTTTACAATTTTTGTTATCAACGGTGGGAAGTTAAGTGTATATAAAGTGGAAGGTTCTCGGCCAATGTGTATACCCAGATACGTAATATGATGTGCTGCTATGGCAAAGGGAGATTGGTGGCGCCATTTGGCCGCAAGTCTGGGACGAAGTGATAGAACTTCGCTTTTGTCAAAGTTAATTCGAAAGCCTGAACATAATTGGAAGGTATGAAAGAGCTGTCGGAGCCTGTCAAAGTCAGTGAGGGGTTGTGTGGAGAATAATAATATGTCATCCGCAAATAGAGCAGCACGGAGGGTGTGGGCACCTATCGGGATGCCACTGATCCCATCAGCCGAATTGAGTATTCTGGATAAAGGTTCTATCGCGAGATTAAAAAGTAAAGGGGAAAGGGGGCAGCCCTGTCTAGTCCCTTTCGTCAGGGGGATCGTGTCAGAGATGAAGTCGGGAGTGACCAGTCGTGCAGTTGGAGATTCATACATACGCCGTAAAAATCGCATAATTGGCCCCGAAAAACCAAAGTCCGCCATCACTCTGAACAGCCATGACCAACTGATGTTGTCAAAAGCCTTCTCGGCATCAAGTGACAATATGGCAACGTCTTGTTCCGGGTTCATTCTGGCATATTCTAGCGCCAGAAGAACTTTGCGTATGTTTAGGGTGGCTGAGCGGCCTTGGACAAATCCTGACTGCGCCGGGTGTAGTATAGAGGGGAGCAAATGGGCTAAGCGGGATGCAATTATCTTGGATAGTATTTTGACATCCACGTTAATTAACGAAATAGGGCGATAAGAACCTGGAAGCGAGGGGTCCTTACCCTTTTTGGCGATTAGCCTAATATGGGCCTGTGTTCCCGTAGGGAGATAGGGGCCCCCATCCCACATGTTCGCATAGACAAGTGCAAGGGTATCAGGAATAAAATCCTTAGCTAGCTTATAGAATTCGGCTGTGTAGCCGTCCGGGCCTGGGGCTTTAGCAGACGCGAGGGACTTGATTGTCTGTTGGATATCCTCAACAGTGATGGGTGCGTTAAGGGCAGCTAGACGATCCTCCTGGAGTTTAGGCAGGCGGATCCTAGACAGAAGGGCTTCGGCTGCAGGTTGGTCATTCGGGTCCGCCGAGTATAGGGAGGTATAATAATCAGCCAGTAATTTACTAATTTCAGTAGGCGAGGTAACCAGAGTGCCAGCTGGGTTTCTCAGGGCAGAGATATGCGTGGGACGTCGTGGTCCCGCGCAGAGCCTCGCCAGTAGTTTGCCAGCCTTGTTACCAAACCTATGAAAGTGTACAGTAGAATAGGAGCTCTTAGCTAGTTCTTGTTGTTCAGCCCAGAGGTCAAATTCTCGTTTAGCTGCTCTCCAAGTGCGTACGTTGTCAGGTGTGCGATTAAGTGTAAGTGTCTCGTGGGCCGAACGTAGAGCTGTGCTCGCTCGCATGTAATGTTGCTTGGCATTTTTCTTAAATTGCGTGGCATAAGAAATAATTTTTCCTCTCAGGAAGGCTTTTCCAGCCTCCCAAAACAGGTTTGGGTCCGTGAGGTGTGGTGCGTTAGCAGAGGCATATTCCGACCACGCTCCATTGAGCATTTGGCGGAAGTCCTCATTGTCCGCCAAGTATGAGGGGAAGCGCCATATGTGCGAGGGAGAAGAAGTTTGGGTAGTTATCAACTGTATTGCAATAGGGCTGTGGTCTGAGATTCTGGCGTCCGTGATTTCCGCGTCGCATAGCAGCGGGAGAAGCGCAGGGGAGGCAAAAAAATAGTCGATGCGAGAAAAGGAGTTGTGGGGGGGGGGGAATAGAAAGTGTAGTCCCGGTCAGTCGGGTGTGCCAAGCGCCATGCATCAATGAATTGCATAGAATCTATGGCTTGTGTTAGGAGCGTCGGGGTCAAGGACGGTTTGAGAGGCCTGATCGGGTTACGTGTTGTGTCCCCTACTCGGTCGATGTAGGGAATCCGGGGCAGCCAATATCCAGGCCACCATGTCTTGAAAAAATGAGGCGTTTGGCGAGTTGGGAGCATAGATATTAGTGATAGCTATATCCCTGTCAGCTAAGGTCAGGTGAAGTGTGATCTTACGTCCTATTGTGTCAGTCTTCACGTCCTTAACAGTGTGTTTCAGGTGTTTGCGTAGGAGAATGGCCACTCCAGCTTTGCGCCCTACGGCTGGTGAGCCATGTACAGTTCCCACCCACAACTTGCGTAAACGGGTCAAATCGTCTGCAGAGAGATGGGTCTCCTGAAGCAGGGCCACATCTGTCCGGAGACGCCTTAAGTGCCTAAGAATGGACATGCGCTTACTTGGAGAACGAAGACCCTTAACGTTCCATGAGACAATCTTCAGGTGATTCCCATCGGCTGAGGAGGCCATGTCCGGACTGGAGGGAAGTATTGCGCTCGAAGCGTGGAATGAAGTTTCACCACAGGCACCGCATCGTCAGACCGAGGGTCACCCAAATATTGCGTGCTTCCTGAGGGTATGTGTATAAAGCAAGTAATCACAAACAGTGCAAACATTAAAATAACATAACAGAAAAACAATAAAACAAAGGTCTGGTGCAACAAACACCTATCAGACAACAAGGACCTCACTTTTTTCCACATGAGGGTAGAGCGCATGGTAGAGCGCCCGCCATGTGCCAGCCCCCTTTTCAAAAATGTGTCACGAGCTTCAAAGGAGGAAGGGTATGGGGAGGGGAAGAAGGGTAGGGGGGCACAAGGAAGGGTAAAGGGGCGATTGCAAACCGGGCGGGGGTTAGATGTTAGACAATGCACAGAGGGGCAGAACAGCCCATCCATGAAAAGTTACTGTGCATACAGAGGGTCATCCCTATGTGGGAAAAAGAGTGATGAGCATACTACCCGTCACCTGTGGGGCTCCGCCATAAGACAGTCTCTGAGATTCCCCATCAGCGAGTGTCCGAAAGATCCGCCCGTTGAGTAAAGCGGCTCCGCTTGTACGGTTGTTTAATCGGGCTGCCGGGTTGTTTGCGGGATGCAGGAGAAGTAGCCGGAGGTGAAGAGGGGTCATCTGCAGAATTGGCGTGGTCCATTTCTGAGCTGGCCGAGGCAAGGTACCGGTCTGCTTCTTCAGGCGAAGTAAAAGTAAGGTGTTCCCCCGACTGTGTTTGAATGCGCAGGATGGCTGGGTATGCCAGGGAGAATTTCACTCGATCACGGTGTAAAGTTGAGCAGATGTTGGAGAACGCTTTACGTTGTTTCATCACCTCGACCGAATAGTCTGCAAAAAGCAATAATTTTGTCCCATCCAGCGAGAGGGAGCGCGTGCGGCGGAATGCCTGCATTATGGCGCTTTTGTCAGCATAGTTCAGATATTTAACGATGACATGTCTGGGCTTAGTGCGATTTTCCATATACTGACCGATGCGATGAGCGCGTTCAACAGTGCAAGGTATGCGAAGCCCCAGTTGTTCAGGGATGACTTTAGCGCATATATTTGTAAGCTGGGCACTGGTTACCGACTCTGGCAGTCCAATTACGCGCAAATTGTTCCTTCTGGAATGACATTCAAGATCATCTAACTTGCTCCAAAGTTCTCTGTTTTCAGCGGTAATGCGGGCAAGAATTGCTGACTGGGCAGTGGAGTCATCTTCTAAGGAAGAAATCCTATCTTCCGTCTGTGTGATCCTCTGGGCTTGTGCCTGCACTTCTAGGTGGAGCTGTTCTAGCCCCCTGTGCACCGCGGCATCAACTGTGGCAGCCAGAGTGGGTCCCAGCAGGGCGACTACCTCATGAGCAATGCCCGCTGGTGAGGTAGGATCCACCGTTTGTGTGACCTGGGCAGCGTGCGGCTGTGAGGACTCACCCGAGCACGGAGCGGCCGCCATTTTGGCTGCGTCTGGAGCCGTGTCTCCCACGGGGGGGGGCCGCGATCACCGCTCGAGCGTACGATCGCTCCAGAAAGCGGTCCATGTGTGCCCGCTATGTAGTGGGAGCGGATGGGGGTTCCCCCGAAGCTCTGGCCGGGCTCTGTAGCAGAGGATAGGAGGATGGCGGCGGGAGCAGCGTCTGACTACCGCTGTCTCATGTGGCGCCGGAACCGGAAGTCCGAAGTTATTTTGAGCATGCACGGGTTTCCACGGCGACAGGTAAGTATACACACTGTCAGGTTTCTCAGCAGGAAAACACTGCCAAGAATCACAATGAGAAAATAGAGAACATGGTCTCTATTTTTCTCGTCGAGATTTTAGGCAGTTTTCTTGACGAGAAACCTGAAAGCCTCGTACACACGCTCGGTATACTCGGCAGTTTTCTTGCTGGTTCTTGCCGAGTAAACTGAGATTGTTTACGAGGCTTATGACTCCCCTAGGGTCGTATACATATACTGAATTGTTTCTAATTGTATTTAATAAATAAATAACACAATTAATAATAATTAATACAAATCTGTCCCTGCATGACTTGGCTGTTTTAAAGTGTGTTAATGTGCTTCTTAAATAAAAAACAAAACAAAAACTACATATATGGAAAACTTGGGAATCATATTTAGGAACTGAAAAATATAAGTGTTAATATATCGCGCTAACTCAGTGAATATTATTTCTCAGGCAGCCAACACAGCAAAATGGATATTTTGAAATTAGGAATGTGTATAAAGTGTAGCGCCAATGCAGAAACCCTAAATATAAGGGCTTTCCTATAGGCTCGGTGACTAAAATCGTGAACCTAATTAAATTATCAATATAGATCTCTGCACGTTTCTGGTCAACAAATACAGAGTCCAATATAGACAAGTGTTTCAAAAAGATGAGGAGATTAGTCAAAACATCCCCATTGTAGTGATCAAAATAAATAGGTATTCCAACCAATAACAGTGCTTAGTGAAAAAGAACTATACCCATATAAATTTACGGTTTTACACTATGAGGAGTAGTGTTGTTCACGAATATTCGCATTGCGAATATTCGTAACGAATATTGCATATTCGAGTATTCGCAAATAAATCGAATATCGCGGTGAATATTCGATATTGCGAATATTCGTATTTTTTCAAATTTATTTTTAAAACAGATTACATCCTAGTGATCTCCATCGACGTCTAAAAGCATTGCTGGTATGATTAGAGACCTTGGGCCGCGTAGCTGAGGCGATCCTTTTATGTTGCCGAATATTCGCAATGGGAATATTCGTATTACGAATATTCGCAAATACTTTCTCTGCCCTTCTGTGTTTTGTGTATATATAAAAAAAAAAAATTGGCTTTAGTTTAGTCATATAAGTTTGTGTAAGTAGAGTTAGTGTTTAGTGCATATTAGTTTAGTAATCCAGGAAATGATCTCCGTTTTCGCGTGTTGACGAGAACTTCGCAATCAATTTCGCATTCGCATTAGCGAAATTTCGCAATATTGTTTTTTTGATAACATATCACGAATATTCGATATTAGCGAATATTTCACGAATATTCTTCTATATATTCGTGAAATATCGCGAAATCGAATATGGCGTATTCCGCTCAACACTAATGAGGAGCCATTCTCTTCCTTCTTTTCCTTCTCATGTTGGGGAGTGATTGTGTATTACCACGGATCTACTGTAAACATCAAGCCAACCTCTGGAATTGTGGGAGACCTTTTGTGTCGTGGATTGTTATCCTGATTACTATCCTGAGTACCACCAGACCAGGCAATCGGCCTACACAAGCCTTTAGGACCCCCCACCACTGGTGAGTTGAGGGTCCACCTTATCTGGTAAGGATACCCATTTACATTTACATTATTTGAGGATTACTTCTGGGATCACACACCTTGAAGGAAGATACGTCCGCTACACCTTAAACTGGGTGCATGGACTATTTATCTACACCTACATTTCACAATTTTTGTTTGTTTATTTACCAATTGTTGGTGGACATTGGGATATATATACATTTTTTGTGTCACTGTTTGATAACCATTGTTATATGGGTATAGTTCTTTTTCACTAAGCACTATTATTGGTTGGAATACCTATTTATTTTGATCACTACAATGGGGATGTTTTGACTAATCTCCTCATCTTTTTGAAACACTTGTCTATATTGGACTCTGTATTTGTTGACCAGAAACGTGCAGAGATCTATATTGATAATTTAATTAGGTTCACGATTTTAGTCACCGAGCCTATAGGAAAGCCCTTATATTTAGGGTTTCTGCATATTTAGGAACTGAACTCTACTCTACTCTACTCTAACTGAACTATGCCGCGTACACATGGTCGTTTTTTGTGATAAAAAAAAACAACAACGTTTTAAAAAACATCATTTAAAATGATCGTGTGTGGTCAAAACGTTGTTTTATGTCTTAAAAAAAACGACCAAAAAAAAATTCGAACATGCTTTTTATGTCGTTTTTCTGAATTTAATTTTTTGTGTCATAAAAAATCATCGTGTGTGGGCAAAACGACGTTTAAAATGACGTTTTTAAACCCGCGCATGCTCAGAAGCAAGTTATGAGACTGGAGCTTCAATGGAACAGAGTGCCGTCGAAAGTGTCTTACGTAACCGCGCTTTGCAAGAGCATTTTCAGAAAATGATGGTGTGTAGGCAACGTTGTTTTTTAAAATGAAGTTTGAAAAATGTCGTTTTTTTTCATGATAAAAAACAACGTTTTTTATAAGACAAAAAACAACCGTGTGTACGCGGCATAATGCCGCGTACACACGATCACTTTTTGTGATGAAAAAAAATGAAATTTTTAAAAATGTCATTTAAAATGATCGTGTGTGGGCAAAATGTCATTTTATGTCTTCTGAAAAACAACCAAAAAAAAATTCGAACATGCTTGAATTTTTTATGTCATTTTTTAAAATGTAATTTTTTGTGTCATAAAAAATGATCGTGTGTGGGCAAAAATGACGTTTTAAACCCGCACATGCCCAGAAGCAAGTTAGGGGGCGGGAGGTAAAACTACCATTCATAATGGAGTAAGCACATTCATCACGCTGTAACAGACAAAAAAGCAGGAATCATCTTTTACTAACAAGTAACCAGCTAAAAGCGGCCTCAAGGCAAATAGAACTTCCCCTTTAGAGTGCCGTTGTTTTGTTCATCATTTTCCAAAAATTATGTTGTGTAAGCAACATCATTTTTAATGATGAAGTTGGAAAAACTTTTTTTTTTTTCATGAAGAAAAAAAATGTTTCATCACAAAAAGTTATCGTGTGTACAGGGCATAACGACTTGCACAATGGTACTTGAATTGGTGGTCACATACCAACAAAAATAAATGTTTCATTTTTATAAATCTAATCTAAGAATGTTGTATCACTTCTATACTGTATTGCTTCTCAGTTTTTATGGGTAAATTGCAAAAGGTAGAAGAGTACCAACTTTATTAGTGCCAAATATTTCCACTAAACATCCATGTATGTGCATGTGTACATTCCATATTATGCAGTACCAAGAATATATATGATAGTTGCCAACTGAAGTCTAATGCCCCGTACACACGATCAGAACTTCTGTCTGGATAAACTCAGACGGATTTTTCTGACGGAATTCCGTTCAAGCTGTCTTGCATACACAAGGTCACACCAAATTCTGATCTTCCAAAACATGGTGACGTACAACACGAAACAAATTATGTTCAATGCGTCCGAGCATTGATTCTGAGCATGCATGTTTTTTGTTTCTTCGTCGGAGTTCCACACAGACAATCGGAATTTGCAATCATTTTTTTTTTCACCGGAAAAAAGAGAACATGTTCTCTTTCCAAGTCTGTGAGGCACACACACAGTCAGAATATCCAATGAAAAAATTACGTCTGACTTTTTTCATCGGAAATTCTGAAGGTATAACAGGACAGTTCTACTGTATGGGTCTTTTTGATCCCTGCCACTCCTCCTGGGTATACACTGTTTCCATATGAATAACTTAGGGCAAGACTATCCTTAAAGTCGAATACCATGCAAACAGCTTAATGCAATTAACACCAGAGATTGCAAACCTGTTAAATAGATAAGTATTTTAAAAGGATACATGAAAAAATAAATATATAAAACATGCAGAGAAGAATAACAGTAGTCAAGTACGTGATTGAAATAATCATTACATTTCAAATAGATGTACCATGAACATAAATGAACATGGCAGATTCAAGTAATAACAGTGTAAAAGGTGAAAAAAATCTCCTTTCCCAGAAGAATTCTTATACGGGGAAACGCGTCGGATGGAGTAGTATTTCACATATCACCACATACTAGCTGGTCTGGGTCTGCTGCGGCTGTGTGTTTTTTGAACTGTGTATTTTTTTTGGTGTACAGCAATTTGTGTGTTTTTTTTTTTAAATAAAACTCCTGAAATGAATGCTGCACCATAAAGTGTCTTCTCTTCTGCCCAATCCAAAATAATAATCGCTTTAAGATTGGAGGATTACACTGAGACAGGAGCTTATTGCAGTGCCAGCGTGATATCTCGTAGGAGGAATCCTTGGAGGATCAGCTGTGGTCATATTGGAGGATTACACTGTAGCGGGAGCTCAGTGTAAAAATGATGGGACATCCCATTGGAGGAATCCCAGGAGGGTCATCGGTGGTCGGCAGCTCCTTTCCCTGATGTGCCTTATATGATCTCTATAGCCTGAGATCCATTCTTTCTGGTAAGCGGCGTTTTTTTCTTTGATGAACAGAATTTTCCTCGTTACCTGCAGTCAAGCCGTCCTCTTTCCATTTTATGTGAACATTGCCAGCATACATTGAATTTGATCTCTATGTTCCATTGGCTGACGGTCTCCTTCCTTTGATTAATTCATTTGATCTGAAGATTTATTTATGAACTGTTCTTTGACACATATATTTTTTTTTGTTGTTTACAACCTAAATTGTTTGTGGACTTTTTAGGTGGTAGCGCACTAATATTTGATTTACAAGATTCAAGTAATGACATATAAACAAAATGGGGCAGAACTACTGCCATGGCGACCCACGCGGGCGCTATGGGGCCCCCAGCCAAGTGGGGCCCGGCAGGGCTGCCATCAGGGGGGTACAGCCAGCACTGTATTATGACCTAGGCAGCGCAATCTACATCAGAGCAGGTAGAAGGAGCAGTTCCGCCAGTGAGCCGCGTCCTGCACCAATCCAGAGGCGGAATAATGTCATTAGCAGTGGCGGAGGAGGGGCCTGCATGAACTGGAATTTCCGGCAGACGAGGATGCTGGAGGCACTTTGCAAGTGCAGGGCTAACTAAAAAATGCATTAATATGCACAAGTAAATACATCACATTGGATTGGCCAGGCACCAGCTATTTATTTAGATTTTTTTCATGGCGAAGGGATCCACCACCTATTCATCAACTGTTGATTCATTTATGGACTCATATCAGGCACTATATGGGACATTTGATTTTATTGCACTTTATTTATACTTTGTATTCCATTCATTTTTACTTGCTGTGTTTGCACATGATTATTATGTGTGTCTCTATTATACGCTGACCCACCTTCAGTTTTAGACTGTGTTTGCACATATCAAGCTCACTACAGGAATACATTTACATTTATATTTACTTGTACCTATTGATGCATATTTTTTAGCACTGCACTTGCACTTTTTATAGAAGTTTTTGTCGCATACTATTATACACTGGCCGATATTCAACAGCGCGTCACCATTAATATATACTTTAATGCCCTCAGTCTCTGACCATCCCCTTGTGCCATGCCCACATTCTCTGACCGTCCCCTGTGCAATGCCCGCATTCTCTGACCGTTCCTTGTGCCATACCCACAGCCCTCTTTGTGGGCTGTGATGTAAGGGGGAGCTCTGTTGACTCTTGTGTAAAGAAAGGGCTGTGGTTACCAGAGACCCCTTACATCAGAAATTACCTTTAAACCAGAGTCTGCAGCAGTTCCTATTTACATCAGAATTATGCTTTACATCAGGTTCCACAGAGTTCCCTCTTACACTGTAAAGAAGAACCCTGTGCTGCGTTTTATTAATCTGACCTTCATGTAACTGGAGAAATATGTTTTTTGATAGCACCTGATCGCGGTGACCTATGCCACTTTCTGGGCCTACATTATTCTCCCCCGTTCAAATGCAACGTTCAAACGCAACAGGTCGATTAATGATATGTTGGTCACCAGTAATTAAACTTCGGGGGTGGGGTGGATCCCTGTATGGGTCTCCCCTGAGGCTTCTTTCTATGCAGTGACTGTGGTTACTGTAAAATCAGTGACGATAGAGTCTTTCAAACTCTACCAAATGGTAGTAAATTCTAAAATAGGCATAGTGTATCTTTTCACGTGTAATGTGTTCTATGTTGGAGAGTAAAAACAAATGTTTTGGGAACAAGTATGTGATCATGTCAAGGACATTAAAGGGGGAAATCTGGAAAGCATGCTGTCTCATCACTTTGCCCTTTGCCATAATGATAAATTTGATAAATGTAATGTTTTTGCGCTAGGAAGCATTCACCCACACCCAAGGGGTGGTCCATTTGACAAACTTATTTTACAACGTGAACATAGGTGGATTTACAAGCTGAAAGCCAGTCAAGAACCAGGTTTGAATGACAAGCTCAGTTTTTCCCCCTTTTTGGGTGATTAGGTTAGATTTTCCTTTTCTCTTTTTCACCAGTATTAGGGCCTAAACACTTCCGAATTGTCCAGATGTCCTGCATGTTGTATGCATTTTTTACGCAATGGGTTGCCCATTAATTGGTTTAATTGTAACATTTTATTCAAATGTTATTAAAATGTTAAAATGTTGTTTAATGTATATGTATGTGTGTGTGTGTGTGTGTGTATATATATATATATATATATATATATATATATATATATATATATATACACACTGTTCAAAAAAATTTCAAGGAACACTTTTCAATCAGAACTCCTGGGATATGGATCTGGTCAGTTAGGTAGCAGAGGGAGAGGGGTGTATACAGAGGGGGTTGTTAATCAGTTTCAGCTGCTTTGTTGTTAATTAAAATTAACAACAGGTGTACTAGATGGGCAACAATGAGAAAATCTCCAAAACAGGAATGTTTTTTCAGGTGGAGGTTTTTTTCCCTACTCATCTTTTGTGACTGTTTTTCACTAGTTTTGCATTTGGCTAGGGTCAGTGTCACTATTGGTAGCACAAGACGATACTTGGACCCTATAAAGGTTGCACAGGCAGTACAACTCCTCCAGAATGGCACATCAATACGTGTCATTGCCAGAAGGTTTTCTGTGCCTCCCAGCACAGTTCTAAGAGCATGGAGGAGATTCCATTTCTCTAGGAGAGATGGGCCCGACGTCCTCTAGTGTGCGCTGTGCTCACTGCCGGACACTGTGGAGCTCGATTGGCATTTTACATTGAACACTAGAATTAGCAGGTCTGCCACTGGTGTCCCATGCTTTTCACAGATGAGAGCAGGTTCACTCTGAGCATATGTGACAGACGTGAAAGGGTCTGGAGAAGCCTCAGAGAACTTAATGCTGCCTGTAACATCATTCAGCATGAGTGGTTTGGTAGTGGGTCAGTGATGGTCTGGGGAGGCATATCAATGGAGGGACGCACAGACCTCTACAAGCTACACAATGGCACGCTGACTGTCATTAGGTATCGGGATGAAATCCTTGGACCCATTCTCAGACCCTACGCTGGTGCAGTGGGTCCTGGGTTCCTCCTGGGTCACAACAATACCCGGCCTCATGTGGTGAGAGCATGCAGCCAGTTCCTGCAGGATGAAGAAATTGATATGATATGATATTGAATGGCCCCCACGCTCACCTGACCTAAATCCAAAAGAACACCTCTGGGACATTATGTTTTGGTCCATCCGGTGCCGCCAGGTTGCACCTCAGTCTGTTCAGGAGCTCAGTGATGCTTTGGTCCAGATCTGGGTGGAAATACCCCAGGACACCATCCGTCTCATTAGGAGCATGTCCTGATGTTGTCAGGCATGCATACAAGCACTTGGGGGCCATACAAACTACTGAGGACCATTTTGAGTTGTTGCAATGAAATTTCAGCAAAATGGATTAGCTTGCTGCAGATTTTTTTCACTTTGATTTTCGGGGTGTCTTTGAATTCAGCCCTCTGTAGGTGGATAATTTTCATTTCCATTAAAGGATGTGCCATTCTTTCATTCCTAACACATTACCCAGTCCATATCAGTATAGATATCCAGCATGAGATTTTTGCCCGTTGAGATCTGATATGCTTTCAATGTGTTCCTTTAATTTTTTTGAGCAGTGTATATATATATATATATATATATATTACACACAGTGGTACCTTGGATTATGAGCATAGAGTCGGACATTCTGGAACGGAGTGTTTCCGAGCAGCTTCGAGTGTCACCAGCACCCTTGCACCGCTAAGGTACTGCACACCCCAGAGGCTTGAATCATGTTTGTTTTGCGAGACAACACTTGCACACCGTGTCAGGATTTAAAAAAAAATAATAGCTTGTATTGCAAAACGCTCGTAAACCACGTTACTAGCAATCTGAGGTATTACTGTGTGTGTGTGTGTGTGTGTGTATATATTTATAGTTGCAACCTTGCATTTCTGTCACCCACCATTATAACGTGAGTATTACTTTCGAGTGGTTCTGACGTCACTTCCGGTGGGCTGCCGGATGTGCGCCGGATGTATGTAAGAAGTGAGAACGTCTTTCCATTATTCTAAGGGTGGCTTTCAGTGAGGTGTGGGGGACCTGAGGCGGGGGTGGGATTCACCCTGCTTCTTTATAAGGTAGGTGGCTTTTAGCACCTGGTTTGCAGAAGCCATTATGAATGGACCGACTTTGTGTGCTAAATGCGTTCTGGAGTGACATGTAGCCGCTAGGTGCTGGTATATGTGATAACTTTTTGATATAAACTTTTTTGCCTTTTTCTTGGTTACTCCAATTTGTGGCCTCTTTGTCTCTCCTTCCCCTCCTTTTATTGATTTTTTGACGCATATAACATGTTCAATATGTTTTTTTTTTTTTGCTTTGGTTGTTGTAGTTCATCTCTTCCATGTGCGCCGTTGTTAGGTGGGCTGCTATCATTTTACAAGCAGTATTATACCTTTTTGGATGATTTATCCTCTTGTTTTGTGAAATGCACTTTTGGTGGGGTGATTTTCTATAGGTATGTATGGCATTTTTTTTTTTTTTCTGCAGTGACATGATGTTATACTATATCTATTTGCTTCAGTATTATTGATATATGTTTCTATATATATTTTAGGATTTTTTTTGTCACTGTACATAACGGACTCATACCTAGGAAGTTGACTTTTGTAAATTGCTATACATTACCCAACCCATTCAGGTCTGAAGATTATCATCTAGTCTGTGCACATATTCTGAAGGTAGGTGGTATGTGGGTCCTATCTATTTCATATCCTGCCTTTGGTCCCTGAGTTTTTGACTTCACTGTTCACTGATGGGTCTTTAGGATGTTTTTTTTTTCTTTCCATCTTCCTTTGGGGCAGTGGTGTTGCTTTGTATTTCTTTGAATGATTGCTCATGTATACTTTTATTGATAATTTATGTTTTTGGTTTTGTAATATAATATATGTTTTGTCAGCTACCACATTATGCATTGAAGACAAGATTCTGCATCCTGAGGAAGTTGAATGTCAAGTGAAACGCGTCGAACCACTTGTCTCTTTTATTTTATGAAAAGCGATTGTATTTCTCTGAGACTAGAGGGTAGTTGATGGTGATTTTAATAAATGTATTGAGGTACTAATAAAATTGTTTTGATTTGTATATTTTTTCTTCAGCATTTATTATTGTGCCACATATAAACCCCCTTGCTCCACTTTCCTCATTTGCGGTCAGTGGGGACTTTCTTATGTCTTAAAATATACATTTTTTGTCTGGAAGTGCCTGTCTAAATCCTGTAAATGAGATCCTCTATCTGTATTGTTAAAAAAACTAAAAAAAAAAAAAAACGATCCTTGTCACCTAAAGGCACCCTGATAGGGTATCTATTTGTTTTCTGAACTGATAATGATAATAAGGACATTGCCAGAATGAGACTGTAGAAGTTAGTGCCATTTTTTAAAAGCCCCTAGAAACATGGAAATGTGGTATAGTTTTAAAATGGCACGAGGCATTCCACAAATCTCATGTATATTATATACGTTGATATAAACTCCAATGTACCTTTTATAAGCAGCATCACCAAAAATTGGTACATTTAGTAAAACACACACTACTGTAAAAACGGCAGATATTAACAACAAGAAGAGACAAACTGAAATTGACCACTACATACAGAAATTCAACACTGGCGGTTACTATGGCAATGATATTAGATTTGAGGTCCTTTGCAAAGATGTTAAATGCTTAGAAGAAAAAAAAACAATACAGATCTTTAGTTCTGACAGCAGTAACAGGAAAGGTTAAAGTCAACCTGTGGCAAAAAATAAGTAAAAATAGTATCCAACGACCAATACCATAATCACTCAACTTCACTGGAGAGCTCCAGGGCCCCCAGATTAGATATTTAAATTCCAAAATAAAGGGCTAACTTCAAAGTCAATATTCAGTATAGCATTCTTATGGTAAGTCAAGACAACCAATACAAATTCATTCTGTACTTCTCTGACTTTACCAGAAAGGATTCTGTTTGGTTTCAGTTAACAGCGATCTCAAGTCTCCCGCAACTCGTGGGAGTCTCCCGCATTTGACGGTGGGCTCACGGACACCCGCAAGTGCGGCACGATCTTTCGGCTGTCAGCCACAGCAGCCCGAGCCCCCCCTGCTTCCAGCCAGGGGAGCTATTGGCAGGGCCAATCCTAGGCGGGTGCGACAGGGTGCTTTGCACCCAGGCGCCTGCATAGGTGGGGCGCCGAAGTGCCAGATTTCTCTCCTCCCTCCTCTACTCTGTATCGCTCCCAACACCGGTGTGAGCATAGGGCAGCCTAGCAGTGCTGGGGGGGAGGTTCCTCACACTGGGACCCGCACTGTTTCTATCAACTTCAGTTGGAATGCCTCCCCCTCCCATCTCTATCTCAGGCTGCACTGAGAGAGACTGCGGTTCTCAGTGTTCAGTGTGCTGTGTGCTGGAGGATGGCATCCCCAGTATCCCTTTACACGTTCTCTGGGTTGCCCCTGCTCTAGGAGAGGTTTTATGGCATGATAGATTACATAGGATACACAGCCCCTGTCCCTTCCTGTACCTCAGTAGTCCATCTACAGATGTCATGTATAATGAGATGTACTAAGAGCTCTTTTCACACTGCCAGCATGGGGGTGCCTGCGGTAAAGTTATGCTAGTTTTAGCCCCTGCTAGCAGCAGAATAAAGTGTTGCAAGCTCCACTGCCATGGAGCATTGCAGGCACTGCCCATTGATTTCAGTAAGCAGGGGCGCTTTAGGCACTTTAGCAATGTATACACCACTTCCTAAGCGCCATAAAAGAAGCTGCTTGCAGGATTTTTTTTAGACGTCCTGCCAGTGCACCACTCCAGTGTAAAAGCATTCAGGCACTCATACTGAGATTGCAGATGAGGCTTTTTTTCAGGTGCTATTTTTAACGCTAGCGTGCCTGAAAAATGCCTTCAGTGGGAAACGTGTCTAATCTCCTGAATTATGTCTGCAGTCTCTGATCATCTTCTGTTTAATGTCTGCAGTTTTTGATCATCTCCTGTAATATGTCTGCAGTCTCTGACCGTCTCATGTACTATGTCTGCAGTCTCTGATCACCTCCTGTATCATGTCTGCAGTCTCTGATTATCCACTGATCGTAGGGAGGGTGGGGGTGGGGGGGGGGGTTGTCGTTGCGCAAAATGCAGTGCAGTGCCACCTTCTGAAATGTGTTTGCCACCTCCCTGAAATGAGTTTTGGCAGGTTGGGATGTCTGAGTTAATGCACTTCAGAATAAGAACTATTTACTGAAGAAGGCTGTAAATTGATAAATATATATATTATATATATATATATATATATATATATATATATATATATATATATATATATACACATATATATATATATATACACATATATATATATATATACACATATATATATATATATATATATATATATATATATATATATATATTACAGCAGAACCTAAAAAAATCGAAACCCCTAATAAGAACAAATTATGAACCCGGCTTGGTATCTTACTAATGGCTTCAACATTTCTGCCAACATATTATGCAAATATACTGGATAGATTAGATTTTACACCTACGTGTTCTGTCTGAAGTGTTTACATGAACTCTGCTTGTTCTGCCTCTTCTCCCTTATCTGACCCTGTTAGAAAACAATATTGTCTCATTAGAAAGCAGCACTTATGTAGGCCAGTCTAGATAAACCTCCTAATCCTCCCAGCCCATGAATGAAATGTAGACGGAATCAGATCACTTTCTCAACAGCATTACCGAGCCACTTCTACTCCTCTCCCAGCTGCTAAGCTTGCTATGTTTGTGTGTTTTTAAGCCAAAGGTGACATTGAGGAGAAGGACTATGCTCCTATGATGCACTGCTTCCCAATGGCCCTGATACCCTTGGGGATAGCTCTCTGCAATCACTGTATTCTTTGAAACAGTAAGTTATTAATAAACATCACTGTGCTGTAAGATAATATGACAGCACTGTAAGAGAACAGAATGATCAATATCTTTTAAGATTTGGTTTATTCATTCTCATATAAATCATGGTTTGTGTGTTTGTAAGAAGCATTTTGATGTGTAAAATAATGTGCTGACTTTGTACAGGCCAGCATTAAATACACTGACATATCTTATTTGGCAATACAGATTTAGCCACTGAAGGCTCAATATTCCTGGAAGTGCATGTAGACATGTATTTAATACTGTCTTATTTGATATGCAGATTAAATGCTTACTTGGCTACTACTCCTAACATACCCATGAACATATGATACCCATCATCTAAGGGTGGTTATATGGCTCAGGCTGTCCAGCCACATTTATCAGCATTTGAGCAAAATAAATGATTGGTGACCTTGTACATGTACAAATGCAAGCAATACATGCAGTTACTGTGTGTAAACCTGACTTTCAATGTATGAGAAAATATTGATAAGGCAGAGCAGTTATCAGTGGCTAGGGTTGCTATCCGGCCAGTATTTGAACAGCCTGGACAGTAAGAATTGGACCCGTTGCTAACTAGGGTGACCACGTTTCCAAACTACCATTCAGGGACACCCCCCTTTCCCAAAAATCAGCTTGTGCTTTAACGAATCACAGCACAGTGATTGGACACAAGAGGCGGGATTTATGACTTCTCCAATCACAAACAGGGGGCGGGATTGTGCTCCTCCAGGCATTCCCGGCCAGGACAAGTACTGTCAGTGAGTAAAGCGGTGATGTGGCGGCCTTTTTTGGGGGCATCAGATTGGCCCGGGGGTGGCTGTGTCAGTTTCATTCCGGGACACTGTATTGTCCTGGAATGAAGGTACACGGGACAGACCTGCAAAATGCAGGACTGTCCTGGGCAATCCGGGACACGTGGTCACCCCCTATTGCCAACGCTGTTGATAGGAAAAAGACCATAAGACTGGTATTTTTCCTGACAAGGTGTAGGCCTGTCTGTGGAAAGTATGTCTAATCAAAACACTGAAAACATTTTATTGGGTAATTACTTTTTATGGTTTCTAATAACCTACTTTAGAAAGTTTAATGAAAATGTGCTAATGAGCTGACTATAGATATAGATAACTGTCAAACCTTACCACTACTTGAACCATTTCAAAGTATAGTGAGGCCCGGAGTGAAAAGCCAGAAGAAAAGTAATGGAGGGCCGGGCATGACCGTGTGCAAGGGAGCCTGCACAGGGTTAAAGTTCTGGGGAGGAGTGTGTAATGAGGGACACACGAGAAATAATGTATGGGGGAGGAGCAATATGAAAAGGGGAGGCAGAGTTTTAGGGGTCACAGTCAGGCAGTGTGTAGAACGAAGGAGGCATTTTTGCACGCTGCTGCTTCAAAAAATCCATCTTGGCAGACATAGATGTTGTTCTAGCGAGGCTGTGGGCGGTGGCTGCCCAGGCCAGGTGCTTAGGCACACTAGGAGTCCCTGTAGTCACCCATCGCTCCCCCGGCAAAACGGGCACAGGCCGCAGTCAGGGATGGGGTTCGACGGCAACGGAGGAGCTCAGGGGGTGGGGCTACAGGTCGTAATGGCGCCCGTTCCTCGTCCACAGGCCAGGACCCAGAAAGTGGCACGATCCCTCCCGGGACACCTAAGAGTGCTCGGGGGGGATTTGGCGAGGGAGAAGCAGTCCCACGACCACCGGGCCGTCAAGTGACGTGGCCGGCGGCTCCGGTTCCGGAAGCAGTCCTGGTGCGGTGAGGGGAGCCAGCGAGCAGTCAGTGTGCCTGAGCAGTGGTCCAGCTAGAGGAAGACGGGATGGAGGCGGGTTGCAGAAGGGTCAAAAAGTCACGGAGCAGCGGGGGTCCACGGCCGCCAGGTTCGCATTGCCTGGAGGGCTTGTTCCGCCAACGACACCTGCCGAGGAGGGGAGATCCGAAGGTGAGGTATAGGATTCGGGAGTGGAGGTGTCCCATGAGGGTTCGTCAGCGGTGGACGCAGCTTTAAAGGCTGTGGGGGTCGCGCCCAGTGTCTAATGCTTTGTGTAGGTTTTTGGGGGTGGGGGGACCGGGGGGTTGACGTACATGCCCCTTGTGCCGCAGCAGGTGCCCCTGTGGTGTCGGGCACACCACCCGGCGCCTCTGGTTTATCCGGCCAGGTGCAGGAGTTGAGGGATTTGTTGCAGCGTTTCTTAGGTGGGGGGGGACCGCCGCAAGTGGCTCTGTGGGTGGGAGGGGACAATAGGTCATCGGGGGACACTAATACTCCTGCGGCGGTGGTGGTCGCCCCCCTCGCCGCGGGAATGTCGGTAGTCCCGGAGATCAGCGCAGCTGGGAAAAAAGGGGGGGAGCAGGCAACTTCCACCAGGGCAGATATAGTCAGGATTGCAGATGCGGCCAAGTGCGAGGTGTATGTTTGTTTCGAGGGACCGATGGGGGCACACTTGAAGCAGGAGGTGCGTGACAAGATTGGTAAGCGTGAGTATGTGGAGATCTTTTCCCTGCTTCCCCTTGAAAAATTCAATTTGGATAGGGTAAAACCCTACGATTAGTAATTGGTTACAGGCGTTCGTGATCCTGGCCAGTATAATAGGGGAAAAAAGCCTGGAAAACTGCTTGGCATTGTTTTGCTATCTGGATTCCATAGGGAAGGCTCACAGGGTCTATGGGGGGATGGCATGGCATTCACCAGAGGAGGGCAATTTGCTTGTCACTCAGATGGGATCACAAAGACATCAGTCTTTGGATGCGCCGTATTTCTTAGCCACGGGCCCCGAATCAGCTTCTTCAGTGGGGGGTGGGGGGTCAGCTGCCCCTATCCTGCAAGTTTGGGGGATCCTGTCGTTTCAAACATGAATGCTCCGGGGTGCGGGGGCAACCACCCCCTGTCACTGTGTTTCAAGAAAGGGAAGCGGGGTGGGGACCTTGCTAACAAGAGGGAAGACACCAGTGAAGGGGGAAAGGATGCAACCTTTTCTAGATAGGTATCTGGACAGGGCGGCCCCAGGAATATTAGGGTCAAGATCAGACTTGGAGACCTTTTCAACCGAAAATGCACTGGGTTACTGGGTCTTGAGGATAGATCACTGGCCAGAGCTTGAACAGTATGCAATTGAGCTACTGGCCTGTCCTGCATCCAATGTTCTTTCAGAACGCACATTCAGTGCTGCTGGAGGCTTTGTTTTTTTTTCAATTTCTTTATTTTTCAAGTTTTTTTTACATTTATACAGAGCAAGGAATAACATGGATCTTAACACAAAGTCACAATAAGCAATCGATCATCTTTACATAATCTAAACATAGCCTCTCAATTTATATATCAACGAAAAAGAATAATATTGAGACCATTAATTCACCCCAATACCATTAACTCCCACCTTTCCAAGATAATCTTCAGGGGTGAAGGTGGGGTCCCACTATTGAGCCTGAGGGGGGCAGGAGAGAAGAAGACAATGGTCAGCCAGATACCACGTCCCAGTCTCTCCCTCTCGCCCCCTCTCCCAATATCCGGTCATGGGATGACGCTGTCCCCTAAATCTTACATATTGCTATTAACTTTCCTCCATTCCTCCACACCCCCAATACTTGTGATCCCTTATCCAATTCTATTCCTGCTGGAGGCTTTGTAACGGATCACAGAGTGCGACTGTCCACAGACTCGGTTGATCAGGTCACCTTCATAAAAATGGATCAGTCTTGAATCACCAGCTACCAAGCAACTAATGTGGATTGTGACAGGAAGTCAGGTAAATCTGTGGGGATACATTTCTGCCTTGTTTAGACAATTCACCAATTACTATCAGGTGTCGGCTACAGAGGTAGCCAGAAAGGTTTAGGGCATTGTAAAACTTCAGCTGTTTAGTATGAGGCAATTAAGGCCTCTATAAGTCATCCAGAGGATGACTGCTGATTGCTGCATCCTGAGGCTTTTTGAGTTAATGAGAGCAGTGAGAAAGACTTCTGAAGAGGTGATGTGGTGTCCCAGTACAGGTATTTGCTGTAGGCCCTGTCAGATTGAGACCCTCGACTGGTGGGGCCTCCTCTGCAGGGACTCAGCTAGTTATGATGTGATTTATACTGTTAGGCCTCGTACACACGATCGGACATATCCGATGAAAACGGTCCGCGGACCATTTCCATCGGATATGTCCGATCGGGAGTTTGATCCGATGGCGTGTACACACCATCGGATCAAATTCCCCGCCGCCGGACGGCGCGGTGACGCGGCGGTGACGTTGGCGCCGCCGCGTCATCGCCACGTCACCGCACCAGGAAGTAAAACACTTCCGCGCATGCGCCGAATCCATTCGGCGGCGGCGCGGCGGCGGTGGGGGACGACATGTCTGCTGGTAAGTGTACTAACCAGCAGACATGTCGGGCGGACAGATTCCCACCGGATGGATTTCAAAGCATGCTTTGAAATCTGTCGGGTGGAGAAATCTGTCCGCTAGCCCATACACACGAGCGGAGATGTCTGCTGAAACGGTCCATCGGACCGTTTTCAGCGGACATATCCCTTCGTGTGTACGCGGCCTTATAGTTGATAATACATTTATTAGGTGCGTATAGCTTTAAGAAGTTTAGTCCGCCATTTTATGTTTAGTCAGAGTGTATGAGAGTCAGTAGGACTAAGTGCTAGACAAGACCTTATGGTGTTGTATTATACTTTAATTTGTAACAAACTTTAAATGTAAGTTCCAAGGGGAATGCAGATAAGTCTCTATGATCCACAGCTCTCAGCCAATGGGCTTCAGTCTCCCTCAGCTCTCAAGCCAATGGGCTTCAGTCTCCCTCAGCTCTCAACCAATGGGCTTCAGTCTCCCTCAGCTCTCAACCAATGGGCTTCAGTCTCCTCACATTGATATAAGGGGGGGGGGGGGTTCCTGTTTAGGGTAGACTAGTGCTATACACAGTTGCTGACAGGTCAGAGCAGAGTTCAGTCAGAGAAAAAGCAGTGCAGGCCAGAGACCTCCTGTTCAGGGGAAAGTACAGCAAATCACGGAGTACCTTTAAAAAACTATAGAATCAGTACTTCAACGAAATAATCAAATCAATTCATCATTCGGACGAAAAGCCTCAAGTCTACCGACACTTCAGTAAGTGTATTTATTCTTCAGTCTAGTCAAGCATAGGCCCAGCATTACTAATCCGGCCGCAAAAGCCAAGGATATATGAAAAGCCAAGCCCAGGCATTGTCAGCTGTGTGGTCCTCTAGAGACTGTTTGTGGAACCTTTGCGACACTCTTTGTGAACGCTGTGAAGATTTTGACACCTGTCTTCATGCCAGTAAAGCCTTCATTATTTTGACCCCTGTTGTGGACTGTGTTATTACCATCCTAGCTAGCGTAGATACGGAGGCCCCCGGAGCTGTAGTTTCCTGGGGTATATCAAGACTACAGTGGCGTCACGTGACAGAGAGGGTTAATACCATCCGACCCTCACTAAGGGTTAACACCACCAGACCCTGGGCCCCTAGCCCAAGAACCAAGCAGCTAACCATCAAGCGCATGTGTGTGGCCGTGGGGTTCACCCTCCCCGGTCATCACAGTGAGGTGGTTGTTGATTTTTCTGTGTGATAAAAATCAAAAAGACTATTGTTTCTCTGCTGTATGACCAGCAGTGTCTGCCCAGCAGTAGGCTGTGCCAGACTCCATAGATAGGTACCTGTGTGGTGAAGGTAGACGCCCCAAGTGGCTAGGGTTTATTTTATGTTTTGTTTTGTCTATGCTGTTTGAATGCTTGCACTTGTTTCCAGCAATATGGAAGAATAAACCAAACTCTTTGTTTTCAACCGTCTTCGGCTGCCTCTCTGTATAGTTCAGTGTGTAGTGAACCCATCCAGGGGGTCACACACCCCCGCTACCGAGCTAACCCCTTACAGGATGTAACCGATTAATTGTTTTAATTGTTTTATGAATGTGAGATCCCTTGAAGACTGCAGTGCCTAGTCTGATGCTGAGTGACTATCCTATTACTCCTCAATGTTCATGTTGATAGCTTCTAAGAAAATGTTTGGTTCTGGGCATCACCACCAATTTTTCTGCCCCTGTTTAACAGGGGCGTGCAATTACACTTTTTGCTGTAATGTTTCACAGCAGGGCTTGTTCCTGCGCTCAACTAGAGTATCTGTGAGGTGTTGCAGTGTTGTGGCACCAGCACCAGTGTCTAAAGCCCAATTTTTTTGCCCCTGTTTGACAGGGGCGTGCAATTAAAATGTTTGCAATAATATTTTGCATTAGGGCTCATTCCTGTGCTTAACTAGAGTATCTGTGAGGGGTTGCAGTGTTGTGGCACCACCACTACTGCCTTAGACACAATTTTTCTACCCCTGTTCACAGGGACATGTAATTACAATTCTTGATATAATATTTCACAGCAGGGTCCATTCCAGCACCCACCAGGAGTAAATGTGAGGGCTTACAGTATTCTGGTACCACCAAAATCCTAAGGCCCAAATTCCTGCAAAATATATAGGCCAGGCCATATAGTATATACAGGTGGTCCCCTACTTTCAAACATTCGACTTACAAACGACTCCTTCTTACAAACGGAGAAAGACAACAGGAAGTGAGAAGAAATCTACACCTAGGAAGGGAAATTCTCTACTGTAAGGCCGCGTACACACGACCAAATAATTCCGATCAAACACACGATCAAACCAAAATCCCAGCCGGCAGACAGCGCGGTGACGTGGCGGTGACGTTGACGCCGCCACGTCACCGTCACCAGGAAGTAAAACACTTCCGCGCATGCGTCGAATCCATTCGACGCATGCGCGGGCAGATATGTCTGCTGGTTAGCATACTAACCAGCAGACATGTCGGACGGACGGGTTCCCAGCAGACAGATTTTAAAGCATGCTTTAAAATCTGTCTGCTGGAAAAACTTGTCTGTCTGCCCGTACACACGATCGAATTTGTCTGCTGAAACGGTCCGTCTGACCGTTTTCCAGCAGATAGATTTGATCGTGTGTATGCGGCCTAAGAGTTAATATGGGAAAAAGGTGTCTCCACTGATGCTTTTTCACGAATCCTCGTTTCCCTAAAAAAAACTAATTTTCTAAATCCAATTGTCATTGGGACAGAAGGTGAGGTGAAATCTTTTGAACAGGGACACAGACATCAAAACAAATGTTACAGGGGTGATGATAACCCTTCCCTATGTTATCCAAAAAGCTTAAAAATAGATATTTTTGGCTGGAGCTACACTTACAAAATGTACCTGTTCCAAATTACAAACAGATTCAACTTAAGAACAAACCTACAGTCTTGTTTGAACTTGTTTACCCATGCCATTTTTCTCAGTAATTTTCATCCATATTGCCATAGCAATTTTAAATGACTTTTATTCCTTTAGAAATGTCATTTTGTGCAGGGACGGTTCTAAACACGGGAAACGCGTGCCACTTTACAGGCATACTATAGACACCCCCTAGGTACGATATTTAACCACTTAAGGACCCCCGCACGCACATATACGGCCACAGAATGGCTCGTACAGGCACAAGGGCGTAAATTTACGTCCCCGCCTTCGTGCGGTTCGGGGGTCCCATCGGGACCCCCTCCGCGGCGTGCGGGGGTCCCCCTGCCTCTGGGAGCGATCGCCGACGAGCGGGCGGATGTCCGTGATTTCCGCCCCCCACGCGATCGCTCCCATCGTGTCAGTTCCTCCTCCTGTGTTTACACAGGAAGGAGGAAATGATGTAATCTCTCATCGCAGCGCTGTTTCCCAGCGCTGCTGATGAGAGAAGACATCACAAGTAAGTATGCACCAACACAACACTGACACACACTCACATAGGCATATTAACCCCTTGTGATCGCCCCCCCCCCACCCCCCTGTCACAGTGTCACTGAATGCAGTGATCTAATCACTGCATTTAGCGTCAGTGTGACAGGCAGTGTAAAAAACAGTTAGTGTTAGGTTCAGGATAGCCCCCCCACCCCCCCTAATAAAGTTTTAACCCCCTGATCACCGCCCTAGTTAACCCTTTCACTCCCTATTGCCAGCGTCACTAAGCGATCATTTTTCTGATCGCTGTATTAGTGTCGCTGTTCCCGCTAGGTAGCTATTTTTTTTTATTGCGATTTTTTTTTTTACTAAAGACATGTGGCTGAATTAATTTTGGCCTAAATGTTTTACTAAAATTTAGTTTATTTGATTTTTTTTATAACAAAAAGTAAAAAAATTGTGTTTTTTTTCAAAATTGTGGCTCTATTTTAGTTTATAGCGCAAAAAATGAAAATCGCAGAGGCGATCAAATACCACCGAAAGAAAGCTCTATTTGTGGGAAGAAAAGGACGCAAATTTTGTTTGGGAGCCACGTCGCACGACCGCGCAATTGTCTGTTAAAGCGACGCAGTGCCGAATCGCAAAAACACCTTGGGTCATTTACCAGCGTATTGGTCCGGGTCTTAAGTGGTTAAAGGAATATTTCACTTTTCTTTTTTTCACTTTAAACATCATTAAAATCACTGCTCCCGAAAAATGTCCTCTGGGGCAGGACCTGGGTTCCCAAACCATTTTTTAGGACAATAACTTGAATATTAGACTTTAAAATTCGCACTTTTGATTTCTCACATTCGAGTCCCAAAGACTAACAGTGTTTGAATGTTCGTGCAAACTTTCGGTCCGTTGGCATGTTCTGGATGCAAACCGAACTGGGGGTGTTTGGCTCATTCCTACTTGCTGGTCCCACTATCAGTAAACTAGTCCATGGGCTGTGATGAATAAACACATTTTAGAGACGAAGGAGGTTATATATGCAGTTGTTGGGTGGGTCAGCATACAGTAATGTAGCTCATATCAGAAATGCTAGGAGGAAGGTCACCTCACACACAGGGGGACCATGTAAACCCAGTGCAGCGCCCCTCAAAAGGAAGTAAACTGATCAGATTTTTAAGATCAATTTCTCTACATATACTGTACAATCTAATATTGCGATTTAAAGTTATTTATTTTGATGACCACTTGAAAAGGTAAGGAAAAGGAATAGTTTTGCTTTTGTATTTGGGCTTAGTACAGATGTAAAGTTTCTGGAAACTTTGAAGCCATGAGAAAAAATAAATAAAAAATCCCTGTATTTTTCCGGAAAAAAAAAGACATCTTAGGATTTTTTTTTACAATAATTTCATTGTGAAATAGTTTTACAAATCGAAAGTTTTGTTACAACTATTGTGCTTGAAATATTGAAACAAAAGTACAGCCTATTCAGGTATTAAACTAAACCTGTCTTTTAACATTTGTGATGATCCAGAAGCAGCAGAGTGTTTCTGGATTAAGAACTCTGGAGGGAAAAGCTATAAGTGTTTTGTCATCCTTGTAGCATTTTGAAAGAATATTTCTTCTCACAATACTTGTGAATTGCAGCTTTGCTCTCAGTAGAAATTGCGCAGTAGAAATGTTTCCAAACTCTAAATTTTGGTCTCACCATTTTACTGAGAGGGGTGGGGGACCACTTTACCGAGCAGACTATAGGTAATCATTATGCTGTGATAGTGGACAGCATAAACAGTAATCTGTCAGACAAATGTATCATCTTACATGTCAATTAAGACCTGAGAGGACAGAAACTAACATCTACTGTATCCCAACAATCAACTGTAGGAGGTACAAAATGGAACCTACAAGCAAACTACACCACAGCCTTTCCCCTGCATTGCCCCTAGTGGCATAAATGCATATTTTTCTTGTTTGAGAACTGCATCGAGAAGGACAGTGTTACATGAATTGTATTCTAGGACTTGCTTGTCTTCACCCAGGTTTACGCTGAGCTGCAGGAATTAAGCTGTGCACGATTTCACTCCCACTTGGCAGCAGGGCCGTCTTTATTATGGTTTGGGCCATGAGCAAACATTTTTTTTGCCCCCCCTCCCCCAATGCAAATTTTCTCTTTACTCCAACATGTCAAAAAACAGACACTAGGGTTGCCACCTGTCCGGGATTCACCCGGATAGTCCAGGTTTTGAATCATGTGTCTGGGTTTCAGTCCACCTGAAATCCGGACATATTCCTGTCTGGAGAATGTGGCTTGGAACAGGGCTTGACAGGAGGGTAACTGGGCATCATGTAATAGTCTGCACACAGCTATGCCCATTTATGCCCACTGCCATTTTAAAATGCCATTTCTGCAGGAAACACAGGCATGGCAGCCCATTCAAGGTGCATGCAGCATTTTAAAATGGCAGTGGCCTTGAAATACCTAAAGTTCCTGTCATACTTTATATTCCCATCGCACACATTGCTGGATAAGCTCTTGGGTTTGGGTTTTCGTAGCAACAACCAGCTGGATACTGGTGCACGTTACAGTAGAAATATTTGCCAGCACACCATTCAAGGACGTAAATAGCGTCCAAATGGATTGTTTATTGCATGATCACAACACAAATAAAGTGCAACATTTTGCAGCCACGCAGGGCCCCTTCATCAGGCATGTGATGACAAAGGGGCCCTGCGTGGCTCCGAAATGTTGCACTTTCTTTGTGTTGTGATCATGCAAAAAAAATCAGTTTGGACGCTATTTATGTCGTTCCATGGTGTGCTGGCAAATATTTCTACTGTTACCTACAGTTCCTGCACACACAAATGCACTGTTTTTAAAAGCATGCCCTACAAATCTAAAAACGCAGCAAGTTTGCCTGTGGCAAGAACTGTAGGTAAATCACATGGCGCAAAAGCAGAATAGACAGACAGTGCTGTATTTCACTGCTTGTTGGGCATAGGTGTGCTCAGCCTATTACATGATGCATCATTTTTTCCTGCAGGAAACACAGGCATGGCAGCCCATTTAAATAAATGGGCTGCTGTGCCTGTGCAAATGTGAAACATACTTGTGAACCAGCCAGGCCCCAAATAAGCCCATCAAGCAGTTAAATACAGTAATGCCATGTGCTGTAATGCTGTGTGCTCTGTAATAAAAAAAATACAGCCCCAGCCTCACTCAGCCTGGCCTGCAAGTCAGCATTTTTTAAATCTCTACACATGGGGAGCCAGGGGAGGAGGAAGAAGACCTACCTTGTCCTCCTGGCCAGCTCAGCTCCAATCATTTCTCCACAGTAGTTTCCCTTAACCATCCAGCATCCAGCACTCTGACAGTACTCCACTAGGTGGTCTGACTCCTCCTACCAAGGCCTCTGCTCCTTTGATCATGTTACAGGCAGCAGTACTGTGCATGCATAGCAAGGGGTGGGGCCAAAATGTCAGTGGAGCTCAAGGCTCCCTCCTTGATCGAGAAAATTCAGCACTAGCACTGCTGCACTCTGCATGCTGATGCCGGCTAATGCCGGATGATGCTGCGGCAGACTGTATGGGGATTGTCAGAGCCGATTATGTGCCGATTTGCGGGCAGCGTGCAGGCTTAAGGGGCAGCTCTGCTTTAGGCCCCAAACAGTGACAGGGCCCTGGGCAGCTTCCCTGTTTCTGTAAATAAAGTGTAGCGCCAAAACGTGACACCCTGGTGAAGAAGATGCACTAGGTGAAAGTGATCAGTTATCATCTAATGTATATAAACAAAACTGTGAAAAACCACTTTAAAACCTTTCCTCTTGACACGAGGAAGTGTGTGTAGGGCACAGATTACTCCATGACCAATAGCAAAGTGAACAGATAATGCAGTGAATAAATGTTCATATAACCCTGGAAAATAAATTATGCCACACACAAATATGTGGAGTGAAAATACTGTAAGTGTCAGTCACATGAGAGGAGTCAGTCCAATTTCTCAGAATGGAAATAACATAGAGTTCCTCTTGAAATGATGATTTCTATCAGAGTACAATCCTTTATCGTTGAAAATAAATGTAGATAAATACTCTTACCGGAAGCGATGGACCCCGGAGCACCGTATGGTGGAGGGGTCTCAAGGGCTTGTAAGGCCGATTGCCTATTGCAGATTGCCGTTTAGATTGTGGATCCAAGGCTTCTGATGTTGTCTGGCGATTTTATCAGATGTTGCTATCTAAAAAATCTTCTCTCCAAACTGCAACCAATTATAGTGATGGCACTGTGTCTAATCACCTCAGAAGAGGGATAGAGGAAACAACGAGAAGAGGACTCCTCATAGTGTAAAAAAGTATTTAATAAAAACCCAAAAGGTTCAAGGGTGGCAAAAAGGAAAAAATTATAAAATATATAATAATGGAAGGATAAAACCACGCGTGAACCGAAAAAAACAATACAACACACATCAATTGTCCCCCAAAAATAGATGGACAGAGCAGTGGGTAAAGGCAATGTGCAGTGGGGACTTGGTAAGTCTGCTACCCGACCGGTTTCATCTCCATAGGACATCAACAGGGGTATATAGCTTCCCTGTTTCCCCTACGGTAAAGACAGACATGATTTCAGAGACATCAGTGCAGGTTTCTGCACAGATGTTAATGTAAATAGCAGCCAATGCTACCGATTTGACATGTGATTTGACCAGGGCTTTAGCTGGGAAAACTTGTAATAATTTAAGACTTATACCGTGACACACCCAGTCACAGGAGGAAGCAAGCAGCTCCCTCCAGAAGCTTCGACCTTCATGTGTACATAGATGCCATAGGGGTCCCAATAGGGGTTCCTGATCAATTCAAAGCCAGGGACCAGGTAAAAGCTGTTTTTGAGTCTTTGATTCCCATAATAACTGTCAACAAGAATGTAGATTAGATTAACTACATATACTACAACCAACAGAGATTTGTAAATTACACCAGAGATGCACTCCATGGGCCGCGACCTGGGTTCAGTTGCAGCAAAGGCCATCTTCACCACTAGAGGCTCTGGTGAACACCTGCTGGACCTTAGACTCGGCGCCCTGGGGAATCTTGTGTTCACGTTTTCTGTGCGTCTGCAGCAGTCTGCTATTGTGTTTACTACCTTTGCGGTGCACCCCTGTCTCCAATGGGGTGCATTTGTCACCTGGCCACAGGTGACAAGCATAGCCTAAAAAAGGTCCTGGGGATGGGCCAGGTGTGTAAGTCCTTTAGTTTGAAGGACAGATTGAAAATAGCCATTTTAGGGGGGTCTGTGAAGGAATGCAATAAGCATAATGATAAATTAGAAAATGTCTATGCTCTATGCATCTTTATTATACTATAAAGTCTATATTGCTTTTTCATGTATATCACTGCTGTAATCCTTCCTTTCTCAAATCAGCTCCTAATAACACCCCTCCCACGAGAACACTGGAGAAGACCAAAGATGGCGGATACCCCCCTCTCCCCCACATGTTTAGGAATGAGGAAGTGAAGACACATCAGAGGGACGGCTAGGATCGACATCCCATTTTTGTACTTTTCTTGTATCTCAGCCAATCAGATGCGCTTTCTAGTTTAAATTAACATAATAGTGATGTATTATGCCGTGTGTAAAATAGTTTAGCACTGCCTGTAATAAAACTTTAGATAAGGAAGTAACGGATCTGCATGGACGTGTCGGAGCCTTACTTTCACAAGCATGCATGTAAATGTTATCTAAACTTTAGATTTGGAACAGCAGTAGAATTCATATTAACCCCTTTGTGGTTAACAAACCATCACAAGACGGGCACCTGCCCAAACCTACTGATTGTGTTGCAGGAGGTGGATCGTTTACATTCACCACTGTGATTTAACTGTTCAGGCATTTTCCACCAGCTGACCAAATTCCCCTTTTTGGATTACAAATTACTCTTTGCGCGTCAACGCATGCCTACGTGGGAGTGCACAAACTGCTGAGATCATTTATATTGAGGTTTGGTCTGGCCCACCAAACCACGTTGGTGAAGTATATTATCTAGAGCAGTGGTCTCCAAACTGCGGCCCTGAGGCCGGATGTGGCCCTTTGCTTGCCTCTATCCGGCCCTTGGGGCACTATTGCATCCACAACTGACACCAAGGATGGGGCACTATTCCTCCCACTGACACCATGGATGGGATTCTATTCCTCCCACCGATATTAATAGGGCACTATTCCTTCCACTAAAACCAATTATGGGACATTGTTTACTCCCACTGGCCACAGTCCCGCCCCTATAAGGTCAGAAGGACAGTAAACCGGCCCTTTGTTTAGATAGTTTGGAAACCCCTAAACTAGAGACTGCCTGTTAGATACAGTAAACTGTTGATATCTATTCACATACCCTTTAGTTAGGCAATTGGTTTCATTAGTACTGTATAGCGCTGTTATTAAGAAGAGCTGGGTGAGGCCTGGCAAGGAGGTTCTTCACTGTGGATGTCTAGCTGAAGGAGCCCCTTTGCTGTGTGCTTACACAGGTCTGCATAGTTGTTATAACTTATTTTGTATTTATCTGTTACCACTAATTCTGACTCTTGTGGGAGCCCTGCACTGTTGTCTTTCCTTTGTTTCTTTGCTTTTATTTTAACAAGTAAAGAGTTACATTGGTTAATCCTACGGGATCAATACAACTCAAGGTAACCATTTACTTGCATGATTTACTGTGGTGTGATAGGACATTGTGCACTCCAATATCTATTAGGTTCCCAATTCCCACTGATACTAGTTGTGCCAAGGGAGGGTTTGAGACAGTTTCAGGGGTTGATAGCCAGAGTAACAAACCCAAAACAAACCAGCAGCTCTTTCGGGGGTAGTGCTACACATGCTTTACATATAATGTGTGAATATGACCTCTTCCTGACCTTATACAAGAAAGATTGCAGCTTGCTTGGCTTATTTAGGTGGCATGTTGGTGCTTGTAGTTATTATTAAGTGGCATATTGCAGCTACTTGGACTTAATTTTAAGCAGGCCATATCACGCTGGACTGATTACTTGGCTAAGGATGCCTTTGCTTTATTACTTGGCACACAAAGTCCTGTTGTACATAAAGTGGAATGTATTATATCTTGTTGTTTGATCTAAGCTTTTGACTTATATCTGATGGGCCCTGACACTGCCATACAATTAAGTTAAGTTTGTACTCTGTTTATGCTGTGATGGATCTGTATATAAAGTAGTATTATACTTGCATATTAATGAAAATGTTGTTGGAGGTCTAGGGGTACTGACCACTGTAATATTATTCCCCCAGAAATGCATTTAAAGAGGAAGTAATCCTTGATGGGTTTTACTTCCTCTTTTGTTTCCTGCAAAGTAAAAGCATAATGGCTTGTATGCATGGCATACTAGCCCATTATGTTGCATTTACCTGCAAACCAAGCCTGCAATTTCCCAGATGTCCCCACTAGGGGCCATCTTCAGCACTCTTCCGGGTACCGTGGACTCTGGTTCTGTGACTGGCCGTAGTCGCATAATGTCGGCGGTCACAGCACGATCCCTGTAGAAATGGCACAATCATGCCCTTTCTTCAGTGCGCATGTGCCGATGATGTCTGCGCAAGTGTATATATGGTAAATATCTCCTAAACTATGCAGGTTTAGGAGATATTTCCAGTACCTACTGTAAAGGGTTTACAACCACTTTAAACTAGTGAATACAATTTTGTTATAGTTTGTGATGCTAAGTGATGGTGTGCCATTTTTTTGGGACACAGCTATCATTAATACCATTTTTCTGACACCCACAATTCCTTCAAACTGTCAGCTACCAGCAATACAATTAATATCCATTCTATAGCCATAAAACAAAGGAGTTAAAACTAAACTCCAGGTATCCTAATTGCATAAGCTTGGTTCAAGCTTGGACCAATGTAAATATTCTTACTTGAGGGACTGCTATGAAAGCTGACATTCACTGCAGGAATCAATGGCGATGAGACTTGTGATGCTGGACCTAAACAAATGCTGGAAGAGTTGACTATCAGATTAGGGTAAGTATGCTTCTGTGGAGAGGGAGGGTGGGTTAGGTTAGGTCAGAGCAAGGGGGCAAAAGGCATATGCATACCTTCCAACTTTTTGAGATGGGAATGAGGGACACCTATCAGTAAAACTATGCAGGCATAGGGCACACCCCTTGGCATGCCCCCTTAAAGGAGAATTGTACAAAAAAAACAAGATTGTTTAAACCCACAAGTGCTTTTTTTTTTTTTTTACCACTGATATTCCTTTATATTGGCTTTTGGAATTTACAAATGTAGCAATTTAGATATCAGGTGAAAGGTTTAGTGCTGGAAAACACTTTTTGAGAGATAAAAAATGCATTGTATTTACAACTATATAGATCAGACCAAAATGAGGGACAAATGGGGAGGAATGAGGGACAGAGGGACATTTCTCCAAATCAGGGACAGTCCCTCCAAATCAGGGACAGTTGGGAGCTATGGATATGTGCACTGATTTAAAGTTCACGTAGGCTGGCCATACATGGTTCAAATCTCGGCCAGTTCAGCAGGAACCTCTCGAGATTCGAACTGTTAATGTGCTGGCTGAATGAACCAAGGTTATCGATCGATCAACTTGGGTACAACCAGCCTGTAAGGTTGTCTTGCACCGTGTATGGCCTGCCTTACCTGTGGTTTTGCTTACCTGAAAAGTTGACTGCTGTCAGTGGCGGTGCATCTATAGTGGGCGCAGAAGCACTGCCCCCCTATCCTGCGCCTGTCACTCAATAATACATAGATTCATGAATTGCATGAATCTATGTGTTGTTTCTGCTGCCGCCCACTATTCAGGTGTCTGGCCCCCTGTTGAGCGCCGGCCATCTGAATAACAGTGGTGGGTGTGTTTTGGAAGTGCCTATCAGAGCCAGCGGGTACAGCCTGTGGGCTCTAGACCATTAAAGGGGTACAGCTACCTGGATTGAGGACCCACATTAGGAATCCTGGAACGGGAGAGTCGTGTGGAGGAGCAGCTGTAAACCAGTATTCTATGCATTCTACCCCTGCAGGGGTTAGTGCCTCTGGTGAGTGGGGACCCAAGAGGGGGAGCACCGGAACCACTGCAAGGAGCACCCATTGTGTTTAATGTGATCACCCACCTAGCTTAGGTGCATCCTGGAATATATTTTATTCACCTGGCTACTTTGACTCACTGCATGTGGACTAGTGACTTTGATATCTGATATTTATTTATTGTCTAAATCTCACTGGAACTCTTTTTAGAGACTGCCTAAAGGTTTCTTGTTTTATCAAACATTGTGCATCCAGTGCTCAAGCCAGGCGCTATTCACTTACAGCTTGGTCCCTGCTGGTTGCTCTTTGATTTATTGATTCATTTTTTACTTATTTGTGGTATATTAGATGTTTCAGATTTCAGCAATCTGATCTTAGACACATTGGTTTACACTGGTATTACCATTTAGCACCATACAGTCTGGTTATTATTATATATATTTTATCCAGTACTATTATTATTTTATACACATCTTAGACTGTTATATCCTCACCTCTAGACTATTTACTGTAGCATAGGGGAGGTTGCCCCTTTAGGCCACTACCACCTACCCACTTATCACCAACCTGTTTAGTGACAGCGCCACTACCCCCACCCTTTTGTCTTGTGGGTTCTAATCGGCTTCCAAATGTTAACCAAAGGGATCACAAGCTGTGCATTCCCTGGTTAACACTGACCTGCATAGCAGACAATGAGGTTCACCGGGTCTGGTTACCAGTCACCTGATTGGCTGAAGCGACATCGAGGGCGGGATAAAACATAGAGGGAGCGTGGAGGAGAATGGCTGACCTGAGAAAGGTAAGTGCCGGGCGGAGGGGGCCATCTGGTGGTATTTGAGGGTGCAAACTGGCGACATTTTACAGGGAAAACGTTTGATGGCATAGTGGTGACAGTGGATGGCACAGTGGTGACAATTGATGGGTACAGTGGCGACAAATGATGGGCACAGTGGCAACAATTGATGGGCACAGTGGCGACAATTGATGGGCAAAGTGGCTGCACTTGATGGCACAGTGGCGACAATTGATGGTACAGTGGCGACAATTGATGGGCACAGTGGCTGCGTTTGGCACAGTGGCGACAATTGATGGGCACAGTGGCGACAATTGATGGGCAAAGTGGCGACAATTGATGTGCACAGTGGCAACAATTGATGGTACAGTGGCAACAATTGATGGGCACAGTGGCTGCGTTTGGCATAGTGGCGACAATTTATGAGCACAGTGGTGACACTTTATGGGCACAGTGGCAACAATTGATGGGCACAATGGCTGCATTTGTTGACACAGTTGTTACAATTGATGGCACAGTGGCTGCAATTGATGGCACAGTGGCGACAATTGATGGGCACAGTGAGGCTGCAATTGACTCACTGCACAGTGAGTCGACACTTTATGGGCACAGTGGCAACAATTGATGGGCACAATGGCTGCATTTGTTGGCACAGTTGTTACAATTGATGGCACAGTGGCTGCAATTGATGGCACCCCCCCAAAAAAAATTTGAGCACCAACCGCCACTGACTGCTATATATACACATGCAGGCACTTGAATTCTCAGGTTATTAGCACAATGGAATGCCCAAAGCCCCACTGGCTGCTGAGGTTGCCTACAACATTTGGTGGCTAACAGAGATTTGTGGAAGCAGGAGGAAGCAAAACAGATTGTCCTGTTATGCTGCGTACACACGACCAAAACAAAGTTTTTCTTGACGTGATTCTTGTCAAGCCTGTCTTGCATACACACGATTGTGAAAAAAAATTGCTCAAGCAAAGTGCGGTGACGAACAACACGTACAACGGCCACCCTTTGGGCTGCTTTCTCTGATTTCAGGTTAGTAAATGTTTGGTGAGAGACGATGCGTTATTTTCAGTTTTCATGCTTTTCAGTCTGTTACAGCGTGACGAATGTGCTATCTCCATTACAAACGCTAGTTTTAGCAGAACGAGTGCTCCCGTCTCATAACTGGCTTCTAAGCATGCAAGTTTTTTCCCGTCGTTAAGGCCTACACACGACTGGTTTTCACAACATGAAAAAAACAACGAGAAAAATTATAGCATGTTGTAAATTTTTAATGCCCATTTTTCACGTCATGAAAAATGCTCTGGAGCCTACACATGGTCGTTTTTAATGACCATTTAAAAAAATTGCATTTTTCACGTCATGAAAAACGGTCATGTTTACGTGGCTTTAGTTTTAGCGCTCCCAGGCTACTATGTAAATCTTGCAGGAATTTACACCTTTTTGCTTTTTAACTTTCAAAAAGATTAACAGAATTTGACCTAGAGATGGTATTGTGCTTCCATAGCATATTGTATACATTGCTATGACTAAGCATCTATCCATTATGTGAAACATGTTAGCTTTTTTGTCCCCTATGTCCACTTTCTACCATTGATTGCAGTGTTGCATGAATTTTTTGGATGTTATACAGCTTTGGATTTTATCCTTTGTTCATTTTGTTTCAATAAATCAGAGTGTGGCAGTCCAGGAACATTTATTTTTTCCACAGGTCAGCGCAGAGTCTGCACCTGTCAGTACTACAGGGCGGGAGCACAGCATAGGATGCAGGGCTTGGAGCGGTACTCTTTTCCAGGGACTGTTCTAAACACGGGAAAACTTTTATTGTTTCACTTTAAGCCAAATTAAAATTAATGCTCCCGAAAAAAACACAATTTTTTAAAACTTTTTTTTGCATTGATACATGTCCTGTAGGGCAGGACCCAGGTTCCCCAACACTTTTTATGGCAATAACTTGCATATTAGCCTTTAAAATTAGCACTTTTGAGTTTTCACACTCGTGTCCCATAGATTTTTACGGTGTTCGTTCGAACTCTGGTCCTCCTCCAGACCCATACTTTCTGCTTTCAAGCAATGCGTCCAGCTTCTTTCCAGCAGCAGCATAAGGAAAGGGTGGTACACTGTGATGTAAAGAAGAGTGGGTGGCTCTTGACATCTAATGTAAGGGGAGGGAATGCGCTGGACATCTAATCTTACAGTTACAACTGACCCTTGAGGGCAATCATAATGCTAAGGTGGCCCATGGTGAAATTGAGTTTGACACCCCTGACCTAAGGCTATCTGAACTTCCTCTAGGGTGATAGCACTGTCTAACTTCTCACGCTGAGCCAGGGTGAGGGAGGGAAACGAGATTTGGTCTAGGCAAATACCGAGTTCAGAAGCAATATAGTAAACCCTAGAGCAGTGGTTTTCAACCTGGGGGTCAAATGAAAATTTTCCAGGGGTCACCGAATCCTGGGCTGTTCCTGAAGCCTGCAGCGCTCAGCCTTTTTTGCAGCCATCCAGCAGGGCTGTCCCGGAAGCCTGTGGCAGCCCAGCTGTGCTGCTCCTGGAGCCCTTGCCCGTCCATTCAGTTCACGGCATGGCTGTGGGGCAGAGACTAGAGCTCAGCTGACTGGTGAGAAATTTGAAGTTGGAGTGGCTATCTCACCTTATCTCCTGATTTTGGCATAGGTGTCACTGCTGCGAGACACCACAGAGCTGGAGACACAGTGAGTAACACTACCTGTGATTAGAGTTGCCATTTAAAGTCCCCACTACAGTTCTCAGATCAAAAGATGATTTTAAACAAGAGCACCTAAGCTGGCTGATTAGAACTCTCCCACCAGCACTGCCAGCACTCCTAAAATGTACCAGAAGGGGTTTTAATACTGTACAAGTGTAAGGGACTTAGGGAGCCCTAAATGTCCGTGGGTTAGGGGCGCAAATTACTTGTCTGGCCTTAAGTGCTGACAACCCATGCTATGAAAATTCTACTGTTAGGGGTCCCCACAACTTGGGAAATTTTATCAAGGGGTCACGGCACTAGGGGGGTTGAGAACCACTGCCCTAGAGGATTACAAAGTACTGTAAAACTGTAAAAACTGGTGATTGATATCATACGGAGACTAAAACAACCCCCCATCAGAGTCTTGTATCCTCCCTATGTAAGTAGTGGCAAACTTACCCCTAGCCAGCCATGCCAGAAAGCGGTCATTCTTGCCCCGATACTCAAATATTCTCTGGGTAGTGGAAAGAAGGGACTTCTTAGTCATAGAGAAAAATTACTGCTGGAAGGGCAGCGATTGGGCGGACTTTAGAGGCAAGGCGGGAACAACAAGATTAGAAAAAATATATATTTATTACAAAAAATACAATTGATATAAAAAAACATATAGGATATATAATAGTGTAGAAAATATCCTCTGTGCATCGTCTACGCGTTTTGCCTTTGGGCTTCCTCAGGACGAGGCAGGAGAATTTTAAGCAGTAGAACATTATATATTTAATTTGTCCCCTTTTCCCTTTTTTGATTCAGGACTTCTTAGTCATCACTACATGCATTAAATACACACTATCAGCTACCTGCACCCGCTGTAGCACCGAGGAGGAAGCATAAGTCAGGTCAAAGTGGGAAAACAAGCGATATGTGGCAGAATGGCTCATAAATTCTTTATCAGAAGGGTGGAAATGCCTCCACACGTCCTCAAAGGTGAAAGTGATTTCCCACTGGGAAAGGTTGGAAGTCCAGGTGGCAAAGGCATGGAGTCTCTCTAGGACCTGGTCAGGTACCATGTTAAAATCACCCACAATCAGTACATTAGGAAAGCCCACTTTGTGTGATTAAATGCATAATAGAATACAGTAACGATATATCAGCAAGAGGCGGTAGGTACAGGCCCACTACCACAAAAGCAATGTCACTATAAATACATGGATAAGCACATACCTGACCCCGGGATCTATTTTGACCTCCACTAAGTGGACCTGCAGGGACCTATGAACAAGAACACTCAATCCTCTGACATAATTAGAATAGGTTGCATGATAGTGCGCACTCCCCCAGTCCTTTTTAAAGCCATAAAATGTGAGAACCCAACGAATGGCGTCTTGTAAAATGTAAAATTTGGGTGTAAATTACGTAGGTAAGTAAAAGCAAGGGACCTTTTCACGGCTGAGGCTATGTATGTTCTAAGTGCAGCACTACCCCCTAAGGAGCTGATGGTTTGTTTTGGGTGGCATGTTACCTCTGTATCTCCGCCGTCTAGTAAATGGAATGTCCACTCACAGGTGTATTTTCTGTGCTTTTATTACCCAGCTGGGTAAAAACAGTTAAACAATTAAAAGGTGGGGCGTGGCCTGGACGGCATGGTGTGAGGAGTGTTTTGCGGGAGCTCCGCTCGCTGAAAATCCTTTACTAACTATCCTGGGGCTTCTATTGTCTAATTTTGGCTGGATTACACGGCTCATTGTTTCCCCTACCTGCTGGAACCATGTCGCCATCGAAGAAAACATCTGAAGCGGCTGCTAAGTTGGCTAAATACCGGCTCCACGACAAGGAGGGTGCAGAGGAAGATGGCGCCGGCTCCCCCACTCCCGTTGACCCAGCGGCTGATCACACGGCGCGAGTCCTGGAAGCTATCTCGAACTGTAAGAGCTCCCTGACATGCAAGATCGAGGAGGTGAAGACGGATGTCTCACTCATTAGACAGGACATGCAGAAGCTCAGGGACCGGCTCACGGAGGAAGAGACCCGCGTAGGCCACGTGGAAGACGATATACCGCCATTACAGGTTGCGGTTGAACAACTCCAACATCAGCTCACCATGGTCCTGGCGAAGCAAGATGACATGGAGAACCGCCTTCGGAGGTGCAATCTTCGCTTCGTTGGCCTGCCGGAGGGTGAGGAGGGCACGAATCCGCCGAAATTCCTGGAAGACCTGCTGGTATCCACGTTTGGCCGCGCTGAATTCTCCCCCTCCTTTGTGGTGGAAAGGGCCCACAGACTGGCTGCTAAACCTCCCCCTCCTGGTGGACCACCACGGACCTTCATAGCTAAACTGCTTAATTTCCGGGATCGAGATGCCGTGCTCCGCCTCACCAGAATACAGGGTAAAATCCCTTCAGGAACGTCGAGATCAGGGTGTTCCCGGACTTCTCTGCGGACGTACAGAAGAAGAGGGCCCTCTTCGCCGAAGCTAAACGCCGCCTGAGGATCCGCCATTACTCCTACGCTATGCTGTTCCCGGCCAGGCTTTCGGGTCGTCGGTGAGGACCGAGCACACTTTTTTGATACCCCTGAGGCTGTCCTTACCTGGCTGGAGAACGCTGGACCGCCACCCCGACAGCCTGCATAGGCCCTACTGTGGATGTTGTCCTGGATCGTGACCACTGGGTGCGGTGGGATGGAAATCCCCCTTCTTCGGATACCCGGGTGCCCTGGATTCACGTCCCCCTCAGGTACTGTGTCCTCTCTCCTCTGACTGGGGCCCCCTGTTCTTTCTGTGTCCCCTGCACCCCTCTCATCCTGAACTCCTTCCCGCTCCCCGCCTTCAACGCTGCTCCACTCTTGTCCTGGACCAGTTGTAGTCCCAGCACTCTTTCTCCCTGCTCCCATTCTCCTGCCCCTGTTGCTTGTTGCCCAGCTGCGGCCCCGTTCGATTAGCTTCACATGGCGAGCTGCCCCCCCTCATGCTGGCACCCAGAATATGGACTCACATTTTGACATCCTTGTTTTCCCCACGCAGTCGATATCCTGGAGCTCTACAATCGGGGGCCTCACTCCTTCTGCCATTGCTGGTTAACCAGCGAATAATCGTCCCCTTAGTTGTGGGTGTCCCTGTGGACCCCGCTGTTTTTCTAAATTGGTACATTTGCCCCTTGGCTCAAGTATGGTTTCCCTGGTCTGGCCGGGTATGGTTAGCTACACTGCGCAGGTGTGTGGTGGGCGACTTGCCCGGACACCCCAGTGCTTTAAGTTGGTGTTCTCATCTGTTTTACGTTTGTTTTTCTGTTGTTCTTATTTTCGTTGTTATTTCTGTATTCATTTGTATTAGATCTAGCATTATGCAAAGTGTTACATGTCAGCTTATGCAGGGGGTGGTGGGAATTGTCAGGGACGTTGTATTATGTATTGTTGCTGTGCCTCCGCTATGCCTCTATTATCCATTGTGGCACCCTGGCCTGGCTGGGCTGGGCTTGTCGTGCAATACCCGCGGCTCCCCCCCCTCTTTTTCTGGGGAGATCGTGGGTGCCCGTGCGCGACCCTGGTACGGCCGAGACATTGCTGATGCTTGTTTGTAATGCCTGGGGTGACATTTTTGACATGGAATGTACGGGGCCTTAGGGCCCGCCCGAAACGCACTGCTGTTCTCTCCTATCTGAAAGCCCAGCGTGCAGACATTATGGTACTGGTCGAGACCCACTTAACAGGCCAACTCCTAGTGTCTCTAAAGAAGCCTTGGGTGGGGTGGGTGTATCTGGCTCCCCACACCGCAAATTCCAGGGGTGTGGCTGTGCTGGTCGCCAAATCCACCCAATTTGCATTGCTCACACTCCAATCTGACCCACATGGTAGGTATATATTCCTGCACGCCAAGGTGAATGGGTTGGAAGTCCTTATCCTAGCTATCTACATACCTCCCCCCTTCCAGTTCTCTATTTTGACTGAGGGCCTGGGGTTTATGTCACAATACCCAAATGTACCTGCAATCTGGCTAGGGGATTTCAATAATGTCCCTAATATTGACCTAGATAGACTGTCCCTCGCACCCCCGAACCGCCCCGCTCACTCTCAAACTAGATTTGGTAGACTCCTCCTCGACTTGGAGCTTGTGGACACGTGGAGGCACTGTCATCCTACGGATAGGACATATTCGTGCTTCTCGTCGACACACAGCTCCATGTCGCGGATCGATCTTATACTGGTCTCTCGTACCCTTCTTCCCATTCTGGGTGGTGTAGGATTCAACCCCCGGGTCCTCTCCGACCATTCTCCCTATTGGATCGAGCTCCGCATCGGACCTCCCCCCTCCTCTTACAATTGGAGACTCAATCCCTTTTGGCTGTCGGTCGTCCCCGACTTGGAGGAGGCCGGCGCTGAGTGGGATTCCTTTTTCCTAGACAATAGGGACTCGGCGCCCTTTGGGGTGGTTTGGGACTCCTTTAAATCTCACGCCCGCATGGTGCTATCGCAACGCATATCCCAATACCGGAGGGCCTCGACTCGGGTGGTTGACCAGGCGGAGCACTCCCTGACTGAGGCAGAGAGGGCATTTGTTTCGGATCCCTCTTCAGCCACAGCAGATACCTTAAAATTGCAGTCCCGGGTGGTGACGGGTCTTCTGTTTGAACGGGCTGAAAGGAAGATCTTTTACGGTAGACAGAGGACATATGAGTGTGGGGAACGGGCGGGACGCCTACTGGCTTACCTGGCCCACCTGGATCACAAGCCTCCCACGGTGGTATCTCTGCGAGATGCTAGTGGGACATTGCTTACTGACCCGGACTCGGTGGCTGGGGAGTTCCGCTCTTACTTCACCTCTTTGTACTCCTCTAACACTACAGCCCGCAGGGAGGAGACGGCCGCAATGCTGGCTGGTATAGACTTGCCCACTCTCTCGACTTCCCAATTGGAATGTCTAGAGGCCCCTATTACCATGGAGGAAATCTGAAAAGCGATCTCCCTGCTTAATGTTAACAAGGCGCCGGGCTCGGACGGTCTTCCCATCGAGTTTTTTAAAGCGTACGGCGAGTCACTGGTGCCTAGGCTCCATGAACTCTTTTCTTATATTTTTTCGTCGGGCTCCCTACCAGCTTCTATGTCCGAGGCTTGCATTGTACTCATACCCAAACCCGGCAAAAACCTAGAATTTCCTGAATCTTATCGCCCAATATCCCTTCTTCAGTTGGACATTAAGATCCTTGCTAAGATCCTGGCACTGCGTCTTAACTCGGTGATCCTCACACTGATTCATCCGGATCAGGTTGGGTTCATGCCTGCCAAGAATGCGGCCTATAATCTGCGTAGACTCCACATGAATTTGCAGGCTCGGCATGACCAGATGGGCTCCAGAGTCGTGGTGTCCTTGGATGCTGCCAAGGCCTTCGACTCCGTTGAGTGGGTCTACCTCTGGGAGTGCTTGTCGCGCTTTGGCTTTGGGCCCAACTTCATTAAATGGATTCACCTTCTATACCAAAGCCCAAGTGCCAGGATCTTGGTCAATGGTCAAGTCTCGGCCCCCTTCCCCCTCTCTAGGGGCACCAGACAGGGGTGTCCCTTGTCCCTGTTACTATATGCCTTGGCAGTGGAGCCTCTGGCCGCCTCCCTCAGAGCACATCCGGGCGTTGAAGGTCTCAGCCGGGGAGATCTGGTGGAAAAGATCAGTCTCTACGCAGATGATATGCTGCTGTACCTGGCTGACTCTGGTCAATCCCTGCAAACTGCCCTCATGGTTATTGAAACCTTTGGGCACCACTCTGGCCTAAGGATCAATTGGGACAAATCCCAGATCCTTACCATTGATGTGAGCGCTCCCTCGAGTCTACAAGCCTCTTCCCCTCTCCTTAGGGTCAGTTCCCTGAAATACCTCGGGATCCATGTTTCCAGGTCCCCTGAGGATTTTGTTCGCCTTAATATAGAACCTCTAATGTTACTCCTAAAATCCAAAACACAAATATGGGCCAAACTGCCACTGGGGGTAATGGGCAGTATAAACCTAATAAAAATGATTCTCCTCCCCAAATTCCTATATGTCCTATGGCACTCCCCTGTATACCTCCCTTTAAAAAAATTTAAGGCCATTGAAGCAATCCTTAACTCGTTTGTGTGGGGCTCTGCTCGCCACAAACTGTCCTGGCAGGCGCTAAAGGATCCGACCGAACTGGGCGGAGCGGCAGTGCCTGACTTTAATCTTTACTACCTAGCAGCGCAGCTATCCCACTTTTTTTATTTTGATAAACTTGACAGGGACCGTTTTCTTGAATGTTTGTGCTCCCCCGGTACTCCCGGGCTCACCCACCCTTTTCAGGTCCTCTTCAAGGGCCTGGGAGGAGCCTGGGTGCAGGGGGATCGCAAAGGCCTGCTCTACCATTACTGTAGGGTATGGGATGTAGTGAGCCGTAGACTAAAGGCACCTGCTACTCATTTCTATACCCCTCTCTGGGACAACCCGGGTCTGGGAGAGCTGTTGTCCGTCCCTGGACGGACCCTCTGGCTGGACCGGGGAATACGGTATTTGTCTGACATGTATCAGGGAACTATTTTAAAATCATTCCAGCAGCTTAAGGACACCTTCGCCCTCCCTAATTCTATGCATTTCCGTTACCTCCAGCTTAGACATGCTCTCCGGGCTCAGTTTGGTGACACATCCCCTGGTGTAGACAAGCTTGATGTGCTCCGCACCATAACAGGTCAGGACTCCCGCAAATTGATATCAGTGCTATACTACTCCCTTCTTCGACCTCCCGCTGTGATCTTGGCCTATGGGCTCAGGGATCGCTGGTCCCGGGACGTGGGGCAGTTTGTGGATGATGAATGGGAGGATGCACTGGATAACACTAAGAAGGTTTCCCCCAAGTTGTCAGACCGCCTCACACACCTGTACATTTTGCATAGGTCCTATCTTACCCCCCTTCGCTTGGCTAAATACAAACCTGATCAGAGCCCGTTATGCCCCATGTGTGATAGCCCCTCCAGCAACTTCTTTCACCTCCTCTGGTCCTGTCCTGCGATACAAGACTACTGGTCACACTTGGTACCCCAGTGCAGCACTACCCTCTAAGGAGCTGATGGTTTGTTTTGGGTGGCATGTTACCTCTGTATCTCCGCCGTCTAGTAAATGGAATGTCCACTCACAGGTGTATTTTCTGTGCTTTTATTACCCAGCTGGGTAAAAACAGTTAAACAATTAAAAGGTGGGGCGTGGCCTGGAAGGCATGGTGTGAGGAGTGTTTTGCGGGAGCTCCGCTCGCTGAAAATCCTTTACTAACTATCCTGGGGCTTCTATTGTCTAACTTTGGCTGGATTACAGGGCTCATTGTTTCCCCTACCTGCTGGGACCATGTCGCCATCGAAGAAAACATCTGAAGCGGCTGCTAAGTTGGCTAAATACCGGCTCCACGACAAGGAGGGTGCAGAGGAAGATGGCGCCGGCTCGCCCACTCCCGTTGACCCAGCGGCTGATCACACGGCGCGAGTCCTGGAAGCTATCTCGAACTGTAAGAGCTCCCTGACATGCAAGATCGAGGAGGTGAAGACGGATGTCTCACTCATTAGACAGGACATGCAGAAGCTCAGGGACCGGCTCACGGAGGCAGAGACCCGCGTAGGCCACGTGGAAGACGATATACCGCCATTACAGGTTGCGGTTGAACAACTCCAACATCAGCTCACCATGGTCCTGGCGAAGCAAGATGACATGGAGAACCGCCTTCGGAGGTGCAATCTTCGCCTCGTTGGCCTGCCGGAGGGTGAGGAGGGCACGAATCCGCCGAAATTCCTGGAAGACCTGCTGGTATCCACGTTTGGCCGCGCTGAATTCTCCCCCTCCTTTGTGGTGGAAAGGGCCCACAGACTGGCTTCTAAACCTCCCCCTCCTGGTGGACCACCACGGACCTTCATAGCTAAACTGCTTAATTTCCGGGATCGAGATGCCGTGCTCCGCCTCACCAGAATACAGGGTAAAATCCCTTCAGGAACGTCGAGATCAGGGTGTTCCCGGACTTCTCTGCGGACGTACAGAAGAAGAGGGCCCTCTTCGCCGAAGCTAAACGCCGCCTGAGGATCCGCCATTACTCCTACGCTATGCTGTTCCCGGCCAGGCTTCGGGTCGTCGGTGAGGACCGAGCACACTTTTTTGATACCCCTGAGGCTGTCCTTACCTGGCTGGAGAACGCTCGACTGCCACCCTGACAGCCTGCATAGGCCCTACTGTGGATGTTGTCCTGGATCGTGACCACTGGGTGCGGTGGGATGGAAATCCCCCTTCTTCGGATACCCGGGTGCCCTGGATTCACGTCCCCCTCAGGTACTGTGTCCTCTCTCCTCTGACTGGGGCCCCCTGTTCTTTCTGTGTCCCCTGCACCCCTCTCATCCTGAACTCCTTCCCGCTCCCCGCCTTCAACGCTGCTCCACTCTTGTCCTGGACCAGCTGTAGTCCCAGCACTCTTTCTCCCTGCTCCCATTCTCCTGCCCCTGTTGCTTGTTGCCCAGCTGCGGCCCCGTTCGATTAGCTTCACATGGCGAGCTGCCCCCCCTCATGCTGGCACCCAGAATATGGACTCACATTTTGACATCCTTGTTTTCCCCACGCAGTCGATATCCTGGAGCTCTACAATCGGGGGCCTCACTCCTTCTGCCATTGCTGGTTAACCAGCGAATAATCGTCCCCTTAGTTGTGGGTGTCCCTGTGGACCCCGCTGTTTTTCTAAATTGGTACATTTGCCCCTTGGCTCAAGTATGGTTTCCCTGGTCTGGCCGGGTATGGTTAGCTACACTGCGCAGTTGTGTGGTGGGCGACTTGCCCGGACACCCCAGTGCTTTAAGTTGGTGTTCTCATCTGTTTTACGTTTGTTTTTCTGTTGTTCTTATTTTCGTTGTTATTTCTGTATTCATTTGTATTAGATCTAGCATTATGCAAAGTGTTACATGTCAGCTTATGCAGGGGGTGGTGGGAATTGTCAGGGACGTTGTATTATGTATTGTTGCTGTGCCTCCGCTATGCCTCTATTATCCATTGTGGCCCCCTGGCCTGGCTGGGCTGGGCTTGTCGTGCAATACCCGCGGCTCCCCCCCCTCTTTTTCTGGGGAGACCGTGGGTGCCCGTGCGCGACCCTGGTACGACCGAGACATTGCTGATGCTTGTTTGTCATGCCTGGGGTGAAATTTTTGACATGGAATGTACGGGGCCTTAGGGCCCGCCCGAAACGCACTGCTGTTCTCTCCTATCTGAAAGCCCAGCGTGCAGACATTATGGTACTGGTCGAGACCCACTTAACAGGCCAACTCCTAGTGTCTCTAAAGAAGCCTTGGGTTGGGTGGGGTGGGTGTATCTGGCTCCCCACACCGCGAATTCCAGGGGTGTGGCTGTGCTGGTCGCCAAATCCACCCAATTTGTATTGCTCACACTCCAATCTGACCCACATGGTAGGTATATATTCCTGCACGCCAAGGTGAATGGGTTGGAAGTCCTTATCCTAGCTATCTACATACCTCCCCCCTTCCAGTTCTCTATTTTGACTGAGGGCCTGGGGTTTATGTCACAATACCCAAATGTAACTGCAATCTGGCTAGGGGATTTCAATAATGTCCCTAATATTGACCTAGATAGACTGTCCCTCGCACCCCCGAACCGCCCCGCTCACTCTCAAACTAGATTTGGTAGACTCCTCCTCGACTTGGAGCTTGTGGACACGTGGAGGCACTGTCATCCTACGGATAGGACATATTCGTGCTTCTCGTCGACACACAGCTCCATGTCGCGGATCGATCTTATACTGGTCTCTCGTATCCTTCTTCCCATTCTGGGTGGTGTAGGATTCAACCCCCGGGTCCTCTCCGACTATTCTCCCTATTGGATCGAGCTCCGCATCGGACCTCCCCCCTCCTCTTACAATTGGAGACTCAATCCCTTTTGGCTGTCGGTCGTCCCCGACTTGGAGGAGGCCGGCGCTGAGTGGGATTCCTTTTTCCTAGACAATAGGGACTCGGCGCCCTTTGGGGTGGTTTGGGACTCCTTTAAATCTCACGCCCGCATGGTGCTATCGCAACGCATATCCCAATACCGGAGGGCCTCGACTCGGGTGGTTGACCAGGCGGAGCACTCCCTGACTGAGGCAGAGAGGGCATTTGTTTCGGATCCCTCTTCAGCCACAGTAGATACCTTAAAATTGCAGTCCCGGGTGGTGACGGGTCTTCTGTTTGAACGGGCTGAAAAGAAGATCTTTTACGGTAGACAGAGGACATATGAGTGTGGGGAACGGGCGGGATGCCTACTGGCTTACCTGGCCCACCTGGATCACAAGCCTCCCACGGTGGTATCTCTGCGAGATGCTAGTGGGACATTGCTTACTGACCCGGACTCGGTGGCTGGGGAGTTCCGCTCTTACTTCACCTCTTTGTACTCCTCTAACACTACAGCCCGCAGGGAGGAGACGGCCGCAATGCTGGCTGGTATAGACTTGCCCACTCTCTCGACTTCCCAATTGGAATGTCTAGAGGCCCCTATTACCATGGAGGAAATCTCAAAAGCGATCTCCCTGCTTAATGTTAACAAGGTGCCGGGCTCGGACGGTCTTCCCATCGAGTTTTTTAAAGCGTACGGCGAGTCACTGGTGCCTAGGCTCCATGAACTCTTTTCTTATATTTTTTCGTCGGGCTCCCTACCAGCTTCTATGTCCGAGGCTTGCATTGTACTCATACCCAAACCCGGCAAAAACCTAGAATTTCCTGAATCTTATCGCCCAATATCCCTTCTCCAGTTGGACATTAAGATCCTTGCTAAGATCCTGGCACTGCGTCTTAACTCGGTGATCCTCACACTGATTCATCCGGATCAGGTTGGGTTCATGCCTGCCAAGAATGCGGCCTATAATCTGCGTAGACTCCACATGAATTTGCAGGCTCGGCATGACCAGATGGGCTCCAGAGTCGTGGTGTCCTTGGATGCTGCCAAGGCCTTCGACTCCGTTAAGTGGGTCTACCTCTGGGAGTGCTTGTCGCGCTTTGGCTTTGGGCCCAACTTCATTAAATGGATTCACCTTCTATACCAAAGCCCAAGTGCCAGGATCTTGGTCAATGGTCAAGTCTCGGCCCCCTTCCCCCTCTCTAGGGGCACCAGACAGGGGTGTCCCTTGTCCCCGTTACTATATGCCTTGGCGGTGGAGCCTCTGGCCGCCTCCCTCAGAGCACATCCGGGCGTTGAAGGTCTCAGCCGGGGAGATCTGGTGGAAAAGATCAGTCTCTACGCAGATGATATGCTGCTGTACCTGGCTGACTCTGGTCAATCCCTGCAAACTGCCCTCATGGTTATTGAAACCTTTGGGCACCACTCTGGCCTAAGGATCAATTGGGACAAATCCCAGATCCTTCCCATTGATGTGAGCGCTCCCTTGAGTCTACAAGCCCCTTCCCCTCTCCTTAGGGTCAGTTCCCTGAAATACCTCGGGATCCATGTTTCCAGGTCCCCTGAGGATTTTGTTCGCCTTAATATAGAACCTCTAATGTTACTCCTAAAATCCAAAACACAAATATGGGCCAAACTGCCACTGGGGGTAATGGGCCGTATAAACCTAATAAAAATGATTCTCCTCCCCAAATTCCTATATGTCCTATGGCACTCCCCTGTATACCTCCCTTTAAAAAAATTTAAGGCCATTGAAGCAATCCTTAACTCGTTTGTGTGGGGCTCTGCTCGCCACAAACTGTCCTGGCAGGCGCTGAAGAATCCGACCGAACTGGGCGGAGCGGCAGTGCCTGACTTTAATCTTTACTACCTAGCAGCGCAGCTATCCCACTTTTTTTATTTTGATAAACTTGACAGGGACCGTTTTCTTGAATGTTTGTGCTCCCCCGGTACTCCCGGGCTCACCCACCCTTTTCAGGTCCTCTTCAAGGGCCTGGGAGGAGCCTGGGTGCAGGGGGATCGCAAAGGCCTGCTCTACCATTACTGTAGGGTATGGGATGTAGTGAGCCGTAGACTAAAGGCACCTGCTACTCATTTCTATACCCCTCTCTGGGACAACCCGGGTCTGGGAGAGCTGTTGTCCGTCCCTGGACGGACCCTCTGGCTGGACCGGGGAATACGGTATTTGTCTGACATGTATCAGGGAACTATTTTAAAATCATTCCAGCAGCTTAAGGACACCTTCGCCCTCCCTAATTCTATGCATTTCCGTTACCTCCAGCTTAGACATGCTCTCCGGGCTCAGTTTGGTGACACATCCCCTGGTGTAGACAAGCTTGATGTGCTCCGCACCATAACAGGTCAGGACTCCCGCAAATTGATATCAGTGCTATACTACTCCCTTCTTCGACCTCCCGCTGTGATCTTGGCCTATGGGCTCAGGGATCGCTGGTCCCGGGACGTGGGGGAGTTTGTGGATGATGAATGGGAGGATGCACTGGATACCACTAAGAAGGTTTCCCCCAAGTTGTCAGACCGCCTCACACACCTGTACATTTTGCAAAGGTCCTATCTTACCCCCCTTCGCTTGGCTGAATACAAACCTGATCAGAGCCCGTTATGCCCCAGGTGTGATAGCCCCTCCAGCAACTTCTTCCACCTCCTCTGGTCCTGTCCTGCGATACAAGACTACTGGTCACACTTGGTAAAGTTCATCCATGATGAGATGGGGTCTCCCCTTACCCTCTGCCCTAAACAGTGTTTATTAGGAATATTCCCCGACCCAGACTCTGACAAGCACCACAAAACTTTTCTTCAAAAATCGCTGTTCGTAGCCAGACTGCTAATAGCGAGAAAATGGCTTCAAGCCCTCCCCCCGACCCTTCCGGAGTGGATAGCTGCAGTTAATGCTGTATTACCTTACAAGAAGGAAATTTATGCCCACAGGGGCTGTCCAGCTAAATTCGACAAGGTGTGGGGAGGTTGGGTGGGAACTGCAAATACGTGTGATGCCCTGCCTGATCAGCCTTAGTGTACCCCCCCTCGGTTCAAGGTGTACTATCTGGGTGTGGGAACGGCTGGCCTTTTTTTTGGGGTCCTAGACTCCCTGATGTTGTACTGATATTTACACTATGTACCCTGCCTTCACTTTCTGCATTGATGTTGGTATTATACTTGTTTCCCGTATATGATCTGTAACTCTCTGCATGCTTTGTATGTAACCCCTTTACTTTGACAAATAAAACATTACCTTTTGTAAAAAAAAAACAATTAAAAGGTGAAGGGATAGCAGAAAAGTGAGGCCCGGAATGAAAAGCACAAAAAGAAGAGTAATGGAGGGCCGGGCATGACGAGTTGGAGAGTAGAGGCACCAAGGTCTGTGAAAGTTGAGAGGGAGGAGGCAAGGGTAAAAAATTTCTGAGGGGGGAGGAGTTGTTTAAAAGGAGTGGGCGGGAATGTTCAGCAACAGTTTGTGAAGTGACAGTCAGGGAGAGGACGTTTTTCACTTCTCTCCACAGACGGAATGGCGGACGTGGATTGGATCCTCGCTCGTTTGCTAGCGGCTACAGTGAACACGGGGCCCGACTGGCTGGAAGCCCAGGTGAATGCCCTTATTAGGACCAGGCGGAGGGGTTGGCGGACAGCTTCACAGCACCAGGTGGTCGCGGCCAACGGAGCATTTCCCCTCCCCACCTACCGGATCACGCCACCCCCGGAGCCCACAGACTGACTTGTCGGCCCCCCGATGAAGCACACACCTGCCTTAGCTGTGGGGGGAGCCGGACGGCACACGCAGCAATTGTGGGGTTTGGGGGCGGGGCTATGGGCCGTAATGGCGCCCCTGCTTCACCCTCGTGGCGGAGGACTTCAGACAGTGTGATCCTCCCTTCTGTGCAGGCGGCAGTGGAGGGGATGTCCAGGGTGGGTGAAGCAGTGCAGCGTCCGCAGGGCCTCTACCAGACGAGGCTGGCGGAGTTGGGAGCAGCAGCAGGCACAGTGAAGTGCAGGACAGCAGTGATCAGGTGTCACGGCTTACCTGGGGCTCGTCAAGGGGGCGCAGGTGCAGCACGGAGGAGGTTGGTGGATCCCCAGGAGGGGACTTCAATTCGGCGCCGAGGGGAGTCACGGCCTTTAGGCAAGCTTTGACTTTTGGGCTCATCACACCCATGCTACCAGCCTAAGGTCTGAAGGGGTATTGTCCAGACTGGGGAGGAGGATCGCAGAGTGGTCGCAACACTGGGGGGGGGGCCGAGATCAGCGACTGTGGGGGGTGTGCCCAGTCAGCCCGGTAAGTCTACCATTATTGTTTCTCCTGTTGATTTGACTAATGCACTGTGTAAGTTGTGGGGTTGGGGGGTTTTGCCAATGGTGTGGGGGCCACACTGGGGGTCAGTGATGCTGTTGCACCTGTGGCGGGGGTGGCGGGCAACCAGCCTGCCTCCCCCAGCAGGGGGCCCCATTGCAGATTTGCTGGGGGGGTTTGACGAATTTGGTGCAGCGATCTTCAGGGGCAAAACGGGGGTCACCCTTAGGGGGCGCCGTGGGTAGGCGGGCAGGTAAAGGGGTGGAAAATGTGGTGTCACCCGTGTCCACTGCAGGGCCCATGGCGGGAACAGGTTGGAGGTGGTAAGGTGAGTAAGGCTGTGGGGGAGAAGGCAAGGGGAACCTGCTGTGGCAAACAGGGCGGATGTAGTGCGTATTGCTGATGCCGCTGAGTGTGGGGTTTACGCTTGCTTTCAAGGGCCTTTCGCCAAAAACTTTGAAGGGCCTTTCATCCGAAACAGCAGGTGAGGGACAAACATTGGAAAGGGTGAGTATGTTAAGATTTTCTCATTATTGCCCCTAAAAAAGTTTAATTTAGCCAGGGTAAAGCCGGACAATTCCAAAAATGAGGATGAGGAGAAGAGGAGGTATCGCTGGATCCCGAGGACGTTCGAAACTGGCTGTAGGTGTCCACCATTTTGGCCAGCGTGATAGGTGAGACACCCCGAAACATTGCTCGGCACTGTTCTGTTATAAGGACGCGATAGGAGAGGCCTATAGGGTATATGGTAGGACTTCTTAGCTGCGGTACAACAAGCAGTTTAGGCAGCGTAGGGCAGTTCTGTGATGTCCTGTGTGTTGTGAGAGACACAAGACTCTGGTCTGGAGCAATGGATGTTTATTCAGTACAGGCTGTACACTGCAACATGCATCTCAGGACAGTACATGTTATCTGCTTCCTACATGAGCACACTCTAAGATGGCCACCGTACCCCTTGACCCTTGTCATCACTGCTGGGTGGAGCCAGCCTTAAAGTGCCAGTACATGTGGAACCCTTCAGGTATAACAAGTTCGTCCATCTCTTCGTTGGGATCATTAAGATATATGCCTTTGGATGCGCTTGTTGTCCTCAGTGCGGACACCGAGTCAGTTTTTCAGAGGGGGGGGGGGTCGGGGGGACATATGCCTCTGGACCACCGACCGGAGAAACATGGGGGTGTGCTGACAGTTTAACCAAGGATCTTGCAAGATTTGGGGGTCCTTTAATTTTAAACATGAATGCTCCAGATGCGGGGGTACCACCCCTGGTAATGTTGCTTTAAAAGGAAAGCGTACCAGAGATTTTGCTCACAGGAGGGATCAGGCTGGTGAAGGAGGAAAGGATGCATGTTTCTTCTTAGTAGATATCCAGATAGGGCAGTGGCTCAGTCAGAGCGGGGGTTTAAAAATGCCTTGCTCTCTTGAGGTTGTGCCGCCCTTGGTGCGAAAATTCATGGTTGGCACTGGTTAATCCGGGGGTGGTTGCAAAAAAATAATTGGCTAAAGCGGTGGCTTTAGGTCATATGGGGGGCCATTTTGGGGGCCATTTTGGGGGGAATCGCTCAGGGATCTGGTGGTGTCACCGCTGGGGGTGGTGCCTAATAAAGAACCAAAATATATTCACCACCTCTCGTTCCCAGAAGGAGGGTCAGTCTATGTTTTGATAGATCCTGAAGAGGGCGCGGTGTCGTATACGTCATTTGATACGGTCATGGGGTGGGTGAGGCGATATAGTCATAGGGCGTTCATGGCTGAAGTGGACATTGAATCGGCTTTCTGTTTGCTGCCGCACATCCATACAGGTTTTGGATGTTGGGTTGCTGCTGGGAAAAGGCATTTTTTGTGGAACAATTTCATGCACCTTGTTTGAAAAATTCAGCTCGTTCCTGGAATGGGTGGTTCGGGACATGTCGGGTGTGGATTTTGTGATCCAATACCAGACAAATTTGTTTGTGGGCCCCCCGTACTCCAATAGGTGTGCGATTCTTTGGCCATGTTGCAGCCCACTGCAGGTAGGTTTGGGGTCCCGTTAGCAGCGGAAAAAACTGAGGGACAAAAGATGGAATTTTGTTTTTTTAGGAGTTGTGTAGACTACCAGTAGACAAGGTGGAAATTCTGCGGGGGGAGCGTAGGGAGATGATGGAGTGTAACAAGGTGCAGCTCCGTGGGCTTCAATCTTTGCTGGGTGAGTTGTACTTTGCATGTCGGATCATTCCAATGGGAAGAGTTTCTGTAGACGGCTGTCGGCTGCTACGGCTGGGGTGAGTGCCCCGAAGCACTTCCTTGGAATCACCAAGGAGCTTAGGGAGGAGTTGAAGGTGGGGCACACGTTCTTGGAGACTTACATTGGGCGTTCCGTGTGGATGGGGGGCCCGGTAAGCAATTTTAACTTGGAAGTGGGGACGGACGCAGCGGGGGTCCATGGGTTATGAGGCATTTTTTTCAGGGGCAATGGAGCGCAGAGGCTTTGCCTACTTATTGGGTGGAGGAGGGTTTTTCTCCATAGCATGGTATTGTTGGAATTGTTTCCGGTGGTACAGGCTATGGAGTTGTGGGGGCAGCCTGTCAAAACATGAGGATTAAGTCGAACTGCGACAATATGGGGGTGGTGCAAGCCAATCAATCGGATCTACGCATCTTCACAACCGGTGATTAGATTGCTGCGCCACCTTGTATTGCGTTGCTTACTGGTGAACGTTTTTCTATTTGCTGTACATATCCCTGGTATTGAAAACATTCTAGCTGATTCACTGTTGCGGTTTCGGTGAGACCGTTTGAGGTTGCCTTGGAGCCCCTGCTGGCTGAATCCAGAAGTCGGTAAGTGGGCCAACGTGGGCGGCATATACCAAGATTTGAAATGGGTGGATTGATTTTGTACAGCTAAGCTGGGTGGGCCTGAGTTAAGGTTGCTGGTAGTTTATTTTGTTTCTAGGCACATGGAGGCAGGGGGGTCTGTGTCAGTGATCCAACTGAAACTGGCATGGCTTGGCTTTCCTGTTCAGGGTGTGACTGATTTCACAAAGGAATTTTGGGTGAGGCAAGCATTAAAAGGGTATCGATCGTTCACCCTTTAAAGTGATGCTCGGAGGCCGGTGTTTTTTCATTTTACACGTTTTTCGCAAACAATTGGAAGGGGTGTGTTCTTCGATCTACGAAGTCCGGTTGTTTCATACAGAGTTTTGCTATCACGTTTTGGGGCCTTTCGGGTGGGAAAGCTGGTGCACCCTTCTAGTCGGCGGGCTGGGGGGTTGATGGTACGGGACGTTGGGGATTTTGGACGATAGGGTAATGCTGCGATTGAGAAGGTCAAAAACTAACAGGAGGAAAAAGGAGTACAGGTGTAGTTGTTTTCACTGCTTGGGGCTCCAGTTTGCCCAGTTCAGGTGGTGAAGGAACATCTGGGGATTCGGCCAGAGGGGGGTGGGCCATTTTTGATGCATGGGGATGGGTTGTTCCTATCTAGATTTCAATTCGTGGCAGTTTTCCGCAAATGCCTTTCGGGCGGAGGGGCTCAACTGCACGCAATTCGCTTCACACTCCGCATGGGGACAGCCACTGAGGTGGCCGGGTGTAGGTTGGATGAAGCAGCAGTGAAATGGATCGGGACGTGGGAGTCCAGGAGGTTTCGGTCTGATGTGCACCCTCATTTGTTAGATGATGTGAGTGGGGTGTAAAAAGCAGGAACACAGGGGGTTTGGGGTTTGTTAATTTTGGAATGGTGTGGGTTTTTCTGGTGTTTAAACTACTTTGCTATGTTTTTCGTTTCAGATGGAGGTCAAACACGCCTCGTCTGGATTCTGGGGCATTTCATATGTCTTTTGGGGGGCCAAGAGAGTTGAGGTCAGGCAGAACAGTAGGCAAGTGGGGATACCAAGACAGGAGATGTGTGTTAGGTGGATTGGGATCCCGGGAATGCTATGGAGTAGGGTGGTGCTGGAGGTGTACCATTGCGCCTGGTTGATTAGGCCGCCGAATGTCTTGGTATGACATGTGGGGGAAATGACTTGTGGGGTCAGATCCATTGGGAGTCTGATCTTGTCAGTGAAATCAGAATTGTTGACTCTGCGGAAGGCATTCCCTGGAACGTTGATAGCTTGGTCGGTCATTATAGAGCGAGGTCAGTGGTTCGCTTTAACGAGGCGAGGGTAAAAGTTCACAAGGTGTTGGGTAGGTTCATTTGCAGTAACGGGGGGTTTGGTTATACGGCACATGGAGTTGGGGGTTACTGTGGGTATGTACTTGCGTAGGGATGGAGTACATCTTTCTGAGGTGGGGATTGACCTGTGGTCATTGGGGATTCAGGATGGGATCCAGCGTGCCCTGCGGGTGTGGAGGGGCCCTTAAGGGTAAGGGGTTACCCTTGCAGGCTGTGGCAGTGTCGTTGGTCTTTAAGGGTGGCAGAAAACAGATGTGATGGAAGTGGTGGGGGGCTCATCGATGGTATGTGCCCCTCTGGTGTATTTCAGCGGAACAGTGTCTGCTGGAATACAGGTATGGTTGCACTGCGGGTTGTCTCTGAGCTGTAACACAAAAGTGTGGAAAGTTCGGGGTGCCGTCAGAGACCAACAGACTATTTGTTAATAAAAAGGCTGTTATGGCCAATTATACTCCAACTCCGGTGTGGCCTATTTTATTATAGAATGGTTAAGAAAAAGAGGAGTGAAAGATAAGGGGTGGAAAATAATAGAGTATAAGGTGGAGAATATCTCGAGTACACTGGTCATGATGAACAACAGATTCAGGTGTATGTAGATGGGAAACAGTCCTGCTTCCAAAGACACTTTACTTCACCACTCCAGCCAGAATGGGTTTAGCGCACCTGGACAGGCCTCTCTCACAAGCCTGGTAGCCAGAATGTCACTCGGAACTTGGGGTTAAGTCTCTGCCACAAACTCTCCCAATGGTTGAAAAAACAATGTGGTGCAGAATCCTCTCTATTGGATTCAACACCCGGATCTCCTTCAGGCAGTTTTGGTTAGGTTACCAACTGATAGGTGATCAACATCCAGCCTCTCAGCACCCGGTTTTCCCGGTACCCCACGAATGGTCAGGCCCCAATTGGAACACCAGCCTCTCTTGGCACTCCTCAGGCAGACTCTCCACTGGGCAACCGGCGGACTACGGGTCAAAGCAGAACTGGAAAGTGATTAAAACAACAGCGGAACTGAAGGGGAAAATTAAGCGCCACTTACCATGGCGCTGAGAGGCTCAAAAAACAAATTTAAATCGAGTGCCCTAAAGGGAGCAGTGAATAGGCTTGCAGCTGAAATGGCAGCTTCTCCCTCCCCCTCACAACACCACTCTGCACTGAGTGAGAAACCCTCCAGCAAAAAAACACAGTCCAGCGCTGGTTAGTCTTTAACCCTCCTAGCGGTATCCCCAAACGTGACTCGGGTGGATTTTCAATGTAAAAATCGGTAACCCCGAGTCACGCTCGGGGTGTATGTGCAGAGCCTGCAGCGCGCGCTGGCTTACCTTTTATTCAGGCAAGGTACTGTACTTACCTTGTCCCTGGATCCAGCGATGCATCCGCGCTGTGTGAGCGAGCAGCGTCCTCGCTCGACTCACACAGTGCCTCCGTGTGCCGCCGATCTCTGTTCCCTGTGACATAACGGTGCACGGGGGTGGAGACCGGCGCCAAATTAAAAAAAGTAAACAAACACATTACATCCAGTACGCTGTAATCTTATAGATTACAGTACTGTATGTAAAAAATACACGCACCCCTTGTCCCTAGTGGTCTGCCCAGTGTCCTACATGTATTTTTATATAATAAAAACATTTTTTTTGTGCCTGCAAACTGTAGATTGTCCATAGCAACCAAAAGTGTCCCTTTATGTCAAAAGTGATTTTAGAGCAGCTGGAAAACAGATTATAAAAACAAAAATTATAATCACTTGCAGAATTGAGCGATAGCGATTTGTGGGGAAATTTGTCATAAAAAAATAAAAGTAATGACAGCGACAATTCTGCAACTGAGCAAATTTCAGTGTTTTTGATTTGATTACATTATTGAATAATTTTTATTATAATTACATTATTATTTGTTATAATTATTTATAGTTATTTATTATATTATAATTTTATTATTTTGTGTTTCAAACTTTATTATACCCGGGATGTCTACTAGACTCTGGTTTGGACAAATTTAAGCGAGTTATTCCTAAGAATTGCAGGCCTACAGTATAAAATGCCAAATTTCCATGCAAAAAATTGTACCGCTTTTGGTACGTAATTCCAGACAGAATCATACCGCCAGGGAGGTTAATAAAGGATATTGACATAACTACTGGAATTCAGCCTGACATATTCCAAAAATTTGAGCAAATGCTGCAGAAAGCTTTAAAGCAGACTTCTAACTATATAACAGATACGTTAACAAGGGAAATAAGAGAACTTGGTCAGAGAACCTCAGAATTGGAACATAGAGTGGATGATATGGACAATTATACAGAACACTATAGTTCTGAACTCACAGCTCTTAAAGAAGAAAATGCAGCATTACAGGCACGTTTAGAAGACCAAGAGAACAGAGACCGCAGGTCTAACATACGTGTCAGTGGTATCCCAGAATCTGTCCAGAACCTTCATGAAACCAAGAGTAGCTTCTAACAGCAGCTAGAGGTAAATATCTCCTCAGCTTTCAGAACTATACTTATCAGCTTTTTGCTGACCTGTCTCCACTTACTGTGGCAAAGAGACATACGCTCAAACCGTTACTACAAGTGCTGCAAAAGAATCAAATCATCTACCACTGGGCGTTCCCTTTCAGTCTCAGATTCACTCATCTGGAGACCAAGTATGTCTGTCGCTCCTCTGAGGATTTAAAGTCAGCCCTAACTGAATTGGGAATTGCAGAAACAGCCATATCTACTGGTCAGAATCGCAGAAGTTAAACCGCTCAGCATCATCAGCAATCATCTAATTCAAGCTATACCTCACACCCCCCTGCGCATCAAATTCTATATAAGCCTGGTCGATTTGAAAATCTATCACCTACCCAAGAGTATTCAAGGGATTGACTAATTTTCTGACCTAACATATCCTTTTTCTTTCTTTATAGGCTTTTTGGCCTCTCAAACTGTTCTAGCTGGTTATTGGTATTATACATATTCACTACCCATTAATGATAGCAAAGATAAAGCTCACAATATACTATAGAGCAATAACATTTCTAGCCTTTTATGCATATTTTTTCCTTTTTACTTTCCAGGACCAGAATTTACTGACAGTTTACAGAAAGTTCCTGTTGTCCGTCGGTGTTGTTCATTCCGTAGGAATTTCTTGTAGCCCCTTTTTGCCACCCGCAGACTCCTGCTTTTTGTGTGATTCCCAAACATATTTGCGCCCTGTGGTCGTAGTTTACGTCGTTTGCGTAAGCGTAAGGTTACCCCTGCTATATGAGGGGTAACCTTGCATAGGTCCGGCGTACGCCATGTTAAGTATGGACGTCAGGACAGCGTCGTGTTTTTCCGTCGTTTACGTCGTTTACGTAACTCGTCGCAAATAGGGTTGTGCATTAATTACGTTCACGTCGAAACCAATGTATTTGCGGCGTACTATGGAGCATGCACACTGGGCTACGTTTACGACCGGCGCATGCATTTTAATCCAAGCCGCCCCCTTTGAATTACGTGGGGATACGCCGGGCCATTTACACTACGCCGCTGAAAATTACGGAGCAAGTGCTTGGAGAATACGACACTTGCTCCTGTAAGTTGCGGCGGCGTAGTGTAAATAGGATACGCTACGCTATGCCGCCAGGTACGTGAATCTGGCCCATCATGTCTTTATTGTATGCAAAATATAAAACTTTTTTGAAGCAGAATTCCAGGTTTCATTTCACTTTGAGTATTTAATTTGGGCCAACTGAGCCCAAACAAATTGTTTCCATGAGGCCTCGTACACACGATCAAATCTGTCTGCTGGAAACGGTCTGCTAGACCCTCCCAGCAGACAGATTCGATCGTGTGTACGGGCGAGCAGACGGATTTGGCCACCCGACAGATTGGAAAGCATGCTTACAAATCCGTCGGCTGGGAACCCGTCCGCCCGACATGTCTGCTGGTTAGTACGCTAACCAGCAGACATGTCTTCTCACACACACGCGCCGAATGGTTTCGACGCATGCGCGGAAGTGTTTTACTTCCTGGTGCGGTGACGTGGCGGCGTCAACATCACCGCCACGTCACCGACACGTCAGCGCGCTGTCTGCTGGCGGGGATTTTGGTTTGCTCGTGTGTACACGTGAGCAAACCAAAATCCAAACAGACAGATTTGTTCAAATCGGTCAGTCCGACCGATTTGAACAAATGAATTGCCTCGTGTGTACGAGGCCTTAGAGATTGATGCAGCTGCTGTTCGTGCTGTGGTGTTCTGTAGTAGCATTAGCTACATACACTAAGTGGTGCATAGCAAGCACATTTGTTTGAATGAAAAATGTTGATGTTGTTTTCTGACCAGCTTGGGTCAGTCACAGAGGCTCAGCAGAAGGTGACTGATACCCAGGAAGTGGAACGAGATGTCCTACAGCAGGCGGCTCAATGCATGGTGAAGTTAGGTGAGGACTCTGCAGTTTCAGTACCTGCTGTACAGAAGTCAGTAGGTTCTACAGAAAATGACAGTGGCAGATGATGTAAAAGTCTTACCTTTACATTTTGACAGACTTGCTGCACAACATGGCAGAAAGCGCAGGGGGCGGGCCTTATTGCACCTTTTCTATTTGAGGAACTCCAAAAGGTTTACTTGAAGCCCAATGCTGCTGAGGACCACGAGAAACCTAAAGCGTAGAAACATGAATTGCTTGTGGGACTTTAGATGAAGCGCACCACCCGCAATAATAAAATCTGGGAAGTAAAGATTTATTGGTAAATACAATTTCCAACAGATCAACAGTGACATACCGTAATTACCATGTAGTCAAGCAGATAGGTCAATATATACAGTTGTGTTCAAAAGTTTGCATACCCTGGCAGAAATTGTGACATTTTGGCATTTATATTAAAAAATATGACCGATCATGCCAAAAAACGGTCTTTTATTTAGGGGTAGAAATCACATGAAGCCATTTTAAATCATAACAGAAATCACCCAAATTGTCCTGATAAACAGTTTACATACCCTGGAATGTCTGGCCTTGGTACAGACACAGAAGGTGGTACATACAGGTTAAAATGGCAATTAAAATGTTAATTTCCCACATTTGTGGCTTTTTAAAATCACAATTAATGTCTGTGTATAAATAGTCAATGAGTTTGTTAGCTCTCACATGGATGCACTAAGCAGGCTAGACACTGAGCCATCAGGAGGTAGAAAAGAACACTCAAAAGACTAGGTAGATTGGGTGGTCCGCTTTCCGCTATACAGGTAGTGCAGAATTATTAGGCAAGTTGTATTTTTGAGGATTCATTTTATTATTGAACAACAACCATGTTCTCAATGAACCCAAAAAACTCATTAATATCAAAGCTAAATATTTTTGGAAGTAGTTTTTAGTTTGTTTTTAGTTTTAGCTATTTTAGGGGGATATCTGTGTGTGCAGGTGACTATTACTGTGCATAATTATTAGGCAACTTAACAAAAAACAAATATATACCCATTTCAATTATTTATTTTTACCAGTGAAACCAATATAACATCTCAACATTCACAAATATACATTTCTGACATTCAAAAACAAAACAAAAACAAATCAGTGACCAATATAGCCACCTTTCTTTGCAAGGACACTCATGCAGCCTGCCATCCATGGATTCTGTCAGTGTTTTGATCTGTTCACCATCAACATTGCGTGCAGCAGCAACCACAGCCTCCCAGACACTGTTCAGAGAGGTGTACTGTTTTCCCTCCTTGTAAATCTCACATTTGATGATGGACCACAGGTTCTCAATGGGGTTCAGATCAGGTGAACAAGGAGGCCATGTCATTAGTTTTTCTTCTTTTATACCCTTTCTTGCCAGCCACGCTGTGGAGTACTTGGACGCGTGTGATGGAGCATTGTCCTGCATGAAAATCATGTTTTTCTTGAAGGATGCAGACTTCTTCCTTTACCATTGCTTGAAGAAGGTGTCTTCCAGAAACTGGCAGTAGGACTGGGAGTTGAGCTTGACTCCATCCTCAACCCGAAAAGGCCCCACAAGCTCATCTTTGATGATACCAGCCCAAACCAGTACTCCACCTCCACCTTGCTGGCGTCTGAGTCGGACTGGAGCTCTCTGCCCTTTACCAATCCAGCCACGGGCCCATCCATCTGGCCCATCAAGACTCACTCTCATTTCATCAGTCCATAAAACCTTAGAAAAATCATTCTTGAGATATTTCTTGGCCCAGTCTTGACGTTTCAGCTTGTGTGTCTTGTTCAGTGGTGGTCGTCTTTCAGCCTTTCTTACCTTGGCCTTGTCTCTGAGTATTGCACACCTTGTGCTTTTGGGCACTCCAGTGATGTTGCAGCTCTGAAATATGGCCAAACTGGTGGCAAGTGGCATCTTGGCAGCTGCACGCTTGACTTTTCTTAGTTCATGGCCAGTTATTTTGCGCCTTGGTTTTTCCACACGCTTCTTGCGACCCTGTTGACTATTTTGACTGAAACGCTTGATTGTTCGATGATCACGCTTCAGAAGCATTGCAATTTTAAGAGTGCTGCATCCCTCTGCAAGATATCTCACTATTTTTGACTTTTCTGAGCCTGTCAAGTCCTTCTTTTGAACCATTTTGCCAAAGGAAAGGAAGTTGACTAATAATTATGCACACCTGATATAGGGTGTTGATGTCATTAGACCACACCCCTTCTCATTACAGAGATGCACATCACCTAATATGCTTAATTGGTAGTAGGCTTTCGAGCCTATACAGCTTGGAGTAAGACAACATGCATAAAGAGGATGATGTGGTCAAAATACTCATTTGCCTAATAATTCTGCACTCCCTGTAAGTGGTCTCTGCGGCGGATTTGCCTCTCTCCGGTGCCCTCCGTCGCTTGCTGGAGCCATCGGCAGCGGCGATCGGATAATCTCACGTCAGTGGTATGGAGATGAGTGAGGGGAAGATGGCCCCCACTCGTCTCCATACCATTGCTGGGCGGCAGCAATGTCAAAACGTCACTTCCACCCTCAGGGCTCTTAATCACTTAAGCTCCGGACCATTAGGCTGCCTAAAGACCAGAGGACTTTTTACAATTTGGCACTGCGCTGCTTTAACTGGTAATCGCATGGTCATGAAATGTTGTACCCAAACAAAAGTTACGTATTTTTTTTCCCCACAAATATAACTTTCTTTTGATGGTATTTGATTGCCTTTGATTGCCTCTGCAATTTTTATTCTGCGATATAAATGGAAAAAGACTGCAAATTTGGAAAAAAAAAAAAATTCTACTTTTTGTTATAAGAAAAACCCAATAAAATCAATTTTAGTCATACATTTAGGCCAAAATGTATTCAGCCACATGTCTTTGGTAAAATAAATAAATAAATTCAATAAGCATATACTGGTATTTATTGGTTTGAGCAAAAGTTATAGCTTCTACAAACTAGGGTACATTTTCTGGAATTTACAAAGCTTTTAGTTTATGACTGCTCATTTCTTGAGATGCTAAAATGGCAAGGCCGTACAACCCCCCCCCCAAATGACCCCACTTTGGAAAGTAGACACCCCAAGGGAATTGCTGAGAGGCATGTTAAGCCCATTGAATATTACATTTTTGTATCCCAAGTGATTGAATAATAATAATATATATATATATATCTCAAACATGCCATTGGCATATGTGGAGTTACACCCCAAAATACATTCTGCTGCTTCTTCTGAGTACGGGGATCCCACAAATGTGGGACTTTTTATGAGCCCAGCTGCGTACGGGGCCCCGAAAACCAAGCAGCACCTTCAAGATTTCTAAGGGTGTAAGTTTTTGATTTCACTCCTCACTACCTATCACTACCTATAACAGTTTTAAAGGCCATAAAATGCCAAGATGGCACAAACCCCCCCCCCAAATGACCCCATTTTGGAAAGTAGACGCCCCAAATTATTTGCTGAGAGGAATGCTGAGTCCATGGAACATTTAATATTTTGCCACAAGTTGCAGAAAAATTACAAACTTTTTTTTTTTAACAAAGTTGTCACTAAATGATATATTGCTCACACATGCCAAAATACACCCCAAAATACATTCTGCTGCTTCTCCTGAGTACGGGGATACCACATGTGTGGGACTTTTTGGGAGCCTTGCCGCGTACAGGGCCCCTACATCCAAGCACCACCTTTGGGATTTCTAAGTATTTAAATTTTTGATTTCACTTCTCATTACCTATCAGCAGCAGAATGTATTTTGGTGTGTAATTCCACATATACCCATGGCATGTTTGAGCAATATATCATTTAGTGACAACTTTGTGCAAGAAAAAAAAATGTCTTTGTGTGGGCGGAATCTTTGCCAGTGGCGGAGCTCGGGGCGGGGCTAAGGGCTGTAATGGCTCCTGTTCCGCGCTCCAACAGCAAAGGACCTCTGTGAGAGTGATCCTCCCTATGAAAAGGAATCACAGGGGGGAGATTCGGCGAGGGAGGAGCAGAGACACATTTGCAGGGCCTCTACCAGATGAGGCTAGAGGTGCCGGGATGGACGGCGGGTGGATGGCAGTGAGGGAGGGTGGAGGCAGCATGGCGCGGCTCAATAGGGGCTCCACGCGAGGCAGCAAGCGAAGCATGGAGGAGGCTGGCAGAGCTCCAAGGGACCACGAGACAGTGCAGATGGGACCCTCGGCCTCCAGGCAGGCCTCGTCTGGGGGGCTGTCTACACCCATGGTACCAGCCCAGGATCGGAGGTCCGGGGGCTAAATGTCGGGCTCAGGCGAGGAGGATTGCGGAGAGATCAAGTCTCCAGGGAACGCAAGAGCAGCGGCTGTGGGGGACATGCCCGGTCAGCCTGGTAAGTCTACTCTTTTATCTCCAGTTGAATTGTCTAAAGCGTTGTGTAGGTTATTGGGTGTCTCAATGCTTCAAAAAGGGCAAGTGTGCCAAGGATTTTGCTAGCAAAAGGGTCGACGCCGATGAGGGAGGAAATTATATGCATTTTTTTCTAAATAGGTGTAGGGACAGGGAGGCTGCAGGGTTCTCTGTGGGTTTAAAGATACCATGCTCCCTGGAAGTAGTCCCGGCTTTGGCACGGAACTTGCGGTCTGCACTGGTTAATCCGGGGTGGTTTCGGAAAAATTGGAAAAGGAGGTGGCCATGGGACGCATGGGTGGGCCATTTCAAGAGAAGCCACTGCGGGATTTAGTAGTGTTGCCGCTGGGGGTGGTGCATAAGAAGGAACCAAATACATTGTGCCTTATTCACCACCTCTCGGTCCAGTGGGTACAGCTATATGGTCAGGGCGCACTTATGGCAAAATTGGACATTGAGATGGCATTCCGCTTGCTTCCGGTACACCCAGGCAGTTTTTGGCTGTTGGGATGCTACTGAGAAGGAGCGTTTTATGTGGATCAGTGTCTGCCCATGGGTTTCTCCATTTCCTGCGCCATGTTCGAAAAATTCAGCTTGTTTCTGGAATGGGTCGTTGGGGATGTGTCAGGTGTGGATTCCGTGATCCATTACCTTGACACTTTTTTGTTTGTTGGACCTCCTTCCTCCAATGTGTGTGCGATTCTCCTGGCCACGTTGCAGCACATTGCAGGTAGGTTAGGGGTCCCGTTGACTGAGGATAAAACTGAGGGTCCAACAACGGAACTTAGTTTTTTGGGCATTGTGATTGATTCGGAAGCAATGGAGTGCCTTTGGACAAGGTGGAGGTGCTACGGGGTGAGATTAGGGAACTGATGGGGCAACGGGAGGTGCAGCTTCAGGGTCTTCAGTCCTTGTTGGGTAAGCTAAATTTTGTCGGATCATTCTGATTGGGCAGTGTTTTTTGTCAATGGCTGTCGGCAACTACTGCAGGGGTGCGGGCCCCTACCCATTTCATTAGACTCACCAGGGAACATAGAGATAATTTAAAGGTTTTGCACACGTCCCTGGAGACGTACAATGAGCGGTGGATGGGGAGACCAGTGAGCAATTTTGACTTAGAGTTGGTTACGGATGCGGCAGGTTCCACAGTATATGGGGCATTTTTTCAGGGGCAATGGAGAGCGGAGGCTTGGCCTGAGTCTTGGGTGGAGGCAGGGTTGCTTCATAACCTGGTATTATTGGAATTATTTTCAGTGGTCCTGGCTATGGAGTTATGGGGAGCAACCTGTAAGAACTTGAAGATTAGGTTGAACTGTGACAACATGGGGGTGGTGCAAGTCATTAATCGGGTCTCCGCATCGCCTCAGCTGGTGATACGATTACTGCGCCACCTCGTATTGCGTTGCTTACAGTTGACTGTTTTTCTGTATGCGGTGCATATCCCGGGCATGGACAACACTTTAGCTGATTCCCTGTCTCGGTTTCAATGGGACAGATTCAGGAAACTGGCGCTGGCTGCAGAGAAGGAAGGGATTCCTTGGCCAGGTTGGCTGTTGGAGGTTGCCTTGGAGCCACAGCGGGATGGATCAGAAAGTCGGTAAGTGGGCAGACGTGGGCGGCCTATACCAAGATTTAGAGTGAGTGGCTTGCTTTTTCATGGATAGCAGAGCTGAGCTGGGAGGGTCTGAGATGAGGTTACTGGTAGTATATTTTGTTTTGAGGCATATGGAGGGAGGGGGGTCAGTGTCCGCGATTAAGCAGAAGCTGGCAGGCTTGGCCTTTTGGTTTAACCTTTAAGGTCTGACCGATTTTACAAAAGATTTTGGGTGCCGCAAGCGCTAAAGGGGTATTGTAAGGTTCGTCCTCAAAAAGATGCTGGGAGGCCGGTTTCTTTTTTGATTTTGCAGGTTATTAGCAGACAGTTGGGTGGGGTCTGTTCATCTGACTATGAGTTAATTTTTTTTAGAGCAGCGCTTGTGAGTCAGTCTAGGTGGATGTCAGGGTGCTTAACGGTGGAAGATGTGGGTGTCTTTGACAATAGGGGGGTGTTGAGGTTGCGTAGGTCAAAAACGGATCAGAAAGGTAAGGGGGTGAATATACAGCTGTTTACTTTGCCCTGGGCTCAGATTTGCCCGGTTAACCACTTAAGGACCTTGGGTGTTTTTCAGTTTTGGTGTTTGCAAGACTGAAACAGTTTTTTCTGCTAGAAAATCACGTAAAACCCCCAAACATTATATATTTTTTTTTTTCTAACACCCTAGAGAATAAAATAGTGGTCATTGCAATACTTTTTGTCACACCGTATTTGCGCAGCGGTCTTACAAGCGCACTTTTTTTGGAAAAAATACACTTTTTTGAATTAAAAAATAAGACAACAATAAATTTGGTCCAATTTTTTTATATATTGTGAAAGATAATGTTACGCCGAGTAAAATGACACCCAACATGTCACGTTTAGAAATTGCGCCCGCTCGTAGCATGGCGTCAAACTTTTACCCTTAAAAATCTCCATAGGCGACGTTTAAAAAATTCTATAGGTTGCATTTTTTTAGATACAGAGGAGGTCTAGGGCTAGAATTATTGCTCTCGCTCTAACGATCGAGGCGATACCTCACTTGTGTGGTTTGAACACCGTTTTCATATGCGGGCGCTACTCGCGTATGCGTTCGCTTCTGCGCGCGAGCTCGTCGGGACGGGGCGCTTTAAAAAAATTTTTTTTTGTTTTCCTATTTATTTGTATTTAATTTAACATTTTTTACACTGAAAAAAAAAAAATATATAATAATTGATCACTTTTATTCCTATTACAAGAAATGTAAACATCCCTTGTAATAGAAAAAAGCATGACAGGTCCTCTTAAATATGAGATCTGGGGTCAAAAAGACCTCAGATCTCATATTTAGGCTTAAAAAGAAAAAAAAAAAAAAAAAAAGGAAAATGACATTTTTTAAATAGCCTTAAAAAGAAAATGTCTCTTTAAGACAGTGGGCGGAAATGAAGTTTTGACGTCACTTCCGCCCAGCGCTGCTATGGGGAACGGGTGGGGGCGATTTTTCCCTCACTCGTATCCCAGCAGAGGAGCCGCACAGACTCGATCGCCTCCGCCGCTACCGACGGCAACGGTAAGCGGCGGAGAGCACGGGAAAGCGGCGGGAGGGGGGGGGGGCACCTCTCCGGTCACCGATAACGGCGATCTCGCGGCGAATCCGCCGCGGAGACCGCCGTTATTGTACACAGGACCCTGCACTGAAGAGATGGATATCTCGGTTGTGGCAGCAGCTGCTGCCGTTACCGAGATATCCATCTTTAAAAAGAGGACGTATATATACAGTGCAGGGTCCTTAAGTGGTTAAGGTGGTGAGGGAATTCTAGAGGGTGTGTCCAGTTGGGGGTGGGCCACTCGTGGTGCATGAGGATGGGTCCTTTTTGTCTAGGTTTCAATTTGTGTCAGTTTTTCGCAAGTGCCTTCGGGCGGCAGGGCTCGACTGCACGCAATTCGCTTCACACTCCTACCGCATTGGGGTGGCCACATAGGCTGCCTGGTGCGGGTTGGATGAGGCGGCAATAAAAAGGATTGGGAGGTGGGAATCCGGGAGGTTTCGTTCTTATGTGCGCTCCCATTTGATAGCGGATGTAGTTTGACAAGGTTATGGGGTAGGGCGTTAAGAAATTGTCTGATATATGTTATGCTGTGTAGTGTTGGGGGGTGACATTGATGTTTTTTGGTATTTGTTCTACTTCATTTCTGTGTTCTTTCATTTCAGATGGAGGTCAAATATGCCTCGTCTGGATTCTAGGGCATTCGTATGTGGGCACTGGGTCTTCAAGATGGGATTCAGCGTGCCCTGTGGGTGTGGAGGGGCCCTTAAGGGTAAGGGGTTCCCCTTTGAGGGCTGTGGCGGTGTCTTTGGTCTTTGACAGTGGCAGAAAACAGATGTCATGGAGGTGGTGGGGGGCTCAGCGGTGGTATGTGCCCCTCTGATGTATTCCAGTGGAACGGTGTCTGCTGGAATACGGTTTTGGTTGCACTGCGGGTGTCAGGAACCTGCCAGTAGGCTCTGGCGAGCACACATGCGCACACATGCCAATAGGCAGAATCTGCAGCAGTTACCTGTCTCTGTGCGCAGACGTGCCTCAAATGCGCGCGTTTGTACCTCTAACACGCGTGTACGTGCGCCAAGTACGCGTGTCTGTGCGCTAAATACGCGCGTTCGTATGACGGAGTACCGCGCGCGTGCGCCTACTACACGTGCACATGCACGGCGGTCGCACATGCGGCGGGAGCGCGCGCGTGCTCGCTAGACACGATTGGCGCCACTTTGCCTTTTTAAAGAACAGCAGCTGCAGTGACACTTCGCTGTCTGATCTGCATCTTAGTACCTGTGAAACCTGTGATCTGTTGCACCTGTTATTCCTACCGACCCGGCTCCGTCTGACTATCCGAACCTCTCCAACCCGACCCCCGGCCTGATCCGACTCTGCTCTGCTCTCCTGCCCACCGTTACCAGACCCAGTGCCTGCATCTTAGTACCTGTGAAACCTGTGATCTGTTGCACCTGTTATTCCTACCGACCCGGCTCCGTCTGACTATCCGAACCTCTCCAACCCGACCCCCGGCCTGATCCGACTCTGCTCTGCTCTCCTGCCCACCGTTACCAGACCCAGTGCCTGAAATCTGACTACGCTTATACGCCCAAAAGTGACTCTTGATAACCTGCCTGCCTGACTCTGTTGATCCTGATATCATCCTCTTGTCTTAACCCGGCTTGCTCCACCAGCTCCCGCTGTCCAGTACCTGTGCCAGCTCCAGAGGCGCCATCTCCTGCACCGACCGTCCCGAAGGACCATAACCGTGTCATCACCAGGCACTCCTACCTCACCGCGCTCCCAAGCTTGCTGTTCCCACTCCAGCAGCTCCGGAGCCGGGGCTGTAAGAGAGGCCTTTCCTGCACACTAGGCTCTGGCTACAAGGTACGTTCCAGTACATAACAGCGGGAGGGGGTTGTCTCCGAGCTGTTGATACAGCTGGAGGCCTGGTATGGTAAAATGATGGTCCTGCAGTGTAGTGGTGGAAAGTGTAAAAGTTTGGGGTGCCGTCATAGACCAACAGACTGGGAGTTAAGAAACAGTGGTTTATAAATGTTGTAGATATGTTAATGGCAAATTAAAGAACAAGAACTGGGGAGAGGGGGGGTACCTAAGGACCCTGGGACTATAAAGCGGTGCTGATAAAGTGTACCGAAACACTGATAAAATACAAAAGAAATTTTATTAAGTTTATACAAAGGTAAGTAAATAAAAACCATCCGTTGTATTAAATGTCACATATGTCACAGGCTTCGGTAGTCTGGGCAAGGTTCTTTAGTAGTTGTAGTTCAAACCGACATGTTTCGCTCTATGGAGCTTCTTCAAAGGTTTTTGGAACTAACTACACTGTGTTAAAACAAGGATATACAGATGGTTCAAAAAAGAGAAATACAGCAGTTGTAGATAAAGAGAATGTGTTCATTACAACAAACAATTGGTACAAAAATCAGAGGAATAATAATTGGTTCAATATATTAAACAAAATCCTCAATAAATTATGCTTAAGCAGGGGAGCAGGGGAGAAAAAGAGGGGGAGGGGGGGGGGGAGGGGGGGGGGGGAGAAGGGAGAATGGGTGGATGGGGAATAATGGTGGAATGACTGGGAGGGGGAGGGGGAAAAAGAAAGGGGGGGGGGGGGGGAAGGGGAGAGGGGAAGGGGGATGGGTATGCCGGGGACCAGGAGAGGGAGGGGAAAACACAGTATGGGACAACAGGGGGGGGGGGGGGGGGGGAAGGGGGGGGGGGGGAGGGGGAGGGGGGAGAGAGGTAAAGGGAGGGTGGGTTGGGGGCAGAGGTCAAGGGAGGTAAAACACAACAAAACAAAACAAAGAAACCAAAACACAAGAAAGAGGGGGGGGGTGTGGGGAAAGAAGGGAACTACAAAGCCAATGCGTGAGGGATGGTAGATACTTGACCCAAGTATCTACCATCCCTCACGCATTGGCTTTGTAGTTCCAATATCTGGTTTGTGAGTATTGGTAAGCCCCCTGTACCCCCATCCCCACAACCCCTTCCCCCCCCCCCCTTTTCCCTTCCCCCCCCCTCCCCCTCTTCCCCCCCCTTCCCCTCTCCTGGTCCCCGGCATACCCATCCCCCTTCCCCTCTCCCCTTCCCCCCCCCCTTTCTTTTTCCCCCTCCCCCTCCCAGTCATTCCACCATTATTCCCCATCCACCCATTCTCCCTTCTCCCCCCCCCCCTCCCCCTCTTTTTCTCCCCTGCTCCCCTGCTTAAGCATAATTTATTGAGGATTTTGTTTAATATATTGAACCAATTATTATTCCCCTGATTTTTGTACCAATTGTTTGTTGTAATGAACACATTCTCTTTATCTACAACTGCTGTATTTCTCTTTTTTGAACCATCTGTATATCCTTGTTTTAACACAGTGTAGTTAGTTCCAAAAACCTTTGAAGAAGCTCCATAGAGCGAAACATGTCGGTTTGAACTACAACTACTAAAGAACCTTGCCCAGACTACCGAAGCCTGTGACATATGTGACATTTAATACAACGGATGGTTTTTATTTACTTACCTTTGTATAAACTTAATAAAATTTCTTTTGTATTTTATCAGTGTTTCGGTACACTTTATCAGCACCGCTTTATAGTCCCAGGGTCCTTAGGTACCCCCCCTCTCCCCAATTCTTGTTCTTTAATTTATCTACATGGGATGAGGTGCTTAAATACAGAGTAACTGGGTGTCCACACTAAATTTGTTTTATGTTAATGGCAAGTTATTTGATTAAAAGTTATTTAATATTTGGAGTTATTTATTTTATTTGTGAATATATTTGTTATGGCCAGTTATACTCCAACTCTGGTGTGATCTATTATTGAAAAAGGCTGGTAACATAAGGGGATGGGTTAAAAGAAGGGTTTAAAAAGGGAGAAAGGGGTGGTATTGGAGAGTTGGGGGTATCTCGAATACACTGGTCAACGGAGGCCAGGAATGGAGAGACAAGAAATAAAAAGTAATAAAGGGCCGAGCATGACGAGGTGGAGAGGAGAGTCAACAAAGTGTTAAATTATGGGGAAGTCCAGAGAGGAGGAGGCTGGAGGTCAAAATGAACTCAGGGGGTGTAGCGGTATAAAAGAAGGGTACGGGAACTTCCGGTAGCACTTTGAGGAGTTCAGACAGAGAGAGAAAGCTTTATCCACCCACCCTCCCTGTTGTGTTGTGTTTTCTGCATTGTTTTGTTTTCTTCTCTTGCAGGGTGCATGGATTCGGGTCGTCATAGCAGCTGTGAACAGGCAGTGTCGGTGGCAAAAAACAGATGTCATGGAAGTGGTGGGGGGCTCATCGGTGGTATGTGCCCCTCTGATGTATTCCAGTGGAACGGTGTCTGGTGTTATGGTTGCACTGCGGGTGGGGGTTGTCTCCAAGCTGTTGATACGGCTGGAGGCCTGGTATGGTAAAATTATGGTCCCGCACTGTAGGGGTGGAAAGTGTAAACGTTTGGGGTGCCTTCAGAGACCAAGAGACTGGGAGATAAGAAACTGTGGTTTAAAAATGTTGTAGATATGTTAATGGAAAGCTATTTGATTAAAAGTTATTTAAATATTTGGAGTTATTTATTTTATTTGTTAATGAAAAAGGCTGTTATGGCCAGTTATACTCCAACTCCGGTGTGGTCTATTATTGGAAAAGGGGGGTAAGATAAGGGCATGGGTTAAAAAAAGGGTTTTAAATAAAGGGGGAAAAGGGGTGGTATTGGAGAGTTTGGGATATCTCGAATACACTGGTCAAGGAATACACTGGTCAAGGATTCTGTGAGTAAAGGTTGATGGAAACAGTATTTTGTTTTGGAGGTGGCTTTTAATAAAAAAAGAGGCAATTTTTGCCTTCTCTGTGCAACAATAGTGAACAGAAAGGTCCTTTATCTCCGCTTCTGGCGGTCCCCTGCCAACGCCGTCAGGTTCTCTTTCCTCTGGATGCCTCCTTAGCAAGTCAGGTGCAATAGAGGCAACTGATCATGTGCGCTCCTGAGGTGGGTTGTGTGCATTCATTGATGCATACAGCACCAGCAACACACACCTCTGCTCCCTCCACACAGGAGTTTGACTGACAACAACAAGGGCCAGTGGCTTCACTGCCCTCAGTGTCTTCTGTCAGACCAGGAAGTGAGGGGAACAGTGCTGCAGCCAAGACAGAGCTGGAGTGGTGACAGAAGCCAGGTAAATGTTTAGAGACTGAGGTGGGTAAAACACATAGTGGAGCATTTTAATGCATTCTCTGCATTCAGAAAAAAAACTTAAAGTGTACACACGTGGGCAACCTGTTTTGTCTGCATGAAATCCACATGCAGGCAGTCCCATTCATGTCCAATTGGATGCAGTGGCTGCACAGACACAGTAGCTGCTCCAAATTTGCTCCTCAAACAGACACACGCTTGCTGTGTCAGTTTTCTAACCATACCTACTGCTTGAGTTTGCCTTTATCCCAGTAAAGATGATCCCGAAAAAACTGAGAAAATCAACGCAATGTATATATATATAGATATATATCTATATATATAGATATATATAGATATATATCTATATATATAAATTAATTTATATATATATACACACACACAGTATTTATCAGTGTACAACACCTAAAAAGAAAAAGAAAATCATGTGTGAATGTTATATGCTGATATTGGGCTGCCTTAGAGGGGAAGGGGAGGGGCGAGTGGTGCCGGTCTGCACAGAAATCTCCTGTTTACTTGGCACTCACAGTCACACACAGTACCACCTCCTGGACCGGTGTTCTGTCTATTATATGAGCTGGTCGAGGAGGTGCGACTGAGCACTGATTAAACAGGTGATCGCTCTGTTTAATCCGGCAATGGTGAGGCTGCATTAATGGGCACTAGTGAGGTTGCAGATGGGCACTGATCAGGCTGAAATGATGGGTAATGGCGAGGCTGCATTATTGGGGATGGCAAGGCTGCATTAATAAGCAAAGGCAAAGCTGCAGATGGGCACTAATCAGGCTGCAATGATATGCAATGGTGAGGCTACAGATGGGCACACACACATACATACACTACTGTGCAAAAGTTTTAAGTAGGTGTGAAAAAATGCTGTACATTTCAGAAATGGGAGGTGTTAATAGTTTATTTTTTTATCAATTAACAAATTGGAAAGAGAAGAGAAATCCAAATCAAGTCAATATTTGGCGTGGTCACCTTTTGCCTTTAACCACTTGCCTACTGTGCACCTACACCCCCTTCCTGCCCAGACAAAATTTTAGCTTCCGGCACTGCATCGCTTTAACTGACAATTGCGCGGTCGTGCGATGTGGCTCCCAAACAACATTTTTTTTCCCCACAAATAGAGCTTTTGGTGGTATTTGATCGCCTGTGCGGTTTTTATTTTTTGGGCTATAAACAAAAAAAGAGCGTAAATTTAAAAAAAAACACAATTTTTTTTGCTTTTTGCTATTATAAATATCCCATTTAAAAAAAATAAAAAAATGTATCTCAATTTAGGCCAATACGTATTCTTCTACATATTTTTGGTAAAAAAAAAAATCGCAATAACCGTATAGTATATAATATGATTTTTTTAAATTTATTTTTTACTAGGAATGGCGGCGATCTGCGATTTTTTTCGGGACTGCGACATTATAGCGGACACATCGGACACTTTTGACACTTTTTTGGGACCATTCACATTTATACAGTGAACAGTGCTATACATATGCATTGATTACTGTATAAATGTGACTGGCAGGGAAGGAGTTAACCACTAGGGGGCGGGGAAGGGGTTAAATGTGTAGCCTAGTAGGTGTTCTAACTGTAGGGGGAGGGGGTGACTGGGGGAGGTGACCGATCTGTGTCCCTTTGTACAAGGGACACAGCATTGGTCTCCTCTCCCTGACAGGACGTGGAGCTCTGTGTCTACACACAGAGCTCCACGTCCCTGCTCAGTTACTGGGCAATCGCGGGTGCCCCGCAGCTATCGTGGCCGCCGGACACGCACATTGTGTTTACAGTAACGCGACGGGTGCGCGCGCGCACCCCCTGGCGGCTTTAAATGACAGGACGTCATATGACGTCCTGTGAGAACAATAGGGTATTCCGCCCGCCGTCATTTGATGGCGTGTGGTTGCCAAGCGGTTAAAATAGCATCAGTTCTTCTAGGTACACTAGTACACAGCTTTTGAAGAAACTCTACAGGTAGGTTGTTCCAAACATCTTGGAGAACTAACCACAGGTCTTCTGTGGATGTAGGCTGCCTCAAATCCTTCTGACTCTTCATTTAATTCCAGACAGACTTGATGATGCTAAGATTATGGCTCGGTGAGGGCCAAACCATCAGTTCCAGGACCACTTGTTCTTCCTTAATCTAAAGATAGTTCTTAAGGAATTTAGCTGCATGTTTTGGGTAATTTTCCTGCTATGGAATAATTTGGGGGCCAATCTCACACCCTTTCCTGATGGTATGGTACTCAGCATTAAAGACACCATTGATTCTGACCAAATCTCCAACTCCATGTACAGATATGCAGCCGCAAACTTGCAAGGATCTCCACCATGCTACCACCATGTCCTACACAAACTGCCTTCAGACAAATATTTAACATTTTCATTCATTGGTCCAAAGCACCTGCTTCCATTTTTCTGCACTCCAGTTCCTATGTTCTCGTGCATAGTGGAGTCACTTAGCCTTGTTTTTACGTCAGAGGTATGGCTTTTTGGCTGCAATTCTTCCATGAAAACCACTTATCGCCAGACTTCTGAAGATGGTATATGGGTGTATCTCAGACTTTTGAAAACAGTAGATGGGTGTATTTGGGTCCCGCTGGTTTCCACCAGTTCTGTGCTAATGACAATGCTGGACATCTTCTTATGTTGAAGGGCAGTAAGCATGATGTGTCTTTCTTCTGCTGCTTTAAGTTTCATTGGCCAACCACTGCATCTACAGTCCTCAGCATTGCCTATTTCTTTGTGCTTCTTTAAAAGAGCTTGAACAGCACATCTTTTTTTTTTTTTTGCAAATATTTTTATTTGGATTTTCAGTTTACAGATACAGTATAAAGGGTAAAAACAACCCCAGAACAGTAGAAAATATGCAGTATACTAGAGCAGTATGACAGAATCAAACAAAAGTGATGACTTACACTGTATCAACAAAACAAAACAGAACAAAACAAAACAAAACAAAAAAAAAAAAAAAAGGGCATCATCAAAGGTAAAAGTAGAACCCTCAGGAGTAGAAGCATGAAGCAAATACCAAAAACTGAATGTCACACATTACGTATCGGTCTGATCATATCCATAGCTAGTGTAGCTACTGGACTTATTGGCTGTAGGAATAGGAAAGTCATGGAAGTAAAGGAGCTCCAACAGGCCATGGTCGCATTACGGTGGCCAAGAGGTAGAGGGGTCAGATAGATCAGAGACCTTGAGGTGGCCCAATGAGTTAGTGAGGTCTCTTTTCAAGTACCAGTCGGTATAGCGAAATGGCTGCATGACTTCTTGTAGGACCGTCCGAGTTAAGGTGGCCACAATATAGGTACGCCATCTTGCGAAAAAGCGGGAAGTAGAGCGAAAGTTAAGCGTAATCGTGTCCAACCTCTCTAAGTAAAATAGCGATAGCATGGAACTTTTCACTGCTTCTAGCGTGGGTGGCGCTGGTGAAATCCAGTGTGACATAATAGTCCTGCGAGCAACTAGAAGGCATAGATGGGTCCATTGTGGAATATTGAGGGGCGCCAGTGCTGTTGTAGAGGATGCTGGTGGCGTGTAGGCAAACAAGCATAATAACCGATCCTTCGGTATGGTAGTTTTATTGACTGTGTATATGTGGGCAATTATAGAGTCCCAACATTTGGAGACGGCTGTACAGTCCCAGAGTCGGTGTATCAATGTGGGGCGAGGCTGGGAGCACCAGGAGCATTGCGCTTGAGTTGGGTCCGATTTATTGAAGCAAAATGGGAAATACGCTCTGTGTATGATCTTAAATTGTGTTTCACGCCATGTTTCCGATATAGTTAGGTTGCGAACATGTCTGTAGCCCTCAAGGATTTTTTCCGGTAGATCATTGTCATCAAATAGGGTGGACCATTTACGGAACGGTGCGAGGTGATATTTTTCCGATTGGTGTTGGATAAGGTAGGAGTAGAGACTGGAGATGGAATAATCATTTCTCTTTAGTACAACATCAATGAAGGATTGCCGGAAAGGATCAGAGTTAGGTCCATGACACGACCTCAGATAGTCAATTAGTTTATGGTAAAAGAAGGAGTGCGACGGTGGTAAGGAGAATTCGCTTGACAGGGCCTCAAAGGACCTAAGCTTCGCAGGTTCACCATGGTAGACAGAAGTTATTTTCATGAACCCTTTGGATTGCCAGTGGGCAAATGCTTTGTGAAGAGTGGACGGACGAAACATAGGGTTGCCCTGGATTGGTAGATAGCGCGAGATACTTGATGGAAGGCCCAACAATTTCCGTACCTCTCTCCAGGCAATGACTGCATCTCTAATAAGTACACTTGATTTGAGGTGGGATGGTAGAGCATTAGGATTGGAGTGTAGGATGGCTGAAAGGGTATGTGGGGCAGTCAGAGCACCCTCAAGTAGGATATTGCAATATTTTGACTTTCCACTCAGCCAGTCTAGGCCCTATCTAAGCAAGCATGAAATATTATAAAACCGAATATTGGGTAGACCTGCTCCACCATCAGACTTCGGGAGGCATAGTTTTTGCAGCGCGATGCGCGGCTTTTTGCGGGACCATACAAAAGTGGTTAGAGCCCTGTGGATTTTTTGTACATCAGAATGTTTCAACAACAAAGGTATGGTCTGCATCGGATAAAGTAGGCGTGCAAATGACACCATTTTAAAAAGGTGGCATCTCCCAAAGAGTGAAAGGGGGAGGGCCGCCCATGCTTCTAGCTCTTTGACAATTTTTGCTATTAATGGAGGGTAATTAAGTACATACAAGGAAGAGGGGTCACGGCCTATGCGGATGCCTAGGTATGTAATGTGTTGAGTTGCCATAGCAAACGGAGAAAGAGGTCTCCATCTAGCAGACAATCGTGGGTTGAGCGCCATAATTTCGCTTTTATCAAAATTTATACGAAAGCCAGAGCATAATCGGAAGGCCGCAAAGTGATCTTGGAGTCAGTCAAAGTCTGTGAGGGGGTCGGTGGAGAATAGGAGTATGTCATCTGCAAACAGGGCAGAGCGAAGAACTTGGTTACCCACAGGGACGCCACTGATTCCTTCATGTGAGTCGAGTAATCTGGATAGGGGTTCAATGGCAAAATTAAAAAGTAGGGGGGGCAGGGGGCATCCCTGCCTTGTCCCTTTTGTTAGGGGTATCGAGACAAAATCAGGGGTAACAAGACGCGCAGTTGCTGATGCGTACATTTGTTGCAGGAATCGTATGATTGGGCCCGAAAAACCGAATCGGTCCATTACTTTGAACAGCCAAGACAAACTAACGTTGTCGAAGGCTTTTTCGGCATCTAACGAAATAATAGCGACGTCTTGGTCGGGGTGTGTTTTAGCGTGTTCCAGTGCCATCAAAACCTTACGGATGTTTAGAGTCGCCGAGCGTCCCGGGACAAAGCCAGATTGAGCCGAGTGCAGCAAAGAAGGGAGCAGTGGGGCCAAGCGTGATGCAATAATTTTGGAAAGGATTTTGACGTCTACATTGATTAAGGAAATTGGGCGGTAGGAGCCCGGCAGTAAGGGATCCTTCCCTTTCTTAGATATCAGTTTGATGTGCGCCTGCGTACCAGTAGGAAGGTAAGGGTCCCCCTCCCACATGGCTGCATATACACGTTGTAGGGCGTCCGGTACAAAGTCCTTGGTCAATTTAAAGAATTCAGCTGTGTAGCCGTCTGGGCCTGGGGCCTTAGCAGATGCCATGTTTTTGATTGTGCGCCGGATATCATCAGAGGTGATAGGGGCATTAAGTTCCTCTAGTTGTGCAAGTCGAAGCTTGGGCAGACGGACCTTAGCCAGGAGAGCTTCCGCAGCAACATGGTCCGTCTGGTCAGCTGCATAGAGTTTTGTGTAATACTCCGCAAGCAAGTTACTAATTTCAGCAGGCAAGGTGACCAGAGAGCCAGTGGCATCTTTCAGGGAGGAAATGTGAGTGGGTCTTCTTGGCCCTGAGCACAACTTAGCCAGTAACTTGCCTGCTTTGTTGCCGTATCTGTGGTAATGCAGATTAACGTATGACATTTTAGCAGCTTCCTGCTGTTCTGCCCAAAGGTCAAACGTACGCTTAGCCTGACGCCACTCTTGTATATTATTAGGGGTCCGACTTAGAGTTAAACGTTCGTGCGTCAAACGTAGGGCTTCACTCGCCCTTTCGTATTGCTGCCTGGCATGTCTTTTAAATTGGGTGGTATATGAGATGATCTTCCCTCTCATGAAAGCTTTGCCAGCTTCCCAAAAGAGGTTTGGATCAGTGATGTGTTCCCCGTTAGTCGAGGTGTATTCGTTCCACGCTTCATAAAGCATGTGGCTAAAGTCATCATTGTCCGCTAGATATGAAGGAAATCGCCATGTGAGCGAGGGGGAAGAGAGCTTAGCCTGTGCCATATTTATAACAATGGGGCTGTGATCTGAAATTTTGGCATCTGCGATTTCCGAATCGCACAAAGTAGTTGTTAATGCAGGGGAGGCAAAAAAGTAGTCGATGCGGGAAAAAGAGTTGTGCGGGGGTGAGAAGAAGGTATATTCCTGATCCGTCGGGTGCATCAGACGCCACATATCTACATATCGCATAGAGGCAATGGATCGCGCTAGTGGAGTCAAGTCGGGCATCAGGGGGAGGGAATCGCGCGGTCCGCGGGCAACTTTACTTGTGCAGTCGGCTAGTGTGGACATGACAGAGTTGAAGTCCCCACCTACCAGGTGAAGGGTTTCAGGGGCAGTAAGTATCCACTGCACCATATCCTGGAAAAAGGAGGCGTCTGGGGCGTTAGGGGCATAAATATTGGTGATGGCAAATTGTTTGGTTCCTAAAGTCAAGTGTAGAGTCAGTTTGCGGCCTGTCGAGTCTGCCCTGACCTCCCTAACAGTGTGCCGCAGATTCTTGTGCAGCAAGATAGCCACTCCAGCCTTACGGCCTATAGCCGGTGAGGCGTATACCGAGCCTACCCATAGCTTACGGAGACGTGTTAGGTCGTCCGCAGACAGGTGTGTCTCCTGTAGCAGAGCCACATCCGCCCGGAGACGTTTCAAATGCCTAAGGATTGACATGCGTTTGAATGGAGAACGAAGCCCCTTAACATTCCATGAGACAAACCTCAGGTGACTCCCACCGGCTGACGAGGCCATGTCTGAGGTAAAGCGATATATTGAGGTGGGGGGTTGCCAAGAAGCACCCCTGTAGGCAGAGCGTCTTCAGCATGAGAGTCACCAAAGCGGTTAAGGTCTTCTGAGGGTAGAAACGCATTACAAATATGTACAAACAGTAAACAGTCATCATAAGTACTTAAAAAAAAAATAGAGCAACATTTAGGTGTATAGGACACCCATCACATGTTAAACACTTCACTTTTTTCCACATGAGGTTCCACTACCTAGTTAGGCTCCCGCTATTCATCAGCACCTCTCCTTATGCCCGTAAATAGGCTACGGGGAGAGGGGGGGGGTGGGCAACATGTAGACCAATCACACGGGGGTTTACGAAGCGGGCACAGTGACTCCAGACAGAGGCGCATGTGCTAGCGAAGGAATGGTCAGCACTTGTGTGCGAGCAGAGATGGACTGGATAATAACTGGAGCCTCTATGGCGCACCTGTTTTTTTCTTTTTTTGTAGTGAGATCCATAGAACAGCGCCATTGTAACAAGAATATAGGCAGGTAACCATTAAACAGGATCAGGCGTAGAGTTCGAACACTTTTCAAGGTCTTCCACCGCAACACAGAGTTCAGTCGGGCAGAAGGACAGAATAATGATAAAAAAAAAAAACAAGGGCAAACATAGTGGACCATGAACAAGAGGACTAAAGAAAGGAAAAGGGAACCATATTACCAGTTTCCATTGCGAGTCCGACAAAAAAGAGGGTTCCAACGTGGACTTTCAGCGTCCGCCAGATCTGTCCTCCTTCTGGGTGACACGGCTGCGTTTGTAAGGGGGCTTAGTCGGGCTATTTTGTTTAGGCAGTGTAGATGGAGAAAGAGCCGGTGAAGAGGATGAATTTTCTGCAGAGTTGGTGAGATCCATGTCCGCTCCCAGGGTGCCGACGTAACTTTCTGCTTCGTCAGGTGTGGCAAAGGTGAGTTGTTCTCCGTCCTGCGTTTGGACACAAAGGAGTGCCGGGTAAGCCAACGAGAACCGGATTCAGGCATTATGAAGAGTGGTACAGATCGCAGAGAAGGCCTTGCGCTGTTTCATAACCTCCATGGAATAGTCCGCAAAAAGCAGTAGTCGCGCTCCATCCACAGACAGCGTGCGTGTGCGGCGAAACTTCTGCATAATGGCCGCCTTGTCAGCATAATTGAGGTATTTTACTATGACGTGGCGAGGTTTGACACGGCTTTCCGAGTATTGCCCAATGCGATGCGCCCTTTCAATGGTGCAGGGTATGCGGAGACCTAATTGCTCAGGAATTATTTTCGCTCAAATATTCGTGAGTTGAGTGGTGGAGACCGACTCAGGGAGTCCAATAATGCGCAAATTATTCCTTCTCGCGCGATTTTCCAAATCATCGAGTTTGCACCAGATATCCCTATGTGTGGCATCAATGCGTGCTAGCATAGCTGAGGCAGCTGAGGAGTCATCCTCTAGTGAGGAGTTCCTGTCTTCCGCATGTGTGATTCTCTGTGCCTGCGCCTGTACTTCAATATGGAGCTGTTCCAGCCCTCTGTGTACTGCAGCATCCACAGCGGCAGTGAGCGTGGGGCCCAGCAAGGCTACAACTGCCTGCGCTATACCTGCCGGGGAAGCAGGGTCAATGGCTGCTGGTGGTATAGGAGCCGTGGGGGGCTGCGCAGGTGTTAACAGCTGCTCTGCCTGCGTGTGAGTGGCGGCCATCTTGGCTGCATCAGCTGTCGGCTCTCCCACTGTGTGAATCGCGGCGGCCGTCACTCGTGCGTACGATCGCTCTAGAAAGCGATCCATCTGTGCCCAGAGAGTAGCGGGGGCGGAGGGGGGTCTCCCCGAAGCTGTAGCTGGGTGTATCGGCCGGGTATGAGAGGAGCACGGCGGGAGCTGAGGGAATCTACCTCTTCCTCATGTGGCGCCGGAACCGGAAGTCCGAACAGCACATCTTGAAGCCCCAGTCTGCTTTAAATTCTTTGCCTGGCAGAGATGTTGTTGATGCAGTATAACTACCTTGTGTCTTGTTGCTGTGCTCAGCCTTGCCATGGTGTAGGACCTGTGACATGAAACGGTCTTCCACAACCTCACCTTAGTAACAGGGTCATCCCGTTTTAAGCCTCCTACACAGTTGTTTCTATTTCAGTTAATGACTGTGTTTCAACCTACAAATTAAATTGATAATCATTAGCACCTGCTTAATATAATTGGATGATCATGCACCTGACTTTAATATTACAACTACCCTGACTTTGTGAAAGTGTACAAAGGTTGCAAGTGTAAGAATTGATGCTGGTTTGAAGCTAAAAAGTATTAGCACCAAATATTGATTTGATTTAGATTTTAATTCTGTTTGATCACTTTGCATTTTGTAGATTTATAAAAAATAAACAATGAAAATATATGTTTTAGAAAGCATTTTTACTTTTACAGCCTTTTCTCACACCTACCTAAAACTTTTGCACAGTTCAGTATATACAGTATACACATACATTAATTTTTCAGCAAAAAACCCCAAAGAAAACATTTTTGCAAATGGCAGCTTCTGAAAGTAATTGTTTTTGGAATGTTTGCTGAATGTTCAACAAAGTTCTTCTCTGATTTAAACATATACAACAGACAGTACTGGCATGAATGCACAACAGTGGGTTAATAGCATTTTTTTTCTTTACCTGCCAACCCTCCCCACTAATGCTACCACTCTCTCTAATCCATGGGCACACTTTACATCAGCACCCTGTCTGCTCCTCTTGTTTTAGGATTTGCAGTCTGGGGAGAAGATTAAATAGAATCACTTGATCACAAATTAATCTGTTATCTCTGCATTACACCCTTTCCTCCTCCTCTCTCTTCTATTTTTCTCTGCTATAATAACATTTAACAGAATCCCACTGGCTGTCTCTGGCTCCTGTCCAGGGACCTGTCTGTGTGACGCAAGCAGAGACTACTTAAAGGGAGATTACCGGCAGTAAGACAGTGTGAGCAGCCTTCCCGACCAGGGACACCTCTGATCATCACGCAGAGATTACACTGAGTATAGGTCACCTACACCCTGTGGCTTCCCCTGGAGAAGGTGAAAAGCCTCCCGTTGCACCAGGTCTCCGATGTACAGCGATGGGAGAATGGACTATATTAGAAAGACTTCTGGAGGCTGCTGTGCAACAGCACAGTACTATGATAGGAAGGTAAGAACGCTTTTACAACTACAAATATAAAGACTTTGTAAAGTGGTCTAGACCAGGATATAATCGGGCTAACAACGCAGGAAAACAACAAGCCAGACAGAATGGTTGTGATATGCAATAAAAACTATAATGTTCTTTTTAAATCACTCATGCCCAACATTACTTGTTTATACCATGTTGTTCTACACTGTATTTATACTTTGGATAGCTCCTGGTAATCACTTTCTAACGGCTAACATCAATTAGTAAATGAACAGAGATCGGTATCTGCAAGTATTATTCCGAAGTAAAAATAACAACCTAAATGCATGTTGAATATTCCTTGACATATAGCGGCAATCTGCTGGAAAGCAGGATTGTTGCCAGACTCCAGTACATAGTGACAACTCTGCCTAAGATGTGATTGATGTTTCTCATTATTATGAGGTGCATATGGCAAATAACATCAGGAGCTGGTGTGTATCAGCTGGGGATGCAGAGGCAAAGCTCTGATGTGGAAAGTTTATTCAACAGAAAAAAGCAGCCGTCTGAAAGATTTGTATTACCGTACAGTGTAGGAAAACCAGCTTCATTCACATTTCACATGCTGCACTTGTACCAAAAGATTTGGACATATTACACTTGGTTTAGGTATTTCACTAGCTTCAGTCTACAGTATGTTTTATTAGTGTCTTTTAGTTTCTATAATTGATTGGGAATCCAGTAGTGACCTACAAATAAAAGGGTTAAGAAGAGTTCAATCCTCTCCCCCTTAACTATCTGACTTGGTTATTATACACCTTTTAACAAATGAACAATGCTGCAATATGAAACTACTACTGAACAACCATGAAATCCATAAAAAAACACGCCATACTACTAGTTATTCTAGCAAAAAAAAAGTTGTGCAAATATGTATTCATAAATTCAGGGAATCTCTTTTATGGTAAATTGCATGTATTGCTTTTTGCTCAAAATAACAGTCTACTGCAAAAACTAGAATGCCTGTGAGGTTTACAACATCTGTAATTAATAGATAATTAAAATGTTGAGCTTCAATTAAGCTGCAACACAGTTTATCTGCCCATTAATTCATATAAGTTAACAATTTGTGCTAATTAATTTTAATGTGTTTAAATCCAAATACTACACACACATACACAGGAACTTGTTATTAATTAGCAAGCAATTTACCGCATACAGTACTATGAGCTGGCTGCATGATAAAGCCCCAAAATACCGAACAATAGTGTTTAAGATCAAAATAAAGTTATTCAGATCTATAAAAAAAAAGCACACATTTAATGAAAGCACAACAGAGTAGCCTGGAATGTCCAGAAATTGAAATGGATACCAAAAGCAAAAAAAGAAGCAACTTCTTGAAATGGCAGTCAATGCCAGTGTTTGTGAAATCACACGGTTGTGATCTAAAGTTTGCTAATGGCAAATGTTCAGATTAGCAAAGTAAGATAATTTTGCCAAAACAAAAATAAATGACCTTTACCTATTTCTGGTAAGGTAATATGATTTATTGATAGAGATGTATGTGCTGCCTGCATATGCTGCTTAGCTGTTTGCAAAACTGAAAACCGTATACACATAAAAAGGAAAAAAAAGAACAAATAAAAAAGGTCCTAAAACTTCAAAAATGTCAATATAGATAAAAAGGAAGTTAAAGAATAAAGTGGTAAAAAGTACATCATATTTCTCCATGGCAGTGACAGGGTGCACTTGGTGTACAGCCAATCAGGAATCCCCTGCAGGAAGAAATTCAGCACTGGACAGCTCCTCATACACATCAATGTGAAAGGACAACCTTTCTTGCAAAGAAAGATGCTTGGAAATAGAAAATATCCCATGGCCAATTATCCTGACCAAAAATATCCAAACCCCTTGCCTGGGGTGCCACATTGTCATATCACTGCTGTCACATCATCTTGACCCTTTAATTGCCAGAGGGTCTTGTCATGTACTGCCACAACACTGCTAGACCTTCTGGCGATGAAAGTGTTAAGGAAGCAGCTGGATTTAATAAATTAGGAATCACATATCAAACTGCAAGGATAGAGTTCACCCCTTCAGCTTGCATACCCTGGCATGGGCAAAGAATAACATTACAGTGTCATCAGCTTGTTAAAGCATCAGACTTTGTCGACACTGTTTCCCTGTGTTTTACATGTAATTCAATTATAAGTGTTCAAATCCTGTATTTCAGTGACAGTTGTCAACAATTTAATGAAAGCAACAATTATTTCTTAGCAGTTGTGTAGAATTTAAAATCTAACACCGAGACCAAAATATATTTTAGTTATTAAATTATTCAAATGAAGAACTGTCTGTGTTGCACACTATTTCTTTACCCATTCTAATCAGCAATGAAAGGGTAAAATTAAATGGTTGCTTAGGGGAAACAGTTTATTTTAGACAGTTGCCAATATATTGACAATGATTTGATTCATTGCAATGTAAATTGATAAAAATACATTAGCTTGGGAATTTTATGTGCATTTAAAACCACAATCATCAGTTAATATACATTTTGTATGTAATGTTGATATCGAAATATATCAATGTCAATAGTAAAGATTATGAAAAAAAAAAAAGTTTTCTATGCTAGCATAGGTGATTAATATTTGAGCGTTGCTTGTTAACAAAGGTCTAAAAATAGCACTGTTAATAAACCATGAATTTGCTCATGCATTTTATTTCATGCCAGAAGCTAATCATAAATCACTAACAATCACAAGCCACTAACAAAATGCTGATGGTAACTGTAGTCGATATCCTAAAACAGTAGCCATCTGTACATGTCTTAGACATTATGTACTACTAGCAAACTGTATTCTAAGATGGGCAGTGATCAATAATCTTCCCTTAGCCTTTTCTGCTGACATGCACAAGCATATTTAATTGTTTTTTTCACGTGCAGCTGGTGCTCTATACATTATATGTTACCTAATGTGGCCATGCCAACATAAAAAAATGAAATACTGAAGCCCAATATATCCTAAAAGTAGAAAATGAAAAGGGGAGGTTGGGATTAAAAGTTGCTGCCACTGCATTCTTGGCCACACTGATATGTTTTCACTAGAACAGCAAGACTAACATATTGCATTCTCTTTCAGGATTCTGCTGACCGTGGTTGTCATCTTTAGAATACTCATTGTTGCCATCGTAGGAGAAACTGTTTATGATGATGAGCAGACCATGTTTGTCTGTAATACACTTCAGCCCGGGTGCAATCAGGCGTGCTATGACAGGGCTTTTCCAATCTCTCATATCAGATACTGGGTGTTCCAAATCATTATGGTCTGTACTCCAAGCCTGTGCTTTATAACCTATTCTGTGCACCAGTCTGCTAAACAGAAGGAAAGGAGGTATTCCACTGTATATCTCACCTTGGACAGAGACCAGGATACTGTGAAAAGGGAGGACAGCAAAAAAATCAAGAACACACTGGTAAACGGTGTCCTTCAAAACACAGAAAACTCTACCAAGGAGGCTGAACCAGACTGCTTGGAGATCAAGGAAATTCCCAACCCCTCAATAAGAACCACAAAATCCAAAATGAGACGTCAAGAAGGAATCTCTAGGTTTTATATTATTCAAGTGGTCTTCAGAAATGCCCTGGAGATTGGCTTTCTTGTAGGACAATACTTCCTATATGGGTTCAATGTGCCCTCTCAGTATGAGTGTGACAGGTATCCTTGTATTAAAGAGGTGGAATGTTATGTTTCCAGACCAACAGAAAAGACAGTGTTTCTTGTTTTTATGTTTGCAGTCAGTGGCCTATGCGTTGTTCTTAACTTGGCTGAGCTAAACCACTTAGGCTGGAGGAAAATTAAGACGGCAGTCAGAGGTGTACAGGCCAAAAGGAAATCTATTTATGAAATCAGAAATAAAGACTTGCCCAGGATGGGAGTACCCAATTTTGGAAGGACTCAGTCTAGTGACTCTGCCTATGTTTGAGGATGTTTGAAAAACAACAGATAAAAACTGGGCCCTTGCAGCCTGAAAAGAAGGGGTAGGTGTCTGAATAATGGAATATGCCCTTGGACATGATCGCCATTGCACTGAAGGAAAGTGCTGGCTGGTAATGTTATTATCAATCAGTACCATTTGCCAGAGTCTTAATTGGAAGAAGTTTGTGCCCTGGTAGCCGTTACTCATATTGTTGCAGTACGATGTTTGATATTATACCCCTTCAGACAAGCATTACAGATTTTCTCTTCGATAGACTTCTGCACATTTCAGTCACCGATGTTGTGGTTACATTTCTGTATACAAGCTATGGGCTATGTACAGTGTACTGACATAGCTTGCTATGGCCACTACAGGAATAAGAGAGAAGCACTAAAGCCTGATGAAAGACACACTGTGGCTCTTCACAGATACTGCCAGGATGTGTTTGGAGATTAGAAAACAACAGCTTTTCAACCAATTAAATAATTACATAGCCACTCCATCCTACAAACAGTGCTATTTGTAGAGGTATTATAAATAACTAATACTGCCAACTATTCCTTTCACTTATGCATTGAAACCACCCACTCTCAAGTAGGTTCACCAGAGAATTACTGGCATTTAAAAAATTATAATATAGCAATTATGTTATTCTGTTGAGCAGATTAACCAAAGAACAGTGCACCTCTTCTTGACGATGATCCACTCGATAGAAAAACAATACACAGCCTTATTTACTGACATGTTTTAAAATTAGTAATTGACATCTTATACTCAGAATCTATACTGACTTTTTCAATGCCCCCTCTCTTTTCAAGGCAATTGAAAAGAAGATTGCATTTGCCTATCCCGCAAATCTGACAACATATACATAGTTTCATAACATCTTCCTCAGACAAGATGCTTTCTTGTCTCTCAACTATCCTGCCAGCAAGCACGTATAAGAAAAAGGTGAAAGGTTTTTAAATCAGAACTTAACCTAAAATGTTTTCTTTAGATTATGATAAAATGGAGTAGGGCTCAATCCTCTATGAGATCGTTACTGGTGTTTCTGACCACAGTGGGGAGGTGGATTGCGGTGGTTGGGACTTCTTGTTCCTTTCTAGAATTAAAGGAAGAATTCCCTTGGAGAATCCAATACAGGGACAAGAACACCAGCAGTCTGGAGACGTTGCCCCCTAGTGGTTTTTGACACAGATGAACTGGTAGTGGGGGTGGGCAGATCACCAATTAAGATTTTCAGGCAGCAATAAAGGCTGCTAGGGGGATGAACCCTGCATCTATTGAGAAAACAGGTTTTTAGATGGAGTTCTACATTAAATCACTTTACACCTCAAACAAGGCATACCCTGCTGCTTGCATGTCATACAAAGACCTCATAGTCTAAGCCACATAACTGGGATGTTAGGGGAACAGATAACTTGAAGGGACACTTTAGGGGCTTCCAGTGTGGTTTCTTAAGCATGTGTCCTATTGCATGTTGAACTTTTAGCCTTTCTGCTTGTGTTTGCACCAGAATAAGAACCCTATATATCATTTAACAAAGTATTGTCTTAAACAAAAAAGATTTTTTTATTTTGGCATATACAGAAAAATGCATCAAAATGATGTGTAATTGCCTTTATATTGTAAAAAGAGCAAATTATATATTTCTCCAGATCATAGGATATAATGCAACCTCGAGGTTGACTACAGTGCAATTTAGAAGTTCCATTTACATTAAAAATATATGCATTTTTAATGGCACAGCTCTATAAAAGGCATCTTAAAATGTTAACAGAAATTTCAAACCCAGCATTAAAAACATCTATAAAATTGTATGCAACTGTAAAAAAAAATAACATATTTTACTCCCTTAACTGTCCAAGTTTGCTAACACTAGCTCAATAATGACATTTTGAAGTTTTTAATTCATCAATACCAGATGCCAACTTAGAACACATTTAGCTGCATCAATTTAATGGTGCAATCCTCAATGACCTTGACACAGAGAATGCTCAGCGTGCTGTCCTGAATCCCCAAATATGGGTTGTGCTGAGGACTAAATATTTCTTGAAGCATTCTTTTTGTGAACAAAACCACAAATTCAGGGATAAAAGACATTAATATGTCTTCATTGCCTCTAAAAACAGCAAAGTATTGACCTACATAATCTGAAATGGTCAGATGCACTGTGATTAACCCCTGTGCTGCTACATACATAACTACTGAATTTCTAAGCAAGCATGCAAGAGCAGAGAAAGGTGCTGTTTCCCATAACAGTCTGCTATCTTGTTAGGCTACGTTTCATGATGAGAATTAATTGTGACATCTACCATATTGAATTGTTACTGGATGATCAAATGTGATCAAAACCTTCCTTGGGTGTACCACATCAACAAAACTGTGTTTTGTACAGTGTTTAGGTCATTTGGCCTCTAGTTGCCTACTATGGACTGAGACAATTGGAACTGAGATGTCATTAAGGGCCAGAGTGAAAATGAAAAAAAAAAACTGTATGGCAGGTTTAACCAGATTTAAGATGAGCCATGTTCGACCTGCAGCAGGTGTGAAAGAATAACTTGGACAAGCGTATTTATGTCCTAGCCAAAAACGAACATATGGAAGGGTCATCATGTCTAAATATTTCATCACCGACTCACATGCTTAATTGAAAGTGTTTGTAAACCCAACAGTTTTTGGGGGGTGGTTTTTGTACTGGTGGGTCAGAACCTCCATCAGGTTTTATATTGCTGTCCCTTTGTGGCATTGTGTCCCTTTGGGGAATATCCACCTTTTATGTTGGCCCTGGTGACTATTTTTACTGTGATTAAAATTAACTGGAAATCCAAAATTATGAGTTGTCACTGAAACAGGAATAGAGTGATAATTTTCCAGTTAGGCCACTTGTTCCAGTGACATCTGTTTAAGAGGGGATTTTCTTTACTTTGGAAAGATTTCCTCTCACTTCCTAGTGTGTCTTCATAGCAAGAAGCAAAGATAAATCTTCCCAGTGGTTCACAGATGGCAAATAAAAACCAGACAGGGGTGTTTATTTATTACTGTATCCAAAAAAAAAAAATGGCTGTAGATTCCCTTTAAACCTGAAAAATGTCTACAGTAGGGAGCATGACTATTTGCAGTGGATTTACTAAGCACAAATAGACTGTGCCCTATGCAATGCAACTATTCCTGAGCTTGGTAAACTATGGAGAAGCTCTGCTGACTTTCATTATCCAATCGTGTGTAAGCAAAAAAACGTTTTTTTTCCCTTGCATATTATTGGGTATTTTTTGAAGTGAAGCTTCATCCTATTTACTAAGCTCTGGAGCAATTGTACTTGCATATTTCCAAAGTGCACCATTTGCCTTTAGCAAATCCACCCCTTGGTGTGTTGTGGCCATGGGTTACATCACAACAGAAGCATGTGAGATTGAATAATCTTGCATATAAGGTCTAGTTTAGTGTAAAGTAAAACAGTCTTACTTGAGCTGGTTAATCCTGATCTAAAAGACATAGAGCAAAGTAAGACAGCCTTTGACTTCCTACATATTAGTTTTCGTTCTCTGTAAGCATAATCTTGTGTTAGATCACCATCTATGAATGCACCTTTTAACACAAACATGATACAGAGTTGGTTTTCGGCTTATCTCCTCATCCTTTTTAGTGCCAGAGTACTATCAAAGTGTGCTGGCTCACTGTGAAACACCTGGATGGTTCAGTGACTCTTTTTTACCTATACGTTGTTTCTATGTAATATTTGCCATTGTGTGTATGCCTGTTTTCTTTTACCACAAACCTTAACTGTTGAGTGCACCTTCAGTAGAGATCAACCTCTGGGTGACACCTGTAGAGCCAGAGGGATTTTGTGCATTGTTCTGTAATACACTGACAATGCTAAATGGAACTCTTCTATTTGGATACAGCATCCTAAATATAAATAGGAGTAGAGAAGCTAAACTGCTTTTTAGGAGAAAAAAAACAGCACAGAGAAAAACAATAGCAAGCATAAACTTTATAGCCAAATTGGCTTCATTTTTATTTTCTATAGTAGCATTAGAATTGTGCCTGATCTAATAAGACTATTAACATGTGCCCTTGTGCTTATATTAAGTGCATATTTTTGGCACTTTAAAAAACAAAACGGTTTTATACATTTAGAAATGTAATATCAAAACATAAGCACAAATGTGAAAAAATATGTTTGCTCCTTCAACAGACTGGTGTATAAAATGTTTTAATGGATTTGGAACTAAGAATAAGCACAGTGACAATCTCAGGCTATAAACACAATAACGTTGCTGATTATGCGCTATGTGCATCACAATTAAGTAGTAAATGGGTAATTTAGTAAATATGTAACATCTTGCAAACTGTAATATCACACAAGTACAGGTGGTTCTTTGTTGTGGTCAGTCCTGTAGTTAACCAGTTACTTATTGCCAAATACTGAGCTCTTTTTTGTTGGTCTTGAAAGAATGAATGTCCTCCTTGGGATACAATCTTAGAAGAGGACTCTATACGGGGTGCCCTTATACTGTAAGTCCTAAAAAAGTTTAGGAAAATAAAGCAGATTAACAAGAAATAAGACAATCAATTCTTGAAGCACCATCAGGGCAAAAAGTAGGGATGGTATCCAGACTAACAACTGAAAGAAACTATGGATGGAAAACTGAGTTTGCAGATTCAAAGCATGAAAATCAATTCACCTATCAATGATATCCAATTTTCAGCTTCTAGCACCTTGACTTTTAATGGAATTTCTTTGAACTCTTAAGAAGAAAATTATATATGATAGTGGCATTTTAAATTTAGCATCATCGCCATCACAGAGCCTTTAATGAAGATTAAGCTCAGGTGCAAGATGATGCACACCTGTGGCTGGTTTTGTCGATGGTATTAAAGCAGAACTCCAAATAGCGAATTTCTAACTCCCATTTTCCCACTGTTCAAATTCATAGGTCATTAAGGGTCCAGGTACACGGGGCTTAAAAAAAACACCAGTTCTTGGGGCAGAAAAAAATGCTCATGTAGCGCTTAGGAGCGTTATGCACTTTTTTTTTTTGCCAGAAAACTCCTCTCAAAAACGCAAACCAGAAGTGTTTTTTTTTTCTGCCTCTAAACGCTGAGCTTGAAATATGCCTCTAAGGCCCTGTACACATGATCAGACATGTCTGATGAAACTGGTCTGCAGACCAGTTTCATTGGACCAGTTTGATGGTGTGTACGACCCATCAGACCGTTGTCCGTCAGACCAAAGTTTTAAAATATGCTTTAAAACCTGTCTGATGGAACCTCTCCGTCGGACAGGTTCGATGGTTAGTACACAAAAGCATCGGACCAAAACACTGCGCATGCTCAGAATCAAATCGACGCATGCTTGGAAGCATTGAACTTCATTCTTTCATCACGTCATTGTGTTCTACGTCACCGCGTTCTGGTCTGATCGGATTTTGGTCCGATGGTGTGTACGCACATCAGACAAGTTCAGAGTTGTCTGATGAAAACGGTCCGTCAGACAAGTCTCATCAGACATGTCTGATCGTTTGTACAGGGCCAAACTGTTATAATGTATATGGATACATCGGATAACAATGAGCTGCTGCTACAGGGGAAAAAAAGGCAAAACTCCTGTAGAAGCAGCGTTTTTTAAGCCAAGTGTGCATGGACCCTAAATGTTTCTTAAAGTAGTAGGTTCAGTACTGTGAGCAAACAAGCCCACTTTAATACACAATAATGTAAATGTTTGTTGTTCCCAGTGCTGTAGGTCTAAAAGTGGAGAAGTTCATGTGTTTTACAGGAACAGGAAGACCTCATATATTTACTTGTGCTCTTTTACATATGAATGAGCAGACAAATGGGGCAAGATGCTGCAAAAATGAGTGGGGGAGGTGTCTGCACTGATGGATGGGAGGGTCTATACTGATGGAGGGGGGTCTGAACTGAGGGTGGGGTCTATAATGATAAAGGGGGGGTCATCTTCTTGGCTATATTATTGGTGCCCTAATTACAAGAGTGATGTCAGTGGCTTGACTATTTTTGGGGTGATCTAACCACAAGAGTAATTTAACAGATAGACAATTATCCTAACAGGAAAGCAGTTTTTAAAATACCGTATTTATCGGTGTATAACACGCACCCCAACTTTAAGAGGGAAGTTTATGAAAAAAACTTTCCACAGCCCCTGCGTATAACACGCAGGCACCGTTTACCCTCTATTTTCAGGGTAAAAAAGTGAGTGTTATACGCCAATAAATACAGTATTTATTAATTAACTGATGCTTGGCTGGAGTTCTGCTTTAACTTAAGTTATGGCACTTTATATATCCCCAAAGAGAAGACATGGAGCTGTGGTTATCCTGTGACCAACCTTTCTTAACCTAAGCACATTCTGTGCTTTACAATACTCTGGCAGCTTGATGGGCAGTATATAAGAAAGAACCTAACAAACACACACACTGCAACAGATAAATAATTATATGTTGTAGATAGGGGTCTGTGCAAGTTACTGGGCCTCCGGCCACCTTGGCCGGTTACTGATCTGCACAGTGAGATAACAGCATTGTGGATGTTTACTGCACTGAGACCTTTCAATTACATGTTCATTGGTCCATCTATGTAAAATGGTGCTATATCACATGATCCCATCCACAGATGGTAGCATCACTTGAATAAAGGGCCAATAGTCTTTCTACAACAACATTTATTTATACAACACTTGAAATACAACAGTTTTATCCAGGGTAAAAAAAAAAAAAATCACCAGCACTCCTGCTGCAGCTCTGCCCTTGTTATTTAATCCCTTGGCTGCTACACTGGAACTGAGCCCACTGCTACAGGCAGTACTGCTCACCCTCCAGCAGGCAATGGGTTAAGTGCCATAGTTTTCACATCCAGCTCCATCCAGTCTCAGTGTCACAGGACATTTTATACTCACCTTTGTATATTGTATATGGAACTGTTTCATACAATAAAGCAATGATGTACGATTCAGCAAATAATAAAGTACTTGCCTTTTTTCTAAAATGATTTGTGTGTTTACATTAGTTATTTTGCTAAGTGGGCTGGCCTGTGGCGCTAGCTCTGCAATTTCCTGTACAGCCACCACAGCACAGCATATTTTGCCAAGTACAAAACTAGAGGCATTCTTTTTAATTAACAGGTCACAATTTATAGAATTAATGAAAAGCAAGCTTTGCGTGGACATGAGTAAAAGCGTGGACGTAGGTGAGAAAATGTGACTTTTCTTCATATACTGTATGTGTGTATACATGTGGGGCACTGGAGGAGCTCAGACTTATCTGCAGCACGTATTCCTGATAGCCCTGCAGCAGATATTAATACATGTCCCCTAAGATACTTATTAACAGAGATGCTAATCTGAGCCTGTGGAGCTACTGACCTCCTTCTCTCTATTACCAATTCAGCACAGTAACACAGACAACACTGCCTTCTTAACCAGTCATCAAGTCGAAGATGATTCATGTAAAATAAGAAGCAAATAAGGGGTGTGTGAAAGATGTAGCAAAACAAAACGTAGAAAACAAACTAGAGGTGTATACTCCGAGTAGACCCTTCAAATGTTAATGCTGGCCCCATACAGTTTTATCTCATCTGACAGATCTACAGAATTTACAAGCAGTTGTGTAGTGTAGGGACCTACCTGGACAATACATTTAAATTATAAATCACATTTAAAAGTTGTTGGTGAATGTTGTTGATCTGACAGATCAAATGTGAAATACTGTATAATGCCAGTGTGTTGTGGCCAGCATTAGAGAAGTGCATCACACAAAATATAAAGCTCAGTATCATATTTGCACTGTCATGAACCATTTACCTCTGTTTGCTTTTAGGTTTTTGGATATAGTCTGGGAGAAAAGGTACAGTAATTGTGCGGTGCGAATTTCAGCTCTCTTATCTCTGCAGGGAGATAAGAGAAGTGTTCAGCAGATTAGCTCAGTTTTAGCTGCGAATTTGGAGACCTGGGAGAGGTTACAGGGGAGAGGAGAGTGGGGGGAAGTGTATTGGGCTGAATGAGACAAATCCTGAAAAGAAATTAACACATCTGCGAATCAGCTGCGTACCCATGAGCACCACCTGAGCCTCACCGCAAGGCCTAAAATACATACACATTTTTTCGGCAATGCGCAGTGCGAATGCATCGCACATATGTGAACCAGCCTCATTGAAAACAATGTATTTAGAAATGTTCTGCGTATTGCATGCGGTTTAAGCCGCACTCAATTCGCATAGGTGTGAATCCGGCCACATAGTCTGTTGCAAGAAATAAAACCTAATACTTTGAAAGTCCCTGTGCTGTGGTGTGTGCATATATACAAATTACATTTTGACTGCTGCAAGAAAAAAGAAAGAAGATCTGTGTGCTCCTTTAAAAATTGGTATGGAAAATCCCTGCGCTGTCTGTGCTCAATATAGTAACGTAAAAATATGAAAAAAATATATACCCATAAGCAAGTTGTCTACAATTTCAACCATAAATACATAAACATGAAAAGTGACAAATTAGAATAAAAAAAGTCCATAAGGTGCTGTAAATCTTCAGTATTGTGATAATTCCTTTAGGGCCAGTTCACACCAGATACAGTTCCGTACAGTTTTGTGTGCATTTTTTCTGCACTACAAATGCACACACATGGCTAGATTCAGGATGGAGAGCGTACGTTTGTGCGGGCGTAGCGTATCTGATTTACGCTCCATATCACGTCGCAAATAGTCAATGAAAACAACGTGAACGTAACTTACGCCCAGCCCCATTCTGAATCGACTTAAGCAAACGACGTAAATGACGTACAATACGAAGCTGTCCCGACGTCCATACTTAACATTGGCTGCGCCTCATATAGCAGGGGTAACTTTATGCCGGACTTACGCCTACGCAAACGACGTAAAAATATACGCTACGTTCGTGAATCGGCGTATCTATCTAATTTGCATATTCGACGCAGAAAATAGACGGGAACGCCACCTAGCGGCCAGCGTAAATATGCAACGTAGATACGACGGCGTAAGTGACTTACGCCAGTCGGATCTAATGCAAATCTATGCGTAACTGATTCTATGAATCAGTCACATAGATAGGACGCCTCCGACGCAGAGATACGATGGTGTATCTGGAGATACGCCGTCGTATCTCCTACATGAATTTAGCCCACAGTGTTTTCCATGTATTCCAATGACTCTAGTTGGCTCTAGTTCACACCATGCATTCAGTTTACGGTCAGTTTCCGTTGCAGAAACTGACTGGAAACTGACTGCATGGTGTGAACTAGAGCCAACTAGAGCCATTGAAATACATGGAAAACACTGTGCATGCATTTTGTGCAGAAAAAAAGCACACAAAGCTGAATGGAACTGCGTCTGGTGTGAACTGGCCCTTAAAGTGCAGAAAAAGTTCTTTGAAAAGTGCAATCATGCATTAAAATGACAGAAGTGATGAAAGTGCTGTGCTCCCCTTCCTCTTGTACCCTCAACTATCCATATAAAGATTGCCTGTACTGGTGAAATCCTGTATTTCTTTCGTAGATGTATCCTTTCCTCTTCCACATGGCCCCAGTGGTTAAATGTATTCATAGGATAAGAATAAAGCATACATAGTGTGATATAGTTTAAAAAGTTTTACCACAAAGGAATATCCACTCACATTAGGTTTTTTTTTGTCCAGCATATAAAAGAGCTGTGTAATCTGCAGTTTGCATTCCAAAATCCAGGAAATTACATAACCTGATGTCCCCATTCTAATGCATTTCGCCTTGGGAGCATTATCAGAGGCTGGAGGCTTCCCGTGGCTGGTGACTTATATATGGGTAACTCCTCCCAGTACTCCCTCTGAACCTCCTACTACACCCATTGTAAGCTTCCACTCATCTCAATTGTGGCCACCTGTATATGGATTGTGGGACAGTATCCGCCTGCGGATTTACCATTAATCCTAATTTTCACCAAGATATGTTGTATATTAAAGTCTAACTATAAAAATATGACAAAAAAAATGAAAAATATCGCAATAAAAGAATTAACACAAACAATTCTAATATAAATTAAAAAAATCTGAAAATGAGAATAAAAATAAATATAGATATAAAAAGACCAACATGTGAGTGGATATTGCTTTATAATGAAACGTTTTAAACAATATCACACCATATTTGCTTTATTCTTATCCTATAAGTACGTTTAACCACTGGGGCCATGTTAAAGAGAAAAAAAAGAGAATACAAAAACTTTGCCAATTGGGCATCCCCTGGCCTTACTTTGCATACAATTAAGGCAAATGAGAACAAAGAAAAAGGAGTGCTAACATGTCATATCTACCAAGTTACAGGAAAACTCAAGGGCGTAGTGGTGAAAAAACAATACAGAACAAATATGCAAACAGGCATAATATATCAGCATAGTAAGCAAGTGGAGTACTATCTCCAGAAGACTCCAAAGGGTTATAGTCGTGGAATTAGAGACACGGATTGCACTTTTTAAAGAACTTTTTCTGCGCCTATTGCACTTTAACCACTTGCCTACTGTGCATCTACACCCCCTTCCTGCCCAGACGAAATTTAAGCTTCCGGCACTGCGCCGCTTTAACTGACAATTGCGCGGTCGTACGACGTGCCTCCCAAACAAAATTGGCGTCCTTTTTTTCCCACAAATAGAGATTTCTTTTGGTGGTATTTGATCACCTCTGCAGTTTTTTGCGCTATAAACAAAAATAAAGCGTAAATTTTGAAAAAAAATGCAATATTTTTTACTTTTTGCTATAATAAATATCCCCAAAAATATATTAAAAAAATATTTTTTTCCTCAGTTTAGGCCGATACGTATTCTTCTACATATTTTTGGTAAAAAAAAAAAAAATGCAATAAGCGTTTATCGATTGGTTTGCGCAAAATTTATAGTGTTTACAAAATAGGGGATAGTTTATGGCATTTTTATTATTTTATTTTTTTACTATTAATGGCGGCGATCTGTGATTTTTTTATTGGGACTGCGACGTTATGGCGGACACTTCGGACACTTTTGTGACATTTTTGGGACCATTTACATTTATACAGTGAACAATGCTATAAATATGCATTGATTACTGTATAAATGTGACTGGCAGTGAAGGGGTTAACCACTAGGGGGCGGGGAAGGGGTTAAATATGTGTCCTATGAGTGTTCTAACTGTAGGGGGAGGGGGGGTGACTGGGGGAGGTGACCGATTGTGTCTCTATGTAAAAGGGACACAGCATCGGTCTCCTCTCTCCCTGACAGGACGTGGAGCTCTGTGTTTACACACAGAGCTCCACGTCCCCGCTCAGTTACTGGGCAATCGCGTGTGCCTGACGGCGATCGTTGCCGCCGGGCACTCGCACCGGGATCCCAGCAGAGTGCCCGCCCGCGGCTTTAAAGAGACAGCACGTCATATGACGTGCTGTCAGGACAATGGAGTCCTCCGCCCGCCGTCATTTGATGGTGGGCGGTGGACAAGTGGTTAAAGGAATTGTCGCAATACTGAAGATTTACAGCACCTTATGAACTTTTATTGTATTGTAATTTTTTGTTACTTTTCATGTTTATGTATTTATAGTTGACATTGTAGACAACTTGCTCATGGGTATAAATATTTTTTAAGTTTTTAAGTTACCATATTGAGCACAGACAGCGCAGGGATTTTCCATACCAAAAAATAAAACCAGAAAACTTCATTCTGCTTGTTATGGTCACATGTAGCTTCATGTATTTGTGACCACTTCACCCAGCCAGCTAAGGTCTAACTACAAATTTTAATTTTGTGTTTTTCCCCCGAACAATTTTAGATTTTCATGAACGAATCAACCAATCTGAGCATCATTAGCAATAATGACATGTAACAACTAGAAAAACATTTCGATTTAGGTTTAGAAGAGTGACAAGAACAATTAAAGTAACAATAAGTAAATGTTGGATGTTATATCACAGCTGATTATATCTGAATTTGTGCATTGTTCATGTAAGGCAAAGCAACAGAAGCAATGCAAAGACAGTGCCATGCAGCCTGTACTAGTTTGCTACCCTTCACTCCCCACCACTCAGTTGCCATAGGGAGTGAGAAAAAAAAGCTTTATAAGAACTAATTCATTCTCAATTGAAGATTAGTCTGAGGACACTCTCTCTGTGACAACTGTGTGAGGGAGAATCACAAAGTACCAGTGCAGTCACATGAAATAAGATGAATGAGTCACATGAACCTCATACCCAGAAGAAGTGGGTAGTTCCTTTGCAATCAGAAGCAGAGAAGAGATGGAGTGAAGGAAAGATGTGTATAGGAAGAAGCAGAGCTTTTTTTCTCAGAAAATAGGTGCAGGAACTCAACCACGACCCGTTCAGATTTTACAAACAGTAGAAGGGTCTTAAAGGGGCATTAAATACCAGAATTGCATTACATACAGTGTGCAGAGTTCAGGGGGTTACAAAGCAGTCACTTGTAAACACAGAAACCAGACTTCTGTGTTCACAAGTGATTGTGGTGAGCGGGCAGTTCCCCCAAGTTCCCCCAGAAAAAAAGCCCTGGGAAGAAGTGGCCTGAAGTGCATGTTTGCTTTTAAGATCTTCCTATGTGTAATTATACACTGACACAAGCACATACACCTTGTACAACATGAACAACTAACAATAATCTGTTGCCCAATATTGGGAATATTACATTAATTAAAATGTAATAGTCTAATTTTTACGGGACAGTGATCAATATGTATAGCAGAAAGGTGTTTATCCATGAAAGAAAAAATAGTTCAGAGAAATTATTGCATTGCTTCTATTAACACATTTATGGAAGAGCCCTGGGGCCATCAAAATATATATATACACAATTCTGAGTTTCAAAGTCACAATTCTGACTTTGAAACTCAGAATTCTGACTTTTATTTATTTTTTTCAATTTTTTTATTTTTCAAATTTTTTCTTTCATTTATACATAACATAAATATCTTTATTATTACTTTATAAAAGTACCATTTCAGTCTTTTCAGATGGCAAAAAGCTATGCAATGGAATAACGTCCTTACAGGATGTCTCCAACTTACAAACCACCTTCAATGCACTGTTTAATTGGGCACGTGGCAAATGAGGTTTGATGTTGAGAAATGTAAATTTATGAAAGTGGGGGCTAAGAATATGCATGTATCATAAATACTAGGGAGAGTATAACTGGGGTAATCAATGGTGGAGAACGATCCGTTTTTTCTTTTTGGTAGATTATAAGCTTAAAAGGGTGTTCCAGCCGCAATTTTTTTTTTAAAGTCAGCAGCTACTAACAGTGTAGCTGCTGACTTTAAATAAGGACACTTACCTTGTCCTACTTGCCCGCGCTGATGGCCCCCCCGATGCCGATCCCACGATCGCTCCGGGTCCCGCGCCGCCATTCACACTATGGGAAACAGGCAGTGAAGCCGTACGGGGTCACTGCCCATTTCCTACTGCGCCTGCGTGAGTCTCACGCTGGCTTGTGAATGGGTGGCTGCTCTCTGAGAACACACACAGTTCCCAGAAAGCAGCGCGCCCCATTCACAAGCAGAAGAAGAAGAAAAGACACAGCGGTGTGGAAGAGGCAGATTACGGACTTCCGCATAGCAACAGGTATTTTGGGTGAGTATTTTTTTTTTTCTCTTTTTTTTTTTATTTAATTTTTTTAAGCAATATGGGCAAATGTTGTTTTCCTGGGTGGAACTCCGCTTTAAAGGGGTTGTAAAGGTTAGTTTTTTATTTTCTAAATAGGTTCCTTTAAGCTGTTGGTTCACTAACCTTTTCCTTCGATTCCCTTCTAAATGTGTTTTTTCTTTGTCTGAATTTCTCACTTCCTGTTTCTCCTCAGTAAACTTGCCACCATCATCCAAACGGTGGTTAGTCAGCCAGAACAGCTTACTGAACAGCTTACTAAGAAATTCAGACGAAAAAAACTAAGAAAAAAAAAAATTTGGAAGAAAAATCGAAGGAAAAGGTAAGTGAACCAACAATGCACTAGCTTAAAGGAACCTATTTAGAAAATAAAAAAACAAACCTTTACAACCACTTTAATGATAGCATGAAATGCCAATCTGCGGTTTCCAAAGTGAGCACAGTACTTTCTTGTATTCAGAGAGAGAGATATAATTGTTCCCCTGTACAAATCATTAGTAAGGCCTTATCTGGAATATGCAGTTCAGTTTTGGGCACCAATTCGCAAAAAGCATATTGGGAAACTGGAGAACTTGCTGTTGAGTTGTTCACTTTAAGGTCATCACAAATGACAAGGGGGCACCCTTTACGTCTAGAAGGAAAAAGATTTCATCTCCAAATATGAAAAGGTTTCTTCATATTAAAAGGTATGGAAATGTGGAACAGACTCCCCCAAGAGCTGGTTCTGGCTAGCTCAGTAGATTGCTTCAACCACTTTCCGCAAAATCCAGTACCTGTATGTCATTTTTGGTCAAGTGGTTGTAACGGAGTGATGCCTGCAGCTGGTACCGTTTTTTTTAGAGCCGACGGATGGCTTTCTTGTAATAACAACCGATGTGGCTAAGCAGCGGGAGAGGACATCCTCCCGTGGCATTCCGTCGATCCCCTTGTGTCTCCGTACCACCAGGAGACCCAAGCCACCAGCCTGCACGTCCACCAGCTGGTTGAAGTCCCAAACATAGCCAGAATCGTCTTTGATCGGGTCTCTGATGTAGTAACCCATAAGCACCATCATGTCGTCACTTCTGGTTTACTTGGCAGCCAACGGTCCCAGTTTTTAAAAATCCGCAGTATTCCGATCTTGGCGTTTTGAATACTTTTATGTGTAGTGTTTACATTCCTTGTGACAGCAATAAAAATTATCAGATTTATTTTTTGAAAGAGACAGTGTAAAAAAACTAAAACAAAAACAAAAAAACAACAATTTTGGTTCAGAGTTCACCTTAATATTCATAAAAGACCCAAAGGACCTGGTAATGGACAGGGGGAGAACCCATGCAGTTTTTTTCAATGACTTTGACTAGGACCCGGCAATTCATTATAGCCGCGAGCAGTTTTAAATTACTTTTTTTTTTTAGAAATGTAATTTTGCGCAGGGACTGTTCTAAACACGGGAAAATGCACCACTTTACAGGCATACTGTAGACACCCCCCAGGTACAAAATTTTAAGAAATATTTCACTTTTGTTTCACTTTAGGCATTATTAAAATCACTGCTCCCGAAAAAAAGTAACGTTTTTAAAACTTTGTTTTGCAGTGATACATGTCCCCTGGGGCAGGACCCAGGTCCCCAAACACTTTTTATGACAATAGCTTGCATATTAAGTTTTAAACATTTTCGCGTTCGTGTCCCATAGACTTTAATGATGTTCGAACAAATGTTTTGCCGGTTCGCATGTTCTGCTGCGAAGCGAACCGGGGGGTGTTCGGCTCATCCCTAGTTCTAAGTAACTTTCTAGCAAAAAATACTGATTTTAAGCAACAAATGTCAGAAAAAGACCAGGATTCTTCCCTAAATGAGCATAATATACTATAGATACTAAAATTATTGGCGTATAACACTCACTTTTTTACCCTGAATATAGAGGGTAAACTGTGCCTGCGTGTTATATGCAGGGGGCTGTGGAAAGTATTTTTCCTGAAACTTCCCTCTTAAAGATTTTTTTCCCTTGCTGGAGCAAATTGGATCATGCTTTACTGTTTTTTTTTTTAATTTTTTGCTTTCCTCTAGATCAACTGTGGGTATAAGATTGTGTATATGGATTGTATGATCCACCCAAACCCTTTTGCCATCCATCACTTTTCTCTGCCTCTTTCAATCACAGAACATCTTTTGTAATTCAAGGTGGACCAATGTAAATTAAAAAAAAAAAACTAATTTCTGGAGTTTAGCTTTAGATGTTGAAAGCAGCAGGTTTCTCCTGGACCTCCCCAAAATCCCCTCCAGGAGCAGTGATTTTAATAATGCTTAAATTAAAAAAGAAATAATGAAAAATTCCTTTAAATATTGTACTTGCTGGGTGTCTATAGTTTGCCTGTAAAAACATCTTTGAGAACCCGGGTCTTGCCCGAGGGAACATCAGGAGTCCTGTTCCTGAAAAAACGACCCGTTTTAAAACTTTTTTCCATTGATACATGTTCCCTGGGGCAAGGCCCGGGTTCTAAAAGACGTTTATTCAACAATAACTTGAATATTGGGCTTTAAAATGAGCACTTTTGAATTTGAACGTTCGAGTTCCATAGACTTCAATGGGGTTCTAAATTTTCTCACGAACGGGCGGCCTGTTCGAACGTTCTGGTGCGAACTGAACACGAGGGTGTTCAGCTCATCCCTACTCACCAAGATGTGGCAGCGTAGCGTAATTTGAAGGCGCAGGCCAGCATAAGTGGAAGTGGGCGTGATCCATGCATATGAGGCGTGACCCCATGCAAATGATGGGCCGAGCGACAGACAAGTACACATAACAAACTGCGCACAACCACAACCACATCGGAACAACTGCCTAAGATACGCCGGATCACTGTGTACGCCGTTAACATAACCTACGCCCAGCCAGACACACATCCAACGTAAAATATGCTGGCTTGTGTTCCCTGGTGCAGACCTGAGCATGTCTGTTGCTGAGTTACACCTCCTTTATGGGGAATAACTTTACCCCGGACGTACAACTTACGTGCACTGCACGTAGCCTGCGTCGGGCGCACGTACGTTCGTGAATCGCCGTATTTACCTCATTTGCATGTTTGAATGCCTAATCAATGGGAGCGGCACCATGCACCCAGCCTAAATGTACGCCCACCCTATGCCGGCGTAAGTAAGTTACGTCGGCGGGGTGTAGCCTGGTTTTAGGCATATCTCAGTTTGTGGGTCTGGAGCACAGATACGACGGCGCACATTTGCACTTACGTCCGGCATAACTTGTTATACGTGCTCTGTGAATCTGGGCCATACTGTCAAAAGAAAAGATTATACAGTGCTGGGTAGGCAAGAATAGCCCTACCCCCCAACACGACCACACATAGGGCCAACGGGCCACAACTTAAACCCTGCACCCCACAGTCTGCCCACATATTCAAAACCACTTCCCACAATTGATCACAGTCTTATGCCCATAATATAGGTCCTATACAATAGACACTCCAAACAAAGCCAGATCTTCCTCCTGAATCTAAAAAGCCTCTCAAACTTGCAGCAACCGAGTCAAAACCAGTCTCGGAGGTGCCAGTTCAAGGGTCTCCAACCAGGGTTGGCAAATAGAATTACATTTCCGAGCTGCATTTCTATGCTGATATGTATAGTGCTCCCGTATAAGGATAACGTTAACTTGTTTAATCCATTGTTTCTTGGTTGGAACATGCAGGGACAACCAGAATCTAGCTATCAACTTTCTTGCTAGGTACAGAAGTCTGATTACTGCAATATTAACTGGATGTGGGTACATTTCTTCATCTACTGCACCCAGAATGCATATTAGGGGTTCCAAGGGGACCCTAACCTGGAAAACATAGGAAATAACCTCAGTAACATTACCCCAGAATCGGTGTAACCTAGGACAGTGCCACATCAGATGGATAAGCGAACCCTCCCCTCCGCAATGTTTTTTTTTTTTTTTCAAATTATTTTTATTAAGAGTTTTAGACAAGAAAAAAACATGTACAAACAATAAGACAGACATAACACACATAGCTCAACATCATATAGTGTTTGAGGTGAGATTGCTCATATAACACAATAACAGCTGCAGTACATACAAACTGATAAGCCTAATAATACAAAAAGGGTGTTTGATATATCAGGGAGAATAAGGGGCAAATGGAAGGAATCCACACAACAACCGTGCCTAGCCAGCAGTTTTAACCTCCTCCAGCCAGACCCGCCAGACCCTCTCGTATTTCCGCGGGCATCCTCGGTTAGCATATGTGTCTTTGTACAGCGGAAGGCTGGTGTTCACCAGTCGTCTCCACTGCACCAAAGAGGGGGGCGTAGATTTTTTCCAGTGCATGGCAATGTTTTTGCGGGTGTAAAAAAGCAATAAGCTAACCAGAGTGCGTTTCGCTGAAGTGGGGACAACGTTCTCTATTATCCCTAGGAGACATATCCCCATGCTCAAAGGCAATTGTGTCTCCGCAATTTTGTCGGTCATTTCCATCACCGCTTCCCAGTAGTGTACCACCTCCGGGCATCGCCAAAAGATGTGGGCAAAATCCCCGGGGGAGGCACCGCACCTCCAACACTCTTGGTAGAGCGTGGGGTTCATCCTATGTAGCCTGTATGGGGTGAAGTATGCCCTATGTACAATTTTAAATTGAACCAGCCTATCTCGGATGGATACCAGTGTAGTAAAGGGGAGGTCCCATATCTCGTCCCAATCGTCCGTGTCTAGAGTAGGAATGTCATTCTGCCACTTGGACCGTAGCCCGTCAAGGGGAGGAAGGGACAAAATAATTGAACCAGCCTATCTCGGATGGATACCAGTGTAGTAAAGGGGAGGTCCCATATCTCGTCCCAATCGTCTGTGTCTAGAGTAGGAATGTCACTCTGCCACTTGGACCGTAGCCCGTCAAGGGGAGGAAGGGACACAAGAAGTAAGTAGGCGTAGAGACGCGAGGTAGGTTTCACATCACAGTCAAATCTAAGCGTCCTCTCCAACTCCGATTGAGCCATGACGCAGGACAAGAGCGGAAACTGGGCTGAGAATCCATGCGACAGCTGAAGGTATCTGAAAAGGTAGTAGGAGGGTATATTAAACTCAGACGACAACTCAGCGAAGGGCTTCAGCACATTCTGTGAGGTGATATGGGAGAGTAGTTTAACGCCATATCTCGACCACGCAGAAGGGTCCACTAGTCGATAGAAATGGGCTAGGTTTGGATTTATCCAAATCAGGGCGTTAGGTGAGGTTTCAGTGGGTTTGCATTTTTCAATGGCGAGGCTGGTACGCCACGCCCACAGGGTGGTAAGCATGGAGGGGGTCAGAGGGTACGGCGCACGGGGGCCCCTGAATAACAAAAGTTGGAGGGCCTCCAGCGAGCCAACCACCGAGGCCTCAAGGGAGGTGGAGGCGTTCGTACCATCCGGCCTCAACCACCAAGCCCCCGTCACTAATTGGGTGGCAAGGTAATACCTGTAGCAGTCTGGAAACGCCATCCCACCCTGGGTCCGCGGCCTCATTAACGTAGTAAGTTTGTATCTAGGCGGGGAGGGGCCCCAAATAAAGGAGGAAAAAATTTGGTTTAATTTATTGAAAAAGGACCTGGGTACCCACTGCGGGGAGCGGCGAAAAAGGTAAACAAGCTTGGGGATAATTTTCATTTTGAGAAGATTTACTCTCCCCCAGACCGACAGAGGGAGGTTGCTCCATGATTTAAACTTGGATTGCGCCTCCACCCGGACCGGAGAGAGATTAAGTGGGATGAATTCAGAGGCCAAAGGCAATACATGTACACCCAGGTATTTGAAAGTATCAACCCAACACAGGAGGTTATCTGGGGGGAGGTGAGCCTGGCCGCCTGATCTATAGGGAACAAAAGAGATTTGGACCAGTTCACCCCGAGTCCGGTGACCAGGGCAAACATGTCCAAAACGGTCAGCGCGCCCCGCAGCGAGGGACCCACATCATTCAGAAAAAGCAACATATCGTCCGCATATAAGGCCACCCTCTCCTCCAGCAGACCCACTCGGAGACCCTTGATATGTGGCGATGTGCGGAGAGCCTCCGCCACTGGTTCAATGGCAAGAGCGAATAAGGCCGGAGAGAGAGGGCAACCCTGTCTGGTGCCGCGAGTGAGCCGAAAGGGGACAGATAAGCCACCACCCAAACGCACCGACGAGGTGGGGGCCTTGTAGATCACCTGAAGCCACCCTATGAAGAGCATGGGAAACCCCATCCTTTGCAAAGTTTCCCACAGAAAGGGCCACTCGACCGTGTCGAAAGCCTTTTCCCCTCCGCAATGTTTAGGACATAGAGAAGAATCTCTTCTTCCACAACGGAACAGTTGAATAGGTGTGCGGTAAGCCATATGTAGCAAAAACAGGTGAGACAACCTATGAGACTGCGATACTGAAGTAAGGGGACCTGCTTGTAAACACATATCCCATGTTTCACCATTAATAACTCCCAGGTCCTCCGTCCACCCTCTCCTACACGGTAAAGTCGCTTGTCTTGTACTGTCGCTAATAGATTAGAGTAAACATGGGATATGAGGCCTTTTTTGTTCTTACCGAAAAATATATCTTTTATCAAGTGATGACTAGACAATTGGAGAACAGAATTCTGACCCTGAGCTTGCAGGGCGTGTCGGAACTGCAAGTATCTATAGAATTGAAGTCTAGGGATGTTAAATTCAGTCTGCAATTCCTGAAACAATTTAAGTACATTTTGGTGATATACCTGGGCAATATTGTAGATACCAGACAGTCTCCAGGACAGGAAACCGTCCAGCTTCGAGACTTCGGCTAGATTGGGATTGTCCCACAGCGGAGTCTCCGCAATAAATCCTGACACACCAAAATTAGACCTTACCATGGACCACAGTTTCCTAAGGAGAACCACGGTGGGCGCCGCCTGTGGCAGGTGTGAAAACCCTGCCTCTAGACACGCCAGGACCGAAGCATTCCTAGACCCCATATGTAACAGAGAGTCAATGGAATCACGTTCATTGATCCACCCCACTCCACATAAATGCTGCAACTGAGAAGCCAAGAAATCGAATTTGGGGCTAGGGACTGCAGCTCCTCCCTGATTTTTTCCATAATGTAATGTAGAAATACATTCCTTTTTAAAAGTAGAATTTTTGTCATACAACTAAAAGGATTTTCACCCTATCCGCTGTTCCCAGGTGGGATAGAAACTGGGAGGATTTTGGATTCCCCAAGATATTTTTTTAAATTTGAGAGATCTTGAAACCTCTCCACTTTCCTCATGATGTTAGGTAAAAAAAACTGACTTTTGAAAAATTTGCATTTGATGTCATGTCCATGGTAACTCCTACAATATCTGGGCTCAGTTGAATTTTACAAACACTTGCAAGGTCAATATAAATACCAACAGTGACAAGGGACAAGGGATACCCTGCCTCATTCCATTGGTTATTAGTATGAAGAGGCAGTATTGTTCATCTTAATCCTGAATACTGTACAGCAAAGAAATCCACACAAGCACGTTCCCTCCCAGGTGTTAAAGGACATACTCTTTGACAACCAGCTCTGTTGGTGGGTTGACAAGATCAAACATGGGGTACTTTGGAGACATACCCAGTGGAGGTATGGGAAACATCCATCTGATCCCTGTGTATTACATCTGATGAATTCAGTGTTAACTGATTGATGTGCAAAAACAGTGTAGCGCTGGACAACATATACCCTATAAATTAATACATAAGGCAATAGGTATAAACAATGTTAAAACTATAAGTGATATAAATCATTGAAAAATTGCTATGTGCAAAAAGCAGTGAATACACAAATTATTATAGCATTGTGCAAAACAATATATACTGAACAACAGGTATCCAATACCTATATATATATCAACAGATATTGTGAATAAACTAAGTAGACAATGTAAGTGACTAATTCAGCACATGAAGTGCAAAACAAAAAGTCCACAGAAAAAACAGGGAATTTCTAGCCCCTTTCAATACAGATGGTGCAAGCAGAAAAAAGTCCAATTAGGAGATCCAAAGGTGAGGAAGAAGGGAAAATCAGACATCAGTGGCCCAACACCAGTTGGCCCAACACGGCAGAGAACCTCGACGGGCAGAACACATCGTTCCGCCCGTCGAGGTTCTCTGCCGGCCATCGAAATCGGCGACCCGCCCGTCGGGAATGGCAACCAGCCATTCATCCAGGCGGGCCGTCGAGCAAAAACAGAGCGTGCTCTCTATTCGCTCGACGGGATTCCCGACGGGCGGGGCGAGCCAGGAGCGTACACACGGCCGAGGTTCTCGCTGGAATGCAGCTTCCAGCGAGGTTCTCGCTGGTTTCCAGCGAGAACCTCGGTCGTGTGTACCCCGCCTCAGAGACAAAACGGTATCTTCTCCATAAATTAAATGGTGGAATCCACAGCTCCTCTTAGGCCTCGTACACACGAGGCAATAGATTTGTTCAAAACGGTCTGTCCAACCGATTTGAACAAATCTGTCTGTTTGGATTTTGGTTTGCTCGCGTGTACACACGAGCAAACCAAAATCCCCGCCAGCAGACGGCGCGCTGACGTGTCGGTGACGTGGCGGTGACGTTGACGCCACCACGTCACCGCACCAGGAAGTAAAACACTTCCGCGCATGCGCCGAATCCATTCGGCGCCGGTGCGAGACGACATGTCTGCTGGTAAGTGTACTAACCAGCAGACATGTCGGGCGGACGGGTTCCCACCCGATAGATTTCAAACCATGCTTTGAAATCTGTCGGGTGGCCAAATCCATCGGCTCGCCCGTACACACGATCGAATCTGTCTGCTGGGACGGTCTAGCAGACCGTTTCCAGCAGACAGATTTGATCGTGTGTACGCGGCCTTAGAGTTAAGCAGTACTTCCAAATGGAACTCGCATAGATGTATGTGAGCATGTGTTATCAAACATTATGTAGGGAGAAAAAAAGGGACAATCCCATAGTGTAAACGTATAAAAACGAAGGGATTTATTTTAAAGATAAAAAGTTGAACAACATAAGAATACTCTCATTCATAGAGAGTCAAACAAAGTCCTTGCAAGGTTAAAAAAAAGCTCCGTGTAGGTATCAGACCGCCTGAGGCCGTTAGCGCATGCGCAATGCGTGTGTATCTGCCCGACGATCGTTTCGTCGTAATGGCATCATCAGGGGCACACTTACAACACTGTGCACACGCTATTTATGCAGCCCACAGAGTGAGCAAGGCAAGCTCATTGGATGAAGGTGGGTCTAGAACGGAGCAATACAATAGGTTTATATTACCACTCAAATAGAAGTGGAAATCACCATGCCATCTTGTGGTTAAAAAAGCGTATTACCGCTCAGGGGAAATAAGATAGACCAAAAATTCCCATTAATCCTAATGTTCAGTATAAAAGTCTGATGGCAGCCAATGGTTGGATATTACCACTCAAATAGAAGTGGAAATCACCATGCCATCTTGTGGTTAAAAAAGCGTATTACCGCTCAGGGGAAATAAGATAGACCAAAAATTCCCATTAATCCTAATGTTCAGTATAAAAGCATTCACTGTTATGGTATTAAGCCAATTGGTTGGATAATCAATTTCAGCAAAAATTTGGGTATTCCCTACTCGTTTATAAACTGAGTATAAGCATAAAAAGTGTATGAAGGAGTGTGAATAAGCACAAGGTGCCATGGAGATTGGATAACCCCAATATCATATAATAGTCAAAACACAATAGAAAAAAAAACACAAAACAGGGAAAACAATTATGGAGTACAGGCACCTACATCCTATTGTGTATCAGTAATAAGGAATAAACATTAGAGTGAACCCTGGGGTTTGGTGATAACACCAAACCCCAGGGTTCACTCTACTGTTTATTCCTTATTACTGATACACAATAGGATGTAGGTGCCTGTACTCCATAATTGTTTTCCCTATTTTGTGTTTTTCTCTAGACCCGCCTTCATCCAATGAGCTTGCCTTGCTCACTCTGTGGGCTGCATAAATAGCGTGTGCGCAGTGTCGTAAGTGTGCCCCTGATGATTTCATTATGACGAAACGATCGTCGGGCAGATACACACGCATTTTCCCTTCTTCCTCACCTTTGGATCTCCTAATTGGACTTTTTTCTGCTTGCACCATCTGTATTGACAGGGGCTGGAAATTCCCTGTTTTTTCTGTGGACTTTTTGTTTTGCACTTCATGTGCTGAATTAGTCACTTACATTGTAAACTTATTTATTCACAATATTTGTTGATATATATAGGTATTGGATACCTGTTGTTCAGTATATATTGTTTTGCACAATGCTATAATAATTTTTGTATTCACTGCTTTTTGCACATAGCAATTTTTCAATGATTTATATCACTCATAGTTTTAACATTGTTTATACCTATTGCCTTATGTATTAATTTATAGGGTATATGTTGTCCAGCGCTACACTGTTTGTTTCTTCACACTTTATATCTAAGTTGTAGTGTTTAGCAGCAGGACGTCCTTCCAAGGACCTTTCTTAATTGTTTTATTAACATTATCTTTTTCACTAAGTGCAAATTCCCCCCCTCTTTTCCTTTTTTTTACACAGTGTTTACTGATTGGCCAGAATTTTTGCCACTACTTTAAATTAAACATTTAACAATGAAATTAGGTGATAATTTTGCCAATGGGATAGAATCCAAATCCTGTATGTCAGATCACTAAAGTGAGACTAGTCTATTTTTCTCAAGTAATCCGTAATCCTCTGACCTCTCCTCACTTTGTTGTCTTCTGTTTCTCCCTCTCTGGGATTATACAAAGCCTAATAATCTTTGAACTATTGGAATATTTCAGAGTGTTTATAAATTTTCAGCTTATATATTATTTTACTTAAGTCACTAGCCAGCATGAAGGCACATTGATTCCCATGTTTATACCATTTGTGGGCTATATAGGAAAGACACATATAGGATAGATGAAAGAGCTGCACACCCTGAAAATGGATAATGTGGAAAGGTTTTCCCAACTGGGGATTTAAAACAACAATGTAACAGGGTCAAAAATAGAATAAATTATGTTTAGAGAGTAGTTTATTTAGAGATTTGTCCAATGTTGTGGTATAGTTAAATACAATATATAAAATATGAAATCTGGTCTGGTGGTACAATACATGTTCCACAATGCAATAAACAAACACAATTATGCACATCGTTACATTAGATGATGTAACACGTTTCAAACTGTCTGCGGTCTCTTCAGGGGGATAATTGGCTCTAAAAAATACATTACATATATTCATATTTAAAGAAGCATATCATCATACATCACATTGAATAAGCCATGGTGGTATATTTACCGCCAAGGAGTGGAATGAGTATTCTAATGACCAGAAATAGTAAAAGCCACTGAGAGATTCGGAGGGCTTGATGGCTGCCTCCCCCCCAGGACAGAGGAGCCCACCCGGAGGGGCTTGCAAGGAGTCACACTGTAGATGCCCTCCGAGGGATGGAGGAGCTGGCGCCTGCAATAAGTACCCAAATAATAGCCATATGTTAATTAGGAGTAATTAGAGTTAGCTCATAGCACATCTGCTGAGTGTCAGTTTGACTATAAATGTTTCTAAGTATATACATAGGGACTACATAGGGACTAACGGCAATTATGAGTTGCCAATATAAGACATCCGTCAAGGCATAATTTTACGTCCCATACATGTGACTAACCAACATTCAATAATAATTGATTCGAATATTATGATATTATAATGGTAATATGATAATGCAGAAAATGTGTTTGAGATTCATTGAAAATAATATTAAATAATAATATGTATAAGTCTTATAAGTGTGTGATTTTAAAAGAGGTGTGTCAGAATGTTAATACTGAAATAAAACAGTATTGTATTTATGAAATGATGCAAATCTTGGTTTTGGGAGATTTACCTTTTTCCATAAATATCAACAAGAAATTCAAGTTTGTTTACCTGTGTTATTTTGAAGACAAGTGACACAAATGATATGCTTAAAAATATATATTTATGAACTAAAAAAAAAAAAAATCTCTACACAATCTCTTATAACAAAATACCACATTTCAATTCTTAAATGATATTTATACATTTTAGACCTGGTAACTTAATAAATATCTTTCCGTGGTTTCACAGGCTTGTATAGACAATTGTGTTTACCTTAATCCCGGTGTGATATCTTCTCAAAACTAACAGACCTTCTAATTACACTTTAAAATGCACAAACAAAATGTTATATTGTGCACAGCTTGATAATTTGATCAAGACTTATTTTCTTAGATTTAGAATGAATCAATGGTTTAACACATACTATACCCAATCCAATTCTAATGAAACGTTTTTTTCATGCCGAAAAATGATCGTGTGTACGCGGCATAAGACTTTGAAGTCAGCTTTGTGAGATATAACAATATATGTATCTTTCTTGTTTTAGAAGCAAAACAAATTCATACTGCAGTTAGAATTTACTTCACTCCAAAACTGAACTAACAATAGATTGGTTTAGTCAAGCATATGCTCGACCAAACTTCAATTACCTAAAAAGGTAAAATAAAAAGAATAATACTTTAACAGGACTTTAAGAATTCTGTAATTTTGAGAAGCTTCAGTTATGAGTCCCACAGGACTCCTTTGAACCTCCTACATCTGTGTTTCAAGATCTCCCAGTCTCCATCCAAATTCCTTCTGAGATCTTCCTGCCTGAGAGATAGCGAGAGCTTCCTTTTAGCCTCCTTTCTCTGAATCTCCCTTCTGCTATGAGTAGCTACTTTTATTCCACTCAAAAAGTGGGTGTGCGTCCTTACTATGTAATTGATGATGTCATATGACAATATGTTTTTGTATGTTACCATGACAACAAAGTATGTGGCCATCTTGAATAATCACTATTTTCCCCTCTAGGGTCAGTGTTGTATAAGAAATTAATTCTAATGTTATTTTCATGACATTCTGCCCTTGGCTTGGTAAGACACCAATAATTGCCAAAAACTGTCAAACATGTGTCAATTTTCTCCAGAGACTAGCTCTAATTTATAATATATGTTTGTGATAAGATATACCCACACAATTAGTTAAGGGTTGTTAAATTCCTTGAAACTCCAATCACTGGAATTTAACTCTAAGACCTCGTACACACGAGCGGATATGTCCGCTGAAAACGGTCCGATGGACCGTTTCAGCAGACATCTCCGATCGTGTGTATGGGCTAGCGGACAGATTTGTCCATCGGACAAATTTCAAAGCATGCTTTGAAATTTGTCCGCTACAAACCTGTCCGTCGGATATGTCCGCTGGTTAGTACGGGAAACCAGCGGACATATCCTCCCGCACATGCGTCGTATCCTGTGAATGGATCCGACGCATGCGCGCGGAAGTGTTTACTTCCTGGTGCGCGTCACCGCCGCGTCACCGCCACGTCAGCGCACCGTCCGCTGGATTTGATCCGATGGTGTGTAAACGCCATCGGACCAAACTCCAGATCGGACATATCCGATGGAAACGGTCCGCGGACCGTTTTCATCGGATATGTCCGATCATGTGTACAAGGCCTGAGCCTCAATACAGCTTCTAATACTTTCAAACTTTTCATTGGATCTACATTTGTAACCCTTATTTTGATTTTATATATATATATATATATATATATATATATATATATATATATATATATATTAAATATTTTTATTAATATTGAAACAGATACATTATAAACATATTATGAAAGACATTTTTAAATATTTTATTTAATATATGTGACATTATTCGCTTAATTATGCATATAAGTATTTCAATGTAATAATACTACATAACTGGTTAATATATTACTTGTACTTGAGTAATATTATAATATGTTTAATTTGGTCGTATTTGAATAAGCCCCTTTTGTTTCGTTCATGCAAATACAATTTATGTGAGCTCATGTGAAACAAGAGCTTCTTACCATTTTCCTATCTTGTTTATTTTACCAACTGTTTAAACCTTTGAATTATAACCTGGGGAGATGGTACACTTTTCAAAGACGATGTTGCATACACACCATCGTTTTTTTTTCACAAAATTCAAGCATGTTTTTTTGGTCGTTTTTTTGAAGACATAAAACAACGTTTTGCCCACACACGATCATTTTAAATGAAGTTTTTTAAAACGTCGTTTTTTTCCTCACATAAAGTGATCGTGTGTACGGGGCATTACAGTCTCCTTGTGAAAGTTCTTGTAACAATGTCTATTCATGAGCTATGAACTTAGCTTCAACTTTAGAGGGAAAATGGCTTCCCTCATGTTCTTATGAAAAATATACAATACACAGGCTATATATATATATATATATATATATATATATATATATATATATATATATATTTATTTAACCCCAATAGTTCTGACAGGTGCAATGTGTGAGTATAGGGGACTGACAGTTAGGCAGGGCCGGACTGGCCCACCGGGAGACTGGGAAAAATTCCGGTGGGCCGGCTGCCTGGCTGCTTCTGGAGGCCGGTGTGAGGGCAGCGGCGCCCGGAAGAAACATGGCTGCGGCTGGGCCGGCCGACATACAAATGTATGTTTCGATTTGGCAGATTTCCGTTCTCTTAGCCCAGCCCCTCCTATGTGTCTGTGTCATTTCCTGTGTGCGCCGCCGTTTTGTGTCCACGGGTTTGCGGCTGGCGCACATCCAGCCCTGCTTGCGGCAGGTCGCATGCGTCTGTCTATTGGTCACCCCGGAAGGTTCTATTTCCCCTCCGCAGGTGAGTGTGTTGGGCTGTGGCAGTGAATGGCCTTTTTTGATCCGTACCTTTGCTCACCTGATTCTCTGATCGCGGATCGTGCTGGGCATGCGTGATTTGCCATGCGGGGGGGAGGTGGGGGTTAGTGAATGCATACAGCTGCTTTTGCAGCTAGAATGGCCTATCATGGGCATTTTTTTATGGATAATGTTGCTATATATGTGGGCGTGTCCCCTCCATCATGTAGCCTCTGACCTCCTGCCCCCCCTCCCTGACTTCTGCAACCTCTGACCTCCTGCCCCCCCTCCGCAGCCTCTGACCTCCTGCCCCCCCTCCACAGCCTCTGACCTCCTGCCCCCCCTCCGCAGCCTCTGACCTCCTGCCCCCCCTCCGCAGCCTCTGACCTCCTGTCCCCCCCTCCGCAGCCTCTGACCTCCTGTCCCCCCCTCCGCAGCCTCTGACCTCCTGTCCCCCCCTCTGCAGCCTCTGACCTCCTGTCCTCCCCTCTGCAGCCTCTGACCTCCTGTCCCCCCCTCTGCAGCCTCTGACCTCCTGTCTCCCCCTCTGCAGCCTCTGACCTCCTGTCCCCCCCTCTGCAGCCTCTGACCTCCTGTCCCCCCCTCCGCAGCCTCTGACCTCCCCCTGTACTGTCCGCAGCCTCTGACCTCCCCTGTACCGTCCGCAGCCTCTGACCTCCCCCTGTACCGTCCGCAGTCTCTGACCTCCCCCTGTACTGTCCGCAGCCTCTGACCTCCCCCTGTACCGTCCGCAGCCTCTGACCTCCCCATGTACCGTCCGCAGCCTCTGACCTCCCCCTGTACCGTCCGCAGCCTCTGACCATCTCTTGTCTTATATCAGGTCTGGAGAGGAGTCAAGAGTGGGAGTGCTGCCAGGATAAGGGTCATAGGAGAAGTCAGACATGTATGGACTGTGGAGAGGATACCATGAGATAAAACCAGAGCCACCAAGCTGGAGGAGACTGACTGAGCCCCGCACGGTGCACCTGAGAGGAGGTCAGTGACAGCACTGCCAGGCCAGTCTTAGGAGTGGTCAATACAATATTGTAAGGGGGCACTGATCTAAAGGTTTCCCCCCTTATATCAGTAAACCCCCTTACCTTAGTGTTCACTTTCGGCGTTAGGTGGTCTCTGGTCACCAGAGTTCTCCCCACATTCCCAGAGTTCCCCTTTACATCATAGTCTGCAGGATTCAACCTTACAGTGCAAGGGGGCACTCTGATGTAAAGGCGAATGCAGTGGATTCTGATTTAAGTTGGGTCTCTGGTCACCAGTGCCCCCCTTTATATCAAAGTTCGACCCCTTTCACACTGAGACGCTTTGCAGGCACTATAAGGCTAAAGATAGCACCTGCATATCGCCATGAAAGAGCCGCTCCTCACACTCCTCCACCGCTCCTGCCCATTAAAATGAATGGTCACCGCAGCTATACCGCCGGCAAAGCGCATGATGTTATGGCTGGTATAAAAATGTTATGGGGCTGGTATGAAATTATTTCCAGGGCTGGTTTTCATTCCCAGTCCGGCCCTGCAGTTAGGACAGTCAGAATGTGTTCTGTGTGCTATATAATATAAGTTAAATAATTCATTACGTAATAATTACAGATATTAAAACAATTCATGGAGTGCATGATGTCCACCGACTGAATGCTGGCGTGATATGAGAAAAACAACTAGCAACAAAAAATGAAACAAAAGTGTGGATAAAAGAAAAAAAGTGTAGCGCCAAAACTATATAGATGTAGGAAAAACCATAAATGGCCAGGGTGATGTAGCTACCAGCCAAAATATAGTAAGACCTAAGGTGCAGCCTTCGTGAAGAAGATCATAGACTATAGGCTATGAAACTCCAGCTGTTGAGCTGGGTGAAACAAATAACAATATTCAAAAACACAAACTGAAGGTAATGTGAAAAGTGTTGCAACAAAGTAAGTGCAGCTGAAAACAAATGCAAAAGGTCCTGAAAACAGCAAAAACAAGGGGGGAGGGGGAATAGGTGTGGGTTTGAGGATGTTGATATTCCAGTTTCCCCAAAACAGACTGATTGTTCATTCAGTTTGAAACACCTCATCCATATACATTGGCAATCCTTTCCCTCAGAAACAGGTCATCTTCCCAGGACATTCCTTGGCATATATATATATTAAGGTACTCTTACCGACTTTTGTTGACCCACGGCTCACCGTATGGTGGGTAGGTCTTCAAAGCTTGTATAGGCTAGCCGCCCTCCGATCATCCCAATGGATAAATCGATGTCCCAGGTTGTGATGCTGTAGGCAGATCCCAAAAGGAGAGCAGGTATCGCTGGCCTCAGGAACGTCAGACAGAACAGTGAAGATGTGAGACTCCGTATTTCATGGAAGATATGAAAAAAAGGGGGCGAGAACACCTCCTCATCGTGTAGAAATTTATTAAAAGTTGATCAAAAAGTATTGATACAGCAAAGAGATCTGCAAATCTCATTAAAAATTCCAAGCAAGGATAAGGTCCATGTACCAAAATATAAAAGCAAAAAAACCCCAAAAGATAAAAAGTTCCACACTGCACATCAAGGAAACCACAGCAAGCAAAAATCTTGGTAGTAACGCAATAGTGGTGATAAGAGTCCAGTTAACCGACCGGTTTCGTCTTCACAGACATCTACTGGGTTATGGAACTAAACCCCATCATCACCTGCGCCATTAAATAGCCCCCTGATTGCCATACCTGTGATCAACACCTGTTCACACAACGTCCATCAGGCATACGTCTCACTGCTGTTGCTTCCTCCCCTGTGTTCCATCCAACAGGAAATGGAAAAACAGGAAACACAAATATGGAAGCCAATCACAGCCCTGTGAGCATTGTGAGTTCCTCCTCCCGTCCCTTGTGACTCCCTCTGTCCAATGTGAGGGTGCGGGACAATGACACCCCGCCTCGCTCATCCCGGCCAACCAGAGCCTCCAGCACAACACTGACAGCCCCTCAACACAGGAAGGCGGCGATGATGGAAGCGCAGATCACACAACGCTGCGGCATGCGTGTCATCCGACGCCTCAGCGTGATGGCGTATGCGCTCCATCTTGGTGTCTAATAGGGATTCATGGGCAAGGTGTTTTAGCTGTAGCCAAAAAACCCTATGGTGAGACGGCTATCCAACGGAGCTCAGAACTTGACTCTGGGGCCCTGGGCGTGTGTGAACAGGGGAAACCACAGATGTAATTCTTCGATAACAGTAAATAATGAATTAATGTTTCTATATAATACATCCAACAACTAGGCATGATGAAATAACATCAATATGGCAAAAAACATATTAGGTGTGGGTGGATATATAACCATTCAGCAGAGCTTCCACACTACCCAAAAATTCAAAAAAAAAAAATTCAAAAAAAAAAAAAAAAAAAAAAGGGGGGATATTGAAGATAATTCTATATAATACATCCAGCAATTATGCATGATGAATTGACATCAATAGGACAGAGAACAAGTCAGGTGTGGGTAGATAAAAAATCATGCCGCAGAGCTTCCCCACTACCCAAAAATTCAAAAAAGTTCTGAGCTCCGTTGGATAGCCGTCTCACCATAGGGTTTTTTGGCTACAGCTAAAACACCTTGCCCATGAATCCCTATTAGACACCAAGATGGAGCGCATACGCCATCACGCTGAGGCGTCGGATGACACGCATGCCGCAGCGTTGTGTGATCTGCGCTTCCATCATCGCCGCCTTCCTGTGTTGAGGGGCTGTCAGTGTTGTGCTGGAGGCTCTGGTTGGCCGGGATGAGCGAGGCGGGGTGTCTTTGTCCCGCACCCTCACATTGGACAGAGGGAGTCACAAGGGACGGGAGGAGGAACTCACAATGCTCACAGGGCTGTGATTGGCTTCCATATTTGTGTTTCCTGTTTTTTTCCATTTCCTGTTGGATGGAACACAGGGGAGGAAGCAACAGCAGTGAGACGTATGCCTGATGGACGTTGTGTGAACAGGTGTTGATCACAGGTATGGCAATCAGGGGGCTATTTAATGGCGCAGGTGATGATGGGGTTTAGTTCCATAACCCAGTAGATGTCTGTGAAGACGAAACCGGTCGGTTAACTGGACTCTTATCACCACTATTGCGTTACTACCAAGATTTTTGCTTGCTGTGGTTTCCTTGATGTGCAGTGTGGAACTTTTTATCTTTTGGGGTTTTTTTGCCTTTATATTTTGGTACATGGACCTTATCCTTGCTTGGAATTTTTAATGAGATTTGCAGATCTCTTTGCTGTATCAATACTTTTTGATCAACTTTTAATAAATTTCTACACGATGAGGAGGTGTTCTCGCCCTCTTTTTTTCATATCTTCCATGAAATACGGAGTCTCACATCTTCACTGTTCTGTCTGACGTTCCTGAGGCCAGCGATACCTGCTCTCCTTTTGGGATCTGCCTACAGCATCACAACCTGGGACATCGATTTATCCATTGGGATGATCGGAGGGCGGCTAGCCTATACAAGCTTTGAAGACCTACCCACCATACGGTGAGCCGTGGGTCAACAAAAGTCGGTAAGAGTACCTTAATATATATATATGCCAAGGAATGTCCTGGGAAGATGACCTGTTTCTGAGGGAAAGGATTGCCAATGTATATGGATGAGGTGTTTCAAACTGAATGAACAATCAGTCTGTTTTGGGGAAACTGGAATATCAACATCCTCAAACCCACACCTATTCCCCCTCCCCCCTTGTTTTTGCTGTTTTCAGGACCTTTTGCATTTGTTTTCAGCTGCACTTACTTTGTTGCAACACTTTTCACATTACCTTCAGTTTGTGTATTTGAATATTGTTATTTGTTTCACCCAGCTCAACAGCTGGTGTTTCATAGCCTATAGTCTATGATCTTCTTCACGAAGGCTGCACCTTAGGTCTTACTGTATTTTGGCTGGTAGCTACATCACCCTGGCCATTTATGGTTTTTCCTACATCTATATAGTTTTGGCGCTACACTTTTTTTCTTTTTTCTATTACACTTTATCCACTGTGGTGTTGGCTGCCTATACACTATATATTTATACTATATATTTACACTGAATTGTTTAGCGCAATATATTTTAAACTTTTTTAAAAGTGTGGATATTAAGTTTCTAATAGTGTAGTTCATCCAGGGCTGGTGCAAGGAATGTTGACACCCTAACACCACCCCCATTGCCCTGCCCTTGCCACACATGTGACCTACCTGACCATTACACTGAACTACCTGATCCCTACACTGACCTACCTGACACATGCACTGACCCACCTACCTGACACATGCACTGACCTACCTGCACTACTCACCCCCACATACAGCTCAATGTAAATCAGGTTGGATCCATCCTTCTACTTACCTCTGCTCTTCATGGCTTCATCGACCATCACATCAGGGCTCTCCTCAGCACTAGGAGGGTAGCATTTCTTAGGAGTCCCCACCAGCACCAATCAGCCGTTCCACAGTGTCCCAGCCAGGGCCGTGCCATGGCTCCAGCTGCTGTCAAAGTCGGTGAGCCAATGAGGAGAGGGAGGGGGCAGGGCCGAGCCACGGCTCCATGTCTGAATGGACACACAGCACTGCGGGTTGGGTGCACCCGTAGAATAACTGGAGGGTGGCGGGAGGGGAGGGACATCCCCTCTTGCCTCCCGTAAGAATGATCAAGTGGTGGAACAGCCGCTTTGATTGTTCTTTTGGTGTAAGGAATCGTCAGCTGAAAAAGCTGATATCTGAATGATGCCTGTAGCTGCACAAAGTCAAGGACATAATATGACTGCCAGCGGGTGGGAATTGGTTATTACAGAGTATTGCAGGGTATTGCGGAGTTATTCCTTGGTATTGCGGAGTATTGCTGGGTATTGCAGGATATTGCGGAGTATTGCAGGGTATTGCAGAGTATTGCTGGGTATTGCAGGGTATTGTGGAGTATTGCAGAGTATTGCACAGTATGACAGAGTTTTGCAGAGTATTGCACAGTATGGGCAGGGTATTGTAGAGTATTGCAAGGTATTGCAGAGTATTGCTGGATATTGCAGGAGAATTGCAGAGTATTGAAGTGTATTGCAGAGTATTGAAGTGTATTGCAGAGTATTGCAGGGTATTGCAGGGTATTGCAGGGTATTTCAGAGTATTTCAGGGTATTGCGGAGTATTGCAGGTTATTGTGGAGTACTGCAGGTTATTGTGGAGTACTGCAGAGTATTGCAGGGTATTGCCAAGTATTGCAGAGTATTGCGGAGTATTGCAGGGCGTTGTGGAATATTTCAGGGTATTGCAGAGTATTGCAGGGTATTGCAGGGTATTGCTGGGTATTGCTGAGTATTGCAGGGTATTGCAGAGTATTGCAGGGTATTGCGGAGTATTGCAGGGTATTGCCGAGTATTGCAGGGTATTGCCAAGTATTGCAGGATATTGCACAGTATGGCAGGGTATTGCAGAGTATTGCACAGTATGGCAGGGTATTGCAGTGTATTGTACAGTATGGGCAGGGTATTGCAGAGTATTGCACAGTATGGGCAGGGATGGCTGAGCATGGATGGATGGATGGCTGGATCTGTGACTGCAATTGTCACAGATCCAGCCCACAGTGCTCTCTCTCTCCCCCTTTCCTCTCACACTGTACCGATCGGTACAGAGAGGGGAGAGAGGAACCAGCGTCTTCACATGACGCCGGTTTGTTTACAAGTGATCGCTCCATCATTGGATGGAGCGATCACGTGGTAAACAGCCGCTATTAGCTGCATTTTACTGTGATCCGTGATGCACCGGGTCCTCTGGACTCGGCGGTCACGGAGACTTCTGTGTGCGTGCCCCAGGGGGCACGATTCTGGGAGGACGTTATATAACGTCCTCCTAGAGTTAAGGAACCACCCTGCCGCCGTTATTCTGCGGTGGTTAAGTGGTTAAGGTGGACATACACCCTTCTCACTCACTTTGCAAAAAAAGTACTCACCCACCCCTCCTTTCACACATTTGCAGATTTTTTTTTAATTCATTGTCAATACCTTTTTTAATCCAAGCATGGCCCACTTTTGGTATTCTCATCTAGGCAAAAATGACGTACCCCAGCTGCCCCATACACACAATCTGACTTTTTGACAACCGACGCATGTGTTTTATCAGACAATCCGACTCTCTGTATGCTCCATCGGACAATTTGTTTTTTTCAACGGACAAATGTGAATGCTCTCAATCCTTCCGACAACAAATGTCCGATGGAGGATCATCAGATCGTGTGTACACATGTCCATCGGACTAAAATCGGAAGTTCAAACGAACATGCTCAGAACCAATGCTAAACATCAGACAACAATGCCAGAAGTTGCCCAAAGCGTGGTGGTAAAGGGCTGAAAAACCATGTGATTTGGTGAATGTTGGCTGAAAATGTTCTGGTGGGTGTATGCAGAACAAGTTCACGGCCAATGTCCTTTGGACCAAAATCCATGGAAAAGTCAGATGGAAGTCCGATCGTGTGTATGATGCTTAAGTTTGACTCGAATATCAGGTGTTCTTTGAATATTGAACATTATGGGGCGTTTGCAGACAAATTTGAGCACTGCGGAACGCCCTATAATGCACGGCGAGATCAGTGCCTGGCTGTGCCACCCACTTGCAGTATATATACTGTGGGCAGTTTGGCAAAGAGGTACAGGGGACATAATAAAACCTAATGCCGCATACACATGGCCGTTTTTAATGTCATGAAAACAAAGTTTTTCTCTACGTGATTCTTGTCAAGCCTGCCTTCTATACACACGATTGTGAAAAAAAATGCTCGAGCAAAGCGCGGTGACGTACAGCACGTACGACGGCACTATAAAGGGGAAGTTCCATTCGATTGGTGACGCCCTTTGGGCTAATTATAAAAATGTTCCTTCTCATAACCTGCTTCTGAGCAAGCACATTTTTTTCCCCGTCGTTAAAGCCTACACACGACCGTTTTTAATGTGAAAAACGAAGAGAAAAAACAGAGCATTGTTCTAAATTTTGAATGCCCATTTTTCACGCCGAGAAAAAAGCTTTGGAGCCTACACAGTCATTTTTAACCACTTAAGGACTGCTGCACGACGATATATGTCGACAGAATGGCACGGGTGGGCACATGGGCGTACATGTACGTCCCCGCCTTCCCGCAGGAGGGGGGTCCGTGGGCAGGACATTTCAGTGCGCGCCTGATAGAAAGTTGCTGCAGTTGCAGTGTCCTGACAGATGAGACAGATGTCTGGTGAAGCCTGTGCCCAGAATCTTATCAGATTATTGGAAGACAGAAGCTGGGCTCAGGCTGCAGACACAGAACACCCCTTGTTCAGTCTGGTTCATCTGTACAAGACTCTGCAGGAGATAAGAAGTGTGTGTGCTGAGAACAGGGAAGTGTTCTGTGTCTCAATCTCAATTGCACTGTTTATGCTTTCTGTTTCTCTCCTGAGCTCTCTGTCCACCCCTATTCATCCTGAACTCTGCACCCTATTCATCCTGAACTCTGCAATCCCCCCATCCACCCCCCATACCATCCTGCAATCCCCCCATCCAATTATGTGATCTCCGTGTCTACCCCTCATTCCATAATACAATCTCCCTGTCCATCCCTTCCTGAAATCTCCCTGTCCATCCCTTCCTGCAATCCTGCAATCTCCCTGTCCATGCCATCCATCCCTTCCTGTGATCTCCCTGTCCACCCCCCATCCCTTCCTGCGATCTCCCTGTCCATCCCTCCATCCCTTCCTGCGATCTCCCTGTCTATCCCATCCATCACCCCCATCCCTTCCTGCGATCTCCCTGTCCATCCCCCCATCCCTTCCTGCGATCTCCCTGTCCATCCCCCCATCCCTTCCTGCATACTCCCTGTCCATCCCATCCATTCCTTCCTGCAATCTCCCTGTCCATCCCATCCATTCGTTCCTGCGATCTCCCTGTCCACCCCCCATCCCGTCCTGCGATCACCCTGTCCATCCCATCCATCCCCCATCTCTTCCTGCGATCTCCCTGTTCATCCCCACATCCCTTCCTGCGATCTCCCTGTTCATCCCTCCCATCCCTTCCTGCAATCTCCCTGTCCATCCCCCCATCCCTTCCTGCAAACTCCCTGTTCATCCCCCCCATCCTTTCCTGCAATCTCCTTGTTCATCCCCCCATTCCTTCCTGCAATCTTCCTGTCCACCACCAATGCCATCCTGAGGTCTCTCTGGACATGTGGCCCCATTCAGTGCGCTCTGTGTCTTCAGAGGTCAGGATGTATGCAAAAACATAAGAGAGTTTCATAGTCCAACTGTATTCAACTAGATTACATTCTTCCATCAAACTTTAAGCAAAATACTTAATTTGTCTAAGCAACACACTGAAAAGGCAGACTTTTGTTCAATTGATATATATCTTAATCTCGTAATTTCTAATAATTAATATCATAATTTATTTTTGCCATATTTCTCATGAATAAAAAAGGAACAGGCTATTTAAACAGTGCAGCATTGGGAAGTGAGCCAGCATCATATGTGGTCAGGTATGGGTCATGTGTTGTCGGGTATGGTCATGTGTGTCGGATATGGTCATACATAGCTCCCAACTGTCCCTGATTTGAAGCAATGTCCTTCTGTCCCTCTTTACCCCTCATGCCAATAAAAAGGAATAGTAATGGTAAAAAAAAGTCCCTTGTGGATTTAATTAATCTTATTTGGGGTTAATTCTCCTTTAAGGGGGTGTGGCAAGGGGGCGTGTCCTATGCCTACATACATTTGCTAGTAGGTGTCCTTCATTCCCATCTCAAAATGTTGGGAAGTATGGTTTAACCCCTTGATCTCCCCCCCCCCCCAGTAAACCCTTTCACACCCTATCGCCAGTGTCACTAAGCGATCATTTTTTTGATCTCTGTATTAGTGTCGCTGGTGCTGCTAGGTAGCCGCCAGGTTTTTATAGCGTCAGGTACCCCCATATATTTTCAAATAAATATTTTCATACCGCCGGCATGCAGGGATTGATTGAGAAAAGCCGCGGGATTACAGAACTGTTTATCTGCTGTTACAGCTGACTTTGCATTGCCACCGCTCTGCTCGTGGTTACACACAACCCCGTCTCCTTACCCTGCACCTGTATCATATAGACAGAACACGTCCCACCATTGGACTGGCATTTTGTCAATCTGATACATGCACGGGGTTAGGAGGCAGGGCTGTGTGTAACCACGAGCGGAGCGGTGGCAATGCAAAGTCAGCTGTAACAGCAGTTAAACAGCTCTGTAATTCTGCATTTTTTATCTTTCCCGGGGTGATCGATGGGAGAACGGCTCCCGTTCAATCCCTGCATGCAGGCGGTATCCGCGACCCCCCACTCCCCGGGCTGCAGTTAATATGCAAATGAAACAAATAACTGTGTCTCATGGATGCATGATATTAGTACTGTTGAGATACCAAAAGAAACAGAGTAAAATTTTCCAATTCTGAACAGCCCTCCTCAGTGTTGTTTGTTGTCAAGTGAATGAGCTAGAAATACTGCATTGTGAAATCAAAGAATGATTTAATAAAACTGTATTCACATCTGAACGTGAGCGTTTACAGGTGATTTTGGACCTTTTTTTGTGAATTTTCTTGATTTTTTTAGGCAAATTCAGGCTTGAGCATTTTTATTCAATCTGATACAGGCATGGGGTCAGGAGGCAGGGCTGTGTGTAACCATGAGCGGAGCGGTGGCAATTGCAATGTAAAGTCAGCTGTAACAGCAGGCTATCGGCTCTGTAATCCTGCGGCTTTTCTCTTGCCCGGGGTGATCGCTGGGAGAACGACTCCCGATCAATCCCTGCATGCCGGCGGTACCCGCGCTCCCCCCCCCACTCCCAGCTCCTCTTACCCTAGGGCGATATTCTGCACAGGTGAGCAGAGGCTACAATGGTGGGCACAGGGAGTAAAGGCAGAAATAATGGGCACAGTGAGCAGAGGCCACAATGGTGGGCACAGTGAGCAGAGGCCGTAATGGTGGGCACAGTGAGCAGAGGCCACAATGATGGGCACAGTAAGCAGAGGCTGCAATGGTGGGCACAGTGAGCAGAGGCTACAATGATGGGCACAGGTGTGCAGGGGCGGACTGACCATTGAGGAACTCGGGCACTGCCCGAGGGCCCCATGCCACTAGGGGGCCCCATCAGGGTTGCCAGGCTCATTAAAACCAGGGACAGTATGTAAAAATCTGTGTTTTATTTACATCTGTCCCTGATATGTCCAAAACCTATATGCTTTTGATGTGAAAATCCCGAGATTTTTCCTTCCCCTGCCTCTGTACTGCCACCTGGCTTGGTGGCCATCTGTAAGCCCGGGAGCCCCATAATCTTCTATTGCCCGGGGGCCCCATAAGTTGTCAGTCCGCCCCTGCAGGTGTGGCTGCACTGATAAAGTTTGTAACTTAATTCTGCATAAAACATGTAAGTGTAATTTCATTAGATAGTTTATGAGGGCGTGTTTAGGGGCGGAATTAGGGGTGGTGCAGGGTAGGGATTGGTTGGGTCAACTGGTGGCGAGTAACCCTTACCGCCTGGCTAGTAGCTCAGGACTTGAGTTAACCCTTTCACCAGTGATCACAGTATAAGTGTTACGTGTGACGCTGGTTGGTTAGTTTGCTTTTTATAGCATCAGGGCACCTGCTGTATATAACCCAATAAAGGTTTAACATCCTGATCACCCGGCGGTTGATATCAATTACATTTTAACGTCAGTCAGGGTCTGCGTCGCCCCAGGCAGCATCAGGTGAGTGCCAGTAAGACTAATACCCACGCGCAAAGCATACACCTCCCTTAGTGGTATAGTATTTAAACAGATCAATATCTGATCTGATCAGATCTATACTAGCGTACCCAGCAGTTTAGGGTTCCAAAAAATGCATTGTTAGCGGGATCAGCCCAGATACCTGCTAGCACCTGCGTTTTTCCCCTCCGCCCAGCCCACCCCACCCAAGTGCAGTATCGATCGATCACTGTCACTTACAAAACACAACACACACAACTGCAGCATTCGAAGAGACAGGCCTGATCCCTGTGATCGCTAAAAGGTTTTTTTTGTAGCGTTTTCTACATTTGCTGACAGGTCAGGTGCTTATTTACCTGTGCCAAAGCGAATGTACACTAGTAAAGAGGCCTACGAGTTTCTGAGCATGACAGATAGTGAAGAGGAGTTCATGCATCTGTCAGATTCTGGCTCAGAATACAACCCTGTAGAAGACAGCGGCTCCATGTCAGATAGCTCTGATGACGAAGAAGAAGAGGTCCCTGCTAAGGGCAGGCGTACCCGACCCCATTCTGCTGTTGTTGAGGTGCAAGAACCGCAGGACCCTCGTATGGAGCAGAGAGCCAATACTAGCGCCACTATCCCTTCTGGTTAACTGGCAAGCACCACCTGGTCGTTCATCCAGCACTGCAGTATCACGTGGAGACGTGGCGAGTCCCATAAGTGCAGTTCAAGCTGGCGAGGTGGCAAGCACAAGTAGTGTCCCGCTGCCACCAAGAAGAAGACGAAGACAGGCCCATTGTGTCCATAGTGCCCTTCCTGCTGCATTCGCCAATCCTGATTGGGTCCTCACCACTTCTGCAGCACCCATTCTCCCCCATTCTCTGGCCAACCCGGTATTCAGGTGGAAACAGCTGATTTTACACCACTTGATTTTTTTCGCTGTTTTTAATGGAAGATCTCTATAGATTTATCCTGGACCAGAGTAATTTATATGCTGGTAATTTTATTGCCGCTAATCCCCAGTCCGCCCTTGCCAGACAATGGAAACCACTTACGGTTTCCGAATTTAAGACCTTTTTGGGCTGTTGCCTCAACATGGGCATACATAAATTTCTGAAGTTGCGGACATATTGGTCCACACGTCCACATGACCATATGCCCGTGTTCTTTGCTTCCATGGCCAGGTACCGATGCGAGGCGATCTTGCGGTTTATGCAATTTAACGACAATGAACTTTGTCGTCCACGTGGAGACCCTGAATACAACCGTCTCTACAAAATTCGGCCCCTCATAAACCACTTCAACAAATGTTTTGCAGCCTTGTTTACTCCCGATCAAGTTGTCTGCGTTAATGAGTCCCTAATTTTCTGCCCGCTTGTCTTTTAAACAGTACCTTCCCAGCAAGCATGCCAGATACGGGGTCAAGCTCTATAAGCTTTGTGACAGGGCAACAGGCTATACATAGAGCTTTAGGGTTTATGAGGGAAAAGATAGTCAGGTAGAGCCGGAGGACTGCCCAGAATACATAGGGAGTGCTGGCAAGATTGTGTGGCACTTAAGATACTGGTGTGGTTGCCATTTTTGTTGTCTTCACAGTGTACACACGACACAGTGTACACACGACCGAGAAACTCGTCGGGCTAAACTCATCGTTCCGCCTGTCGAGGTTCCCGTTCAGCTGTCGAAAAGCTCATCGAGCCAAATTTCCCCATAGAATAACGAGAAAATAGAGAGCATGCTCTCTTTTTGGCTCGACGAGCTTCCTGACGGGATGCTCGGCGAAAAGTGTACACACGACCGGTTTTCTCGGCAGAATACTTCCCCTATCGAGGTTCTCGCTGGATTCTGCCGAGAAACTCGGTCGTGTGTACGGGGCCTGACAGTTAGCGTTTCAAGCCTGACGTGACTTTTTTTAACTGACAAAACCTATAAAAATTTACTGACAAGGCACATTCTGAAACAACCTGAAACATGACAAACTATTAAAAACTAAGGCAACCAACATTTGAACAGTATGTAAACATTGACAATACCATAACAAGTAATCTGCTTTGCTTTACAATTAAGCCAATTAGGCACAATTAGAATGCATTAAGGTGTATTAAGGTAAAAACCTTCTACCTTCACAATCACAATAAATATGCAAGAGACACTAGTAAAAATGTGAGTCTAATTAAAATAACTTCAAGGTAATAAAAATCTGAGCAGTCAAAATTACACTATACCTTCCTATTAAAATAACTCATGACTATTGATTTGACCTGGCACAAAGAGAAATAGGGAACATTTTAAAAGTGCAATTTTATTGCTTATGGAATAATGCTTTAAATTAGAGAAAACTTTAAAGTCCTTTGCACTCATGATAACAGGTTTAATACTAATAAAAAGCGGCCATGGTTACAATCCCATAGTTGTAATTTCCATCTATTCACTGCACACAGACTATTGTCATTATGTGTAGAGATGAAGAGTAATTCATTACATTTTTCAAAGTAAGCTTATTTTCTTTTCTACTAAGCTAATAAACATACATAGTGAGTAAAAGACTGCACGTGACCTTAACATCGCCTTAACATATTATGCAATCAATCTTCTTTCACCTCAGTGTGAATGTGGAATTTTCTTAAGCTGCTAGGTAATCTTCATTCTGACCCCATCTGATGCTGTGATTCTGTGACTACATGTATATCAGCATGTGATGAACATTTACAAATGTGGACAAATTTGTTGGTACCCTTATGCCGCGTACACACGGTCGATTTTTGCGATGAAAAGTATATAAACAGTAAAATAGGGAGGACAGACCATATTGGCCCCATAAAGAATGAGGAAGGGAATCTGGTTACAAAGCATGGTGAGATGGCGAACATATTGAGCTTATTCTTCTTCTCAGTCTTCACGGGGGAATTGGGTGGCTTCAGTAACTAAAACTGCAGTATTTATCCTCATGATACATCACATGAAGCACCCTCATGGCTAACAGAAGACAGAATTAGAAATAGACTTGAAAAACATAACATTAATAAGTTACTGAAACCAAATAGCTTGCACCCGAAGGTCCTTATGGACTCAGTCAAGTAATTGCCAGACCATTGTTCCTACTGACTGGAATGGTACCAGCTGATTGGAGAAAAGCCAATGTAGCACCAATATTTAAAAAAGGACCAAAATACATCCCTGGGAACTACAGAACAGTTAGCCTACCATCAATAGTATGCAAGCTCTTGGAGGGGATGATAAGGGACTATATACACAAGATTTTAATAATGAAAACTGTATCATTAGCAGTAATCAGCATAGATTCATGAAGAATCGTTCTTGCCAAGCCAATCAATTTACCTTCTATGAGGAGGTAAGCTTCCATCTAGATAAATGGAGGCCCGTAGATGTGGTGTATCTGAATTTTGCAAAAGCATTTGATACAGTTCCCCAAAAACGTTTACTGTACAAAATTAGTGAGCCATAGGGTGAGTACATGGATTGAAAACTGTCTAGAGGGTAGTGAAAAATGGGAAGTACTCAGAATGGTCAGGGGTGGGTAATGGGGTCCCCTAGGGTTCTGTCCTGGGATCAATCCTATTTCATTTGTTCATAAACTACATAGAGGATGGGGAAAACAGTTCAATCTCTGCATTTGCGGACGATACTAAGCTAAGCAGGGCAATAACTTCTCCACGGAATGTGGAAACCTTGCAAGTAGATCTGAACAAATTTATGGGGTGGGCAACAACATGGCCAATGAGGTTTAAAGTGAAAAAATGTAAAGTAATGCATTCGGGTGGCAAGAACCTCTGGGGGGGGGGGGGGGTCTAGGATGGAAAAGGTCCTGTGGGTCCTAGTAGATGATAGGCTCAGCAATGGCATGCAAATGCCAAGCTGCTGCAAACAAATCAAACAGAATATTGGCATGCATTTAAAAGTCAAGAGCTAAAGCAGTAATTCTCTTACTCCACAAGATTCTGGTCTCGCTGGACCTGGAGTATACTGTCCAGTTCTGGGCAGCAGTCCTCAGGAAGGATGTGCTGGAAATGGAGGGAGTATAGAGAAGGGCAACCAAACTAATAAAGGGACTGGAGGGCATTAGTTATGAAGTAAGGTTACAAGCACTGAACTTGTTCTCTCTGGAGAAGAGACGCTTCTCTCTGGAGAAGAGGGGATATTAATTTTCCTTGTCAATATATCTTTATTGAGGTGATAAAGAAATGTACAATTCAACAAAATAAAATAAGTTAATTACAGACACAGAATAATTTCTTGGTTTACATAAGTGGTAAGTTCACAACAGGTGAGTCTGGTGGCTTCAATGGACATATTAATAGTACAGATAAGGTTATAACTAAGAGACCAATTTTCTGGAGTTTATTTAAAGATGCTTTGTTTCTTCCAACCAGCCCAGATGGTTTTAGGGCTGTGGTTTAGGCAAGAGTCCTGATGCGTCAACGTAAGTGTTTCAACCAAAATCAACTTTATAACAATGCTAAGAACATGTATAATAACAAGGTTCATAGTCAGAGCCCAAGGTGGGGGGAGGAGGGTGGGGAGGAAAGCGGGGAGGGGAGAAAGGGGTGTCTGCAGGAGTGGTCCGGAATTGGCTGTCAATATCAAATATACGCTAAGCGGTAGACTGTTAAACAGGCTGGGCTACCATGGTAATAATACAATATCATTGATTTCATTGGGTATTGCATATTCATACCACGGTTTCCAGGTTCTTTCGAATCCAGCGGTCGCGTCCATGTCGATTGCCATCATTTTGGCGTGAGTCATAGCTAGGTTCATTCTGTTCGTTACTTCGTTAATTGATAGATTAGGGGTTTTCCATGCTTTTGCCAATGTTTGTTTCGCAGCTGTAAAGAGCTGTGTTAATAGTTTAAATTGTTTATGTGAGACATTTTTGGGTTTGAGGTTTAATAATGCGCTTTTGGGGTCCAATGGGATCCCCTTACCCGATAGTTGACTGATTATTGTGAAAATTTCTGAGCAGAATAACTGTGCTTTAGGGCACGACCACCAGATATGAAAGAATGTTCCTGGAGATGAGCAGCCCCTGAAACAATGTTCAGGGTAGTTTGGCACAAATTTCGCAATCCTAGTAGGAACTAGGTACCATCTAGTAAGAACTTTATAGTTAGTTTCACAAGCTAGTACATTTATTGAAGCAGATTTAGTGTTGGTCCATATTTGATTCCAGTCTTCTGGATCTAGTTCAATATCCAGGTCTAGTTCCCATTTGTTTACATAGGGGAGTTTCCCCGTAATAGAGTTAGTCAACAACTGGGAGTATATTGATGAGATCAAACCTCTAGAGGGAGGGGTGCTTTTGCAGAGCTTTTCAAAGGCAGATAGTCGGGGAGGGCTGGGGATGGAGTCTGCATAAGGTTTGAAAAAGTTTTTAATTTGGAGGTATCTAAATATTTCAGATTGTGGTATGTTATAGATTTCGCATATATCCGGAAAGGACCTAAAGGTAGAGGAATCCAAGAATTTATACAGGCATGTACAGTCCTTTTTCACCCATTCTTTAAAGGTGTTGGGGTAGATCCAAGCAGGGTAGAACGATGGATTTTTATAGAATGATAAGAGTGGAACATGGGAGGATAAAAGGGAGTTCTTTATCTTTAAATTGTCCCATAGGGAAAGAGAGTGCTTAAGAATGGGGTTATGGATATGTTTGCGTGATTTGGATGGGATCCACATAATGTTGGAAATCGGGATGGGGTCGCATTCCACCGCTTCAATCGAAACCCAGAGGGGAGGTTCCTTTGTTGTGTGGTACTTTACTAACGTGGCTAATTGTGCAGCTCTATAATAGTTCAAAAAGTTGGGTAGCCCCAGTCCTCCTTTAACTTTAGGGAGATGCAAGATTTGATGTTTTAATCTTGGTTTGGAGGAGCCCCACACAAAGTTGGAAACTCTTTTTTGTACAATCCTTAAGTAGTATGATGGGATTGGGGCTGGGAGAACTCTAAAGAGGTAAAGGAGTTTAGGCAGAATTGACATCTTGATTGCGTTAATTCTTCCAAGCCAAGATAAAGGTAAATGAGACCAGGATTTTAAATAATTCGATATCTCTTTTAGAAGGGTGGGGTAGTTGGCTGTAAATATCTCTGTGAAAGAAGCCGTAAGGCGGATTCCTAGGTATGGAATGTTTTTATCTGACCATTGAAAGGGAAGACCAGATTTAGCTGCATTAAGGTCTGAAGCTGAGAGTGATATATTGAGAGCCAAGCTCTTTTTGGTGTTTATAACTAGTCCTGAGAAAGACGCATAATGTTTTAGTAGGGACATTAGGTTTGGGCCTGTTACCTGAGGGGTCGCGAGAAAAAGGAGGATGTCATCGGCGAACATACATAGTTTATGCTTATGGCCCCCTACCTCTATACCTAAGATCTTGGGGTCTGACCTAATCTTATGCGCAAGTGGTTCTATGAGGAGGGCGAACAAAAGAGGGGAAAGCGGGCATCCCTGTCTTGTGCCTCTGCCAATGGAAAATGGGTCTGACTTGTAGCCTGCGTATTTGACGCATGCCTTCGGATTATTGTATAATTCCATTATCCATGTCATGAAGTTGGGTCCAAAGCCCCATTTTTGTAATGCATATTTTAGGTAAGACCAGGATATAGAGTCGAAAGCTTGTTTTATATCCAGTGACAGAAAGCACGCTGGGATGCCCCTTTTCTTAGCTATATGAGCTAGCAAGTACGCCCTTCTAATATTGTCACCTGCTTGTCGTTTTGGTATAAAGCCAACCTGGTCACGATGGACCAGTGAGCCTATTATTCTGTTTAGGCACACCGCCAAGATCTTACCAAGAAGTTTAATGTCCGTATTCAGCATTGAAATGGGACGAAAGTTTTCGCATGCGGTGTTATCGGTTTGTGGTTTTGGTATCATACAGATTGTGGCCATGAGTGATTCCTGTCGGAAGGATTTTCGGTTTAGCAAGTCATTAAAGGCCTCAGCTAGCCTTGGTGAGAGGAGTTCAGTGAATGTTTTGTAATATTTAGCAGTGAATCCGTCGGGTCCAGGTCTTTTATTTAGTTTAAGGTCCTTTATCGCGTTGCTTACTTCATTATGTGATACAGGTGATTCTAATTGCAATCTTTGGGAGTCCGACATTTGGGGTAGATGGAGTTGTGAATAAAAGGAGTCCGCCTCCTTTTCATTGATTACATTTGTATCCGAGTACAGTTTTTTCAGGTGGGAGCTAAATTTTTGTACGATTTTAAGGGGGTTGCTAGAAATGATGTTGTTAGCCAATTTCAGTTTAATGGGGGTATAGGATTTCTTAAAGAAATTTAATGATCTTGCTAAATAAGCCCCCGGCTTGTTGGCTTGTTTGTATAAGGTGTGTTTGGACCTGTTTAAACTTTTATTGGCTGATTCTGTAAGGAATAGGTCGTACTCTAAGCGAGCTTTGTCTAGGCGATCCTTAGTTCTGGGTGAATAATTGTCTTGGAAGTCTAAAAATGCTAGATTAAATTCTTTTTCCAATTTCATCGCCATTTGTTTCCTTTGTTTTTTGAGGATCCCTAATTGTCTCTGAATAGTCCCTCTTAGAACTGGCTTGTGGGCTTCCCAGAGTGTGAGGGCGGATATTTCAGGGCTCTCATTGTGGGTTAGATAGTCTCTAAGGCCTTGTACACACGATCGGACATATTCGATGAAAACGGTCCGTGGACCGTTTCCATCGGATATGTCCGATCTGGAGTTTGGTCCGATGGCGTGTACACACCATCGGATCAAATTCCCCGCCGGCGGACGGCGCGGTGACGTGGCGGTGACGTTGACGCCGCCACGTCACCGCACCAGGAAGTAAAACACTTCCGCACATGCGCCGAATCCATTCGGCGGCGGCGCGGCGGCGGTGCGGGGCGACATGTCTGCTGGTAAGTGTACTAACCAGCAGACATGTCGGGCGGACACATTCCCACCCGATAGATTTCAAAGCATGCTTTGAAATCTGTCGGGTGGACAAATCTGTCCGCTAGCCCATACACACGATCGGAGATGTCTGCTGAAACGGTCCATCGGACCGTTTTCAGCGGACATATCCGCTCGTGTGTACGAGGCCTTAAAGGTTGTTCTATTTCTAGACAGTGAGTGGGGTGGTTAAGTAATAGCTCAGGCATATACCAAGACCGGTCGTGCTTTTTTGGAATGGTTGAGGCAATAGTTGTAAGAACTGCGTTGTGGTCTGACCACGGAATAGGGACTATATTGGAGTGGAGGACTTCAGGCATCATTCCGGTTGTTAGGAATATGTGATCTATTCTACTAAATGATTGGTGCGGATTTGAAAAATAGGTGAAGTTGCGTTTTGTTGGGTTCATCTCCCTCCATGAGTCCACCAGGTTGTATTTTGAGAGGAGATTGGGAAGATTCCATTTAGGATGGCGTTTGTGTTGAATATAGGGGGACTTGTCTAAGAAAGGGAGAAGAACCTGGTTTGAGTCTCCGCAAATCAGAAGGGAGCCAAGTTTATGAGCATTTATGGTTTGAAGAAGGTGAGACATGAATGGCATAGGATTGAGGTTAGGGGCATAATATGAGACAATCGTAATTGCCGTGTCTAAAATATAGCCTGTTAAGATCAGGTATCTCCCCTCTGGGTCTCTGATTTCTGTGTTCAATGTGAAAGGAGTCGAGCGGTGGAAGGCTATAAGGGTGCCTCTTTTCTTTACTGTGGCGGATGCATTGTAAACTTGTGGATAAGCTGTGTGAAAGTACTTAGGGGTTGTGCTTGGGGTGAAATGAGTTTCCTGAAGGCAGACTATGTGGGCCTTTTTTGACTGGAAAAGCCTGAAAGCTTTTGATCGCTTCTGTGGTATGTTTAAGCCTTGAACATTGAGTGACAATAAGTTCAATGGTGCCATGGTAGCCAAACCGACAACTCAATCTTACCGTGCTTCCGCGTGTAGCAATTACCCGGACCACTCCGTGCAGACTGGATGGGGAGAAGGGCAGGAAAGGAGGTTTCAGGGGAAAAATAAAAGACAACAAAGGTTAGTGCAACAACAGTTAACAAATTGTAACAAACATATTTAGCATAAGTCCGTAATTGGGGATAAGGATCCCCACCAGGGAGAAGGGGGTCTCCATCAGATCCCCACATATTAAGTTGGGGGTCTGAGTTCAAATGGGGCACATGTTTTTCCAAGGGTCAGAGTGCCGCGTTCCGTAGTGTACAAAAAGGGGAGAGAAGAGCAATTGTAAGAGATGAGAGAATGCGCTTGACTATGTAGAATATTACAATATTAGCTGAGCAAGGGAGGGGGAAGCCTATCGTACCTGAGGTAAATGGTACTGCCTAATGGGGTATAGGGGTCTTGGGACAGGCGGGATCACCCAGGAGATATACCGGGAGGTTAGGTTGGGAGTGGGAGTGGAGTCTGGATTATTAGGGATAGATTAGAACAATAGGATTAAATCCATATTGCTGTCATCTATTGCGATAGCCAGAATGACTTGAGGGAGAGGGGGTGCAGTAGGCAACCGTTCGCTTAAAGAGAGTGGATTTAACAATTAAAGGAAGGTGGTCATGAATTTGTGCCGGTTAGGAGGGATTGGCGTGATAAACTATTTTTGCTTTCTCTGGATTTTACCAAAGTTTCAGAGTACAGAGCCATGGATGTGGTTCCAGAAAAGGAGGGAAGGGTATAGTTGGGTAGGCTACTATGGGGAATGTGTGATAAAAGGGTAGGGTGGTGGTTACAATATTATTACCTAGTGAATGGATTTGGGGTCGTTACCAGAAGAGGGGGGTCACCCTAAGGGTGGTACAAGCAGCTCAGATGCAAGTGACCAGAGTTCCAACCTAGAGAGAAAGGGAAAAATGGTTAATAATGTAAGTTGATCAGTCCATTGAGTCTTCTCGTTCAGGAGGATGTGACACGAATCTGCCTCGTTTGCTTGACTGATGGAAGTCTTCATTTTGGTCCTGCTGCGTAGCATGGTTGTTGGCTGAGGATGATGGCGATCTTCTGCGTGTGGATGATGTGGCAGAGGGTTGCTCAATTAATTTGAAGTCCACAAGGGCTTGGTGTAACTGGTCAGGTGACCTGCAGACTATCTTTGTCCCTTGCAGTGTAAAACGGAGGGAAAAAGGGAAACCCCATTGGTATTTAATGTTGCGTTGCTGTAACTCAATCAGGAGGGGCTTCATGGCTCTTCTCTTGTTAATTGTCTGTTGTGAGATGTCCGCAAAAATTTGGTAGTTGTAGTTTTGAAAAGTCAAGATGTTTTTTTCTCTTGCTGCCTGCAGTATTTGCTCTTTGGACCTATAGTAATGAAATTTGGTTATTATGTCCCTGGGGGGACCGTCAGCCTTTTTAGGGGTGAGAGCCCTATGAATCCTGTCCATTTCTAGGCGCTCTACAGGGATGCCTGGGAGCAGTTCTTGGCATAGGGCAAGAATGGTGGATTGAAGGTCTACTACAGACTCTGGTATGCCCCTAAATCTCAGGTTTGACCTTTTTGCCCGATGCTCAAAATCCTCCAGTCTATTTTGCAGGGTTAAATTTTCTTCCTTGAGGGTATCTATATCAGACATGCATTCCTGAGTAAAGATTTCTATTTCATCTACCTTGGTTTCCAGGGCATCTGTGCGGTTCCCTATCTACCTTATTTCTCTTGTGAGACTTGAGGTGATTTGTTCAGATGTCTGTTTAAGTGCTCTGTGAAGCATCTTTTCAAATTGTTTGAGCAATCCTGAGGGGATTTCCTTGTCACCTTTATCCAACTGTGGTGACACATTTGAGTCCTCTCCCTCACTATCTGAGGTAATATTGGACAGAGATGCCATAAGATTGGTTGTTTTGGCAGTTTTAGCTGCCGTTTGCTTTCTCTGTTTCCCTGAGGGGAGCTGTTCTGAGGCGAGCGGTGCTGTCTTAGTGGTGCCTTTGCTCAGCTGAGGGCTGCTTGGAGGATTCGTTTTTGTCCTGTTTCTGGCACCTCCTAGCACCATTCTTTCACTCAAATGTCCCCCTCACCTTCCTACAGCTTGTGGTCCGTTTATGGGATGGTTTGACTGGATCAAATACCGGGTTATCCACGGCTTTCTTCCCCGAGTAGCGGAGCTCTAGGCAGGCATGTCTGCTCCTCTAGAGCCCGCCCATGTGACTCGGGGATATTAATTTTAATTAAGAAATACCATACTGGTGATCCCACAATAGGTATAAAACTTTTTCCCACAACCCTTGCCCGATGAAGATCTCTTCATCCAGGTCCAGGATCCAGAGCATGCATCGCCGCCTGTCTCCACCGGAGACAGCCCGGCGAATGACGCGGCTTGAGCCAGTGACAGCTCTTATATAGGTGAGGCGGGGCCACCAGTCACGTGACCCCCATCCCCCTCTGATGCAAGGGAGAGCCCAGGCTTCCCCAGTGACCTGATAAACACTGACTTTTAGTGGTTTGTGAGCGTCTGCCTCTCCTTGGTGGCCTTCCAGACATGCTGTAAATTTTGATAAGCAAAACACCGCCTGAAGTTTTTTAGAAAAAGTACACCAGGAAGGGCCTGCAGTCAGATATAGGCTTGGCTAGACTGGAATACAGTGGATATATATATGTAGGAGACTGTATATATATTTAATGCACTGCAGCTCATTGAATCACCTGCCTGTCTGCCTGAAGGAATATTTGAAAACATACACCAGGAATGGTCTGTAGTCAGATATAGGCTTGGCTAGACTGGAATGCAGTGGAGATATATATATATATATATATATATATATATACATATATACGAGACTGTGTGTAGTATATATATATATATATATATATTAAATGCACTGTAGCTCACTGAGTCGTCCCCTGCCTGCCTGAAAGTATATTAGAAAAAGTACACCACAAACGGCCTGCAGTCAGATCTAGCTACACTGGATATATATTATGTATATATGTATACACAAGCCTGGATGTATATATATATATTAAATACACTGCAGCTGAGCTAAGTGTATCACCTGCCTGACTGCTCAATCTAGATGACACTTCTCTCTCGGTCAACTCCAGCAACACACTACACAGGGCCGACGTGCAGGTGGCCTTATATAGTGTGGGACGTGGATTTAGTCCCCCTGAGCCATAACTGGCCAAAGGCACTCTGCCTTTCGCAATTATGGCTCTCTTTGCTGAGGGCACTGGGATTGGACAAAGCATGCGGGTCATAGTGCATGCTTTGGCCAATCATCATCCAGCAATGCACTGCAATCTCGCAGTGCATTATGTGACATTCCGCGCGGCTTGAATTTGGCGCGATCGCCCCATAATGTAATTTTTTGACCCGAACATAAGGCCCATCCCTACTCCAAATCAGGGACAGTCCCTCAACGTCAGGGACAGTTGGAAGCTATGCCTGAACTCTTCCAATGATCATCAGTGGTAAACAGAGGGTCAGTGAATGCTCCAGTCTCCCCAAGTCTGTGGTGAAGGTATTGTGATTTGGATGGAGCTGTGCTGCCCCTGGGTGTCCTCACTTCCAGTCTCCGGCTCGGATCTCCACTAGTATGGTTTTTCACTGGCAGACGAAAATCCAGATAGAGATGCTCTCTTTCTAGCTCCATCATTGCCAAAAAACTTTCCCGTGCAGTTTATTAAAAATCACCTCTTCACTCCCCCTACTGAGCAGTGCCTATTGGGATCCGTAATGTAAAGTTCATTCATCTTATTATATGACTGCTGTCCCAAACTGCAACTCTGAGGCCTCGTACACACGAGGGGATATGTCCGCTGAAAACGGTCCGATGGACCGTTTCAGCAGACATCTACGCTCGTGTGTATGGGCTAGCGGACAGATTTCTCCACCCGACAGATTTCAAAGCATGCTTTGAAATCCATCCGGTGGAATCTGTCCCCCCGACATGTCTGCTGGTTAGTACACTTACCAGCAGACATGTCGTCCCCCACCGCCGCCGCGCCGCCGCCGAATGGATTCGGCGCATGCGCGGAAGTGTTTTACTTCCTGGTGCGGTGACGTGGCGGTGACGCGGCGGCGTCAACGTCACCGCCGCGTCACCGCGCCGTCCGGCGGCGGGGAATTTGATCCGATGGTGTGTACACGCCATCGGATCAAACTGCCGATCGGACATATCCGATGGAAATGGTCCCCGGACCGTTTTCATCGGATATGTCCGATCGTGTGTATGGGGCCTGAGGCTGCATTCACACATAGGCGTTTTGTCACCTGAAGCAGGACGCAAATGCAGCCCAAAGACGCTAGAGGGAAAATTTAACATTCCCCTCTATGGAGATGGTTCACATCTCCACGCCGAACGCCGAAACGGCGAACGCCTGAAGCTCAAAACAAGTGCCGGACCTTCGGCATTCGGCATAGAGATGTGTACCTGGAAAAAAATGGGGGCTGAAATCGCGGCGTTTTGTCGCCGCAAATGGCGGCACAAGACGCCCTTAATTTGTCGCCGCAAATCGCGGGACAAAACGCTGCGATTAGGTCGCCCAAGTGTGAATGCAGCCTCAGGATTCTCAGTGCTTCGTATAGAAGTCTGTAGGTTTGCTTAACGTTAGCTCTCCCCCTGCTGGCTGGAGGAGAATGGTGCAGCATAACGTCAGTATCTCAGTAGATGGAGAGAAGAATAAAGGGCATGGTCTCCTTCTCCATATTGCTGTGGTCCAGCACCTGCCTACAACTATGTAACATGCTTGTTGGTCCAACTGCTCTCTTATAATACTATTATACTGATAATGTAGTATCGATTGTATAACTTCATACACAACTAAAACTCTAGTTTTGGCTAGCACATAAGCAAGAAATTTCCAACTAAAGGAAGTCTAACTTATGGCCCCTGATTAAAGGATAAGTTATTTTTTTAATCATACTACATGTTCCATCCGTATCTAAGGTGGAACATGTATTATGTTCCAGCTCATGCAGCCAATTCCGCCAGCCAATACTGCCGATCTCCCCCATTCTGTGACAGTGGGTGGAGGATCTTCTCTACCCACCTGCTGTCACCTTTTGAAAAGAACAAAGCCATGTGGGGCTCTGCCCACATGGCCATCTCATTCATTCACAGTTTCCTATGAATGAATAAACTACAATTACCAAAAGCGGCTGACATCTTGTTGTTCTCAGTGAACTGGGTGATGCTGGTGAGCACCTTTGTGGTTTATTGTTTTTTTCAGCTCTCAAGTAAATGCCTACCAGTATGAGGTATGAGCAGGCAGTTATCATGGATGTCTGCAGGAGCCCTGCATTGCACCCACTACTTAGAAAAAAAAATGTGCATTTATTTACTTGCAAAAAATGTGTATTGATTATTTTTTTATGAAATCCTTCCACACCCCTGAAAAGCACTGGGCCCATGCAAACCTTTTGCGGGTTCTTATGATATATGCATTAATGATCCGTATTTTGTGTATTAATTTGCTGGGCTGTCAGTGCATAGCAAGGGACCAAAAACTAGGCCTGTACCATTTTTATTAAATGTAGTTGTGTGTTAGGGTGCCATTCTAAATGAATGCCACCACAACGTGCAGCACAAAGTGTCATGTTTTACCATGTGAAGTAATGTGTGATAAAACAGGCATTGTACAGCAAGGTATAGGTCTCGAGGGGCCTTGAGCGTTTTCCTTGTTTGTACATGTCTTTCAGCACGCTGTCAGGGAATCTGCTGGTTTCTCTCTGAATTAATTTTTTGTATTACCTGGATAAACAAGATTCCATTTAGTTTTTATTGTTTTGACTTGGGTTAAACAAAATACAGTTGTTCCTAAGGAAAAGACTATCACAGCCAGTATAAATACTTTTTCCTTGGTCATATATTATGAAAGTAGTGTTTAGTCTTATTGTTATTGTAACTATGCTGCTGAAATGCAGACATGTCTGGGGGTCAGTGAGTAGCAGAAAGTGAGAAGATAATAGAATACAGAGGGTTAAATGGGTTAAATGGGGAAAAATTTGAATGTAGAAAAGAAGGTAAATAATAAAAACTAAGACCCCTTTAACACTGAGGCGCTTTACAGGCGCTATAACGCTAAAAATAGCTCTTGCAAAGCGCCCTGAAAGAGTGGCTCCTTTTACTCAAATGTGAAAGCCTGAGGGTTTTAACCCTTTCTCGGCCGCTAACAGGGGTTAAAAGCACCCTGCTATCGGCCGAATAGTGCCAAAAAAACTATGGTAAAGCTCCCAAGCCTTCACCGCCCCAGTGTGAAAGGGCTCTAAGTGAAGTTGAGAGATTTCAATTTATAAAAATCTGCAAATGCTGAAAAAAAATGAAGGTTTAGAAAGAAATTTTATAATAATAATAATAATAATAATAAATTAATATATAAGCATGAAATTAAAGAAAACACTTAAACGCTATTTAATTATTATAATTTGTTTCAAAAGGTGCTGTGCCATACACATATGCCTAGTGACACTGCCTAGTGACACTGTCACTGATTGTCTGTTCCCTCTCATCGGGAACAGCGATCAGTGACGTGTCACTTGTAGTCATGCCTCCCAACAGTAAGAATCACTCCCTAGGGCACACTTAACACCTTCAGCGCCACCCTTCACTGCCAGTGCCATTTTCACAGTAATAAGTGCATTTTTATAGCACTGATCGCTGTAAAAATGACAATGGTCCCAAAAATGTGTCAAAAGTGTCCGATGTGTCTGCTATAAAGTAGCAGTCACAATAAAAATTGCTGATCGCAGCCATTACTTGTAAAAAATAAATAAATAATAATAATTAAAAAAAATCCCCTATTTTGTAGATGCTATAACTTTTGTGCAAACCAATCAATATAAGCTTATTGCGAGTTCTTTACCAAAAATATGTAGACGAATACGTATCGGCCTAAACTAAGGAAAATTAAAACATTTTTATTTGGGGATATTTATTATAGCAAAAAGTAAAAAATATTGCATTTTTTTTTTCAAAATTGCTCTATTTTTGTTTATAGCGCAAAAAATAAAAACCGCAGAGGTGATCAAATACCACCAAAAAAAAAATCTCTATTTTTGGGAAAAAAGGACATCAATTTTGTTTGGGAGCCACATTGCACGACCGCGCAATTGTCAGTTAAAGCGACGCAGTACCGAATCACAAAAACTGCTCAGATTTTTGGCCAGTTAAATGGTCCGGGGCTTAAGTGGTTATTAATGCTTAGACCTCATGCCCATGGACATATTTTACAGCCACTTTTATGAGCATTTTTTGCAGACCGGGCACCCGCTAGTAAAAGAGCCTGTAACAGAGCAGAAGATAATGGTGGAGCCCTGCAGAAGACACCGGAGAGTGGGAGAAGAACCAAAGAACAGGAGAAGAGGCCGAAGAGACCCCCAAAGTCGGAAGAGACTGCCGGAGCTGCCTAATAAATTACTTTAAAAACCTGTGTAGTGTGTTTTTTATCGACACTTTTTCCCCCCAGATGAATGGGTAGGGGTACGATGTACCCCATACTCATTCACATAGGGTAGGGGGCCGGGATCTGGTGACCCCTTCAAGATTCTCAGCACACAAGTCACACCGCAAGTCGGATCCTCTTGATCTCACTTCTGGTGCCGCCTCTATTCAAATCAATAGGCTCCCATAGGGAACCATTGATTTTGAATAGAGAAAGAAAAATGCAGCTGAAAGCTAGCGCCGCGAAACGTGCATTAAATTCAATGCAAAACGCAAAATTCCTGGGGAGTGTACTAGCTTTAATTTTTTTTTAAACATCCGTGGGCATGAGGCCTTTAAGTGAAACCATAAAAATGTAATATTCCTTAAACTTTTGTGCCTGGGGGGTGTCTATAGTATGCCTGTAAAGTGGTACAGTTTTCCTGTGTTTAGAACGATACCACAGCAAAATTAAATTTCTAAAGGAAAAAAAGTAATATAAACAGCTAGCAGCTGTAATGTATTGTCGGTTCCCGGCAATATAGATTAAAATCATTGAGAAAAATGGCATGCACCTAAATAAAAAATGGTGTCGGGGTCCCCCAGGCACTATATACTCGGAACAGCAGTATATACAGTATACTATACTGTATATATACTATACGGCCTGCCCTATCAACTTTGCATAAAATTGGACCTTGGGTGTAAGTCCTCGCAGTTAGTCTTGGTTGGCATATAAATGGGCCCTGCTGTGAAGTATTATATCAAGAATTGTAATTACATGCCCCTGTTAAAGCAACTGCGCTATGGCTGCACTATATTTTGTACTGTGTACACCACCAGAAAAGTGGCAGCAACTGCACTATGGCTGCACTGTATTGTGTACACCACCAGAAAAGTAGCATTATGGCTGCACTGTAATACACCACCTAAAGTATATTAGAAACAGTCCACCAGAAATGCACTGTAGATCTAGGCTACACTGGATGCAAAGTATATATAATACACTTCTCAAAAAATGAAAGGAACACTTTTGAATCAGAACTCCTGGGATATTGATCTGGTCAGTTAAGTAGCAGAGGGGGAGGGGTGTATACAGAGGGGTTTTTTAATCAGTTTCAGCTGCTTTGCTGTTAATTGAAATTAACAACAGGTGCACTAGATGGGCAACAATGAGACGACCTCCAAAACAGGAATGTTTTTTTTCAGGAGGAGGTGCCTGACATTTTTTTCCCTACTCATCTTTTCTGACTGTTTTTCACTAGTTTTGCATTTGGCTAGGGTCAGTGTCACTACTGGTAGCACAAGGCTATACTTGGACCCTATAAAGGTTGCACAGGCAGTCCAATTCCTCCAGGATGGCACATCAATACTTGTCATTGCCAGAAGGTTTGCCGTGTCTCCCAGAACAGTCTCAAGAGAATGGAGGAGATTCCAGGGGACAGGCAGTTACTCTAGGAGAGCTGGACAAAGCCGTTGAAGGTCCTTTACCCATCAGCAGGACCGGTATCTGCTCCTTTGTGCAAGGAGAGACAGGATGAGCACTGCCAGAGCTCTACAAAATGACCTCCAGCAGGCCACTGGTGTGAATGTCTCTGACCAAACAATCATAAACAGACTTCATAGGGGTGGCCTGAGGGCCCGACGTCCTCTAGTGTGCTCTGTGCTTACTGCCGGACACTGTGGAGCTTGATTGGCATTTTCCATTGAACACCAGAACACTGGTGCCCCATGATTTTCACAGATGGTTCCCTCTGAGCTTATGTTCTGGGGAGGTATATCCATGGAGGGACACACAGACCTCTACAGGCTACAAAATGGCACCCTGACTGCCATTAGATATCGGGATGAAATCCTTGGACCCATTGTCAGACCCTACGCTAGTGCAGCGAGTCCTGGGTTCCTCCTAGTGCACGACAATTCCCAGCCTCATGTGGCAAGAGCATGCAGCCAGTTCTTGGAGGTTGAAGAAATTAATACCATTAAATGGCCCCCACACTCATCTGACCTAAATTCAAAAGAACACCACTGAGACATTATGTTTCGGTCCATTCGGTGCCGCCAGGTTACACCTCATTCTGTTCAGGAGCTCAGTGATGCTCTGGTCCAGATCTGGAAGGAAATACCCCAGGACACCATCCATCATTTAATTAGGAGCATGCCCCGATGTTTTCAAGCATGCATACAAGCACTTGGGTGCCATACAAACTACTGAGGATCATTTTGAGTTGTTGCAATGAAATTTCAGCAAAATGGACTAGTTTGCTGCATAATTTTTTCACTTTGATTTTCGGGGTGTCTGTCACGTACCTTACCAGAGGCCGAAGTGCCGAGAGGGCTTCCCTTGCGACTCGAGTGCAGAACGCCCCCTTTAGGTGAGACAGGGGACGTTATGCCCAGGTGTCCAGGAGTTGCCAGCTGCGACTTGCTGGAGCGATGTTGGGGATCAGATGTGCACCAGGATACGTAGTCCGGCAGGAGTACCACGGAAGTACCAGAAGATGCAGGAAACCCAGGGGCGGAGTCAGGAGCCGAGCCGGTAGTCATGCACAGAAAGCAGGGAGTGACTGGAACAGGTCAGAAGGCAAGCCGAGGTCATACACAGGATCCAGCAGACAGGAACAGGACAAGGATAATCCGAGAGACAAGCCAGGGGTCATGCACAGGGAAATCTGGTCAGGTAAGCCGGGTAGTCAACAGGAATACAGGAACAAGGATTCAGGATAAGGTCAAAGACTGACGATTATGCAGCAGTTTGGTGACTGCTGCAACAAGGTTTAAATAGGCACTGACGCCAGGAGTCCCGCCCGCATTGCTTGCGTAATGGTGCGCGCGCGTGCGCAGTAAAGAACAATGTATTTGTTGTGTTGTTGCCCGTATGCGCGCGCATGCGCCTTGCGCTCGTATTCACGGGCATTGTGCTTGTACGTGCGCGCATGCGCCTTGTGCTCGTATTCGCGGGCATTGTGCTTGTATGTGCGCGCATGCGCACTGTGCTCGTAGGTCCGTGCAGGAGAGGTCTGCCAGTTCTTCCACGGTCAATTCCCTGACAGTGTCTTTGAATTCAGCCCTCTGTAGGTGGATACTTTTCATCAAATGATGTGCCATCCTTTCATTCCAAACACATTACCCAGTCCAAATCAGTATAGATATCCAGCATGAGATTTTTGTCCGTTGAGCTCGGATATGTTTTCAAAGTGTTCCTTTATTTTTTTAGAGCAGTGTATATATATATATATATATATATATATATATATATATATATATATATATACTGTATATATACAGTATATATCCATCCACACCAACAACACTACACAGGGCCGCCGTATAGGCAGCCTTATATAGTGTGGGGCGTGACGAATGTGCCATCTCCATTCCGAACGCTAGTTTTACCAGACCGAACACTTCCATTGCATACTTGATTCAGAGCATGCGTGGAATTTTGTGCGTCGGAATTGTCTACACATGATCGGAATTTACGAGAATAGATTTTGTTGTCGGAAAATTTAAGAACCAGCTCTCAAATTTTTGTTGCCAGAAGTTCCGACAGCAAATGTCCGATGGATCCTACACACGGAATTTCCGACAACAAGCTCCCATCGAACATTTGTTGTCGGAAATTCGCAACCACGTGTACGCGGCATGTCATTTAATGAATTAATAAAAAATCTCAATACAGAATTCTTATTCATTCAAGTAAAGTGTTTTCTTAGGCCTTGTACACACGAGGGAATAAACCTGCTGAAACTGGTCCGACGGACCATTTCAGCCGAAAAATCCGCTCTTCTGTATGGGCAAACGGACCGTTTTGTCCGGATTTCTCCTGCGGACAAATTCCAAAGCATGTCCGTCGGATATGTCCGCTCGTGAGTACACAAAAGCATCGGACCAAAAACCCGCGCATGCTCAGTCAAAACGATGGGACGGGAGCACTCGTTCAGGTAAAACATGTCACATACTGAAAGTTTGCATTTTCATTAGTGTTTATTCTATTTCTCACTGTTTGCTAGCCAGATTTCCCCACATTTGTTTCGGTTCTCCACATTTTTATTATGTCTATTTTGACTTAATGTTGAGGGTATCATATTTTTTTTTTGTTGAGTTATTTTTTTGAGTTGTATTTTACGGTTTAGGAATCTTTCCAAATAATGTGTTTTTTTGTTGTTTCCTCATGTTTTTTTTTCTGTTTAAATTCCCTTTTATTTTCCCAACTTATGTCATTTTGTTGTTTCATCCTTAATTTTTTTCCTTTTTTTTTTGGGGGGGGGGGTTGAAAATTTTTTAGGCTTCTTTTGGGTTTACCAAGTTCGACCACAAAAGGTCCCCCCCCCCCCCAAGGAGTTTGTGTCCTTTGCAAATGCCACATTTTATTTTACCAATGTCTGATGCTTATTCACCACAGTATAAAACACAATAGACAAGGTTTGAAAGTAACTACAAAAGCCATTTATTTCCTGCCAAAAAAGAAATTATAAATCACCAGAAGGGCAGCACTTGATGAGATTGCAACATACATGCAGACTTGGGAATTACAACATGATGAAGGATAAATTTAGTAACCTCAGGAGTCAATAACAAAAATCAGAATCAGCAGCACATGAACAAAGGAACCCAAGCTGTGCTACTCCAACGAGCTCAGTTTTTTGGACAATCAACTGGATGGCAGGGAATCATCTTCTCGACTTCTTTCCAGACTTCCTTCCAGCGAAACTTCCACGGGTCTGTCCACGGACCCTTGCAGGTGGGGGTGATGTGGCAGCAGGAGGAGGATGATGATGATGGGGAGCAGGCCAGGCCGGGTCACACAGCACAGTGTCCCTGCTCAGCTCGTCCCTTTTCATCTTGGCCAGGACCTGATTAATCAGGTCCTTGGCCAGGCTTTTTTGCTCCTCCCCCCCTTGTTTGAGCTCATTGGCCACAAATGCACTATAGCATTCTGTTGGGTTGAGGGGGGCCCTCATGATTTCTGCAGCCTCCCGTATAACCTCCAGGCTTTCGTCGTGCACCACACTCCTGCGCCTCCTTGCAGCTGGTGGCCTCATCTGGAGGGGAGGAACTTGGCTGATGGTGCTCAGCCTGGGCCTGGGGACCTGCTGCACCTCACTTGGCCCCGCCTCCTCCTGGCTGCCACTCCCCCCTTCTGCCTGGCTGACATGGGCCGCAGGAGCTGCCACCTCCTGGCTGGTCTCTTCTTCCTGTGTATAAAAAAGGGACATGTTGTAATATTTTGCACAATCAATCACACACATTTTCTTTCTCTAGACTGTTTTAGTTAGTATTAATTTGAATTAAACAGACTGTCCTTCTGACCCCTGCATTTGGCATCCCTGACACCTATTTGTAGGCCCACAACTTTGGTTTCTCTTCCCAAGGTTTGTTTTTTGTTTACCAGATCAACTCACTAATTCAAAATAAATAGCAGCACCAAAATATGTTGGAAAATACTATACCTCATCGAAGATGGCCAGATCTGGCTCCATGTCAGCCAGCCCCGCTTCAGATTCTGCAGGGCTCCTGGGATCTGGGGAAGTTCCGCTGGGAGGAAGGCTGGAAGGTAGTGTTGAATCTGAAGGCCTGCCATCCAGTTCATCGTTCAAAAAACTGAGCTCTTTGTAGTACCAGAGCTTGGGTTCCTTTTTCTTAGCTGCTGCTGATCCTGATTTCTGATATTTTCGTTTTTTATACACATTTCTGTAGCTTCTCCTGAGGTTACTAAATTTATCCTTCACCATGTCGCCTGTGCAACTTGGCACCCAAGTGTGCAGGTATGTAGCAATCTCATCAAGTGCTGCCGCTCTCTTCTGGGTATCTAAATATTCTGGGTGCTTGGTGTCCCAAAGAAGGGGCATATCCCGATAGCAGTTTATTAGCTGCATTGTTGCCTCCTTCCCTTTCAGCAAATACATCTTGACCAGCTTTCACCTCCTAAAAATTCTTTCAATAGTAATATCTATAATCGAAAAAGACAAACAAACACAAAGCACAACTTAAAAAAGGCTCAGCTTTGAGATTCTCAAAATATGTGCACATTCATTCATTTTAGAGCAACTACAGTATACAAACACAGTGTCTTCACATTGTTGTAGCCCCCAAAAAAGGTGTCATGCAGAGCCATTTGTTGAAGTTGTAGCATGTAGCATGTAGATAAGAACACATCCACCATGAATATTAATGCTAGTACTCATCAAGGCACTAGTTCATGTTTAGCCAGGGCCGCCATCATGGCATGGGCCCCCTGGAGCAGTGAACCGGGGGGGGGGGTGCTGCCGCATGATGAAATAGAGAAGCGGGGGGGGGGCTGCTGCCGCAAATTGAGAAGCGGGGGGGGGCCTTTACAAAAATAAGCAATAAAGGAAAATATATGTAAAAAAGGGGGGTAGCAATCCGGGGCCCTGGGGACCTCCGGACCTCTAAAAAAATTACTAAAAAATACAATATTTAGTAATATATATTTTTTTTGGGTGGTTCCCATCCGGGCCCCTGGGGACCCCCGGGCCCCTTATACAGGTGTAATGCCTGTACCCCCCTGATGGCGGCCCTGTGTGTAGCTATCATGCCCCTCAGTATTGATGGCAGAAAACACTAACTACTTATCTCTGTACAACCAACACACAACAATACTTGCATGATCTGACTGCATACTCTAAAATCCAAATAAAGAGGATAGAGCATTCTTTACATATATCTTGATGAAGTGATGTGTACAAGCACTTGGCTCTCTAAATTTTATGGTGTGCCCCAAAATGCCTAAATACCAGTAGCACAAAAAGGGTGCAAACAACATTGAAAAGCCCCATCCCCCCATGGCTGTTCAAATTCTAGGCCTCTGATCCGATGTTTTCATTTACCTTTGTCTCTCTCTCTCCTCGTTTCCGCTTGAGTAATCTCCGCGTAACCTACGTAATCACGTTGTTTCCATTATATCCCCACGCAATCAAGAAGCGCCGCCCTCGTCTTCGCCCATGACGTACCAATTCCTGTTTTCCACGCCCCTATGCAATGTAGATTGGAAAATATGGCGATGTCACACGAGCGCACATTAGCCTCTGATCGGGATCTGGAAGGGACAGAGGCCTGAACGTCCAGATCCAGGCCAAAACGATACAAGGCCACAAACATGTCTCTACAAGAGATGGTGGAGATGGTGTCCATACTGCGACGGAAGGACTATGATGGTGAGCATGGGCCATACAGCACCCCTAACCGGAGGAAGTCCAAAATTATGGATAAGGCGGCGACGAAACTTTTTGAGATTTTTGGGGTCACCAGGTCAAAAGAGCAGCTCCGGAAACGCTGGTCCGACTTAAAACTGCGCGAGCCAAAGCAGTATCGCAAAATCCCGAAAATCATAGAAAAAAGTAAGTACTTTAAAATGTCTTTGGAGTGCCTATTGTTTTTTCAAATGTTTTGCCATGTCTATTTCGCCATGTGCCTCGTTGGCCTGCTTGTATTTTTGAACCCCTGCATTGTAAACTTAGTAATGTTTGTCTAATAAATCCGATGACTTGCCACGATCGTAGGCAACATCGTTCCATCACCTAGTTTCTCCAAAATCCGCGGGTCCGGGAACATCACACCTGAACGTGGCTATTTGGCGAAAAACATCGTTTAGAGAAACAATGAGGAAAATATGATTTGTTTGTGCAAACGAAGTTGATTTTAAAAGGCAAACAGGATTCATTCATTCACACATTGATGAGATAACCTAATAAGCAGCTGTTTTCACATCTGTAATTTTGAGAACCTGTGTCTCCCCCCATAAAATACTAATTTTTACTTTTGGTGAAGGGACTCCAAAAACTACTTATTCAGGAGGCCAGCCATGTGCGTCACTTCACCAAAAAGGCTCATTATATCACAGCTTGGGACAAGTCATCTACCACCAAAAAAATATGCTTTTTGCTGGAATAAGCCCAAAACTACAATTGTAACGCCACTTCTAAGCAATGTTTGCAAATTAGGCCCTCCAAAAATATCTGGTTGCTGATGAGTTTCCTTTTTTTTGTTGGTTTTTAGGGGAAAGAAGAGGACAGCGCTATGAGGAGTCAGGGAGGCCCACACTGTCTCCAAAACGGCAAAAAAAAATGTGGAGGAGGAGGATGATGAAGAAGGAGAGGAGGAAGAAGGAGAGGAGGAAGGGAGAGAGGAGGTAGGCGGATTGGTGGAGGAAGTCGGATTGGTGGAGGAAGGCGGATTGGTGGAGGAAGGCGGATTGGTGGAATTAGGCGGATTGGTGGAATTAGGCGGATTGGTGGAATTAGGCGGATTGGTGGAGGAAGGAGAAGTTGAAGAAGAAGGAGAAGTTGTAGAAGATGTTGAACTTCTCAGTACAACAGGTCAGTGACACCCCAGCTTTGCAGGGAAAAAGAGATGTAGATTGGCCTGCACCTTACTTGTCATTTTTAGGGGATGAAGATGGGATTAGCACATCTGTTGCTCCTAATTTTTCTCGTGCAAGTGCACAAATCCTAATACAGCAGATAATGGAGTGCAGCACGGAGCTGGCCAATATGAGGGAAAGGATGGTGGTGATGGACCAAAACTTCAAAAACGTGCTAGATATTTTGGGACGTATATAGAAGACTATCCCCCCCATCTGACCCCCCCTGCCACCCCCCTGCCCTCACCCCCAACCACCCCACTCTCAAAGATGTTGTATATTTTTACATTAAAATACGCCAAAATTTGAGGATGCACACACACACACACTTGGGTTTATTTAGTAAAGCTATAACGTGCAAAAGCAGCCTCACTTGGCATATAAACCAATCAGCTTCCATGTTTAGATGCGAAAGCTTAATTGAATAAGCTTAATTTAGAAGCTGATTGGCTTATATGCAGAAATAAGCCTGAGTTTGCACTGTTTAGTAAATAAACCCCAGTGTGTGTTCACATGTGCTATCTGCAATCACAGTACATCGATTGTCTGTGCTTTGTGGGTGCAACCCCTTCCTCGCTTATCAAGTAGGTGAGAGAAAGGGGTTGCACCCACAAACCACATACATTGATCACCCATGATGGCAGATAGCACATGTGAACATTTGGCATGGGATCTCAGGCGAGAATACACCATTTGGCACATCACACACACAGCATGTGTGCATCCTCAAATTTTGGCGGATTCCGGGGTGACATTAGACCATGTCGTCTGTGTTTGGTATGCTAAATAAAAGGTTGAACTTTGTAAGATCCATTGTTACATATGTTTGTCAAAACCCAAAAAATTTTGTTGAAGAAAAAAAACCTTTCTAAACACATTTTTGTACGAAAAAGCCTAAAGATTTTTGGAAAAACACCAAATAAAAAAATAATTTTTTCAACAAAAAAACACAAAGAGCAGTGGCTTCTTATTTGTAGGCTCAATACCCAGTTTGTAGAAGAGTGACTAGAATGTGCAATTGTGTGTATTTACTAAAACCTGCTAAGTAAATTGTGCACAAGAAGTGCACTAGTTTCAGAACCTGGAAGACAGATCAAAAGAGAAAAAGCAAAAATGACAAACAACTGAATAAAGTCCAATGGTCAAATTATTTATTAGTTCTTTGTAATATTTCTTTCTTTTGGGGGCCGAATTAGAAAGAAATATTAATCTGGCATAGCTATGGCCCCCCGACCCATAAAGTATTCAACATATTTGTCGCGTACCTCACGAGCAGATTCGGTGACCGAGCCAGCGCGACCAGTGTCCAGCCTAGGAAAGGTATCTGAGGGTAGTCCTGCCTCAGCACCGATGTTGGGTAGGTACGTCTGGGAATGCCTGTGTAAAAAATTATGCAATATGCAGCAGGCCAAAATAACAGAGTTAAATTTATATTCCGCCAGATGTATCGCTGTCTGGAACAGGCGGAACCGGCTGGCGAGTATCTCAAAGGCATTCTCGACTACCCTCCGGGCCCTGGCCAGCCGGAAATTGAAGACCCTCCTCTCCGGGGTGAGGGTCCTCTGGGGAAAAGGCCGCATGAGGTGAGGTCCAAGCCCGAAAGCCTCGTCCGCTAAAAAAACAAACGGAAGTCCTTCCACATTGTCTTCATCCGGTGGCAGTTCAAGACCACCAGTTTGTAGACGCCTGTAAAATTCGGTCCGCGCGAACACTCCCCCATCAGACAGCCGGCCATTCTTCCCCACGTCCACATACAAAAATTCGTAGTCTGCCGACACCACCGCCATCAACACGATACTATGAAAACCTTTGTAGTTATAATAGTACGACCCCGAAAGAGGTGGCGGCACTATGCGGACGTGCTTCCCATCAATTGCCCCTCCGCAGTTAGGAAAATCACACCGCTGGGCAAAGTGGGCAGCCACAGTCTGCCATTCCTGTGGCGTGGAGGGAAACTGTGGGGACAAAACAAAAATTCAAAATTAGTACTTTGGCACATAAAAAACATTGCAAACACTAGTAAAAAAACTTCATTCTGCAACATCACAGTATTAACATTTCTAAATATTAGTGTGTAGTGAGTATTTAGGGCAACAAATCCAGAGCCAATTATTATCAGACTACACATCCCGCTGATGGGGCAATAAACTTTTTTAGGGGGGGGGGGAGTTGAACTACAATGGAGCAGGACCAAAAAAAAAAAAATAAAAAAAAAAAAGGTGTGTTTGTCCCTAGGAGATGATGCTGGATAGGTTAGTAGTGATGAAGGTAAAAATATGCAGGTAGGCCAAACAAAATTAACCTGGAAAGCTTAACAACATGCATGGGGAGAAAAGGGAACATTCTGCACACAGCATATTACAATCATGGCAATTAGGAAAACCAACAAAAAAAGTTTCTAAAATTGGCATACATTATTAAAGACACAGATTGTGATGTTAACCACTTAAGACCCGGACCAATACGCTGGCAAATGACCCAAGGGGTTTTTGCGATTCGGCACTGCGTCGCTTTAACAGACAATTGCGCGGTCGTGCGACGTGGCTCCCAAACAAAATTTGCGTCCTTTTTTTCCCACAAATAGAGCTTTCTTTTGGTGGTATTTGATCACCTCTGCGGTTTTTATTTTTTGCGCTATAAACAAAAATAGAGCGACAATTTAAAAAAAAATGCAATATTTTTTACTTTTTGCTATAATAAATATCCCCCAAAAATATATAAAAAAACATTTTTTTCCTCAGTTTAGGCCGATACGTATTCTTCTACATATTTTTGGTAAAAAAAATCGCAATAAGCGTTTATCGGTTGGTTTTCGCAAAATTTATAGCGTTTACAAAATAAGGGATAGTTTTATTGCATTTTTATTAATTATTTTTTTTTTTACTACTAATAGCGGCGATCAGCGATTTTTTTCGTGACTGCGACAATATGGCGGACACTTCGGACAATTTTTACACATTTTTGGGACAATTGTCATTTTCACAGCAAAAAATGCATTTCAATTGCATTGTTTACTGTGGAAATGACAGTTGCAGTTTGGGAGTTAACCACAGGTGGCGCTGTAGGGAATGTGTACCTAATGTGTGTGTTTACTATTGTAGGGGGGTGTGGCTGTAGGTGTGACGTCATCGATCGCGTCCCCCTATTACAGGGATGACGCGATCGATGCTCCGGCCACAGAGAAGCACGGGGAAGCCGTGTGTACACACGGCTCTCCCCGTTCTTCCGCTCCAGGGACGGATCGCCGCACTGCAGCGGCGATCGGGTCCGCGAATCCCGCGGTCCCGGTCCTGGAGCTTCGGACCGGGTCGCGGGCGGGCGCGGGCCCGCGACCCACGGCTGGGTACTAAAACCAACGTATATATACGTTGATGTGCCCAGCCGTGCCATTCTGCCGACGTAAATCTGCAGGAGGCGGTCCTTAAGTGGTTAAAGGAGAAAACTTACCGTAATAAACTCCTCCTGCATCACTTGTATGATGGCAGAACACGTTTCCGGTATGATGACCCCAAGCGCCTGGGGAGAGATGCCTGTTGAGAACTTGAGGTCCTGCAGGCTGCTCCCAGTCGCCAGGTACCGCAACGTGGCAATAAGCCTCTGCTCAGCCGGAATGGCTTGGCGCATCACAGTGTCCTGCCTCGTGATATAGGGGGACAGGAGATCCAGCAGACGGTGAAAAACGGGGTCCGTCATATGGAGAAAGTTCCTGAAGTCATCAGGATTATTCTCCCGGATCTCCCTAAGCAGAGACATATGAGAGAATCGGTTACGCTGGCGCAACCAATTCTTGGCCCAGGAACTCCTCCTCCTACTGTTCCTGTCCAAATCACTGGAATGCACACAGACTCCAGAACAAATCCCATAAACAGCACGAACTTGTGAAAAGTTGCGCTGCTGCTCCATCATGGCTTCAAACCGGCCGGCTGGTCAGTCAAGAACACACTCAAACAGAAAGCACCCCCAAATCCAGCAATACCTGCAAAGATCGCAAGTCAAACAGATACGACCGTACAGGACGGCACTGCAAAGCAGAAATGCCGCGCACGGCGACACTGAAGGACAAATACGAGCCCACAAGCACACACTGAACCGGAAAATACGACCTGTTAAGCGCGGAGACTGAAAAGCACGAATCAGCTCTAACCAAACCTTCACTAACACGGAACTAGCAAAAGTGGAACAGAGGGTGGCGCCGTAGGCTTTGGCATTCCCCTTTATAGTGATGTCGTACGTGGTTTACGTGCCCGCGTTCTGGTCTGCTGGGATTTCTGTCCGATGGTGTGTACGCTCATCAGACCAACGGACAAATTTGCCTTGTCCGCTGGGAAATATCTGTCGGATGTTTCCGACCGGATAAATTACATTGTGTGTACAAGGCCTCAGTCTCAAAAAAAGATGTATGGTGGCCTGTTTAGACCTCACCAAAGAACCCCCCCCCCCCCAAAAAAAAAGAAAACAACTAACTAAAAAAAAAAAAATAAGTTAAAAAAAAAAAACACAAAAACAACAAACATAGTAAGACCCCCCCAAGGCCACCCGCACTCAGCTTCTCCACAGTGACGCCCCCCTCCCCCACACTCATCCCTCCAGGGCTTCCTCAGCTCTTCCTCCCAGCCAACCTGATCCGTCCTGATTGGCCAGGGGGAGAAGCCAGAAGACAATAGTGAATAGGCCTGGTAATGGAATTTGGGGGGGAACCCATGTCGTTTTTTTCAATGACTTTTATCTGTATTGCCGGGACCCGACAATTCATTATAGCCGCAAGTAGTTTTAAATGACTTTTTTCCTTTGGAAATGTCATTTTGTGCAGGGACTTTTATTGTTTCACTTTAAGAATTCTTAAAATCACTGCTCCTGAAAAAAACAGGCGTTTTTAAAACTTTTTTTTGCATTGATATATGTCCCCTGGGGCAGGACCCAGGTCCCCAAACACTTTTTATGATAATAACTTACATATTAACTTTTAAAATTAGCACTTTTGATTTTTCATGTTCGTGTCCCATAGACTTTAACAGTGTTCGCGTGTTCGAACTAATTTTTCGCATGTTCTGCTGCAAACCAAACTGGGGGGGGGGGGGGGGTGTTGGGCTCATCCCTACTACTCATCTGCACTAATTAGCTTTTGATTGTGTTTCCTATTAATAGTAGATTTTACTCAACGCTGATTTTTTTTGTGTGCTGGTAGAAATTAGGCTTTTTAGAAATGATGAAAACAAGTTAGGATGTAGTACATAAATAAACTAAACTTAATGATAATGCAGTGTACAGTAATTTGCACCGTCCCTTTGGTTAAGATGAGACTCAGAGCAGAAAGGCAGTATACTGTAGGACATATGCCAGAAATTATGATGGCTGCTTAACATTGCTTTAAGTGAGGAGCCATGTCCCTTGGCCAATTTAAAAAAAATACATGCTAATCAAATAAATAAGCATACATTCATGCATACATAGCTAAACATATAGTATATTATTTATACAGATTATGTTTTACAGATTTCCCTGAAGCACAGACTCTATAACAAAGAAGGCACAGGGTCTAGATGTTTAATAAACCATAAATTCACCAAGTTACTTCCTGGAAAGACTGAGTGTCTCAGGGCAAATATTAGCTTTAATTTAATAATTTTACAACTCAGAATGGGTGAGTCATTAAAAAAAGAACATCACAATTTTATGTGTTTTAAAGTCTAAAACGTATTTATAGACTTGATGGGTTGCAGAGGGTTCGTCTAAGATCAGAATGGCCAATTCTAAAGCATAAAATAAAAACCCTACATCCTGGATAATAAAAGATGGCTGATTTTAATATGCTGGAATTTAATCACACAGAACAGGATATTTGAAATGTTTATTCAGAGCCAGCAGGTGGTGGCTCGATCTACACCAGGATAATCCGCTCAGCAATTTCTGGATCATACAATCATACAATAAAAAGTAAAGCTATAAAAAATAAAAATAAATATGTATGCACAGAGTGTACATATACTATACAGTATATATATATTTTTAGGTGTGATAATTATGATTCAGTTGTCTGTCTATTAAACCATGAAAGATTAATATATTAAGTCTTACCTTCAGTCTTACACCATTGTATACACCAAATTTCAGTGATTTCACTGCACACTGAGCTTTTTACAGTGTGCATTGGAAGCTGCATGAAGTCAGATAGAGCCCATCTTATTTCCTGGCTGAAGGACATCTACAGTATTCCTTCGCAACCTTACTGTGCCTGGCCCACCCCTTTTATTTATTACATTCCAATTCTTTAACTGCACCATTGTTTTAAACATGCTTACTAATCTATGCTGCCTTCAAATTCTTTACCTCTGTCCATATCACTGTAAAGTTTGTTTTTGTTTCTTATTGTCCATACCTAAATTATGAGCTAGTTTTATCTTTATAGCCATGGTGATCTCCTGCTCGCTTGCTGTATCTTGTAGTCTTCACCATCGTGCAGAGCACTAAACAGACTACAGGTGACCTGATTCTCCATCAAACCTTCATCTCTCATCCAGGCTTCCTTTCAATGTCACCGCTCTGTGACATGCACTCCCTACTTTTCCTTCTCACAGTTGCATCCTCTCCCCTTAAATTCTCTCTCCTTCCCCCATCTTTTCCACCCCACAGCTTATATATGTCACCCTCACTCCTGTCTTCACCTTATTACTGCAGGTATCAGCTCCTGCTAATTCTGAACCCATATACAGGCATACCCCACTTTTAAGTACACAATGGGACCAGAACATGTATGTAAAACGAAAATGAAACAATACATTTTTTTCATGTCTAGGGTGTAGTGGGGGGTCAGGGGCTGTAGTGGGGGTGTCCAAAGCTGTAGTTGAGGTCTCAAGGGCTGTAATGGGGGTGTCAGGGCCACCCTGGAACAGGGTGGGCTATGCTCTCGGAGCTTCAGCTCCTTCTACCGTGGCTGTAAAATGTCTGTACAGTACTTGTAAGGCACATACGCTTGCGGGTATGTCCTTACTCGCGAGTGTATGGAAAGTGAGTGTACTTAAAGCGGGGTATGCCTGTACTAATAAAACCTGCAGGACACTAGGACATGTCCCCCCCCACATAAGTCCCACTCCCATATCACCTCTCTCACTCTTCTGCTTCTCTAACTTCTGGAGATTTTTCCCCAAATCCTGGATCGCCATCAATTAACTTCAGCCAACATACCCAGCACCCTTCATTTTCTGATAGCAGCCGCAATCCACACAATCTCATATCTATTGCTCTTCAGCCTAGACCCAGCCTCCTCTTCTCCTGTGTCCTTTGGAATGCCCGCTCTGTTTGTAATAAACTCACCACCATTCATGACCTATTTATCACAAACTCCCTGAACATACTTGCAATTACTGAGACCTGGATTCAAGAATCTGACCTTCCTTCTCCTGCTGCTCTCTTTTATGGTGGACTCACTCTCCCAGGCTTAGTGGAAGGAAAGGAGGTGGTGTTGGAATCCTCCTATCCCCTCAAAGCACTTTTCAGGTTCCTCATCCACGCCTTCTCTGTCTCTCTCCTCATTTGAAGCTCTGTATTTATCTATTTTCTCCTGTTTCATTGAGAATTGTTGTGATCTATCGGCCCCCTGGACCGGTATCAAGCTTCCTTGATAACTTCTCTGCCTGGTTTCCCTACTTTCTCTCTTCTGAAATTCCAACAATCATTCTTGGTGACTTCAACTTCCCTATTAATCGTAAGGCCTCGTACACACGATCAAATCTGTCCGCTGGAAACGGTCCGCTGGACCGTTTCAGCAGACAGATTCGATCGTGTGTACGGCCGAGCCGACGGATTTGGCCACCGACAGATTTCAAAGCATGCTTTGAAATCTATCGGGTGGGAATCCGTCCGCCCGACATGTCTGCTGGTTAGTACACTTACCAGCAGACATGTCGTCCCGCACCGCCGCCGCACCGCCGCCGAATGGATTCGGCGCATGCGCGGAAGTGTTTTACTTCCTGGTGCGGTGACGTGGCGGCGTCAACGTCACCGCCACGTCACCGACACGTCAGCGCGCTCTCTGTTGGCGGGGATTTTGGTTTGCTCGTGTGTACACGCGAGCAAACCAAAATCCCAGCAGACAGATTTGTTCAAATCTGTCGGACGGACAGATTTGAACAAATCTGTCTGCTCGTGTGTACGAGGCCTAACACTCCCGCTACTTCAAAACTGCTAAGACTGACCTCCTCTTTTGAACTAAAACAATGGACATGCGCTTCTACTCACTCTGTTGGCAACTGACTTGACCTCATGATCTCCTACCTATACACTCCACACAACCTCTCTAATATTCCTTTTACTCTCTCTGATCACCGCCTTATTAGTTTCACTCTCTCCCTTTCTGCCTCCTCCTTGCCTTCCAACTACCAAACTATTACCGTAGAAATCTTCGCCATCTTAACCCGTCTCTCCTTTTTTCTGCTACAGATTGTCTCTACGACAAAATATCATCCTTGTCCTGCCCCAACTTGGCCACTTATGTCTACAACAGTTTACTGTTATCCACCCTGGATACCTTCGCCCCCCGTCACTACACACAGAGTCAGGCCCCGACCGCTACAACCCTGTCAGACAGACAATACCAGAAGCCTCAAAAAACTTAGCCACACTCTTGAGCATCTGTAGCATAAGACTAAGTCACAGCAAGATTTTAGCCAATATAAATCTGCCCTCCAAAAATACCATTCTTTGAATTATAAACTATTCCTTCCCTTCTTCATATTCTTGGCATCATTCGGATCTGTCCCCGTGTGGAAGGGGCCTTAGTCTTATCTGTCAAAAGAATAGACATGTGCAAACTGGAATATTTTGTTTCGTTTTTTCGTTTTCGTCTCGAAAATAAATTTATTTCGTTGCTGCCGAAAATCGTTTTGATTTTTTTCGTTTTTCGTTGGGGAATAGCTTTCGTCCGAAAATCCAATAATACTGTCGAATGGTCAAAGAATATTTGATAGAACGTCAAAAATCGTACATTTCCGGTCGAATATTGCGCCTACATCAATTCTAATGTTGTATGACTACAAAAAAATAAAAATTAAAAAAAAGCGTGGGGGTCCCCCCAAATTCAATAACCAGACCCTTTAGGTACCCCAAAGCACCCTCCCAAAGTTGAGGGCATGTGGCCTGGTGTGGTTCAGGAGAAGGGGGGGGCCGCACTCTGTCCCCCCTTCTTTTCTGCGGCCGGCCAGGTCAACGTGCTCGGATAAGCGGTCTGGTGTGGATTTTAGGGGGGACTCCACGCCATTTTTTTTTACATTTGGGGTGGAGTTCCCCTTAAATTCCACACCAGACCTGAAGGGTCTGGTTATGGATATTTGGGGGGAACCCCACATCATTTTTTTTTTTAAATTGACGGTGGGGTTCCCCTTAATATCCATACCAGACCTAAAGGGTCTGGTTATTGAATTTGGGGGGACCCCCGCGCATTTTTTATGAATGAATCATCTATGAATTGCCGAAGCCGACAATTCATTATGGCCGCAAAGCTACATAGCCGATTAGCCGTCGAATCTCCATCGAATCTCTCTATATCGAATTTTTTAATTTTTTCGCAACGAAAATGAAAATAAATCATTTTTTATGTCGGATCTTTCGGTTTTCGTTTTTAGCACTTTAGCAGTTTGTTAAAACGATAACGAAAATATCAGATTTTCGGACGAAAATGCATTCTAACGAAAACTAATGCACATGTATGTCTGCAAAAGAATATTGTTCCAGAACTTGTCAGGCTTTTTAGATTTTTTGTATGCTTCATGTAATTGTTTGCACCCATATACAAGCCTCTCTGTATTTACTTTCATGACGATTTCTGACTGTAGACTTTGACAATAATGCACCTATTACCTGAGGAGTGTTCTTGGCTTGCTTGTTGGTAAGAGATGTTTCTTTAACAATGTAAAAAAAACTATCCAGTGATAAACCAACACAGTTTTCGTTTGTGGTATTCCAAGTCTTTTGGTGCATCTTAGCTCACCAGTATCCAGTGTGGTCCTTCTTCTTTCTTTTTTTTTTTTAAATGCACCAAATTTTCTCTCTCTGCTGCTTTTTTTCCTCAGCATAATAATGGCCTGCTTTGCGTGCAACGAATGCTGTTTTTACATCATATTGAGAGACAGCTTCAAAACACAAATTACACATGTAGTATTTATTGCAGGCCCTTTACCTGGTGAAGGCCCCTTTCACACAGGGTGGGCTCTGCTAGCAGTCTACCTGCCCAGTGTGTAATATGTCCACTGATCCCCTATGAGCAGAAAAATGGCTGATCCGTGTCCGCTCCACTTATAGGTTTGCCAGCCAATCATGATCTGATGAAGAAGCTGTAGCTTCGAAATGCATTACCATTCCTTGCCACTGTGAATAATCACATTTCCTGTTCCTGTGAAGTCATGGCCAGCTGCTTTTTATTTCCTGCTTCCTGGTTCCCAGCCTCCTCTGAATCCCTGTAAGATCACACCAGTGCCCCAGGCTGCAAATGAAAAACAGGACCCAAAATAGGACATTTATGGGACTCCAGGACTGGCGATTTTCACCACATACTGAACTCATCTGATTTCTGGTCAAAAATATTTTATTGAGTACAAAGATGTAATACAAATTATAGGGAATACATTAAATACATTGAAAATAGAGAAGCTCAAATATTCTTATTATAATATGTAAATATACATAGTAAATATTTGTGGACAAAGTATGGTATACTATTTAGTCACTAATGACATTAAGATTATTAAGTTTAGAGTTTTTATGTAGTTATTAGAAACTACTGACATATATATTGTCCTCTGTGAAGTAAAGCGTTATTAACAATACAAAGGGAGTTTCAAATTCATAATAATAAATATAGCAAATAACAGAGAAGAAAGAAAAAGGAAAGAAATAAAGATAACCATAAGAAGCTAAAATGGAGAAAAAAGAGAGTTCTGAAACCATAAGGGGGGTCCGCGTGGTCGAGCCAAGAGCCACCGCTCCAATCCAAGAGATATTGAACAAAGGTATATATAACACACTGATTCAGCTACCATGGCAGTAGTAATATATTGTCCAAGGTTGGCATAATATATGCAATCCAGAGCTGCCACATCCTTTGAAACTTGGGGATCATGTCCAAATCAATAGCAGCCATCTTGGCTTAGGTCATGGTGTAATTCATCTTAGCTATAGCTTCATGTAAGACCAATTTAGGTGATTTCCAAGATTTTGCTAGTGTCTGTTTGGCTGCCATGAAGAGTTGCACTAGCAATTTGAATTGCGTATGTGAAATAGAGTCTGGTTTTAGAGTTGCCATTGCAGCATCAGGAAGGATTGTTTTGTCTAGTAATTTGGTTACAATTTTAAATATACCTTTCCAAAATGTTTGTGCTTTAGTACCAGCAAATATGAAGATTAGGGATGAGCCGAACACCCCCGCATTCGATTCGCACCAGAACGTTTGTTCACGCGAACATTTAGAACCCCATTGAAGTCTATGGGACTCAAACGTTCAAATTTAAAAGTGCTCATTTTAAAGCCCAATATTCAAGTTATTGTTGTAAAATGTATTTGAGAACCAGGGTCTTGCCCCAGGGAACATGTATCAATGGAAATGGCACAAATGCAGTACACAACAAGTATGTTTAGGTGCAAACTATACGGCCCAAGTGCAGTAACACCAAGTACGTTTAGGTGCAAACTATATGGCACAAGTGCAGTACACACCAAGCATGTTTAGGTGCAAACTATACAGCACAAGTGCAGTAAACTACAAGTACATTTAGGTGCAAACTATACGGCCCAAGTGCAGTAACACCAAGTACGTTTAGGTATAAATTATACAGCACAAGTGCAGTAAACTACAAGTATGTTTAGGTGAATACTATACAGCACAAGTGCAATAAACTACAAGTCGTTTAGGTGCAATCTATACGGCACAAATGCAATACACACCAAGTACGTTTAGGTGCAAACTATACGGCCCAAGTGCAGTAACACCAAGTACGTTTAGGTGCAAACTATACAGCACAAGTGCAGTAAACTACAAGTACGTTTAGGTGCAAACTATACGGCCCAAGTGCAGTAACACCAAGTACGTTTAGGTGCAAACTATACAGCACAAGTGCAGAAAACTACCAGTACGTTTAGGTGCAAACTATACAGCACAAGTGCAGCAAATTACAAGTATGTTTAGGTGCAAACTATACGGCACAAATGCAGTACACTCCAAGTACATTTAGGTTCAAACTACACGGCCCAAGTGCAGTAACACCAAGTACGTTTATGTGCGAACTATACGGCACAAGTGTAGTACACACCAAGTAAATTTAGGTGCAAACTATACAGCACAAGTGCAATAACACCAAGTATGTTTAGGTGCAAACTATACAGCACAAGTGCAGTAAACTACAAGTACGTTTAGGTGCAAACTATACGGCCCAAGTGCAGTAACACCAAGTACGTTTAGGTGCAAACTATACAGCACAAGTGCAGTAAACTACAAGTATGTTTAGGTGCAAACTATACGGCACAAATGCAGTACACACCAAGTACGTTTAGGTGCAAACTATACGGCCCAAGTGCAGTAACACCAAGTACGTTTAGGTGCAAACTATACGGCCCAAGTGCAGTAACACCAAGTACGTTTAGGTGCAAACTATACAGCACAAGTGCAGTTTACTACAAGTAAGTTTAGGTGCAAACTATACGGCCCAAGTGCAGTAACACCAAGTACGTTTAGGTGCAAACTATACAGCACAAATGCAGTAAACTACAAGTACGTTTAAGTGCAAACTATACAGCACAAGTGCAGTAAACTACAAGTAGGTTTAGGTGCAAACTATATGGCCCAAGTGAAGTAAGACCAAGTATGTTTAGGTGCAAACTATACGGCACAAGTGCAATACACACCAAGTATGTTTAGGTGCAAACTATACGGCCCAAGTGCAGTACCACCAAGTACGTTTAGGGCAAACTATACGGCACAAGTGCAGTACACACCAAGTACGTTTAGGTGCAAACTATACAGTCCAAGTGCAGTAAACTACAAGTACTTTTAGGTGCAAACTATACAGCACACAGGCAATACAACACGTTAGAAGACTGCAGCTAGCACAATCAACTGCCTGACAAATGGGAATAGCTAATATAGCTAAACTTTACAGTGTATAAATATATGTACAACTCCTGGGATGTATATATATCCTCTACACACTGTAAATTTAACTAAACTGACTAGCCTGCCTGCTCTATCTATCTATCTAGAAAAAAATACACTGTCTCTCTCTCTCTCTAGGACTGATTTCACTAACACCGCTGCAACACACTACACGGGACCGCCTTGCAGGCTGCCTTTTATAGTGTGGGTGTGTGCTAAAGCCCTGCGCCATTAATGGCCAAAGCCACCCTGGCTTTGGCCAATTATAGCTCTCCGTTTTTTGCGTGCTGTGATTGGCCAAGCATGCGGGACATACTGCATGCTTGGCCAATCATCAGCGCGCAATGCCGCAGTGAATTGTGGGCCGTGGCGCGTCACTCAAATTTGGTGCAAACGACCCATTTTGTTCGATTTTCGACAAACGTGCGAACAGACAATGTCCGAGTCGAACATACGTTCGACTCGAATAAGAAGCTCATCCCTAATTAAGATATGTGCCCAAATCTGTACACCCTCGAAAACATTGTGGCGGATAGTTCTGCACATATTTGGCTGCCCTGGCTGGTACCAGGTGACACCTAGTCAGTACCTTGTAGTTGGCTTTACTAGGTTTTATGTTGTGGGAAGCTGTTTTAGTTGTTGACCATATTTGGTTCCATTCTGAAATCTCTAGTGTACGTTCCAAGTCCTCCTTCCACTTCCCAACATAAGATGGTTTATCTCTACAGGAATGGATCAGCATATGCAAATATATAGTGGATATTGCACCTCTGACATGGGGGTCTTTTTGACATATGTTTTCAAAACTGGACAGTTGTGTCAATGAAGCTGTAGTGTTCAATAGAGATGTAAAAAAGGTTTAAATTTGTAAATATCTAAACAACCGATTGTGGAAGACCATATTTTTCACATAGGGATGGGAAGGTGATAAATGACGAGGCATGCAAAAATTTGTACATATATAAGATACCCATGGATGTCCATTCTTTAAAAGATTTAGGGAATATTCATGCAGGATAGAAAGCTGGGTTTTTATAAAATTTCAGTAAAGGGTTGTGTAGGGATTAAAGTGAATTCTTTGTCTTGAATCTATCCCAAAGGGAAATGAAATGTTTAGTTATAGGGTTTCTTTGTTTTTTACGGTCTTTTAGAGACATCCATAATAAGTTAGATATTGGGAAAGGATCACACTCAATTGCTTCTATAGACACCCATAACAGGGTTTCTTTGTATGCCTGGTATTTAGTAAGACTAGCTATGTGTGCTGCTCTATAGTAATATTTATTTATTTAGTAATAAATTAGGGCATCCTAAACCGCTAATTTTGGAAAGATAGAGTGTATGCGCTTGTATTTGTGGCTTGGAGGATTCCCATATAAATGACAGTGATTTTCTTTGTATTATTCGTAGGTAATAAGCTGGAATGGAAGTTGGTAAGACTCTAAATAAATATAAACGTTTCGGTAATAATTACATTTTGACAGCGTTTAATGTTCCAAATCCTGATAGCGGGAGATGGGACCATGATTTCATTCGATTTGATAACTGTTTCAGAATTGGGGGATAATTACGTGAGAATAAGTCCAATAAGGATGATGTGAGGTGTATACCTAAATATGGAATTTATTTGCTATTCCATGTGAAAGGGAAGCCAATTTGTGCAGATCTCAGTTCCAATTCTGAAAGGGATATGTTTAGCGCTAAACATTTTTTAGGGCTTTTAGATAGACCAGTAAATTCTGTGAATTTATTGAGTATGAGGACGAGATTTAGACCAGATACTTGGGGTGATGAAAGAAATAAGAGGATATCGTCTGCAAATAGACAAAGTTTGTGCCGATATCCACCAAGTTCAATACCAGTTATAGTGGGGTCAGATCAAATATTTTGTGCCAGTGGTTTAATGAGTAGGGAAAATAATAAGGGGGATAAAGAACATCCTTGACGCGTGCCTGCTAAAAGGGTCTGATTTATATCCTGCATACTTAACGTGTGCTTTAGGTTTGTTGTATAAAGCCATAACCCAGTTGGTGAAGTTCGGGCCGAAGCCCCATTTCTGCAGGGTATAATTCAGGTAGGGCCATGAGACAGAGTCAAAGGCTTTTTTTAATATCCAATGAGAGGAAGTAGGTTGGGATTCTGGGCGTTTTAGCTCTGCGTACGTTGTCCCCCGCTTGGCGTGAGGGCATGAACCTGGCCTGGTCACGGTGTATGAGAGTGCCGATAATCTTGTTAAGACGGGCTGCTAATATTTTGGCTAATATCTTAATATCTATATTTAGCATGGAGATGGGGCAATAATTTGTGTCATCAGATAACGGTTTTGGAATTGTATATATATTTTGGCTAATATCTTAATATCTATATTTAGCATGGAGATGGGGCAATAATTTGTGTCATCAGATAACGGTTTTGGAATTGTAGCAAATAGTGATTCTTGTCTAAAAGATTTATTTTGTAGTAAGTCATTAAAGGCTTTTGCTAATAGGAGGGAGATAGTGTCGGTGAAGGTTCAATAGTACATAAAATGTATGTTTGGTATTGTGTATTGATTTATTGGCGGAATCTGAAAGGAATAGATCATATTCAAGATGAGCCTTCTCTAGGCGCACTTTTACTTTGGGAGTGGGGTTATTTTGAAAATCTATGTACGATGTAACAAGTGCTATGCGTTCTCTTTTGAGTGCCTCTAGTTGTTGTTGGAGTACTCCTCTTAGAACCGGTTTGTGAGCTTCCCAAAGTGTGACAAAAGGGATTTCAGTATTTGTATTATGTTCTAGGTATTCATTAAAGCCTTCTCAATTGGCAGGCGATATGAAGGATGTTTAAGTAGTAAATCTGGCAGGTACCAGGTGCGGTCGTGTGCTTCTGGGTAAAATAGATGCTATTGAGGTAAAGACTGCATTGTGGTCTGACCAGGGGATAGGGATAATATTGGAGGCTAATCAATTCAGGCACTACACCTATCATTACAAATATGTGATCTATACTGCTGAATGTTTGGTGTGGGTTTGAAAAATATGTATAGTTTCTTTTTTTTGGGTTGAATTCTCTCCAGGAGTCGATTAGTTTGTATCTATTGAGAAGGTGAGCGAGGGATCTACTGGCTTGATAACGTGGGGGGAGTACAGGGTTTTGTCCAAAAAACGGGAGGAGGACATGATTGGAGTCTCCACATACAAATAGTGAACCCATTTTATGTTTAATAACTTGGAAGAGGTGTGAAAGAAAGGGTAAAGGTTGGTGGTTAGGAGCATAGTATGAAACCACAGTTACTGTTGTGTCCATAATATACCCTGTTAAATTTAGGTAGCGACCCTCTGGGTCTTTGATTTTGGAATGTAAAGTAAATTGTGTATTACCGTGAAATGCAATGAGTGTGCCACATTGTTTGGTGGGTGCCGAAGCTGTGTATACTTGTGGGTATGAAGTACTATAAAATTTAAGAGTGGAGGCTGGAGTAAAGTGAGTTTCTTGTAGACACACAATATGTGCTTTTTTGGCTTGGAAAGGTCGGAAAGCTTTCGTCCTTTTTTGCGGCACATTGAAACCTTGGATATTAAGGGATATAATATTTAAGGGGGCCATGACAACCGAAACAGCAAATCGCACTTACTGTACAAAATGTTCCAGGGTAGTGGCTACTTGGCTCGATCCACACTTCTATTTTCAACTCCAGAGCTTCAGTGCGGTGCCCCAATTCTCTAATTTCCTTGGTAAGGTTATTGGTGATTTGTTCTGACGTTTGTTTTAAAGCTTTATGTAGCATTTTCTCAAATTGTAACATCTTGTTGTGATACACCTGAAATGTTTAGGTCTGTATCCTTCAAAAAACATTTTATCACAGGAATGTCCCCCTCACATCTGAAGTGTCTTGTTTGCGGGTGTTTTAATGTCTGCGGGCTTACTATATTTAGCAGTGTTCTCCCCCTTGCGGAGCAGAGCTCTAGCCTGACATTACCGTCGCTCTAGCCTCCGCGCATGCACCAGAACGCATCTAATTTAACCTGTTAATAACTACTTGTTTTTATTAAATATATCATTTTTACTGCACTCAGTCTAGCGCCCCTGTTTGACCATGGTACAGACACAGAATGTGGCACACACTGGTTAAAATTAAAGGTTAATTTCCCACATTTGTGGCTTTTTAAATCGCAATTAGTGTCTGTGTATAGTCAATGAGTTTGTTAGCTCTCACATGGATGCACTAAGCAGGCTAGATACTAAGCCATGGGGAGCAGAAAAGAATAGTCAAAAGACCTGCGTAACAAGGTAATGAAACTTTACAAAAATATAAAAGGATATAAAAAGATATCCAAAGCTTTGAATATGCCAGTCAGTACTGTTCAATCATTTAATAAGAAGTGGAAATTTTGGGGATCTCTTGATACCAAGCCAAGGTCAGGTAGATAAGGAAAGATTTCATCCACAACTGCCACAGGAATTGTTTGGGATACAAAGAAAACCCCACAGGTAACCTCAGAAGAAATTCAGGCTGCTCTGTAAAAAGATGGTGTGGTTGTTTTTCAGCAAGGAGGGTATTGGAATTGGCGGCTCTTTTGTGTAAAGAATCGTATATGATTATTCATGATGACAGAGTGGTGCTGCGTCTTCACCCAACTTTCTTACCTAAGGTGGTTTCAGGTTTTCATCTGAATCAAGACATAGTCCTACCGTCTTATTTTCCAGATCCACAGTCTGCGGAAGAAGATGTTTTATGAGCGGTAAAGGTTTATCTGCAAGCTACGGCTCAGATAAGGAAGTCTGATTGTTTATTCTGCCACAAGGTCCAAGGAAGGGCCAGGCAGCTTCAAGATCCACTATTGCAAGATGGATTCGACAAGTAATTATTTAGGCCTATGGTTTATGAAAGAAGATCCCTCCTTTTTAGGTGAAAGCACACTCAACTAGAGCAGTTGGTGCTTCATGGGCAGTGCATCACCAGGCCTCCAGGGCTCAGATCTGTAAGGCTGCTACTTGGTCTTTGGTCCATACATTTACTAAATTCTACCAAGTAGATGTGAGAGGTTACGAGGATGCCACCTTCGGGCGGGGTGTGCTGCAGGCAGCAGTATAGATCATTTGGCTCGATAGCGGTCTTATTCTGATCTGTGTCTCCCTCCCCTCAAATTTTAGCATTGCTATGGGATATCCCATTAAGTAATTAAGGCTCTGTGTCCCGTGATGTATGATCAGGAAAATAGGATTTTTTAATACAGCTTACCTGTAAAATCCTTTTCTTGGAAATACAAAACTGAGGTACTCTTCATTTGGGAGGGTAATATAGGGGAGGAACTCAATTTTAATTGGGTTTGCCAGTGTCCAATCACCTGTGGTGACTACATAACCCATTAAGAAATTAAGGCTCTGTGTCCCGTGATATATTTCCAAGAAAAGGATTTTACAGGTAAGCTGTATTAAAAAATCCTATTTTTTGCCTGTTTGCGTATTCTGCTGTGAACAGAACCAGGGGGTGTTCAGCTCATCCCTACTCAAGATCTTTACTTGCAATTCTTAAGGGAAATGCTATGTCAGTTCATCTGAATGTCAACATATTTTACTGTGCTTCGTGATGTATCTCCTGTTATTTTATTGGTAAAATACAATAAACATTTATTGAAAAAAAAAGTTTCTTGTTTACTTTATAGGTCAATCATCATATAGTAACCAGATTACTTATTCCCACACATCAGAAAACACGGCACATTTTCAGGTACATGAAACAACATACCAAAGCACCATTTGGTTCTGTGCAGCTGCATTTTCAAAAAGGGGTCTGGGACTTTTTCCCTGTGGGAAATGCAAGTACAGCAGCCCATTCAAATGAATGTGCAATGAATGGGCAACAGTGCCCGAACAAACACAAGCCTCACCATACTCTAAAGTGTGAACCTAGCCTTAGACTATCACAAAGGGGCCTTTAGTTGTGCTTTAACTTTTATATTCAATAAAACCAGTTGGGGTCCAACTTCCTAAGTAAAAATCTTCCCCAGTGAAAACTTTTTCCCCCGTTAAAAAAGCAACACCAATCATTTATGTCTGCACCCCCTGTCCACAGCTCACCTTTGCAACCCTCGCCCAAAGATCACCACTGCACCTCTCATCTACTGTTTATTTTTATTTATTTTGTTTATTTTTGCCCCTCCGGCCCACAGCTCACCTCTGTACATCCTGTCCCCAGCTTACCTCTGCACCCTATTGTCCAAAGCTCACCTCTGCACCTCCTGTTACTAGTTTACTTCTGCACCCCACTGTCTACAACTCATTTCTGCACCCCCATTCAAAGCTCACCATTGCATCCTCGTTCAAAGCTCACCTCTAAACTCCTGTCCTAAGCTCAACTCTGCATCGACAGCTTGCCTCTACACCTCCCGTCCACAATGCACATCTGCACCACAACTGTCCTCAGATCATCTCTGCACCCCTGTCAGCTCTGCATCCACCATCTGCAACTCACCTCTGCACCTCCAATATTCAGCTCAAAAATGCACCCTGTCTGCAGCTCACCTCCACACACTTCCCCCTTCCACAACTCACCACTCCACCCCCTGGTTATAACTATCCCTGTTCAGAGCTCACCTCTGCATCCTTCTTACATAGCTCATCTCTGTAACATCCTTCCCTGCAGCTCTCTTCCATAACTCCCTACCTCTGAACCCCCCATCCACATCTTAATTTTGCACCCCTCCTGAGCTCTGACCTTTGCATCCCCATTGCATTCACCTTTGCACATCCCCCTTGTTTTGTGAACCATTGAAGCTCATATGTAATGTTCCTGGATACTCATTGGAGGGTGGCCCTGGTTGCATGTGACCTACCTAATCAGGTAGCTCATCAAATGACAGTATTTTTTGTTACTCTGTATAATAAGCCTTAAATTCCCAGTTCCTCTTGGATGAATCTTTTTCTATACCTTACCTCTGTAACCCCCTGTAAATCTTGTATATTGGGGTAAATCCTTTTTATTTAAAAGTATTTAACATCAACCTCTGGCCAAGATAAAGACATAGATACACTAAAGATACAGGCATTCAAGTATTTACAGTGGGTGCTGAGCTACTTGAGGGAATAAATGAAACAACTTAATTGTTTCTGCAATTGGACTTTGAGGGTGGATTACTCCACAATGCCTGCAACTACAGGAGTGAGTGAGGGCTCCTTTTAATGCAGACAGAACAAACAGGTAGAATCCATGTGTCTCTATTTTTAGTGGCTATCTAAAGAGGTAAATTGTGGAAGACATTTTGGGATAGTTTAAAATTCATTGCTGGCAAGCTGTCTTCTAGTGGCAGAAAACAGTATGTGTGAAATTATTCAGTTACTGCCATATAACTGATACAAATATCAGTTTTTCAAAGTCAAACAAATCTGCTGCACAGCAATATAACAGGCAGCAGAGTAAATGTCTCCAGGGCAGCTACAAATAACTAAGTTAAAAGGTGTTCTTATCCCTGCCTAGAGTATGCCCTTAAATGACTACAATCTATATAACCAAAGACTGGCTACACTGGAATTCCATGACCACTATATTATTTGAAAATATTGCTTATTTTTTATAATGGGGTAGTCCTTCAAGAAATGTCCTTAAAGGAGTTGTAAAGGAATTTTTTTTTTTTTGCCTAAAATTAATGTCTGCAAGGTAGACAGACAGAATAGTGTAATGATTCTGGTAAAAAATTAGTAAATACCTATTACATTCCTTCATCTATATCACCTCCGGCGTTCTAGTTTCTGTTCTCTCATTCACTTTCTGGTTTGCATCACTTGTTCATGTAAGAACTACATTTCCCAGTATGAATTGTGGCACGCCCAGTAATTCACACCTCCTTGAAGTCTCTAACACCTAGAGAGCGTCCTGCCACACAGATGTAGTTCCCAGGAGGGGGCGAACACATTACTGACCACCGCAGTAAAGTCTCCCTTCACGGTGGTCAGTAAAATCAGACAAGCAGGAAGTAAATAGAACAGAGAAGAAATAGAGCAACTTCTGAGCAAAAACGAACAATGAGGAAGTGAAAAGAGGAATGTCTGGACGTAAAGAATGCTTATTGTGAAAAAAAAAAAATCCTTTACAACCCGTTTAAATTCCTTATCTGTCATATGAGTGGGTCTATGTTTATGTCTATGTTTAAAAATCATCAGGGTGCTGCAGACAAATGGTAATACATATCTACAATTATTACACTTACAGTATATTTTACTTTGAATACATGCACAGAACATACAAACAATCCAGAACGTTCGAACAGACCGCGGGTTCGCGCGAACATTTCGAACCCCATTTAAGTCTATGGGACCCGAACATTCTAATTCAAAAACGATCGTTTTAAAGACCAAAATTCAATTAAATGTTGGAAAACATCCTTTAGGTGTTAAACAGGGGCTGAAAAATTGTGCCTTGGGCACAACACAACACTGCAACCCTTTCCAATAACTCCAATTGGAGCGCAACAAGGAGCCACGTGCAAAGTATTGCATCAAAAATTGTTATTAGGCGCCCCTGTTAAACAGGGGCTGAAAAATTGGGCCTTGGGCACAACACAACACTGCAACCCCTTCCAATAACTCCAATTGGAGAGCAACAAGGAGCCACGTGCAAAGTATTGCATCAAAAATTGTTATTAGGCGCCCCTGTTAAACAGGGGCAGAAAAATTGGGCCTTGGGCACAACACAACACTGCAACCCCTCACAATAACTCCAATTGGAGCGCAACAAGGAGCCACGTGCAAAGTATTGCATCAAAAATGATTAGGCGCCCCTGTTGAACAGGGGCTGAAAAATTGTGCCTTAGGCACTGATGGCGGAGCCCAGAAACACAACATTTCTTACTAGCTATCAGCAAGAAAAGTGAGGAGGAGAAGGATATTCCATCATAAGAGGACAGTCACTCAGCATCAGCAGTCTAAAAGGGATCCGACTTTTCAACAAAAAGATATTATTCATTAATATCAGCATCAGGTGCTTGGCAGCTGGTGTTGATCCAAGCCTGATTCATTTTGATGAAGGTCAGTCGATCAACAGAGCCGGTGGAGAGGCGCACCCTGTGATCAGTGACAAAGCCTCCAGCAGCACTGAATGTCCGTTCTGAAAGAACACTGGATGCAGGGCAAGCCAGTAGCTCAATTGCGTACTGGGCAAGCTCTGGCCAGTGATGTATCCTCAAGACCCAGTAAGCCAGAGGATTTTCAGTGGGGAAGGTGTCCAAGTCGGATCTTGCCCCTAGGTATTCCCGGACCATGTAAACCAGACGCTGGCGATGGTTGCTGGAACCGGTCAGACCTTGGGGCTGCGGAGTAAAAAACTGCCTGAATGCATCGGTCAGACGACCACCTTCTCCACCGCCCCTTCTGTGACTCACCGAAGCCTCAGCAAGACATTGTCCAGAGCCAGGTTTTGGTAATCCCCCCGGTTCTGGGAACGCATTGCACAGAACCTTCTGCAAGGCCTCCCGCAGAAGTTTCATCTTCTGCTCCCTCTGCGATGGCAACATAAGGTCTGCAACCTTACTCTTGTAATGTGGATCAAGGAGAGTCGCCAGCCAGTAATGATCCCTCTCCTTAATAGCACGTACACGAGGATCCTTACGCAGGCTTTGCAGAATCAGGGAGGCCATGCAGCGTAGGTTTGCTGAGGCATTCGGGCCACAGTCCTCTGGGTCACTGAGGACAACAAGATCCACAGGCACCTCATCCCAGCCACGTAAAACTCCACGTGCTCCTTGGGACTGTAAATGATCCCTTGAAGACTGCTGCTGCTGAGTGCTAGGCTCCACCTCCATGCTGCTGATACAATCCTCCTCCTCCTCCTCATCCTCTTCCTGTGTGCTAGGTGGGCAAGCAGGACCACTGTCTGGGTAAAGGGGGCCCTGAGAGGTAAGGAAGTCCTCCTCTTCCTCCCTCTGTTCTGCCTCAAGGGCCCTGTCCATTATTCCACGTAGCGTGTGCTCCAACATGTGAATAAGAGGGACAGTCTCACTGATGCATGCACTGTCACTGCTCATCATCCTCGTGGCCTCCTCAAATGGTGACAGGACAGTGCATGCATCCCTGATCAAGGCCCACTAGCATGGGGAAAAAAAACTAGCTCCCCTGACCCAGTTCTGCTGCCATATTGGCACAGGTACTCATTGATGGCCCGTTGCTGCGTGTGCAGCCGCTGCAGCATTGCCAACGTTGAGTTCCATCTGGTGGGCATGTCACAAATTAGGCGGTTCTTGGGCAGGTTGTATTCCCTTTGGAGGTCAGTCAGCCGAGCAGTGGCATTATATGACCTTCGGAAATGCACACAGACTTTCCTGGCCTGCTTCAGTACATCCTGCAATCCCGGGTACCTGCCCAAGAACCGCTGCACCACCAAATTGAGGACATGCGCAAAACAGGGCAGGTGGGTGAGTTTTCCCTGTCGCAGGGCAGAGAGGAGGTTGGTGCCATTATCGCTGACCACCATTCCAGGCTTCAGCTGGCGTGGCGTCAACCACCTCTCAGCCTGACCCTGCAGAGCTGACAAAACCTCTTCCCCAGTGTGGCTCCTGTCTCCCAAGCACACCAGCTCTAGCACAGCATGGCATCTCTTGGCCTGCATTCCTGCGTAGCCCCTCGTACGCCTACGGAGCACGGCTGGTTCGGAGAAAACCTCACCACAGGAAGAGGCCACAAAGGAAGAAGAAGAGGAGGGGGTGGAGGAGAGAGGTGTGTCACAAGCAGTAGTAGTGTTTTGGAGGCGTGGTGGTGGAACAACCTCCAAAACTACTGGACCTTGCCCTGCGTCCTTCCCAGCTGCCAGCAGAGTCACCCAATGCGCCGTAAAAGACAGGTAACGTCCCTGTCCATGCCTGCTGGACCATGAGTAAGCGGTAAGATGCACTTTACCACTGACCGCCCTGTCCAGCGAGGCATGGACATTGCCTTCCACATGCCGGTAGAGAGCCGGAATAGCCTTCCGTGAGAAAAAGTGGCGTTTTGGTACTTGCCACTGAGGTACTGCACATTGCACAAACTCACGGAAGGGGGCAGAATCTACCAACTGAAAAGGTAGCAGTTGAAGTGCTAGCAATTTCGCTAAGCTAGCATTCAACTGCTGGGCATGTGGATGGCTGGGATTGTACTTCTTTTGGCGCTGCAGCAGCTGGGGCAAGGAAATTTGCCTGGTACTATCAGTAGATTGACCGCTACTACTAGCTTGTGACACACCTATTTCTACACCTTCACTGCAGGCTTCAGAGAGGACTGGGGGTCTACTGGGGTTGGAGGTCCCAGAAGGGCAAGGGGGGTACGCTTTTGTCTTTGGTGTGGGTCTTTCTGGTGTGCTTGCCAACGAGCTGCATGGCAGGTCGACATATGTCTGGACAAGCATGTGGTACCCAGGCGGTTGATGTTTTGGCCATGCGAGATACGCTTGCGACATAAGTTGCAAATAGCAAAGGTACGATCTTGTGGACATGTTTCAAAAAAGGCCCACACCAAAGAACTTTTGCTGTACCGGTCAAACATAGCAGCGCCATGCACAAGCGCCGTAGATATGCGCTGTAATGCAGTGGGTGTGACCTTAAACTGACCCCTGGAGCGCATCCTGCCTCTTTGGAGATGTGCCTGTGCCTCGTCCTCCTCCTCCTCCTCCTCCTCTCTACTATCAGGCACCCAGGTAGAGTCAGTGAACTCATCATCCCCTCCCTCCTCATCACTGTCAACAACCTGGCAGTATGCTCCAGCTGGGGGAACATCATCACTGAGAAATTGCTGTCCCTCTCGGCCACCCCCTCTCCCTGGGCTCACATCAATGCCTTCCTCTATCAGGAGGAAGACCCCAAATGCGCTCAGGTGATATGTAACAGCACACGTGCGGTGACACCAAATGCGCTAAGGTGGTATGTAACAGCACACGTGTGGTGACCCCAAATGCGCTCGGGTGATATCATATCACATCTATCTATGTGAAAAAACACTGTGGGCCAGATTCAGCAAGACTTGCGCTGGAGTATATCGATATGTGCCGCGTAACTGTCAAGATGCGCCGTTGTATCTATGCGGCCGTACCCACCAAACTAGATGCGACAGAAAACAGGCTTTCTCCGACCGGCTTAACTCTCCTTCGCCAGAGTATCGTAAGCGCATATTTTCGCTTGTCGCATCCGCCGCGCCTATTGATTTCCCATTCAAATATGCAAATGAGGGAGATTTCCCGATTCGCGAACGGATTAGCTCCAGACGCTGGCTACATGCGCCGCGCGTATGTGGAACGGCTAGCGCAAAGTTATTCCTACAAATAGCTGCTTTATCTTTATTCCAGATGGCCACAGGTCAGCAGGAGAGTAGCTACAGCAGCAGCGTTAGCGACGAAAATAGCAAGCTGAACAACCACACTTGCAAGGACAACACCTCTGTGTGCCAACATGCCAGGGGCAGTCGCGGTCCTAGCACTACTGATGGGTCCCCCGGAATGGAGGAGGCGGGCACGTGATAGGATATACCGCACGCGCATGAGCCTCTTTGGCATGGGGGATGAGGAGGTGTATCGCCTCTTCAGATTCAGCCCTGATGCAATCCTTGAACTAACCACAACCCTACAGGGTGACATCACCAGCAAGACACACCGCTCACAAGCAGTGCAGCCACTGGTGAAGGTACTGGCAACACTTCATTTCCTTGCCAGTGGATCATTCCAGCGTACAAGTGGAGTGGTGGCTGGGATGTCACAATCCTCCATGAGCAGATGTGTGCACCAGGTTGTCCCTGCAATCCTCAGACGCATGTCCCACCACTTCATCAGACCCACCACTGAGGAGCTGCGGCTGAAGGCAATGACAGATTTCTACAGCATTGCCAGATTCCCACACACTGTGGGGGCCATTGATTGCACACATGTGGCCCAACAGCCCCTCAGTGCCACAGAGCACATATACTGCAATCAGAAGCATTGGCATTCCATCAACGTACAGGTGATAGCTGATGCCCAATGCCTCATATGGCACATCCGTGCCAAACACCCTGGATCCAGCCATGACAGCTTCATATACAATCAGAGCCCCATCCCAATGGAATTCGAACAGAACGTGTATGGGGACAGCTGGCTGGTTGGTGAGTGACATGGGTGGCAGGCATGACTGTCCCCCCCCATGATGCTGACATCACAAGGGGCACATGCACGGCTAACATCCTCCTGTCTTTTCCCTTCCAGGTGACTCTGCATATGCACTGGGACCCCATCTAATGACTCCTTTCCGGAACCCCCAAACCAGAGGAGAGAGAGGATACAATAAAGCCCACATCAAAACCCATGCAGTGGTGGAGCAAATATTTGGGCTCCTGAAGTCCTGTTTCCGATGCCTGGATAAGTCTGGGGGGGCCCTATTGTATTCCCCTACCTTCGTGTGTCAGATCATCGGTGCATGTTGCATTCTGCACAACTTTGCCATGAGAAAAGGCCTGCAGATTGACATACGTGATGACCTGACCCCCGACCCACACAGTCCCCACCTGCCAGAGACTACCCATTCAGCTGATGGAAGAGCAGTCAGGAGGGTCCTCGTCGTAGGCATCTTTGGACACTAAACAAATACATTGATCACACGGACAATGCACGCATGCACACCACTGATGTCCCTAGATCACACACACCACATGCACATTGCATTGGATTAGCCCAAGTCCAACATGTAGGACTTGGGAGCAGCAACGCCGCGTCAAGGCCCCAATGGTGTCGCTGTCCATTCATACACCATTCACACAGCCGTGGGGATAACTTCTCCACCACGGCCGAGGGTGACACCCCTTACTGGCAGGAGTGCCACCCCCTCACATTCACACACCATTCACACTGCAACGTGTGCAGTATCAATAAAAATAAAAAGCTCATAACCTGAGCAAAAAATAAAAAATAAAGCTCATAACCTGAGCAAAATAACAAAGAAAATAAAAAGCTCATAACCTGAGCAACATAAAACAAAGGAAAAAAAAGCTCATAACCTGAGCATTAATGTAAAAAATAAATAAATAAAAAACATCATCTGGGATGACAGGGGCTCCTTCTGGTGGCCCCTCTCTGGCTCCTCAGCTGCCTGGAGGGAGTGGGTGGGGGTGGGGGGGCATCTGGAGGTGGCTGATCCCCGGGTGGGCCACTCCTGGCAGGTGTGGCCTGCCTGCCCTCCAAGGCCATGGCTATCCGGCCGAGGTATGAGTTTGTCTGGGCCTGCATCCTGAGCTGCTGGGTGACCTGGTAATGCTGGGCCCTCTGACTCTGCCTCCCCTGGTCCGGATGGCAGCAGTGTTTGCCTGGACGGCTGCAGTGAGGTGCCTAATATCAGCCTGCACCTCCCCCAGGCTGGTCACCACTGCAGCGCAGTTGCAGCTGACATCCTGCACTGCATTGGATATCTGGGCCATGGAGCACAGGTTGTCAGCCACTCGGTCCAGGTGCCCAACTATGTCCCCCATTTGCTGGGTCTGCCTGGCGTGGTCCCTCGCCACCTGGTCCTGGACCAGATCAGACACCCCCCTGGTCTTCCGGGTGGCCTTCCTGGGGCCAGGAGATGGTTGTCCCCGGGGGGATGGAGTCGCCCTTGAGGGGCTTACTAGGATGGGGGAGGGGATTAGAGAGGGCCCTGCCGAAGGGGAGGACTCCTCCAACAATAAAATAAAGTCCTGCTCTGCCACAACAGGCTCCTCCTCAACCACCTCTGCAGGTGAGGTGTGGGCACTCCCCTCCATCTCTGTGTCTTCACCACCCAGGGGGTTGGGCTCAGGATGCCGTTGGGGGGATGGGGTGGACTGGCCGCCGACAGATGATGGCCCAGCTCCGTCATCTGTGGATGACACAAAGCAGACACATGTTGGGTGGTCCCACACACTTGGCACATGTACCCTCCCCGCCCACATGCAACACACCAAAAAAGGGGTAAAAATCACTTACCTGTCCTGGAGCCTTCCTCCACGGAATCATATCCCGGGACCCCCTCCAACTGCTCCCTCTCCAGGCAGCGGGCGACCACCTCCTCCTCCGTGGTCAGGCTGACCGCACATGGGGGTCCACCCCCCGTGCCCCTCTCATGCCTCCTAATGGTGGCCACCTTGCCCCGGACTTTGCGCCGTAAATCATTGATTTTCTTGCCAATATCGGCAGCAGTCTGGGGGGATTACCCCAAAATATTTACCCTGCCAGCAATGCTTTCCAGGATGGCCTGCTTCCAATCCCGGCTGGTCTTTCTACTTTTCCTGCCATGGAGGACATCGTTGTAGGTCTCCATAGCCGATATTACAACAGAGACCTCCTGGGCATTAAAATTGAGGTTTCTCCTCTCTTTAGGGGGAACGGGAGCAGCCATTACAGAGCAAAAGTAACTTCCCTGGGGTGGGGGGAACCGGATATACTTTTGCGCCGGAATGGCGCTTCCGCTGGCGCTTTTATACGCGCAACGGAACACATTGCGCTGACGTTTCCCGTGAAGTGGTACCTACGTAAGTTGTGAGCATGCGCACAGGGGGGCGAGTGGAGCCTCACTCACTGCGCATGCTCCGTGGATGATGCGCTGAACATAAGCCTCTGCGCTGGGCTCCGCCCATCATTTACATATGATCACACCCACTTCCACTTGCGTCGGGTTGCACCAGCGCATTTTCGTTACTCCGGCGCAAAGTAACGGACATGCACTTGGTGAATACTGTACTTCTCTCACTAGTTTGCGTCAGCGCAACGTATATGCGCTGCGATATGCTGGCGAAAATATGCGCGCATCTACCTGAATCTGGCCCTGTGTCTCTATCTATCTATCTCTCTCTCTCTCTCTGTCTGTCTCACTTCTCTAAGCAAGCCGGAACACACTACACGAGGCACCCAGGCTTTGGCCAATTAGGTCTCTTCGTTTTTTGGGCGCTGTGATTGGCCAAGCATGCGGGGTCATGGTGCATGCTTGGCCAATCATCAACGCGCAACGCCGCAGTGAATTATGGGCCGTTGCGCGTCATTCGAATTTGGCGCGAACGACCCGATTTGCTCTTTTTCGACGAACAATCGAACAGCCGATGTTCGATGCGAACATGTGTTTGCATCGAACGCGAAGCTCATCCCTACTGATGACTGATCCACTTTAAGTAACTAATTGCCATATAGTTTTATTACAATAAATTTAGAGGTAAATATAACCCTCAATGCTCTGGAACATGCTGCGCTATTTGACTGTATTTATACATTATGCAGTGCAGAGATGTGTTGGCAAGTATTTATTGGAATAGCACTCAGCCATTCCTGGCACGTGCGTAGTGCAGACATTTGAAGCCGAGTTTAGAGTCACTCTGGATCTGTTGAGGACACATATTCTTGCGAGACAAGAATTGCACATCAGATGCCAGTAATATATTGTGCAACTTTTCAGCTTCTGATTTTTTTTTTTTTTAAATGGCTTTGCAGTGTTAAGAAAAAAAAATCATAAATAATAGGAATGTTCTTAGATGTTGGTAGAGGTTAGAAACAAGAATAGAATACAGGACATTTAACCCTTTAAGGACCCGCCGCATGTACATTTACGTCGGCAGAATGGCACGGACAGGCACATTGGCGTACCTGTACATCCCTGCCTAGACGTGGGTCGGGGTCCGATCTGACCCCCCCGGTACTTGCAGGGGACCCCGTGGCTGCAGGAGCCATCCAGGATGAGGGGGCTGCTATTTGTTTCTAGCAACCCCCTCGCGATCGCTCCCAGCCAATCCGCGCACACTCCCCCGCCCTCTGCCTGTGGGGGAAGTGATGTAATATCTCCTCGTGGAGGTCTTTTCAACCGCCGCTGAGGAGAGAAGACATCACATAGTGAACTTTGCACCAACACTACACTAACACAGTACACATAGGCACATAAACCCCCCCCCCCCCCGATCACCCCTCTGATCACCTCCCCCAGTCCCCCGTCACAGTGTCACTGAATGCAGTGATCATATATTTACTGATCACTGCATTTAGTGTCAGTGTGACAGTTAGTGTGACAGGCAGTTAGTGTTAGGTCCAGGGTAGCCCCCTACCCCCCTAATAAAGTTTTAACCCCTTGATCACCGCCCTAGTTAACCCTTTCACCCCCTATTGCCAGTGTCACTAATCGATGGGTTTTCTGATCGCTGTATTAGTGTCACTGTTGCCGCTAGGTAGCTAGTTTTTTTTATTGCGATTTTTTTTTACTAAAGACATGTGGCTGAATACATTTTGGCCTAAATGTTTGACTAAAATTTAGTTTATTCGATTTTTCTTATAGCAAAAAGTAGAAGATATCATTTTTTTTCAAAAATTTCGGTCTTTTTCCGTTTATATCGCAAAAAATAAATATCGCAGAGACAATCAGATACCATCAAAAAAAATCTCTATTTGCGGGAAGAAAAGGATGCAAATTTTGTTTGGGAGCCACGTTGCACGACCGCGCAATTGTCTGTTAAAGCGACGCAGTGCCGAATTGTAAAAACGCCTCTGGGCATTTAGCAGCATATTGGTCCAGGGATTAAGTGGTTAAGGAAAATCTGATAAAGTGCAGAAAGTGAAAACGAGATGGGATTCTCATAACAATCATGGCTTACCACTTTACAGAAGTAAAATAAAAGTGACAGAACAGGAATGGAGCACTTGACAGGGGCAGAACAAACCCATGAACAGGCTACAAAGGGCATAAGAGGAAAATGGTGTATATAAGACAGACTGAATACAGGTCATGCAGGCACCACCTTAGAAACCAGTGTTATCACTGGCTCCTTTCACTTACATGATTGGGAATTCGGGTATTAATATTTTTTTCTTTTCCATAAATTTGTATTAGGCATACTAGGTGCACAGATAATAAACAACAATATGGTTTCACAGTGATACATATTGAGCCATAGGTTATGATCTATACACAGCCATCCTACAACACATGGAAACCCATATGTAACTATAGAGAAAACAGTAATAAGTCATCCAATTCCACTGAGGTGGATAAAAGGATAATGTAAACCCCCCCCCAATAGGGGCATACATTATTTTAAAGGGGAATATCTTCCCTGTAAAAAAGGGAGGGGTAACCTGATGAACTGTGTATGGCCCCTTAGGGGGCTCCTCCCTCTACAGGGGAGATTAAGGGAAACCCCATCTAAGAAAGTATCAACTGTGAAATCTCATTGCCAGTACAATAGAGTGCACAGAGAGGAGTCAAAAACAGGAGAATAGAGCAAAGAATTACACTAGCATGCCTGTACCTACCGAATGAGAATCCGATCTTGGCTTTGATACCCCGTCTTATGTTACTAGACCGACATAGAGAGGGTATTGTCTTGGTAGGGGGTGTCTTAAACCTGACCCGATACTTTATGCATCGCGGGGGGCCTCCTGTTTGTCGTGCTCAAAGTTACGCAAACTTAATAAATCCCTGTTACATAATCACCAATTGATTGATTGAACTACTCATCTGTGAGATAGGGATTACACTTTTTATTCCCCTTCTCACAAAATTTATATCAGATTCGAATATATATTGATTTCCTAGAATGCTTTTCCCTTTATCTCATCTGCTAGTATAGGTGCATTCACTATATCAGACCATGCCCTGACCCAATATGTTCTGTAGCTGGGTAGGGGAAGACCACGAGAATAGCAATGGAAGCTAAATTAAACCCTTATGCACAATCCCTTATATAAAAATCAACTCACTGGCCCACTTCTCAATTAATGATACGGAGGACACTTCCCCATTCAACTTATGGGATGCTCATAAATGTGTAATCCGCTGCACGTTTATCAAACTAGGATCCTGACGTAAAAAACTCCTTACGGAACAAATTGATGCCTTATGCCGCGTACACACGATCATTTTTCAGCATGAAAAAAAGCCTTTGTTTTTTAGCATGTCCAAAAAACTAAGTTTTTCCAACTTCATCATTAAAAACGACGTTGCCCACACACCATCGTTTTAAAAAAAATTATGAACAAATCGCGGTGACGTACAACACGAATGACAGCACTCTAAAGGGGAAGTTCTATTCGCCTTTGGGCTGCTTTAGTTAAATCCTTGTTAGTAAAAGACGATTCACGCTTTTCAGTCTGTTGCAGCGTGGTGAATGTGCTTACTCCATTATGAAAGGTAGTTTTACCAGAACGAGCGCTCCCGTCTCATAGTTTGCTTCTGAGCATGCGCGGGTTTAAAGCGTCGTTTTAGCCCACACACGATCATTTTAGTTTAAAACGACGTTAAAAAATGCAGCATGTTCGAATTTTCTTTTGTCGTTTTTCAGAACATGATCATTTAAAATGACGTTTTTAAAAACGTCGTTTTTTTTTTAATGCTGAAAAATGATCGTGTGTACACAGCATTATGCTGGCCATACACTATACGAAAAATCGGCCGAAAAACTTTCATGGAGACACTTCGTTCGTTTTTCGTCTAGTTAATGGGTCCAAATCGTTAATCGTTCGTGACGTTTTTGGCCAAAAAAAACCATCAGCTAGTTTGGAAAATTTTCGACGGCCGACCGATTAATCGTAAGGTTAATGCATCGTTCGGCCGAAAAATAATGAATGCTTCCAACTGCGCATGTATGAAAACACTAACACTAAGTAAATATTCGTACGTTCACGTCAAAAGGTCATAATACACTTCACCAACAACCTGCAAGCACTTTAACAAATGACGGCGGGCGGAGGACTCCATTGTCCTGACAGGCTCTTTAAAGCCGCGGGCGAGCGCGCGCCCGTGTGAGTGCCTGGCGGCAACGATCGCCGCCGGGCACACGCGATTGCTCAGTAACTGAGCGGGGATGTGGAGCTTTGTGTGTAAACACAGAGCTCCACGTCCTTTCAGGCCATTAAAATAAAAAAAATAAAAAAAGCCATAAACTATCCCCTTTTTTGTAAACACTATAAATATTGCGCAAAACAACGCTTATTGCATTTTTTTTTTTACAAAAATGTGTAGAATACGTATCGGCCTAAACTGAGAAAAAAAATATTTTTTTATATATTTTTGGGGATATTTATTACAGCAATAATTAAAAAAATTTGGCATTATTTTTCTAAATTGGCGCTCTATTCTTGTTTATAGCGCAAAAAATAAAAACCGCAGAGGTGATCAAATATCACCAAAAGAAAGCTGTATTTGTTGGAAAAAAAGGACGCAACTTTTGTTTGGGAGCCACGTCGCACGACCGCGCAATTGTCAGTTAAAGCGACGCAGTGCCGGAAGCTTAAATTTCGTCTGGGCAGGAAGGGGGTGTAGGTGCACAGTAGGCAAGTGGTTAAATATGATAAACCTTTATGTTTTGTAAGGAAATAACTACGTACACCAAACATGCAATACTAAAACTTTATTGCAAAATTTATTTTTTAGCAACAAAAATAAAGTAATTCTTTTCAATATCTCTTGTCCTTAATTTCTTATTTTTTTTTTGTATACAAGACATAACATTAACAAACACTAATCATTTTTTTTTAATAAATAACAGAGTATACATTTCTTTATGACACAGTCGAGCAGTATTTATTTTAAATTACACAGGGGAGCAAATTATGCTCCCCTGTGTAATTAAAAATAATACTACTTCCCCTGTGTAATATAGAGTATTATACTCTTCTATGTAGAACATAATTTGGTTCTACATAGAAGAGCAGAATTTTTTATATCACACAGTGGAGTAGTATTATTTTTAATTACACAGGGGAGCATAATTTGGTTTTACATAGAAAAGCATAATTTTCTATATTACACAGGGGAGTAGTATTAATTTTAATTACACAGGGAAGCATTATTTGGTTTTACATAGAAGAGCATCATTTTCTATATTACACAGTGGAGTAGTATTATTTTTAAATACACAGGGAGCATAATTTGGTTTTACATAGAAGAGCATAATTTTCTATATTACACAGGGGAGTAGTATTATGTTTAATTACACAGGGGAGCATAATTTTTTTTGTATAGAGAAGCATCATTTTGTATATTACACAGGGGAACATAATTATTATTTATTCACAAGGAGAGCATAATTTTTCTGGACTAAAATATTTCTAAAATTAGCTCTCAGGCTTTTGGAAGTGCAAGATTTTGGTAACAAAAATATCTGTAGTTCTTGACCTGCAAAATAAACATGGTTGGAGAATCGATTTGAGGTTTGAGATGTCAGTCACCAATATTATAGTGTATGTCAACCGTTTAAAAAAGTGACTGTCCTATAGTAAAAGTGATTGACAGCTCAAATATCATAGACAGATTTCCTCTAACCATGTTTTTAAATGCCAGGCGTGACTATAAAACTTGGAAAAAGACTAAAAAAAAAAAGAAAATTTGCCTTATCCATAATAAAACGGTTGAAATGTAGTGCAAACTTCAGCAAACTTCAGCAAACTTCAGCAAAACAAAAAACAAAAAAAATGGATCAAAAAGACACCTCCTAAATGTCAGTTAGTGTGTCAATAACAACCAGGAATTGCTTCTGGACAGAGGTTACGCGATCTTTAATTTTTTCTAATTCTGCTGAGCATTTTTCCAACTATGAGGAGAACTTCAACAGATTAGATACCAATCTATGGCCAGTGACGGTATCCAATTCCTGTTCCACAGGCAGACGATGTGCTGTTGAAGACAGAAAAATAAAAGGAAGTCAGGGGAATGTGTTTCCAAATCAGTTCTAGTTACAGTGTATGTATGCTGGCTAACCTGTGGTGCTTGTGATGCTTTCACTGGAATCCTGTGGCTGGTCAGCCTCAACATCTATAACACTTGTGCCTGGTTCAGCATCATCCTCATCACTTCCTTTTTCAATGACTGAAGATATGTCATCAACCACAATAATATTCACTTCTGTTGATACAGTGCTGTTTTTTGCAGTTTTTTTGGGTTTGCCTGTGTTTAAAATAAAATACAGTTCAATGCCAAACATTAATAGGCATGCTAAAGAAACATTTTTCCATACATGAACACATTGCAGTCAGACTACAGTGATTGCATAGCTAGTAAAGAGAACAAAAATGACATAATCTTTTAAATTACCTTTTTCGATCAACTTGTGTATTTTACACAACTGTGCTTCCTCTCTATGTTTTAAGTCGGACCATCTCTTCCTCAGCTGGTCTCTTGATCTGTCCACACCATACTTCTTCCCAAGCACATAGATAACCTTCTCCATGATGTCCTCTTTTCTTCTATTAGGCCGAGGGTAGTTTTTGTGTCTCCCATCATAATCATTTTTCTCCAGAATCTTCACCATAGTTGTCATTTCTTCCAGGGACATAGGTGTTGCCTTTTTCTTAAAATTTTCCACTGTAAAACTTGTGGAAAGGGCATGCTCCTTCTCTTCAGACATCGTTCTGATAGCTAAGATGGCGCCGAAAGAAGAAGGGCGGAGCATGTAAACTCACATGATAAACTCCCACAGTGCAATGCGGTGCAGTCTGACCCGACACACAGATCGTTGTCAAGATTATTCTTTGGAAAGAACATCGCAAACGAACGATCACACAGACCAAAATCCTGAAATTTCTTTGCTTTAGAAGGTAAAACAGACCTGTTAAATATATTATGAGTGATAAGATAAGTGTAGAATGTTTATTAAACCATGCTGTATTGTTTTATATTACAGAAGCAATGGTGGACAAATTTACATCCCCACATTTTCTCCCCCAATTCATCGATATGTACAGGGAACTGTCATGTCTTTGGAAAGTGCACTCCAAAGAGTACTCTGACAGGCAGAAGCGCAATGATGCATATAGCATAAGAAAGAATGGAATAAAATCCAAGATTCAAAGAAATCTGGTGCTGGAGCAGACCAGGTTTACGTGCCACGCCTGTGGTATTTTGACAGTTTAAGATTCTTGACGGACCATGAGGAACCCAGAGCCTCTGGCCCAGATTCACAGAGCAATTACGCCTGTCTAACTGGTGTTAGACAGGAGTAATTTCAAATTTTGCGCGCCGTATCACTAGTTTGAATCCTCAAACCATGATACGGCGGCTTCGGGCTTCGATCCGAGAGGCTTACGTCCTCGTAAGCCTTCGGATCTACGCTGCGATATTTTTGCGGCCGCTGGGAGGAGTTTGCGTCGTTTTCATGCGTCGGGATATGCAAATGACTTTTTACGGCGATCCACGAAGGTACGAGTGTCCCTCGCAATCGCCTACGTCATTTTTTGGCTACGTAATGTTAGAGGAGCTTTTTGCTGGTCTAACAGTGCGTAACCCATGTAAAGTATGGCCGTCGTTCCCGCGTCAATTTTAAAATATTTTTTTTTTTTTAACGTAACTCGTTCGGGAATAGGAATGTACGTAAACGACGCTACTACGACGTGACGACGTGTTTACGCGCAATGCACGGCGGGAAATTAGCGAACGGAGCATGCGCAGTTCGATCGCCGCGGGAACGCGCCTATTTTAAATGCTTCACGCCCCCTACTCGCGCAGATGGATTGCGACGGGAGAAATACACTACGCCGCCGTCGTTTACTGGACAAAATCTACCTGGATTACACGTAGAGCCAGGTAAAATACGGCAGCGTAGTGTATTTCTGATACTCTACGAGAATCTAATTCTCTGTGAATCTGGGCCTCTGTATCTAGTATGGACAGCAGTGTGAGTGCTAACAATTCTGGAGATGAGGCAGATGGGACAATTGAAGAACTTGAAACTAGTCAGGTAATTTAATCATCATTTTTAAATTAATCATCATTTTTAAAAGCTATATCACATTACAGCCACTGAAATTATTTTTGAACATTTAGAGATTGTATTGCCAATCTACTGCACCAGGACCAAGAAAGTACTGCATATAATCCAGTCGATTCTGACGGGCTATTTGACTAGTGAGACGTGGGGGGGCACGGCCTAGGTCTGAAAGTCCTTCAGAATCTTGACGCCACTCACCAGGCATGACATCTCCAGACAGAGTATCTTCCCGGTCCATCATGGTTTGGGATATGTAGGTGGAGCTGGTACGTCTCAAAAAATTATGGAGCACACAGCAACAATGAACTATAAGGTCAATTTTTGGGGTGGTTACATTGATTGACGTATGAAAGATCCTAAAGCAGTTGGCCATAATCCCAAAAGCATTTTCGACCACTCGTCTAGCACGAGATAACCGATAATTAAAGATTTTTTGATCAGGGGTAAGGTTTTTAAGGGCGAAGGGTTTCAAAACATGTTCAGATAATCCAAATGCGTCGTCTGCTACGAACACAAAATTGAGGCCTTCAACTGTTTCCTGTTTGGATGGTAGATTGAGGAGTCCATTTTTTAAACGGTCAATCACTCCGCCATCAGAATTTCTACCATTTTTTCCAATGTCCACAAACATGAATTCATATTTAGCATTGACGATTGCCATTAGGACAATGCTAAAGTAGCCTTTGTAATTGTAGTAGAAGGAGCCTGATTTTGCTGGGGGGGTTATGCGCACATGTTTGCCGTCTATGGCACCGCCGCAGTTTGGGAAATTCCAATAGTCGTTGAATTGTTTGGCTGTAGCTTTCCATTCCTGCACAGATGCTGGGAGCTGTAAAAGGTAACAAAAAAAGAAAGTTCAGTATGCAATTGTTTAAACAGTGTTTTATTTATGAATATTACACAGGATCTGTTTGGGAATGTGACGCAGACCGTGTCATCACCAGCAGTCAATCGTCCCAAAAAAAGGAAAACATCTCAACAGGGAACAAGTACAGGGAATTTTCTGCTGCAAGCAACTGCAGCCCTCAACCAAAAAAAAGATGAGTGCGATGACCTAGGTGGCTTGACGGCCAAAAAGATACGTCGCATGACAGAAGAACAAAAAGAATTGGTGGAACCCTTACTTCTGCAGCTTTTAAATAAAGGGATAAGAGGGGAGCTGACTACCAACACCCATTTAGCTGAGCATAAACCCACCAACATCCAACCATCCCAAAAACATCACCCAATTAATCAGTGGCCCGGCCCATATCAAACCCAACAGGATCGTCCCCAAGGCCAGTGGGGCAATGACTGTAACTATAACTACACATCCCTGTAAAAAACACACACAAGATTTCTTGATTTTTTGTTTGTTAGTACTTATTACTTTACAGTTACATTTGCGTCCTCAATGTTCAAGGAAGCAGTGTTTGTCAGACTTTAAAATAAAAGCAATCAGTTATTACCTTTAAATATTCGTCTTGTAATTTTCTAATGATGGCTTGACAGGTCTAAGGTATGATGCGGCCAAGTGACTGGGCAGAGATTCCGGTACTGAATTTAAGATCTTCAAAACTACGACCGGTTGCCAGAAAACGCAATGTTGCTACCAGTCTCTGCTCCGCTGTGATGCTGGCTCTTAAAACGGTGTCTTGTTTGCTTATTATAGGGGAAACTAGACTGAGTAGCAGCTGAAAGGACTCATCAGGCATCCTCAGGTAATTGCGATAATCTTCAGGATTGTTTTCCTTTAATTCTCTCACCAATCTCATATGTGAGAAGTTGTCACGGTTCTTCAGCCACTCTTTACTCCATAACCTTCGCCTTTTTTTAGGGGGCTGCTCATCTTGCTCTATAGCCATCACTCCGAGCATAACTATGGCAATGGTCCTGTCATCAACATCCATGGTGAAGGTGGTGCTGATGGTGATGCAGTAGAAATGCAGGTGATGTAGTAGAGATGCTAGGCTCAAGGATCGTTCTGACGAACGTACGTTGCTTCTCTGGGCGTATACGTGAGCACAGGAAGTCAGGGAGCAGAGGTCAAGGATGTTTTGTCACTTCCTTTTTCGATGCAAAAACCGGACGAAAAATCGGTGGATTAATGTGTTCCGGACGATTTATCGTTCGAATATCGGAATTTCATGATGGCATGATCGTTTGCACTCACGATCGTATGTTCGTTTTTCGACAGCGCAATCGCCCGATTTTTCGTATAGTGTATGGCCAGCATTACACTCTGACATCCACAAACTCAAATTCATAAGACCTCACTAGATGCACATACAGGAGACAAACTTTCAGACTTGTCCACTGTAGGAGAATATTTTATGAATTTGGTAATAAACCTGGGAAAATCTTAGCGAATGCACTTCAGACCACTAGAGCTAAGACCTGTGTCAAGCATATTACATCACATCAGATCAGATGAATTCTTGAAGGTGTTGAAGTACATGTAACCGGGCAAGGCGCCGGTGTACAACTCCTTTAGAGATGAGCAAGATATCCCAGACGTTGGGTTACAGGCACACGTCATGGTGATTCCCAAAGATGGCAAGGACCCAGATCAATGTGCCAGCTATAGGCCGATTTTGCTTTTAAATGTGGACCTAAAGATTTTCACTAAGATAGTTGCGAATAGGTTGCTCCCTCATATTCCCTTGTTAGTTCACCTTGACCAAACAGGGTTTACCCCTTGTAGAGAGGACAGGGACAACACGCAGAGAATTATCTGCGCAGTTCACTATGCCCAGTTTACTCATTCTCCCCTAGTGCTCTTCTCCATGGATGCGGAGAAGGCATTTCACAGGGTGGATTGGATGTTCCTACACTCCACAGTGGAGCATATAGGATTAGGGGCTGGGATGCGTCGATGGCTGGATGCGTTATACTCTAAGCCCTCTGCGTGGGTGAAAGTTAAATGTTTTATCAGATGCTTTTCAAATACGTAACGGGATGCGCCAAGGCTGTCCGCTTTCACCCCTGATTTTCATACTAACCCTAGAACCCTTCTTGATAATTATGGTTTCTCGCCTAAAAAAAAACGTATTGTTCCCATTGTAACTAAAAGCAACATACACCACACTATTGTTCAAATGGTTCAGATTAGCTGCTCTGTTTAAACTCATACTTACATTACTCTATCTCTTTTGCCGCGTACACACGATAATTTTTTGTGATGAAAAAAAACTACGTATTCTGTGAAGTAAAAAACGACGTTTTTGAAACGTCACTTTTCAAAGATGATGTTGCATACACACCATCGTTTTTTTTCACAAAAAGCGAGGTTACGTTCACCACTCTTTTCCATTGAAGCTCGCTTCATAACTAGATTCTGGGCATGCGCGGGTTGAAAAATGTCATTTTAAACGACGTTTTTGCTACACACGGTGACTTTTTGTGAAACAAAAAACGACGTTTTGAAAAACGACACAAAAAATTCAAGCATGTTGGAATTTTTTTTTGGTCGTTTTTTTGAAGACAAAAAACGACGTTTTGCCCACACACGATCAATTTAAATGACGTTTTAAAAAACAACGTTTTTTTCATCGCAAAAAACGACCGTGTGTACGCGCCATTTGAGTACACAGCCTGGGTCCTTCTCTCTTTTACTTTCACAACATCTTATGCTTTTCAATACATTTTTTGACCTTCCCTGTTTTGACAGGGTCATGCTTGTATTATCTATGCATTTATAAATAATATGGCATTCAATGTTTTTTGCATTCGTGTTAGTGAACGTATTTTCAGAATAATAATAACTAGGGTTGTCCCGATACCACTTTTTTAAGACCGAGTACAAGTACCAATACTTTTTTCCAGTACTGGCCGATACCGATTACCGATACTTTTTTAATGTCATGTCTCAACGCACAATACAGATTAGGGGGCACTGATCTGCAGCACTGATGAGCACTGATAGGATTAGGTGGCACTGATCTGCAGCACTGATGAGCACTGATAGGATTAGGTGGCACTGATATGCAGCACTGATAGATGACTGGCACTGATAGATGGCACTGATGGCTGGCACTGAAGGCTGGCTGGCACTGACAGGTGGCACTGACGGCTGACAGGCACTGACAGATGGCACTGACAGCTGCGGGCACTGGCAGATGGCACTGACGGCTGGCGGGCACTGACAGATGGCACTGACGGCTGGTGGGCACTGATAGATCGAACTGACAGATGGCGGGCACTGATAGGTGACATTTATGGGCACTGATGGGCAGGCACTAAAATGCCATTAGGCTGCCTGCAACGCCCATCCTGGTACTTCTTCCACTCGGCCGCATGAAAGCAGCAGCGGCCATCTTGGTACACCCAGCCCAAACTATTTGGGCTGGGTGTAACAAGATGTCCACTGCTGGCATACTGTGGTGAGTGCAGGGTGTACCAAGATGGGCATCTCTGATGGCAACACGGAGCGTCACTTCCACGACCGAATGTGACGGCTTTGGTTGCGGATCCCAAATGATGATGCAGCTGCACCCTGAACTCTGCACTGTCAGCTTACTTCCTTCAGGACTCGCTCGATGACCCATTCCAGGTATCGGCTAAGGCATCCAGAGCATTTGCGCGAGTACAAGTATTAGCGCAAATGCTTGTTATTGGTTACTAGTATCGGTATCAGGACAACCCTAATAATTAGTGTTGCTCACGAATATTCGCATTGCGAATATTCGCTACGAATATTGCATATTCGAGTATTCGCGAATAACACGAATATCGCGGCGAATATTCGCTATTTCGAATATTCGAATTTTTTCAATTTTTTTTTTAGAACAGATCACATCCGAGAGATCCCCATCGACGTCTAAAAGCATTGCTGGTATGATTAGAGACCTTGGGCTGAGTAGCTGCAGCGCTCATTTTATATTGACGAAAAATCGCAATGCGATTATTCGGCAATAGCGATATCGCGCGATTATTTTATATTGTAATATATCACGAATATTCTGAGCCAATCAGAGTGCTCCTTCCGCATTTCTCGAATATTCGCAATTATTGTGTATTGTAATATATCACGAATATTCTGAGCCAATCAGAGTGCTCCTTCCGCATTTCTCGAATATTCGCAATTATTGTGTATTGTAATATATCACGAATATTCTGAGCCAATCAGAGTGCTCCTTCCGCATTTGCCGAATATTCGCAATTATTGTGTATTGTAATATATCACGAATATTCTGAGCCAATCAGAGTGCTCCTTCCGCATTTCTCGAATATTCGCAATTATTGTGTATTGTAATATATCACGAATATTCTGAGCCAATCAGAGTGCTCCTTCCGCATTTCTCGAATATTCGCAATTATTGTGTATTGTAATATATCACAAATATTCTGAGCCAATCAGAGTGCTCCTTCCGCATTTCTCGAATATTCGCAATTATTGTGTATTGTAATATATCACGAATATTCTGAGCCAATCAGAGTGCTCCTTCCGCATTTCTCGAATATTCGCAATTATTGTGTATTGTAATATATCACGAATATTCTGAGCCAATCAGAGTGCTCCTTCCGCATTTCTCGAATATTCGCAATTATTTTATATTGTAATATATCACGAATATTCTGAGCCAATCAGAGTGCTCCATTCCGCATTTCTCGAATATTCGCAATTATTTTGTATTATAAAATATCACGAATATTCTGAGCCAATCAGAGTGCTCCATTCTGCATTTCTCGAATATTCGCAATAGCGAAAATCGCAATAGCGAAAATTCGCAATAATTTATCACGAATATTCGTATTTAGCGAATATATCTCGAATATTCGACTATATATTCGAGATATATCGCGAAATCGAATATGGCATATTCTGCTCAACACTACTAATAATAACATTTTGCATTTTTGTATTAGAATCTGCACTATGCATGCTACATCTATTATTATTTCAATCACATTTTCATGAATACACTCTGCAGGGGGGGGGGGGGGGTACATAAAGATAGCAACCATATGTTTTATATATACTTTTTCTTTCCATCTTGACAACTTCATTAGACTTTTATACATTGGTGTGCTTTCTGTTCCTCCCCCTCCCCCTCCCCCGCTTAATCCACTCCTTGCCCCCTTACATACTACATTTGGCATGTAATTTTTTGGGGGGGAAGTGGGGTCTTCAGGAGGAGTGGGACTTCCTGTCCCACTTCCTCCTTCCGCCCAGGGACAGCCTAGCCGATACGTCATATCGTCTAGAGCGGCCTCTCGCTGTAGGTGATCGCCTAACCAATCACAGTGCGCAGCGCTGCTTGTGCATGCGCAGTGAGTGCCTGGCCGTGAAGCCGAAAGCTGTCACCGCCGGGTGCCCACACTTAGAATGAAGACGCTGGCCGGAGAGGGGGAGAGAGGAGCTGAACTCCGTCCAGCGAGTCGCTGGACCGTGGAGCAGGTTAGTGTCTGTTTATTAAAAGCCAGCAGCTACACTTTTTGTAGCTGCTGACTTAATAAACAGTAAAAAAGCCTGGAACTCCCCTTTAAGGCGATTTGTAGTGCTATACAAGTTACTCACTCACTCACTCACGTAACATACAGTATATCTGTAAAGAACACAAAACAAAAAGCCTTTTAGAAAAGTATTTTGCACTTTAAAGTGTGAAGATAGATTCCCCACATCTAGCTCTAAAAAGATCTTCTGAAAAACTTTAAAGGTATATTTTAGGTTTTTAGGGTAGATCAGGTTAAAAGCATAAATGTGTCCCATAAGAAAAACACATGCTTGGGGTACATAGGAGATTCCAGTGAGAACCTCTACTCCCACAATAACTATCCCCAAGGTGGTACTGTTTTCATCTATACATTTTTGTATAACAAAAATATTCAGGATAAAGGTAGACAGGTCTTCTTGGATCTGTGAGGCATCTTCATCAGCTAGATCCTGTGGAGACAAAAAAACTGTAATAAGATAAATTCCAGAACAGAATGTCACAGAGGGTGTCACAAGGTCCTTTATTTGCACCAGCAATTTAATAGACTTATTTCATAAAATCCCAAAGAAAGTTAACCACTTAAGCCCCGAACCATTAGGCTGCCTAAAGACCAGAGGACTTTTTACAATTTGTAATTGCGCTGTTTTAACTGATAATTGTGCGATCATGCAATGTTATACCCAAACAAAATTTGCATCCTTTTTGCCCCACAAATAGAGTTTTCTTTTGATGGTATTTGATTGCCTCTGCGGTTTTTATTTTTTGCGATATAAATGGAAAAAGACTGAAAATTTGAAAAAAAAATATTGATTTTCTACTTTCTGTTATAAGAAAAACTCTGGCTGGTTTAATGACACGCTCACACTACTGAAGCAAGAACGAAGAAGAGCTGAAGGAGCCTGGAGAAGAAACCCTTTGAAGGAAAACCACACAAATTACAAAGCACTCACCAAGAAATTCCACAAAGCAATCTTCAATGCAAAAAAGAACACATTTCAAACACTATCTGAATAGAATTATCAGTTTTCTTTATTAACAAAATTAAAAACATTCAGGGAAAAATTCAACAGAAAAAAACAACAAGCCCTTGTCAGCTAAAGCAAGAAGAGGAAAACAATACAATTATTCTACAATTGACAAATTTCTCGCTGGTTCCAATCACCGTCGACATTACCAAAAACATCATCAGAAGCCTCAGAGATAGCACATCACCAGGTAATATCATTTCCACAAAACTACTGAAAGAATGTACCGATATTTTGGCACCCACCATAACACATTTTGTAAATCACTCTTTTAAAGAAGGTATTGTTCAGATCTCCCTTAAAGAAGGAATAATAAAACCCCTCCTAAAAAAAAACAACCTCGACCCCAAAGACCCAAACCACCGTAGACCAATAACAAGCCTGAACACCTTCTCCAAAATCATGGAGAAAGCAGTAGTACAGCAGCTACAACAACATTTGTACGCCCACAAACTCCTTGACCCACTACAATCAGGCTTCCGCCCAGGCCATGGCACAGAAACGGCACTGCTCAAAATATAGGATGATGCCCTCGAAGCAGCAGATGACGGAGAATCATGCCTACTGGTGCTACTGAACCTAAGTGCAACATTCGACACAGTGGATCACAAAACTCTACTCATTTGCCTCAAAGAAGTAGCCGGAGTTACAGACACATATCTACCCTGGTTCGCTTCCTTCTTAGGAAATCGGTCCCAAACAGTGAAACTAGGAGTCTTCATCTCGGAAACGCACACCATTTCTTGCGTAGTACGTCAAGAATCGCCCCTATCACCGGTGCTCTTCAACATCTACCTCCGCCCACTCCTTAAAATCATCAGTGAGCAAGATTTGTGCTACCACTCCTATGCAGATGACACTCAACTCTACTTTCGGATCACCAAAACGCTATGGCAAACTGATCCATGTGGTGATCCTGGTCAGCCAATCTGGAAATAATATTACCAACAAGTGGATTAACACTAATGGGAAGTTCCCCTAGGGGGTTTTAATGCAGCAAATTTATACGAATCCAAGTAAAAGAGTTGTGTAAAAATATTTTATTGAAATATATTGGGATACTTGTTATCACTAAAATATAAATTCTGGTAATAGAGATACAGTACATATTCCATAATACAGAAAGGCAGCCATGTGATTTATAAAGCATTACATTATATAATCGAACTGTATGTAGACCCCGGCGTGTTTCGACCTTAGGCTCCTGAATAAATATATTAAACATCTCAGTTTTCCTGAAGTCATTGGACATTATGCATTGATATTTACAAACATAATGATGTTATATTTACCACTGGAAAGTGGGATGAATGACACCACAACCAGAAAAGTACAAGTGGATTAACTGCATCTTCTGAATTCATGGCCTTTGCCTACTGTCAGAAACCATGAATCAGACCGAGACAGAAGTACAGTTAAAGCACACTTGTTTAATAAAAGTAAATAGAACAAACCTTGTCAAAACAAAGTTTGGTAACCAGAACAGATAGTTAGACAAGCTAGAATGTAGTTTTATGTAAATGCAACTGTGTTTTACTTTTTTAAAACAGCTGAAGAGACTCAAAAGTAGGAAGATAACAACTTCATAAGTCATCACTAAAAATGGTGTCCAGTGAGGAACATTTACCAAAACAGGAAATAAGGAATGATGACTGAAGTGTCATGGAAGTTGGCTATAGCTCAGAAGTGTAAACATCAACTAGACCAAGGGTAGAATCAGCAAAGACAAGTGACCTTTACACTTGGAAGACAGCAATGCTTTACCCACTTTAGCATGATATCTCAATGAATGCTGAGTCAGAGTGACACACAAGAGAACTATGGTACATGAAGTCCTTCATGTATCAGTTGACAAAATGAGGACCACAGCCAGACCCCTCAAGGCTTCCAAAGCTCTTTAAGTAATAGATTAAGCCCTGGTTCACACTGGTGCGTTTTGAGATGCGATTTGGCATGTCAAATCGCATGTCAAAACGGCAGATTTTGCCTCAAATTGACGGCAATGGCACAGTCCTAATCGGTGCGACGCTGCATCTGCGGCATTGCACCGATTTCAAAAAGTAGTCTTTGTACTACTTTTTGCGATTTCAGCCTGCGATTTACATTGACATCTGTGCAGAAACCTGAAATCTCTGAATCTCTGAAATCGCGGCTGAAATCGGGACTGCCGGGCGGGAGTGAAATCGTGCGAGTTCAGCTGAACTCGCACTGCTTCACTCCCGCAGCCCAGTGTGAACCAGGGCTTATGTATAGGAGCATGTAAATCAGTAATGTGTATTTGGACACGCCTCACATATTGTTACCATGTTAAAGATTGAACAGATTTTCCAGTATTTCATTCTTTTGTAATGTCAGTGTGCTGAAAGTCGGCACTGCAAAAAAAGTATCATCATATCATACCACCAACAATAAGGCTTTTTTATACATACGATTTTACCAGCTCAACAACATGAAATTAACTCATTCCCTCATTGGAACACAGCTAAAAATAATAAAATAGATTTTCTAAAGAAGTAGTGCATGTTTAATTCCAAAGTAAATTATTACTTATCTAAGTGAATGTGGCAGAACAAGAAGAAAGTACACTTTAGGAAGAATACCCAATCATGTGCAAAAAAAAATGTAAGAAAATTTATTTTTTGCTTGCCCATGATTTGGTAATTAAAGTCAGCACAATTTCACTGTATTCACCAAACTAAATGAAAATTCACTTTGCAAAGATAGAATTCACTTAGTTTGGTGAATAAGAGAACATTGTGCTGATCATGCCATCAATTTCAAGCAAAAATCATGTTTTTTTTTTCCTTGCAAATTATTGGGTATTGTTTGCAAATTAAATGTATATTTGTTGTATCTCTTTCACTATGATAAAAGGAAATTCACTATGCTAAGTGCATGCACTTAAAGGCTCCTTTTCACACCAGCGGACCGATCGGGTCCACCTGTCCATTTCTGCAGGCGGACCCAATCGGACCATTCATTGCTCTCTATGGGGAAGCTGATGTAAGTGGACATGTGTCCATTTACACCAGCCTGCATCTGATCCAGGCTGCCAAAAACAGACAGAAGGGTGATCAATTCCCCATCTATAAAGCGGATCAGATTGGATCACAATAGGGGGGAAACAAATTGACTGTCCGTTTCCACCTGCCTGTCCCATAGAGAACAGTGGGCTGTGTCCGTGTCTGCTCTGCATAGTGGAGCAGACATCGACCTGTTATCCACCTGTACAGCAGGGGTTCAGTGGACAGATCCCCCGTTGGGCAAGCGTATCCGCTTGACGAAGTCTGCCCCATGTGATAGGGGCCTAACAGTGAAAATGCTCTACTTCTTTAGTAAATTAACCCCAGTGAGTAGCAAATAATAGCATGTCATTGAGTTGCAAAAAAGGCAACTGCCAGGAAGTAATTTAATACCATTTACTGATTAAAAGTCTTACATGTATTTGAGACTTCATGTTGAACATAAGCATATGTTTGATAAAGGGGTAGTCAGGGATAGTAGTCCAACACATTGCTGTCCCACCAAAACCACCACAATGTGTGATTTGACCAATAAGTAAATTGCAGTAAAATTGGTTTTCTTTTCCCACAATAGAAGAGTGAAAATCCCTGCTGTAGCTCCCCTTTTTTATTGAGCATTATTCCTTCATTTAAACACTAGGTGTCTCCTCAACTATGTAAAGCAGCATACTCTATACAGATGGGAGGAGTTAAAGTGTGCTCAGTAGAGGACGTATAGAGAAAGGAAAATGTGCTTCTGATTAGGGCCCTTGTGGAAAACCAAGGGCCATACCATTAATTGCCATACAGCATATAGAATACCGAACAATGGTATTCATCTTTTGGGAAAGTCAGGATTCCCCTTTGCATAAACGATAGCAGAAGGGCTATTTGTTAGAGATTGTTGCATTGTAGGCAGAGGATGAAACTCTATGCAACTCTGAGGGATTTCTGGTTTGTTTTACTAAACTGTGGTCTACAAGTTCATGTTCAGTAAAGCAAAAAAAAAAACAAGAACTTGGAGTCAGTCTATTCCTTGCCAATTAAAGTGGGTTGCCTATACTTGGAAAACCCTATGTGGAACATATTTCAAGTAAGTGGAGTTGATGCCCTGGTGAGCTGGGTCAGGCGATATGTTGGTAGAGATGGGTCCCTCATGAAGAAGCCTGATGGTCTTGAGGTTGGGAGGTTAGCATTACCCTGGAGAGACTATGCTGGCAAAAGACAGGAACCCCTATTATCTATGTGATGCCAGGGGACCGATGGCCCCCTGATGGACCCATAGGCCAAAATCAGTGAGCCAGCACTTTGGATGTGGTTTCCTATATCCCTTGCAGAGAAGTTCCTGATGTAGGCCCTTTAGCAAGGGATTTGGCTCATCAACCACTCTAGGGTTCACTACAAAAAAAAAAGATATTAAGTGTGTATAATGATGCTGTTGTCATATTTTGTTATCACTCCTTACACAACCTGCACTTCACAGATACTTAATGATTTTGGCACATTGCATGTAAAGATTGTTCTGGGTAGAGATAATTTATTCAGTGACTATGCAACTTTCATTGTACAACAAATATATCACACAGTTAGCAACAATATAAACATACAGTGAAAAAAAAAATTGGCCTGGTCATATCATTGCCACAGAGAGGGTGGCCATGATTCTTAGAGCAATTTCACTCTAGCCATCCTGTAGTTGGTAAACATTTGCCAACAGCAGTATTAAAAACAGGGTAACAAAATAATCACTAGATTCCATGTGTCCCTACCTCTCCATCTCACATTGCTCCCTTCCTAACTTGCTTATCGAATCGGCGCAAGAGCAACTCAAGCAAGCAGGTTAATCATTTCTCTGCAGTTTTGTGACATCAGCCTTACAGGTCCAGGGATAAAATTACCTGCATCTACACCTGTAATTTCACATTTAATTTCTGCTAACTTTCAGTGCAGGACGTTTAGTTGCAGTTCAAAATAAAATTACTCAAATAAAGCGATATTATATATACTTGATTCTTTTTCTGCTAGCAGAAGTTCAAACCAGCTAACCTGTTCTCATAAGAATATTTTTCAATTAGGGAGAGGTATAGAAACTTATAGATATTAATGTTAATGCATATTAGAAATAACATAGGGAATATCTAAACCTTAGACTCTCTGGGCCAGATTCAGAGAGCGATTACGCCTGTCTAACTGGTGTTAGACAGGAGTAATTTCAAATTTTGCGCGCCGTATCACTAGTTTGAATCCTCAAACCATGATACGGCGGCTTCGGGCTTCGATCCGAGAGGCTTACGTCTTCGTAAGCCTTCGGATCTACGCTGCAAACTTTTTGCGGCCGCTGGGAGGAGTCCGCGTCGTTTTCAGCGTTGGGATATGCAAATGACTTTTTACGGCGATCCACGAAGATACGAGCAGCCTTAGCAATCGCTTACGTCATTTTTTTGCTACGTACTGTTAGACCAGCTATTTGCTGGTCTAACAGTGCGTAGCCCATGTTAAGTATGGCCGTTCCCGCGTCAAATTACATTTTTTTTTTTTTTTTTTTTACGTAACTCGTTCGGGAATAGGAATGTCCGTAAACGACGCTACTCAAAAAAAAAATGATGTAACGACGTGATTTCGCGCAATGCACAGCGGGAAATTTCTGAACGGAGCATGCGCAGTTCGATCGCCGCGGGAACGCGCCTATTTTAAATGCTTCACGCCCCCTACTCGTGTAGATGGCTTGCGTCGGGAGAAATACACTACGCCGCCATAGTTTACTGGACAAAATCTACCAGGATTCCACGTAGAGCCAGGTAAAATACGGCGGTGTAGAGTATTTCTGATACTCTACGCGAATCTAATTGTATGTGAATCTGGCCCTCTATGACTAAGTTATACTGATAGTCCAACATGTATGTTACATTCCTCTGTGACTTTGCTCGAGTCTATGCTATGGGCTATGGCTATGAGGAGTAAGCTGAGCAGCTCAGTGTCTGCACTGCATAAAAGATTAGACAGCACTGCTGGCTGTGAGGAGGATGGAGGTCAGTGCTGCACACAAGACTGACTTCACTTCTAATTACCTCTAGAATGATGTCTGGCACTAACACGTGCACTCACCTCTACTCAACTACATGCCCCTGGGGATATTTGCAACAGATTTAATGAAACAAGCAATGTCCCTATTCTGTGGCCAAAGCTTTCCCCAGCGGGATGCTAATCCCACATACAAACACTCAGTCCTGTCTTAATACAGTTACTTAATCACAACACATTAATGGGATGAAAACTTGTCCAGAGATCTTAGTAATCTATTTAACCCTTGCTATGAACAAGGTACAATGTACCATAGTAGAAAATGAAGCAACATAATAAAATGAGGCGTAGAGATGTCAGCATGACAAGGTAGCCATAGACATGAGAAAATTGTATTTATATCCAACCTTAACCATGTCAAATAAAATCAGGAGAGCATGAGCAAATGAAAATGAGCTTGTAGACACATTTTAATAAAAGTAGAAAACAGCAGAGACATTCAGAGTCTCTTTGCCAAAAAACATCTTCCCCTTCTTTGTAGAAATATTACATTTTTGTATGGTCTGTGCATTTTGTACACTCCTGGCTCATTCCCGCCATCTGTAAGATGCCAAGAATGAAGCCGAGTGCCAGGGAAAATGTAACACGTGTGCGCAGGTGTAAGAATTACATCACTATTGGTCAAAGAGAATGATTGGGAAACTGGAAGTAGCAACAGAGGACAGAATGGTGAATATGAGCCTACACTGGACACTGCTGGGTAAAGAAACACTTTAAAAAAAAATGTCCTATCATAACAAAAGCCCACCTAGCGCATAGTGGTTTAGTTCCACTTTGGCCAACTCCATTTGAATCTTTTTTTTTATTATTGTAATTTACTGTTATTTACAGGGGTGTTTCTAGACCCTGGCACCCAGGGCACATGCCTAATGCCACGTACACACGATTGGAATTTCCGACAAGAAAACCATGGATTTTTTTCCAACGGAATGTTGGCTCAAACTTGTGTTGCATACACATGGTCACACAAATGTTGTCCGAAATTCCGACCGTCAAGAAAGCGGTGACGTACAATACTACAACGAGCCGAGAAAAATAAAATCCAATGATTCCGAGTATGCGTAGGATTTTTTTGCGTCAGAATTGCATACAGACAATCGGAATTTCCGTCGAGAACTTTTGCCGTCAGAAAATTTGAGAACCAGCTGTCAAATTTTTGCTGTCGGAAATTCCAACAGAAAATGTCCGGTGAGGCCTACATGCGGTCGGAATTTCCGGCCAAAGGCTCACATCACATCACATCGAACATTTCTTGTCGGAAATTCAGATCGTGTGTACGCGACATAAGGGAATTTTATTCTGCTTAGAACTCTGAGCACTAGGATAGCATTTAAAATATGAGATACATTGGTCAATTGTTACTTAATTCTGGTTGTGAATTTTTTTTTTTTTTTACATTCCTTCTAACACTCAACCAGTATTTGCATTTACATAGTTACCAATTCACTATTTTCGCCTCACAGTACAGCATATTGTATTAGTTTAGTAGATTTGGGGGTTTACCTGTACTTTACAATGCATATATTTTTTCTTAAATTTAGTACAATAATGACCTTGAGTAATGCTAAAACTATACATCTTATGAACAAAACACTTGGTAAGTACTATGGCACTATAATGCTATCCATACAATACTATCTCTGACACCATGGCATCCACAATGGCACCATAAAAAAATTGTGACAAGACAATTAGTAATTCGCCCAGGTTTCATTTGCAAAAACGTTTGACAAAATGTATTCTCGTTGGAGAAGAGACGCTTAAAGGGGTTGTAAAGGTTTGTTTTTTTATTTTCTAAAAACGTCCTTTAAGCTAGTGCATTGTTGGTTCACTTACCTTTTCCTTCGATTTCCCTTCTAAATGTTTTTTTTCTTTGTTTGAATTTCTCACTTCCTGTTTCTCTCAGTAAACTTGCCCCCATCATCGGAGCTGTTCTGGCTGGGGGTTAGTCAGCCAGAAAAGCTTATTGAGGAGGAACAGGAAGTGAGAAAATCAGACAAAGAAAACAAATTTAGAAGGGAAATCGAAGGAAAAAGGTAAGTGAACCAACAATGCACTAGCTTAAAGTAACCTATTTAGAAAATAAAAAACAAACCTTTACAACCCCTTTAAGATGAAGACATGATAACAATTTATAAATACCAACATAGGAAAAAAGCTATTCAGTCTCAAGGAGTGTAAGACCGCCTACACACGATCGGTCCATCCGATGAGAATGGTCCGACGGACCGTTTTCATCGGTTCACCGCTGAAGCGACCTGATGGTCTGATGTGCGTGCACACCATCAGTTCAAAAAACGATCGAGTCCAACGCGGTGACGTAAAACACAACGACGTGCAGAGAAAAATAAAGTTCAATGCTTCCAATCATGTGTCGACTTGATTCTGAGCATGCGCAGGTTTTGAACTGATGCTTTTGCGTACTAACCATCGGTTTTGACTGATCGGTAGGCGTCCATCGGTCCGATTTTAAAGCAAGTTCAAAATTTTTGGACTGAAGGACAACAGACTGATGGGGCGTACACACGGTCGGTTTGGACCGATGAAACTGAACTTCAGTCCGTTTTCATCGGTTTGGACTGGTCGTGTGTACGCGGCCTAAGAGGAAATGTGGCCACACAATTAGATTGGAGGAGACGTGGTTTACCTTAAGCTGTGTAGGGGGTTTTTCACTGTCAAGGCAGTAAGGATGTGGAACTCTTTTCCACAACTGGTGGTGTCAGCGGTTAGTATTGATATTTCTAAAAGACTTTTGGATGTGCATCTTAAAGAACACAATATACTGGGACATGGGGAATTATCATCGACACTGACACATGTACACCTACAAAGGTTGATCTGGATGGACTATTGTCTTAATTCAACCTTACCTACTATGTACCTATATGTAACTATGTATGTAACTATGATGAGATTGTTGAGAAGAAAATCAAAGACCATCTTGAACAAAAATGATGAGTTTTAGTTGCAAAACAACCTTGCTCTTGTATAGGTACTGAAATAAATATTGTGTAGTTATGGATTTCCCCCTTATATTTATAAATATTTATTAATATGCCTATTCCCATAATTAGCTAGACTATCAAAGCTCTGTTATAAGTAATGGTGATGGTGCAAAAATGAGGTTAGCTATTAAAAGTCTTATTTATTTCCCAAGAAAATAGGAATGCTAAATTAAAACACTAAAAGAAAACATTACAGAGCATATAAAACAAAAGAACATATAAATATCCTTTTCTTAAGGTCGTCCTTGAGATGCTGTCGGCCAACCTCAATGGAACAGAGAGATTTCCTTTAGCCGGTGAGCACTCTTAAACAACATTCAGACAACACCCACTGCCAGCCTATCTAGCCATCTGTATACAATAAGAATCTTTAAGAGACAGTCCTTCTTAATATCTGTCCATCCTTCAGGAAGCATGCTGTAGCGTCAACTAGGGGCAGCATTCGTCCATGAATCACCACTATTTGACCTCAGTCATCTTCATGACAGCTGGCCTTTTGATGTTATGTACCAGGACATTTGAATTCACACCTCTCCAGGGGGTCTTTCTCTATTCTTGTCCCTCACCTCAGGAGGCCTGCGATGAATTCCCATTCATGACTCCTTGTTAAGAACACCCTGCTGGGTCAACTTCCAACTTAGGCCATCTGGCTGTATCAACCAGGAAGAAAAATTCCAGAAATTAATATTAAACCATGCTGCCTTTAAACAGGTACAAACCAGGGAATTAGCTGCCAATGGCCTCTGGAAAAGCAAGCCAAAGCCAAAACTGAATAATGATAGTCAGGGTCAGGCGATGGTCCATCCCTGACTGAAGAAAAGCTATAGGATTTGTTCTATGGCGAGTCTGCATGGATGAACTTCCTGGACTTACATCAATAGAAGAAAGTTTCCCAGCTCCAGTGGTAAACCTTATGGGAACTAACTTTGCCTTGTTAATACCCTTTCCAATAGTATATTGTGTGTTGCTAAAAGGAGGTCTTTTTTTGACACAGACAGTTTCCAATCCAGTCAATGAGTCTACTGGACTGATCTTGTCCATTTCTTATTATTTAGAAAAAAATTATTTTGGAGGAATCTTCATTTATCTATGGGGAAAAAGCCCATCATTTCCAACAATTTGGTCACGATTTCTCAGGAAGGATGTGCCTGAACTGAGAAGAGTTCAGAGAAGGGCAACAAAGCTAAAAAGGGGGCTGGAGGACCTCAGTTACGAGGATCGACTATGCACATTATACTTATTCTCCCAGGAGAGGAGTGGTCGAGAGAGGATATAGTTGCAATATACAAATCTTGGTATGGTGACTCTAGCATTGGGAGGAAACTTACCTAAGGTTCCAAAAGAAGGCACATGACCACACAATGAAGTTGGACGAGAGGCAGCTCAATATTAAACTGTATAAGGGGTTATTTACTGTTAGAGCGGTAAGGATGTGGAACTCTTTTCCACAGTTGGTGGTGTGAGGGGGTAGTGTAGACAAATAGAAAAATGACTTTTAGATGTGTTTCTTAGCAAACGCAATGCACAGGGATGTGAGAAATGGTAGTGACATAAAAACACATGCACGCATGTACATAAAAGGTGAACTGGATGGACTAGTGTCTTTATTCAACTTTAGCAACTATGTAACTACAGTGTTGTGGCCAAATGCTGGACTAAGACAGTATAGTGAAAGGGACATTACTCTTTACTTAATTGTCCCCCTTTGTGTTATTAATGTTGGACTGTATAACTCTTCTTTAGCCATTTGGCGGTCTAGTGAGCTCATAGATCCCAATGTGGCATGCCTGGAACCCTGGGAATTGTAGTTCACAATGATCCAACCAACTTCCTGAACTACAGGCTCCAAAGATGAGGAGCCAAGAAGAATTTTCAATAGATCACCCAGAAAAGCCCTATGTCAGCCCAAGGGAGCCTAAAGTGGAGTGTAAAATTCCCGTGCTATAGCCACAAAGTTAATACAGTTGACCTGGAGGGGTTGTCACTGAGAGACCGAAATGTTTGTCAGCCTCTCCATTCTGCCCATTCAAGTTGCCACCATAGCAGAGCAAAGCCAAAGGGGCGCCTTCCATTGCAAGAGTTTACTGCCACATCAGGGAATTAATGAGAGGGCCGTTGGCCCACCATATACTGTTAGCGGTAGATGTATGAATGAAAGCAGGACATTTTTGCACCCATAGCGGTCTGGACCCTCATTACTCTTCATTCCATACTGCACTACTCCCAGATCAGAGCTATGGTCATTCAGCACTATCATCCTAATGTTGATCCATTTATTTCACTGTTTGTTGAACTCCATCAAGTCCAGCCTATGGGCCAGATTCAGGTAGATGCGCGCATCTTTTCGCCAGCGTATTAAATCGCATATACGCTGCGCTGACGCAAACTAGCGAGTGAAGTACAGTATTCACCAAGCGCCTGTCCGTTACTTTGCGCCGGAGTAACGGAAATGCGCTGGCGTAACCCGACGCAAGTGGAAGTGGGTGTGATCATATGTAAATGATGGGCGGAGCCCAGCGCAGAGGCTTACGTTCAGCGCATCATCCACGGAGCATGCGCAGTGAGTGAGGCTTTACTCGGCCCCCTCTGCGCATGCTCACAACTTCCGTCGGCACCACTTCACGGGAAACGTCAGCGCAATGTGTTCCGTTGCGCGTATAAAATCGCCAGCGGAAGCGCCATTCCGGCGCAAAAGTATTTCCGTTTCCCCCCACCCCAGGGAAGTTACTTTTGCAAAGAGATGGCTGCTCCCGCTCCCCCCAAAGAGAGGAGGAACCTCAATTTCAATTCCCAGGAGGTCTCTGTTATAATCTCGGCTATGGAGACTTTTAATGACTTCCTCCACGGCAAAAAAAGTCGGAAGACCAGTCGGGATAGGAAGCAAGGCATCCTGGAGACCATTGCTGGCAGGGTGAATGTTTTGGGGTACTCCACCCGGACTGCTGGCGATATCCAAAAAAAAAAATGACCTGCGGTGCAAGGTCCGTGGCAAGGTGGCCACCATCAGGAGGCATGAGAGGGGCACGGGTGGTGGACCCCCATGTGCGGTCAGCCTGACCACGGAGGAGGAGGTGGTCACCCGCTGCCTGGACATGGAGCAGTTGGAGTGGGTCCCTGGATATGACTCCGTGGAGGAAGGCTCCAGGACAGGTAAGTGATTTTTACCCCCTTTTTGGTGTGTTGCATGTGGGGGGGGGTACATGTGCCAAGTGTGTGGGACCACCCAACATGTGTCTGCTTTGTGTCATCCACAGATGACGGAGCTGGGCCATCATCTGTTGGCGGCCAGTCCACCCCATCCCCCAACGGCATCCTGTGCCCGAGCCCATGGGTGGTGAAGAGACCGAGGTGGAGGAGGAGAGTGCCCACACCTCACCTGCAGAGGTGGTTGAGGAGCAGCCTGTTGTGGCAGAGCAGGACATAATTTTATTTTTGGAAGAGTCCTCCTCTTCTGCAGGGCCCTCTGCAATACCCTCCCCATCCTAGGAAGCCCCTCAAGGGCGACTCCATCCCCCCGGGGACAACCATCTCCTGGCCCCAGGAAGGCCACCCGTAAGACCAGGGGGGTGTCTGATCTGGTCCAGGACCAGGTGGCGAGGGATCACGCCAGGCAGACGCAGCAAATGGGGGACATAGTTGGGCACCTGGACAGAGTGGTTGACAACCTGTGCTCCGTGGCCCAGATATCCAATGCAGTGCAGGGGTGTCAGCTGCAACTGCGCTGCAGTGGTGACCAGTCTGGGGGAGGTGCAGGGTGATATAAGGCACCTCACTGCAGCCGTCCAGGCAAACACTGCTGCCATCTGGGACCAGGGGAGGCAGAGTCGGCGGGCCCAACAATACCAGGTCACCCGGCAGCTCAGGATGCAGGCCCAGCAGCTCAGGATGCAGGCCCAGACCAACTCGTACCTCGGCCGGATAGCCATGGCCTTGGAGGGCATGCAGGCCACACCTGCCAGGAGTGGCCCACCCGGGGATCAGCCACCTCCAGATGCCCCCCACCCCCACCCACTCCATCCAGGCAGCTGAGGAGCCAGAGAGGGGCCACCAGAAGGAGCCCCCGGCATCCCAGATGATTTTTATTTATTTTTCTTAATGCTCAGGACATGAGATTTTTATTGTATTCTTAATGCTCAGGTTATGAGCTTTTTTATTTGTGATTATGCTCAGGATATGAGATTTTTTATTTGTGATTATGCTCAGGATATGAGATATTTTTTTTTTTTTGATACTGCACACGTTGCAGTGTGAATGGTGTGTGAATGTGAGGGGGTGGCACTCCTGCCAGTAAGGGGTGTCACCCTCGGCCATGGTGGAGAAGTTATCCCCACGGCTGTGTGAATGACGTGTGAAAGGTGTATAAATGGACAGCGACATCATTGGGGCCTTGACGCTGGCGTTGCTGCTCCCAAGTCCTGCATGTTGGACATGCGATGTGCATGTGGTGTGTGTGATCTAGGGACCTCAGTGGTGTGCATGCGTGCATTGTCCGTGTGATCAATGTTTTGGTTTAGTGTCCAAAGATGCCTACGGCGAGGACCTTCCTGACTGCTCTTCCATCAGCTGAATGGGTCTCCTCTGGCAGGGGGGGGGGCTGTCTGGTTGGGGGGTCAGGTCATCACGTATGTCAATCTGCAGGCCTTTTCTCATGGCAAAGTTGTGCAGAATGCAACATACACCGATGATCTGACACACGAAGGTAGGGGAATACAATAGGCCCCCCCCAGACTTATCCAGGCAGCGGAAACGGGACTTCAGGAGCCCAAATGTTTGCTCCACCACTGCACGGGATTTGATGTGTGCTTCATTGTATTTTCTCTCTCCTCTGGTTTGGGGGTTCCGGAAAGGAGTCATGAGATGGGGTCCCAGTGTATATGCAGAGTCACCTGTAAGGGAAAAGACAGGAGGATGTAAGTCATGCATGTGGCCCTTGTGATGTGTGCATCATGGGAGGGGATAGTCATGCCTGCCATCCATGTCACTCACCAACCAGCCAGCTGTCCCCATACATGTTCTGTTGGAATTCCATTGGGATGGGGCTTTGATTGTATATGAAGCTGTCATGGCTGGATCCGGGGTGTTTGGCACGGACGTGCCATATGATCAGGATTGAAAACGAGGTTCAAAGTGCACAAACCATAGGATGGACTATGGGTGACCTAAAGTATTGCAGTGCCATATGAGGCGTTGGGCATCAGCTATCACCTGTACGTTGATGGAGTGCCAATGCTTCCGATTGCGGTATATGTGCTCTGTGGCACTGGGGGGCTGTAGGGCCACATGTGTGCAATCAATGGCCCCCACAGTGCGTGGGAATCTGGCAATGTTGTAGAAATCTGTCATTGCCTTCAGCCGCAGCTCCTCAGTGGTGGGTCTGATGAACTGGTTGGACGTCTGAGGATTGCAGGGACAACCTGGTGCACACATCTGCTCATGGAGGACTGTGACATCCCAGCCACCACTCCACTTGTACGCTGGAATGATCCACTTGCAAGGAAATGGAGTGTTGCCAGGATCTTCACCAGTGGCTGCACTGCTTGTGAGCGGTGTGTCTTGCTGGTGATGTCACCCTGCAGGGTTGTGGTTAGTTCAAGTATTGCATCAGGGCTGAATCTGAAGAGGCGATACACCTCCTCATCCCCCATGCCAAAGAGGCTCATGCGCGTGCGGTATATCCTCTCACGTGCCCGCCTCCTCCGTACCGGGGGACCCAGTACTAGTGCTAGGACCGCGACTGCCCATGGCATGTTGGCACACAGAGGTGTTGTCCTTTCACGTGTGGTTGTTCAGCTTGCTAGTTTCGTCGGTAACGCTGCTGCTGTAGCTGCTCTCCTGCTGACCTGTGGCCGTCTGGAGTAAAGATAAAGCAGCTATTTGTAGAAATAACTTTGCACTAGCCGTTCCACATACGCGCGGCGCATGTAGCCAGCGTATGGTGCTAATCCGTTCGCGAATCGGGAAAACTCCCTCATTTGCATATTTGCATGGCAAATCAATAGACGCGACGGATGCGACGAGCGAAAATATGCGCTAACAATACTCTGGCGAGGGAAAGTTAAGCCGATCGGAAAAGGCCCGTTTTCTGGCGCATCTAGGTTGGTGGGTACGGCCACATAGATACAACGGCGCATCTTTACAGTTACGCGGCGCATATCGATTTACTCCAGCGCAAGTCTTGCTGAATCTGGCCCAATGTGTGTGAATATATGTCAGTATTACCTTGTATATCCCGCATGCTGTAGTCGTTCAGGTGCTTATCTAATAGTTTCTTGAAACTATCAATGCCCCCACTGAGACCACTGCCTGTGGAAGGGAATTCCACATTCTTGCCACTCTTACAGTTAAGAACCCTCTAGTCTACGTAGTTCAAGGTTAAGGCTGGGTTCACACTTGTTCCGACAACGCTCCTACATTGGGAGCTCATGTAGCATAACGTGTGAAAATCAATGTTTCCCTATGAGAGCTGTCTTAACTGATCCGACACAAGTCGGTCCGACTTTGAAAACACTCCCTGTACTACTTTGCTCCGACATTCATCCTACTTCAGCCCATTGAATATCATTGAAGTCGGACCAAAGTAGGAGCCTTGTCCTTATCAGACATCCGACATGTGATTACAGCAGCAGTAAAAGGAATTTATCTCACTCTGGGATTGTTTTGATTGGTCAAAAACAAGTCAGACTATCACAAAGTCAGTTCAAAGTAGTATCCTGTTCATGAAAGTCGGATGGATGTAGGACAAATGTAGGATGAATGTAGGATGAATGTAGGACAGATGTCGCAGAGCAAAGTAGGATGAAAGTTGTACTGCTGTCGTGTAGTATAGTGTGAACCCAGCCTAAACCTCTTTTCTTCTAATTTTAATGAGTGGCCACGTGTCTTGTTAAATTCCCTTCTGTGGAAAAGTTTTATCCCTATTGTGGGGTCACCAGTATAGTATTTGTAAATTGAAATCATATCCCCTCTCAAGCGTCTCTTCTCCAGAGTGAATAAGTTCAGTGCTAGCAACCATTCCTCATAACTAATATCCTCCAGATCCTTTATTAGCTTTGTTGCATACTCCAGGTGCGGCTGGACCAGAGTCTTGTAGAGTGGAAGAATTATCGTTTTATATCCAGAGTTAATCCCTTTTTTAATGCATGCCAATATTCTGTTTGCTTTGTTAGCAGCAGCTTGGCATTGCATGCCGTTGCTGAGCCTTTTCAATCCTAGATTCCCCCAGAGGTTCGCCCCCCAGTGTATAGAATGCATTCATATTTTTGCCACCCAAATGCATTATTTTAAATTTTTCTACATTGAACCTAATTTGCCTTGTAGTTGCTCCACATCCTGCGGAGAAGTTATTACCCTGCTTAGCTTAGTATTGTCCGCAAATACAGAGATTGAACTGTTTACCCCATCCTCCAGGTTGTTTATGAACAAATTAAACATGATTGGTCCCAGCACAGAACCCTGGGGGACCCCACTACCCACCCCTGACCAAGTCAGTCTTATTGTGCAGATACATTTACTGTCACTAATTCACTGTTTGCTTGTTTTTCTTTCCCAACCTGGTGTGCCAAAAGAACTGAGGCCATTGAGGAGGTGGAGGCAAAGAACAGAGGAGACATCTTAACCAGAGACTCTTTTTTTAGGGTAGCGCTGCAGTATGCAACAGGAAGGTCTCTAAAAGTGTCAAGTGAAATGTCAGTTCAAAATGCAAGGCTGAACATTAATTTTATTATGTTTACTTTCTCTGACCATGTAAATATTTTCTGCATTCACTGTTTGAGAGCTTTAGTAATGGTTATCGGTAGTTGCTTAGGTTTTTTTTTTATGATAACAGAAATTATTGTTTGAGAGTTTTTGGTGCCTATGTTGAAGGCCTCATGTACACTGCTGCTGTTAAACGGACGTTTAGGAGCAGTTGGGCATTTATTTTAATTGTTTCTGAACTTTCCTCTGTTATCTTATCAGTACATGTACACAGGGTCATTTTTTAGTAGTTTCAAGGCAGTTGTGTTTAGAGGCTTTTTCTTGAACCCCAAAAAATGCGCTCAAAAGTGTGCTTAGAGACTTAAGGCTTAGAGAGTTAAAACTCATGTTTAGCAGTGTTTCGTTTACAGACGTTTTTCATTTTACCAAAAAAAAAAAAAAAAACTCTTAAGCCGCATACACAAGATCGGTCCATCCGATGAGAATGGTCCGACGGACCGTTTTCATCGGTTCACCGATGAAGCTGACTGATGGACTGATGTGCCTACACACCATCGGTTAATGATCGATCGTGTCAGAGCGCGGTGACGTAAAACACAACGACGTGCTGAAAAAATTAAGTTCAATGCTTCCAAGCATGCGTCGACTTGATTCTGAGCATGCGATGCTTTTGCATACTACTGATCGTTTTTGACCCATCGGTTAGCCGTCCATTGGTTCAATTTTAAAGGAAGCCATCTGTTTTTTGACCGAAGGATAACGGACCGATGGGGCATACACACGATCGGTTTGGACCAATAAAAATGAACTTCAGACCGTTTTCACCGGTTTAAACCGATCGTGTGTACGCGGCCTTAGATATACTTGGATAGTTCTCCAAAATATTTCCAGTAAAACAAATATAAAGGATGCTGCAGAAGTTTATTCTTATGTTAGTTTAATTTCTTCTCCATTCATAAAACTGATTTGTTTCTGTTATTAAGATTTCCATAAAAAATTGACACAAATGAAATAGGAAATGATACTATTTGTATAAAACGTAATATGATATATTCTCTCTTACAAGAATCACCAGAAATAGAAATAATCTAAACATTGAGGAGTACATTTGTCATTGACAATGGCCTAATGTTTCCCTGGTCACGTCTCACTGTTCCAGGAACGGAAGTTAAATTCCTGCAAATTTGTCATTCTGACGAGTTGCGTGTTTCTACAATTAGCATTTGATTACACATAGGAAATAAGTTGCCATACTCCAGTTGAAAGGGATCTGCACCTGTCACGAAGAATTAACATTTCGTACCCAATGGAGTGTAAATCTACGCACATATATAGCTTATCTTATTTACAACTTGTTTTCTGCTGACTTTACCTCACAAATCTATTTCGTTCTTACAAAGAAATGACAATATAAACGTCAATAAATTGTGTAGCTGCCTTTACTTTATAACTCATCCCAGACTGAATCCCAGCTTCTACTAAAAGTACCTACTACCTCTATTGGATTATATTAAAAAGGCAAAGATTAATATGTCAAATACAATATCCTATGACAGCCAAATCATTTGGTGGAGGGGGGATTATGGTGTGGGGTTGTTTTTCAGGGGTTGGGCTTGGTCGCTTAGTTCCAGTGCACCCTTAAGGCATCAACATGCCAAGAGATTTCTAGGCTTTCTAGGAACAGTTTGGGGGTGGCCCCTTCCTTTTCCGACATGACTGCGCACCAAGACAAAAAGCAAAGTTCCAGACATGGATGAACGAGTTTGGGGTAGAGGAACTTGACTGGCCTGCACAGAGTTCTGACCTCAACCCAATAGAACACCATTTGGTTGAATTACAGAGGAGACTGCGAGCCAGGCCTTCTCGTCTAACATCAGCACCTGACCTCACAAATATGCGTCTGTTAGAATGGTCAAACATTCCCATAGACACGTTCCTAAACCTTGTGGACAGCCTTCCCAAAGGAGTTTAATCTGCTATAGCTGCAAAGGGTGGCCCAACTCAATATTGAACCCTACAGACGAAGACTGGGTTGGCATTAAAGTTTGTGTCCCAATACTTTTGACAATATAGTGTATATCTGAATATTGGATTGTGTAGGAAATGGTTAAAATACCCTTTTCCCCACTGTAACATATTTGGAAGATATCCTTTAATTTCCTGTTCTATAGACAGAATAGTGCTTCCATAGGAAGACTTTACCTATATTCCTTGCCCGGTGACAATTAAAAATTTTGTATTTTTTCTTCACTTTCATTCCTGATGAAAATGATCATAAAGTGAATATCTCTGATGGGGACATAGAAAGCAATAAAAACCTGAGGGGACAAAACCCTTTACTACTCTATCCAAAAAAAAAAAAAAGTCACAAAGTGAATGCATTTTTTCAAATATTTACTTTACTAGGACTTATTTTCAGATTTTCGGAGTAGGGCTTATATTGCAGCCCTCCCCGATAATTGCGCTAGGTATTATTTTCGGGGGAAACTCAGTAGATTTCAAAAGGACAACTCAAGGTCAGGGTATGGGTAAATGGGGTATCTCAGCCAATCCCTTGGCCTGCTGGGAGAACCTATACAGAAACCCGGGGGGCACAAACCCTTTACTACTCTAATCTAAAACTAAAAAAAAATGTATATTGCCTTTAGATAATACACTTAAAGGCTGGGTTCACACCGCAGCACGGTGCAGCTCACAGCAGGTTCCGGTGTGTCTCCGTTCACCATTTCTGAGTTCAGCCTGAATTTTGGGCTAAATTTGGACCTGAGAGGGACCAGAAGATGCACAGAACTCCTGTGCAATTTGCACTGGAGCCACTCCGGAGATGTGTGAACTGGCTCCATAGAGAGCAGGTCACAATCAACTGACAATGCGAATTGAACGCAGGGAAATCCACATCAAATTCACAATAGTGTAAACCCAGCCTAAAGGGGACCTTACCCCTTCCCTAAATGCTTCATGAAAGTGTCAAGATGAACACATGGGGGGAAAACTAGTGTAGCAACCTGGAGTTTAGGCAGGGACGCTCCTCACAGATGTAGTTATCCTTGCCAGGAGTAGTTATCCTGGTCGATTGCTAGAGATCCATTGATTTGTTCCTAAGTTAGGCCTTGTTGCACTTTTTCTCTTCTACCACTAGGTGACTGGGTACTTGGTGGCACTACCATGTTTTCCCGAAAATAAGACTGGGTCTTATATTAATTTTAGCTACAAAAAAGACCCTAGGGCTTATTTTCGGGGGATGTCTTATTAGTATCAGTATTTTGACATAATTTTAATCACCCAAAAAACATCTTGGTTAAAGTACTTTTAAGATTATGTAGTCCGTTTTGTGGGAGGATTGTGCTGGTTTAGGGTGCAGTGTGTCTCCCTTTGTGGCTGTTTTATGAGAAGTACCTTTTTACAGCAGCCCTCGGCGATCATATAACCTGCCTGAGTTCTTCTTCTCCGCTCCGAGATACCCGCTGACGTCAGCCCATTTCGAGCACTGCAGAGGGAGGAGCCGCAGACATCAGACGGGAGGAAAAGACCTCCAGCGGATCAGCGGCGGCTGTGGATGGGGTATTTTGCATGATCTTTGCATGATCTTTGCAGGGACACACACACTGCACCCTATGTCAGTGTAGACGTTTTACAATGTGGATGCATTTAAAAAACTTTACTCAAGCTTATTTTTAGGGTAGGGCTTACATTGCAGCCCTCCTCGATAATCGTGATAGGTATTATTTTTGCGGTAGAGCTTATTTTTGGGTGAACACGGTAGATATGAGGAGGGCAACCCAAGGTCAGGGTATGGGTATATGGGATAACAACAAAACCTGGGGAATGCCCAGGAAAAAAACAGGCCTCCTTACCGACCAGCCTGCAGAACAACCAAATTAACCTGTCTAACAGTATGCGTTAAAAACAGGGGTATGGGTATATGGGGTATCTCTGCCAATGGGCAGGTGTTTTCTTGATTTCCTTGACCTGCTGGGAGAACCTATACATTTGGGTGGAGTCAGGTGATCTATGTTATGTGCCATCTGGACAGATGACTGGGTGGATGTGTGTCGTATTGTCCGGGCTGCTAGGTCAGAGATTGAGCCTATACCAGGCACATCTGGCTGCTAGGCTGTCTAAGGGCCTATCCAGAAGCAAGAGAACCTGTCGTGGTTGGAGGTAGAAGTGAAGCTGTCGCCAGTAAGGAACTATCTGCCTTATTACCAGGGACCACAGTGAGTAACTGAAGCAAGTACCAGAGCAGTATTCTCACCAACCGGGGACGGTGAATAATCAGAAAACTTCAGTGGAAATCAAGCCAGGGACCCAGCCAGCGGAGGTGATGCTTGCAGAGGAACCATGTGTATCAAGCTAGGGTGAAGCTTGAGAGGTATCTAGAGTGCCAATCTAGGGACCTAGCAGAGAAGCAGGGGTGATGCTTGAGGAAGATACCACCATGAAGATTGAAGGAGCTCAAGGGATTCCGTTTTAGTGAAACATTGGGTTTAGTGAGAGACCGGGAGCTTAGTGCATTAGGGAACTACAGAGAGCGATTGTAGTGAAAGTGAAAGAACTGTTATGTCTTGTGTTTGGAAACTGGCCAGAACTCCCTGGTCACCACCACCCATTCTGGGACAAACCATCACCCCTAGCAGCAAAGTCAAAAGTCTCTGAGTCATTTTTGACTCTGTCATGACAATGGATGCACAAATAGGATCAGTAGTTAGGGGATCCCACCATCTTCTACGTCTCCTACAAAGAATTGTCCCCTTCATCCCCAAAGAAGACACAGCAGTAGTGGTAGTGACAATCATTAACTCCAGGTTAGATTATGCAAATTCCCTCTACCTTGGACTCCCAAAATACCAGCTTGCCCATCTCCAAGTCGTCCAGAACACGGCAGCACGACTGGTAACAGGGAAAAAACTCTGGGAATCAATCACCCCGTCCCTGAGATCCCTCCAATGGTTGCCCGTAAAAGACCAAGTCATATTTAAGGCCCTATGCCTAATACACAAATGTGTACACGGAAGCGCTCCCCAATTCTTAAGTGAGAAAATAAAACACCAAAACCCCAATCGAGTTCTTCAATCAACTAACCAAAAATTACTACAAATCCCCAAAGCCCGCTACAAGACCAAAGGAGAACGTCGATTTGCAGTCCAAGGACCTCGACTGTGGAACACATTACCAACTAACATCCGAACGGAAATTGATCACCTGGCCTTCAGAAAAAAACTCAAGACCCACCTATTCTGAGGGATAAATAGAAGGAAAAGGGATACCAAGCGCCTTGAGGCGATTCAGCTTGCAATTGTAGCGTTATACGTTATACGTTTTTTCACTCACTCACTTACTCTATCTGTAATGTAGAGAGCGTTCTGACTCTCCGGTAGTCCAAGGGAGGGGCGAGCACGACACTCCACACCAGGGAGAAAGCCTTGCATTACTGTGTGCAGTTACAGACAGAAGAACAGGAAGTGAGAATTTCTCAGAAGAAATAAGGACATTTAAAAGCAAAATGGAAGAATGAGGTAAGTGAAGGAGGACTGCACTAAGGTAAAGGAAGCTATTTAGGGAAACATTTTTATTTTACCTTTACAACCCCTTTAACCACTTCCTTACAGCTTCTGGCACTGCGTCGCTTTAACTAACAATTGCACGGTCATGCGACGTGGCTCCCAAACAAAATTGGCGTCCTTTTTTCCCCACAAATAGAGCTTTCTTTTGGTGGTATTTGATAATCTCTGCGTTTTTTTTTTTTTGAGCTATAAACAAAAAAGTGCGACAATTTTGAAAAAAAAGTCAATATTTTTTACTTGTTACTATAATAAATAGCCCATTTAAAAAAAAAAATAAAAATTTTTTCTCAGTTTAGGCCGATACGTATTATTCTACATATTTTTGGTAAAAAAAAATAAAAAAAAATCGCAATAAGCGACTGGTTTGCGCAAAAGTTATAGCGCTTACAAAATAGGGGACAGAATTCATATTAATTTTTATTATTATTTTTTTTTACTAGTAATGGCGGCGATCTGCGATTTTTATTGGGACTGCGACGTTATGGCGGACACGTCGGACACTTTTGACACCATTCACATTTATACTGCGATCAGTGCTATAAAAATGCACCGATTACTGTATAAATGTGACTGGCAGTGAAGGGGTTAACACTAGGGGGCATGGAAGGGGTTAAATTTATTCCCTGGGTGTGTTCTAACTGTGTGGGGGGGAGGGGGGTGACTGGGGGAGGTGACCGATGCTGTGTCCCTATGTACAAGGGACACAGATCGGTCTCCTCTCTCCCCTGACAGGACATGGATCTCTGTGTTTACACACAGAGATCCATGTCCTTGTCCCTGTAACCGCCAATTGCGAGTGCCTGGCGGACATCGCGGCAGCCAGGCACGCGCATCAGTATCTCAGGAATGCGGTGGGCACACGCGCGCGCCGCCGGTGGCGGCGGCGCTCGCGTGCCCTCTAGTGGCCAGGAAGCGCGCAGGACGCATATATGCGTCCAGTCAGAGATTTAGAAGCACCCGACGGCCGCATATATTCGTACGGCTGTCGGGAAGTGGTTAAGTTAGAAAGCTTTTTAGCTAGAAAATAAAATTCAAATTAACTTTTCTACTGTGCTTCTTTATAGTTTGTTTTAACCCGGCGGACAAGGTTCATAATGCTAACGAAATAAAAAAAAAAATAGACATTCCTGCCTTTAGTTAGTTCCAAGTATTAAATGTGCTTGCTTGAGTTCATATTATTCATGGTACATTAATCCCTAAATTGAAAAATACTGTAAACTGAGCTTTGCAATATTTCTGCTAGTGCAGCCAACTTTCTGCCTTGTTTTCACTGCACACATTAGCAAATAGGTGCCATCGCTGTATTAGCTGATAAAATGAATTGTGAACACTTACAGATTACTCCTTTAAATCACTCCTTAATCACATTAGCACCCCGTCGAGCATGAAGAGGGCAAAGAGGTCCCAGAGAAGCAGGTGGAAACTGCTATATTAATTTAAAGGGTTTTTATTAGGATAGTCTGGGCTGGGATCACAGAAAAAGGAGAATGTTACAGCAGCTCCACTGGGAGATACAAGTACTTGACTTCTCTTGTGCTTGGCTAAGAAGCAAGGCTTTCTAATAAAGTCTACTTTTAACTTTGTTTCGTATCGGCTTCCTAGCAGCATACACTCACTGTTGACCTGGAACTGAACCAGCTCTGGCAATGGCAGGATACACAGTCAGCAGTTATGATTTATATTTGCCTTGTGTTATTCTGTGAGAAGATCTCAAGGACATTTTACATATAATAAGACTGACTTGCTACGGTAGATTTTTGATAAATAAACTTTACAACCATATTAAAATTCTAGCAATAGAAAACGTGCCTCATAAATATTCATTGCTTATAATAAAATGTGTTAGGTATAATTTAAACGAGCTTGCTACAGTAATTCATAGCATATTTTTGCTAATGTACAAAAATAATCAGGAAAGTTAATATGCAGTCTACATTAAAAAAGAAAACACCAGTAATGCCCTGTACACACAATCAGAATTTCCGATGGCCTAAAATCCGATGGAATTTTTCGTCGGAATTTCGTTCAAACTGTCTTGCATATACACTGTCAGACCAAATTCCGACCGTGGCATAAAACACTACGACGAGCCGAGAAAAATTAAGTTCAATGCTACCGAGCATGCATCGACTTGATTCTGAGCATGCATGGTTTTTTTCTTCGTGGGAGTTGCACACAGATGATAGGAATTTCCTATGGTTTTTTTTTTTACATCGGAAAAAAAATAAAACATGTTCTATTTCTAAACACCGACGGAAAAAAGTCCGATGGGGCCCACACATGATCAGACTTTTTTCATCGTAAATTCCGATCGTGTGTACGCGGCATAAGAGTGGCTCATAGTCCTAATTCAGTAAACACGCATAGTAACTTCAAGAATTAAGCCTCGTACACACGGTCGGACATCCAACAAACTTTCCCTTGGATTTTTGTCTGAAGGGAGTTATCCGGTCACACCCATAGCGTACACACGCTCAGACTTTTCTGCAAACTTTTCTATAACTTTCCCAACATCACATGTTTTTTCTGCTCTTTTTTGCTCTTTACCGCCACCCTTTGATTAACTTCTGCTATTGTTGGTTGATTTTTTTTTTTTATCATTCAAATTTAAGTTTATTTTCAAAACAAAAAAATATAAAATATACAGCTATGCGCCAAATAACACAGTAAATATTACAGCTGAACATACATTTGAGAATAAACAGGTACATTCAGTGTTTATCGTTTCCAACATTTTTAACCCCAGAGGGTAGTACTTATTGAACTGCAAAGAGAAATGAGAACTATTAAGATAAATCAGAACCCCATAGGTAATATAGTTTGTCCCAAATCACCTCCCTAATCCCCCGAGATCTCATATATCCTATGGTCTGATCCAGAATATTAAAGCAATGAGGGATGTAGTAGACCAATCCTTCATAGACCCCAAGAAGGTGGGTATCCAGGACAATCTCTGCCTCTCCGACACCCCTCTTGGGATCACTCTGTATCCTAGAGGTGGACCTGTCCCCTCCACCCAACCTCCCCAAAAGCAACTTGATCTAACATTTGTCTAAAGAACCAAGACAACATCCTACCCAGGGTTAACTATAATAGAAAAACCCGATATATAATGAGTATTTCTGAACCCATTATCCCCAAAGTGAGAATATCACATTATGAGAAGTAATGTACTATGTTTAGTCTTCTCGAATCTAAAATTAAGAGAAAAAAAAAGAAAAAGGAGAGAAAAAAAAAGGGGGAAAAGGGGAGGAAGAGAAGGGGGGGGAGATAGAGATGAGAAGAGTAAAGAGTTCAGAGGAAAGAGTAAGCCCACCTGCCAAGATTATGCATCAGTCCGGAGCAACAGCCACTACTGTATCCCCGGAGTATAGGGGATTCCCATGTACTTAAGCCACGGTTCCCAAGTTTCAGTAAACAAAATAGTTTTATCTAACATTAAACTAATTCTCTTTTCCTGCTCCATGATCCATGTGACTTTTCTCTTCATGTGTAGAATAGAGACCGACTGTTTCTTCCATGCGGCTGCAATAGTAATTCTGGCGCCTGTCAGGATAAATAGAATCAGTTTTCTGGTAACCTTCGAGATTTGTGGGATTAGACCATTCAATAGAGCGATTGCTGGAGACTGATGCACATTACACCCTGTTACTCGTCTGACAATGTGAAACACCTTATTCCAATAACCCCGAATCTTTGGACATTCCCACCAAGTGTGAAACATGGACCCTATTCCCTGGCAACCTCTAAAGCATAAGGGTGAGTATGAAGGATACATTGAGGCCAATTTAAGAGGGACCATGTACCATCTAGTAAAGATTTTCGCATTGGCTTCCGCCAGAGATACACTTAGCAAACCCTTGATAGATCTAGCAAAATTTCCATACCAATCCTCTAAGTCCCATTCATCTCCAAGTTCTCTTTCCCAAGCGAGCATGTGGGGTAATTTTGTATCATTTGTCACAAGAGATTTATAAATAACTGAGATATGACCCCGTCTCACCGAGGCTTGGTCGCATCTATGTTCAAATGGAGATAGGGAGCCAGAGATTAGATTATCAGACCAAAGATTTTGGGCGTAATCATGTAATAGAGAGAATCTCAATCTCTCGGAGGAGGGGAGATCAAAATTATCAACAAAAAATTGTTCGGGTAAGGGGCCCAATCTTGAGAAGAGCTGTCCAATGCGGTACACCCCCTTGTCATGCCACCATTTGAAGGAGTCGACGTCGACTCTAGATGCAAAGATCGGATCCAGGAAAACCTCCGCTAAGGGTTGACCTTTCGAGACCAGAGAAGGATTTTTCCTAAGTGAATCCCAAATTACTAAAGCTTGAGAAAGGGTTGGGGACATAATAGCGGGTCTGTGTTTGGGGGTACACCACATCAAATTTTCTATAGTAAACGCAGAAGATGCTTGTTTTTCTATATTAATCCAATCAGGACGGTCCTTTTTAAGATATACTTCAGATAGTTGGGCCAACCTAGCAGACTGGTAGTACCACCACAAATTCGGGACTCCTAAACCCCCCTGTTCAGTTAGATTGAAGAGGCTTCGAGAAGGAACACGCGGACCCTTCTTGTTCCAAACGAATCTGGTGATTTTGCCCTGAAATGATTTTAGGTGACTTTTAATTATTGGGATGGGCAATGAGCGGAAGAGATATAAAAGTCTGGGGAGCAGAGTCATCTTAACCGAATTAATCCTACCAATCCATCCTATTTTCTGGGAACCCCATTCATTTAAATCTTTCTCGAGTTTTTTAAACGTAGGAGGATAGTTGGCAGAATAGAGATTCTCAAACTTCGAAGTCAGGTTGATTCCTAAATATTTGATAGATGAAATTTCCCATTTGAATTCATATTTGTTTTTTAACATTAAAACTGTGGGTTCAGGGAGTGACACATTAAGCGCTCTGGATTTAGCCCAATTTACTTTGAGGCCCGACACTCTAGCGAAGTCAGTCAATAGGTAAATAATTTCAGGAAGAGAGGATGGAGGTGAGGTTATGAAAAGTAATAGATCATCTGCAAATAATGCACATTTATGTTCCTTTTGAGAGCATTTAATTCCCTTGATATCCGGGTCATCACGAATAGCTATAGCCAAACATTCGATCATGACTGCGAATAGCATAGGAGACAAGGGGCATCCTTGTCGTGTGCCCCTCCGGATCTTAATAGGTTCTGAGAATAGGCCCTGTACACGGAGTTTAGCTTCCGGACATGAATAGAGCGCAGATAAGATTCCCATGAATTTAGAGCCGAAACCCCATCGCTTCAGTACCCTAAACATATATGGCCAGTACACTGAGTCGAAGGCTTTCTGGAGATCTAGGGAAAGGAGCATCCCTTCTTGTCCACGATCCCCAGTCCACCCAGTTGTAGAATAGAAATCAGATCAACTGCCCTTCTTATCTGGTCCGGTCCCTGCCTCCCTGAAATGAATCCTACCTGATCCCCATTAATATATTGGTTCATGAAAGGGGACATTCTATTGGCCATAATTTTGGTTAATATTTTGAGGTCGTTATTAATAAGAGATATTGGCCTGTAATTTTCAGCTAGACTAAGGTCTTTATCAGGTTTCGGGATCACTGAGATATAAGCCATATTAAGTTGTTTATTAATAGAAATACCATCTGTCAAGGAATTATAAAAGCGAGTTAAGTAGGGCGTAAGGATAACTGAGAATGTTTTATAATATGGGGAGGAAAAACCATCGGGTCCCGGTGCCTTATCCGTCTTTAGATTTTGAATTACTGATAGAACTTCCTCAGTTGATATGGGAGCCTCCAATATCTCCATATGTTCCTTTTTCAAAGTAGGAAGACTTATTTTATCCAAGAATTTCTCTATTTTATCTGAAGTAGTAAAGTCTAGAATAGAAATCATGGAAGGTTTCCATCATCCGCTGAGGATTTAAAGTAAGGGATCCATCTGCTTGTCTAATCTTGGGGAGCGTCTTCGATTTAAATCTAGGTGACAATTTATTTGCTAACATCGGCCCTATTTTATCCTTCAATTGGTAAAATCTGGCACCTGTCCATTTCATATCTTCTCCTGCCCGTGCTGTTAGTGCTAAGTTCAGGGCCGATCTAGCGGCATCAAGTGAAGAGGTGGGAAATCCAGAAGGATCTGACTTATGTTTTCTGCGCAAGTCTAGATATTTCTCTTCTAGCTCTCTCACCTCCACCCTCTTTTGTTTTTTAAGTCTGGATGCAATTTGTATTATTTTTCCTCTAACTGTTACCTTGTGGGCCGCCCATAGAGTTTCCGGGGAAACTTCTTGTGTATCATTAAATTCAAAATATTCCTTTATAGCTTGTTCAATTTCCGTCACAAGGGCTGGATTTTTTAAAATAGATTGATTAAGAGTCCAATGAGATACTCTATGGGCTGTATTCTCCCGTCTTAGAGATACCAGTACCATAGAATGGTCCGACCATGGAACATCTGCAATAGTTGACTCAACAGCTGCCGGGACATGATGATTCGAAATCAATATGTGGTCTATTCGTGAATAAGATAGGTGGGGATTAGAGAAATGTGTATAGTCTTTAGCGTTTGGGTTCAATTCTCTCCAAATATCAATCAACCTAGATTGGTGTAGCATACGTGCCACTTGAGTACTAGCTTTAGTTGGCCTAATTATTTTAGTCTTATTTGGTTTAGATTTAACCAAACCAGAATCAAAGGCCAAGTTGGAGTCCCCCCCCATAACTATGATACCCTCCATAAAAGGTCGGAGAGTATCTAGCATCTGTGAAAAAAAATTCTGTTGTCCCCTATTTGGTGCATAGTATGAGACAAAAGTGTACATTTTTTCATCTAGGGTTCCTTTAGCCAAAACAAATCTTCCTTCCGAGTCCCTGTATTCCTTAATCAAAGTGAATTTACAAAATTTAGAAAATAAAATAGCCACCCCTTTGGTCTTATTTTCCGCCTTAGATAAATAGAACACTGGAAAGTGAGCATGTAAAAAAGAGGGGGTGTACCGCCTTGGGAAGTGTGTCTCTTGTAGTAAAACAACATCCACATGCATAGACTTATAGACTTGAAAAGCCTTTCGTCTCTTAATAGGAGAGTTCAGCCCCTGAGTGTTGTGTGTTACAACACAAAGGGGTGTGGAAGAGCTATTTGGTCCAGCCATGGAACCTAAACCTTACATCCTCCAGAATGTATACCATGTAATGAGTCTCTAACCTAGAAAACCCATATCCTGACAGGTAGGCCGACAGAGAGGAGAATACAGAGTGGAAAGACAGGGAGAAAGAGGGAGAAATCAAAAGGAAAGAATAAAACAGTAAACAATAAAGCAAAATGTGGCATAACATAAGGTCAAACCATGACCCGAAATGGGGGGAGGGACTAATCTCCCTTCCCCCATTTAAAGAAGAAATTCCAAAGTGGTCCAGTGTTGAGGGACCAAACACCTGCTTCCCAGGACGACAAAAAGTCTGTCTGGAAAGTGAGTAGAGGCTCAATGCCTCACCACCACCCATTACCAACAGTCTATACGTTATCCTATACAACTTGTTTTTAGGAAGAAATTGATCTCGTACAGTTTATGCATTAAGACATGTGCCGTAACGAGGTTTCCCAGAGGAGGAGCGATGAAGAGGGAAGAGAAAAAGGGGGGGGGGGGGGAAACCCACATAATATGCATACACCCATATATATTATCCTATATATACATATAAGCTCACAAGGGAGGGAGAGAAGAGAGAAAGAGAGAAAAAAAAATGAGAAATGTTCTCCTCCCCCCTCCTCCCCCCCCCCCTCTGTAGTTTCAAATATTAATCTCATTGGGGGAAGAAAAAACAACAAAAAAAAACCCCTTCTTTGTAATTTCAAATATTATATGTATACCCCTATATATATTCTCATATAAACGCATACAATCTCATTGGGGAAAAATAAATAAAAACATTTCTTTGTAATTTCACATATTATATGCATACCCCTATATATATTCTCATATATACACATATAATCTCATTGGGGGGGGAAAAAAAAAGGGGGGGCCCCCCCTTTCTTTGTAATTTCAAATATTATATGCATACCCCTATATATATTCTCATATAAACGCATATAATCTCATTGGGGAAAAATAAATAAAAACATTTCTTTGTAATTTCACATATTATGTGCATATCCCTATATATATTCTTATATATACACATATACTCTCATTGGTGGAGGAAAAAAAAAAAAGGGGGGGGGAGTCTTCCCCCCCCCCCCCCCCTCAAATCCCCAATTGGTGTCTCCTCCGGGAAAGTTCAACTGGAATTAATGATCCAAGTCAGGTTGCTGAGTTTTTCCCAACTTTCCTGTGTTTGACTCTATTCCATTCGCCCGAAGTAGGGCTAGTAGGTGTCTGTCTTTTAGCTGAGAGAGGCTGTGGAGGTGTAGTATCCATGTCTGGTGCGGTTGCGATAATTCTTAGGTCTAATAGTAATCTTTCCCCCTCCTGAAAGTTGCGTACAGCATAATGTCTACCATTATAGGTGAATTTTAGAGCAAAGGGAAAGGCCCAATTATACTTGACTTCCTTCTTCATTAGGGCCGACAATAATGGTTTCATTGCTCTCCTCTTCTGAATAGTGTGGGGGGAAATGTCAGAAAATATTTGGATCTTTGCTCCTTGGTACTGCAAATGTTCTTGTTGACGGGACTTTTGGATTATTTCCTCTTTGGTGGAATAATAATGTGGTTTAACTACCACGTCTCTAGGTAAACCGTCCTTGCGTAACGGGCCTAAGGATCTGTGCGCTCTGTCTAATTCCAACTTATGTGCAGGAATGGATGGAATCAGATCTCTAATGATGTCTTGTATAGCAGAGTGAACATTAACTATGGATTCAGGTATCCCCCTTACCCTGAAATTATCTCTCCGAGATCTGTTTTCCAAATCATCTATCCTATCTTGAGCAGCTTCTAGTTGTTCTTGCATGAATTGTAGATGGTCAGTATTCTGATCAATCCTTGAAACATTAGCGTCCAATTTATGTTCAATAGATTCTATCCTGTTACCAATACTTTGGAAGTCTGCTCTGATATCTCTAGTGATCCTCTCAGCAGTCTGTGTCAGACCATTGTCTAACATTTCAGCTATTCTGTTAAACAGATCAGTTACATTGAAAGAAACATCAAGAGCCCGTTCAACATTCACCTGCTCATGCCCAGGAGGAGGTTGTGAGGAGATTGCAGTAGAAATTACATGACCAGTCAACTCAGTGACTGTTCTTTCTTTCAGTACAGAGGAATATAGAGCAGGAGTTGGATTAGATCCCAGAGGATGAGTTATAGAGGTGACAGGCATTTGAGGTGAAATTTGTCTGTCAGACATGGATGCCTCTGTAATGCTCAGCATGTGTGTCTGAGGTATGGCAGACATTTTGTGGAGATTTTTCACAGTGGAAAAGTCTTTGTTGTTAGTTCTGACTTGTTTGTGTTGTTTTCCCTTCATAAACTGGAACAACAATATTTACCAACACCCACAGGCGTCGTTATAATATCAGGAGCAGGGCTTATGGAGCTTTTGGAATCAAATGACCTTAAGCCAGGATATGTATTTTGCAGTGGACATTTGCCTTGCTAGACCCCAATAGAAAAAAATAGGGAGAAACCGTATGAATTGAATATCCATATTGTGTACTGTTTGCTGCTGTCTTAAATGCGGCTGAGAAGGATCAATATATTCTGCTGTGGTTGATAGACAATCGGTGGCGAGTGAGGCACCCTCCTCAGGCCTCCATCATGGGAGCGCCTCACATATTAACAACAAGGGGCCTCAAAAATGGCGGCAATACCTTGGTGTAGAGATCCGTTCTCGTCTCCAGTAACCACTCAGGCTACTGTCCCCGGGCCACCTCCCAGACTGCTACCTATTTTGCGGAGGATTACAGTGTGGCAAGGCCTGTTTCTTCAGCCTCTGCCACACTCAAGTTCGGCTGCAGTTGAGGTATCCCAGACCTCCTACAATGGTGGCGGGGTGTCTCCAAATGGATCCTGTTCAGAGACCAGAAACTAGCGGGTTGAGGTTGGTTTGTCGGAGCCTCCTCAGAACACGTCCGCCATCATCCGCGTCCGGCCACGCCCCTTGTTGGTTGATTTTAACATGCATATTTGCACTTTGTACAAAAGTCCGATGGTTTGCTGTACACACGGTCGGACAAGGCACCATCTGACTGCCGAAAAGTTTTCCGTTTGCAGACCGAACTTTTTGTCCGATAAAACCTGAAAAAGTTGGTCCGATGGAGCGTACACACGATCAGACAAATTTGAAAACTTGCAGATTTTGAAGTTTGTTGGCCGACCATGTGTACGGCCTATACAGTACTTTTCTGGAAAAAAATATACACAATCATAAACCTATTACCTAATAGAGTTGCAGCAAAAAGCACTTTACGTTCTGGGAAACCAGTGATAACTGTGGACAACAGACTCTAGAAGAACACACTTTTATTTTTGCTAGCAACTGTGCCTAATTTCGAAGGGACTGTCCCTGATTTAGAGCAATGTCCCTCTGTCCCTAATTCCTCCTCATTTGTCCCTCATTTTGGTCTGATCCATAAAGTTGTAATTAAAATGCACTTTTTATCTTTCAAAAAGTGTTTCCCAGTGCTAAACCTTTCAGTCAATTTCTAAATAGCTGCAGTACATTTTAAAAGCCAAAATAAAGGAATAGTAGTGGTAAAAAAAAAAAGTCCTTGTGGATTTAATTAAACTTTTTTTGGGTTAATTCTCCTTTAAGGGGGCATGGCAGTGGGCGTGTCCTATGCCTACACATGTTTGTTAGTTGGTGTCCCTCATTCCCATCTCAAAATGTTGGGAGGTATGAAAAAGACACTCTGTGCCGGTTAACACCAAGAGATGAAGTGTGCCCTTTATGGGTGGTTACAGCATATTTATATCTCTCCGTATCTTGACTCTGAATAATGGCGTCCACCGCGCCATGCTGCAGCCCACTGGAATCTGAATTGCAGGCGCATCTGGATGATCTGGAATACCCTCCGGTCCACTGCACTAAAGAAGCGATGCTATCCGCAGAGATCCCTCTGGGTATAGCTGACTGGCTCCCCACTGTGTAGGCCAGGAATCGTCAGCAAACTCCCTGTCACACAGACCTCCTGCTGGCACAGTCAAAACAGCATCCAGAGAGGCTGATCTAGGCCATACCAGCCCCTTTTATATCTTCTCCCAGCAGTCTGTTCTGTTCACTCAGCATTCTGTTCCTTGTAGTTCATATCAGTCCTGCTGGCAGAGTCACTTCAGCATTCTGAACCACACGTCCCATGATGCTTTGCTCTACATCCTCACACAGGGAAAAGGAAATTAACACATAGAGTACAGCAAACACCAGCGGGAGCCAACCCCATATTAACAACACAGTAAATGTCTCTAAATTATAAGCATAATAGCTGACCGTGGCTACATAAAAAACAGTTTTCCTGTTATATAAAGGGGTTGACTTTCTAAAACAAATAGACTGTGCACTTTGAAAGTACAGTTGAACTCTGCAAGGTTATTTGCTAAAGAGCTTTGTAAATAGGGGGGGGGGACTTAGTTGACCTCCATCATCCGATCATGTGCAAGCAAAAATGCTGTTTTTTTTTAATTGCCCTGCATTTGATTCCCTTGACTGTTTGGCTTTAGGCTCTTCCTATTTTATACACAAGCCTTGTATATGTATTTTTTTTTTTTGCAAGGGTTCTGCTGAATCAGATCCTGGATTTTAAATCAAGAAATACTCCAATGCGTCTACCATATTTGAAAAGTGGTGACTTTATAATAAGGACATAAACTGACACTAAATATGCTGCAGCTGCTAGAATACAGGAAGAAGTCTCAGGGGCCCAAAATTATGACTGTCAGAATTTTCCCAATAAACAGTTCTTATTTTTTAAGTCCTGATTCTTAAAGCGGAGTTCCATCCAAAAGTGGAACTTCCGCTTAAACCACTCCTCGCCCCCTTACATGCCACATTTGGCATGTAATTTTTTTGGGGGGGGAGTGGGGGCTTCAGGAGGAGTGAGACATCCTGTCCCACTTCATCCTTCCGCCCAGGGACTGCCTAGGCGATGCATCATATCACCTACGGTGGCCCCTCCCTGCAGATGATCGCCTAAGGCGGCGTACACACGATCGGACATATCCGATGAAAACGGTCCGCGGACCATTTCCATCGGATATGTCCGATCGGGAGTTTGATCCGATGGCGTGTACACACCATCGGATCAAATTCCCCGCCGCCGGAAGGCGCGGTGACGTGGCGGTGACGCGGCGGTGACGTTGACGCCGCCGCGTCACCGCAACGTCACCGCACCAGGAAGTAAAACACTTCCGCGCATGCGCCGAATCCATTCGGCAGCGGCGCGGCGGTGGTGGGAGCCGACATGTCTGCTGGTAAGTGTACTAACCAGCAGACATGTCGGGCGGACAGATTCCCACCGGATAGATTTCAAAGCATGCTTTGAAATCTGTCGGGTGGAGAAATCTGTCCGCTAGCCCATACACACGAGCGGAGATGTCTGCTGAAACGGTCCATCGGACCGTTTTCAGCGGACATATCCCCTCGTGTGTACGCGGCCTAAGACACGTGACAGTTCCCAGGCGATCGCCTGTCCAATCATGTAGTGCAGCGCCACTCGCGTATGCACAGTGAGTGCCCGGCCCTGAAGCGGAAAGCTGTCACGGCCGGGTGCCCACAGTTAGAATGGAGGCACCGGCGGAGAGGGGGGGAGAGGAGCAGAGCTCCGTGCGGTGCATCGCTGGTCAGTGGAGCAGGTAAGTGTGTGTATTAAAGGCCAGCAGCTATGCTTTTTGTAGCTGCTGACTTTTAATAAACATAAAAAAGGCTGGAACTCTGCTTTAAAGTAAAGAACTAAACCCTCCTATCCTTTACAGCCAAGGAAGCTGCCATCTTAGCCTCTGCTTGATCTGCAACTGCCATGATGCTACACACGTGAGTTCATGAAATGCCTTGAATGTAACTGTATTAGGACATGGATAAATAAATGGGTTTAGTTACACTTTAGGAAAGCATTCATAACAACCAATCAGAATCTACTTAGCACTGGTCTGCCTTTAAAAATACATTTTGATTGAGTGAAAATTTATGACTACATTTATAAATTAACATTTTCTTAATGTTACTACTGTTAAGTTACAGAGCCAACATATTCCAGAGAATGTTATGAATAAAGAGCATATGACTGATCACTGGAGAGATTTATTTAAATTGTTATTATTTTAGGATCAGTTTGCTAGTTTCATGTTGGAAAGGTTATATTCTGCATCCAGCCAATCTGTCTGAGGGGAAGAAGTTGCTTTTCCCATGAGGGAGGATAAGTACTTCTACCTTGTACCAGGGGCGGATCCGGGGGGGGGGGGGGGACAACGGGTCAGAAAAGTCGGATAGGGCCTACACACGGAATTTCCGACCAAAAGCTCACATCAAACTTTTCTTGTCGGAATTTCAGAACGTGTGTATGCGGCATTACACAATGAACACTACAAGATAAGACTATTATCACTTCTATTTCTGAAAGCATTCTTAATTTACAGCATTTTCACACCTGCCTAAAACTATTTGCAACTAATTGCATATGCAATGCTTACCTGTGGATGATCAGCCCTGGATGCAGACAATCTGCGTAGTATGTTCTTGAGCAAACTGTGCTGCTGGTACAGTTGAGGTTGGGGATCTGGCCATGATGTCTGCATTACAAGGCTGGCTGTAGAGAATTTTAAATTCCTTGGGAGGTAAGTCAGCATCTATATGTGTATTGCAACTTTTGATTTAATGTTTTGCCTGGAGAATCTTTAAAGTAGAATTATAGCTTACACCAAACTAGCCCTAAAACTATGCCCTCCTCACTCAACACTTATGGGTGACACAGGGGAGCTGAATCATGTGACTGGACTGAAGTTGTCTAAAAATAGGTAAGTATATGCATCTTTCTTACACAGGTTAGTCAACATAGGTGTTAAGAGGGGAAAGGATACCGTTTTGAGGCTAGTTAGGTGTAAGCTGGAATTCCACTTTAAGTCTACAGGACATGTCACTGAGAGAGGGAGGCCAGATACAGTGCCTTGCAAAAATATATATGTTTTACCTATTTTGTTACATTACAGCCTTTGGTTCAATGTTTTTTTTTTTATCTGAATTATATGTGATGATCAGAACACAATAGTCTAAGTTTGTGAAGTAAAATTAGAAAAATATATACATAAAACAATTTTTCAGAAATAAAAAAATGACAATTGGCACGTGCGTATGTATTCACCCCCTTTGTTATGAAGCCCATAAAAAGCTCTGGTGCAACCAATTACCTTCAGAAGTTACAAAATTAGTGAAATGATGTCCGCCTGTGTGCAATCTAAGTGTCACATGATCTGTCATTACATATACACACTTTTTTGAAAGGCCCCAGAGGCTGCAACACCTAAGCAAGAGGAACCACTAATCAAATACTGCCATGAAGACCAAGGAACTCTACAAACAAGTAAGGGACAATGTTGTTGAGAAGTACAAGTCAGGGTTAGGTTATAAAAAAATATCAAAATCTTTGATGATCGCTAGGAGCACCATCAAATCTATTTCAACCAAATGGAAAGAACATGGCACAACAGCAAACCTGCCAAGAGACGGCTGCACAGCAAAACTCATGGACTGGGCAAGGAGGGCAAGAGAGGCAGCACAGAGACCTAATATAACCCTGGAGGAGTTGCAGATTTCCACAGCAGAGACTGGAGTATCTGTACATAGGACGACAATAAGCCGTATGCTCCATAGAGTTGGGCTTTTTGGCAGAGTGGCCAGAAGAAAGCCATTACTTTCAACAAAAAACAAAATGGCACGTTTTGAGTTTGCGAAAAGGCATGTGGGAGACTCCCAAAATATATGGAGGAAGGTGCTCTGGTCTGATGATACTATAATGTAACCTTTTGGCCATCAAAGAAAATGCTATGTCTAGCACAAACCCAACACATCACTTTACCCAAAGAACACCATCGCCACAGTGAAACATGGTGGTGGCAGCTAAAGCAACACTTGAGTGGTTTAAGGGGAAACATGTAAATGTGTTGGAATGGCCTAGTCAAAGCCCAGACCTTAATCCAATAGAAAATCTGTGGTCATATTTAAAAATTGCTGTTCAAATGTGCAAACCATCCAACTTGATGGACCTGGAGCAGTTTTGCGAGGAGGAATGGGCAAAAATCCCAGTGGTAAGATGTGGCAAGCTCATAGAGACTTATCCAACGTGACTTGGGGCTGTGATAGCCGAAAAAGGTGGCTCTACAAAATATTGGCCCAGATTCACAGAGCAATTACGCCTGTCTAACTGGTGTTAGACAGGAGTAATTTCAAATTTCGCGCGCCGTATCACTAGTTTGAATCCTCAAACCATTATACGGCGGCTTCGGGCTTCGATCCAAGAGGCTTACGTCTTCGTAAGCCTTCGGATCTACGCTGCGATATTTTTGCGGCCGCTGGGAGGAGTTCGCGTCGTTTTCATGCGTCGGGATATGCAAATGAGTTTTTACGGCGATCCACGAAGATACGAGCGGTCTTTGCAATCGCTTTCGTCTATTTTTTTATATGTACTGTTAGACCAGCTTTTTGCTGGTCTAACGGTGTGTAGCCCATGTTAAGTATGGCCGTCGTTCCCGCGTCGAATTTAAATTATTATTTTTTTTTTTACGTAACTCGTTCGGGAATAGGAATCTCCGTAAACGACGCTACTCAAGAAAAAATGACGTAACAACGTGATTTCGCGCAATGCACGGCGGGAAATTTGCGAATGGAGCATGCGCAGTTCGATCGCCGCGGGAACGCGCCTATTTTAAATGATTCATGCCCCCTACTCGCGCAGATGGATTGCGACGGGAGAAATACACTACGCCGCCGTCGTTTACTGGACAAAATCTACCTGGATTCCACGTAGAGCCAGGTAAAAAACGCCGGCGTAGTGTATTTCTGATACTCTACGATAGTCTAATTCTATCTGAATCTGGGCCATTGACTTTAGGGGGGTGAATAGTTATTTGCATTGACTTTTTCTGTTATTTTGTCCTATTTGTTGTTTGCTTCACAAAAAAAAAAAAATCTTCAAAGTTGTGGGCATGTTCTTTAAATTAAATGATGCAAATCATCAAACAATCCATGTTAATTCCAAGTTGTGAGGTAACAAAACACAAAAAATGCCAAGGGGGTGAATACTTTTGTAAGGCACTGTATAGTGTTTTTTTAAAAGCAAGTACGTTCTACTAAGGTTGTGTACATGTTGAAAACTAAAATACACCCCAATGATCATGCAAAAAGATTACAGCTAAGAGTTGTTTACTAAGTTGTTCCATAGCTTAAAGGGGTGTTCCAGCCCTAAGTTGTGTTTATTAAAAGTCAGCAGCTACAAAAAGTGTAGCTGCTGGCTTTTAATAAACACTCACTTACCTGCTCCTGCGTTCCAGCGACGCGCCGACCGGGGCTCCGCTCCTCTGCCCCCCTCCCCGGCCGGCGTCTCCATCCTGACTGTGGGCACCCAGCCGTGACAGCCTTCGGCTTCACGGCCGGGCACCCACTGCGCATGCGCGAGCCGTACTGCGCATGCGTGCGCGGCGCGGCTCGCCGCTGATTGGAGAGGCGATCGCATGGGACCTGTCAGTGTCCCATGTGATCGCCTACAGGGAGGGGGCTGGTGTAGGCGATTAAGCTTAATCGCCTAACCAGCCCCTCGGCGGAAGCAGGAAGTGGGACAGGAAGTCCCACTCCTACTGAAGCCCCCACTCCCCCCCCAAAAAAATTACATGCCAAATGTGGCATGTATGGGGGTGAGGAGTGGATTCAGAAGGGGTCATTTTTTTGGGTGGAACACCCCTTTAAGCAAAACTACCCAGATAGACCATCACAATGCAAGCTGCACCTTGAAGTATCAAGACTCTTTAGGCAACCTGGTCAACACATTACATAAATAATTTATGGTGACCCTGTCATGTAAATGTTGCATGAATGGCTGACCTCATAGATCAAATAAATAATACATTGTAAGTCTGTTCATCCTTGATATCATAAGAATGCAGATGCCACAATTGCCACTGTAAAGCTAATAATTTAATAGTTCTGTAAAGTTCAAATTTTTTAACTGATTAAGGCATACTACTTAAAACAGGATATTGGAGTTACCATAAAATCTTTTTCTTGGAATTCATTAAAAGTACAGGATCGGATAGTGTTAAAAAAAAAATGGGTTGTATTGCTGCCCACATGAGAATTGGACAATGGCAAACTAAAAGGTTTTAAGCCAAGTGTAACCCCTTCCAGCTGCCTCATGCTTAAGTTTCATGCAAATGCAGTAGTAGGAGTGATCAAAAGACAATGGGGTGGGACCTGTTTCTTAATAAACTCAAAAAAAAAAAAAAAGGTTTTCTTTATAGTTCAATAAAGGGGTTGTAAAGGTTTGTTTTTAATTTTCTAAATAGGTTCCTTTAAGCTAGTGTATTGTTGGTTCACTAACCGTTTCCTTCGATTTCCTTTCTAAATTATTTTTTTAATTTGTTTTCTTTGTCTGAATTTCTCACTTTCTGTTACTCCTCAGTAAGCTGTTCTGGCTGACTAACCCCCAGCCAGAATGCCTCGGATTATGGGGGCAAGCTTACTAAGGAGAAACAGGAAGTGAGAAATTCAGACAAAGAAAAAAAACATTTAGAAGGGAAATCGAAGGAAAAGGTAAGTGAACCAACAATGCACTAGCTTAAAGGAACCTATTTAGAAAATAAAAAACAGACCTTTACAACCCCTTTAAGGGACAAAGGGTCACAAAGAAATTCTAAGACAACTAGGATATTCCAAAGCAGTCCAACTGATAGCTGGGTAAAATAGTAAACAAAACAATAGCAGGTCAACAAATGACAGGATAAACTGGAGATTAGTAAAACTTGGAGTGTGAACAGAAGTTCATGTGACAGCCTTGCAAATCAACCCAATGGTTGATGTATGCCACTGCTATGACTACAAAGTCCAGATCGGACTTTGCACTCAACAGGTCAAGCATTATATGGAGAACCAAATTGCTTGTAGCATGTTGTCAATATGTTGATTGGGAGACCAGCTTCCTCTGGTGACCAAACCCCCTGCACCAACAGGGCATCTAGGACTCCTTCCCTGCCTGTCAAGCTAGCATCCATCGTGATAATCTTGTAGACCAGAGTTATGCAATTAGCGGACCTCCAGCTGCAAAAAAAAAAGTCCCATCATGCCTCTGCCTCTGGGTGTCATGCTTGTGGCTGTCAAAGTCTTGCTATGCCTCATAAGACTTGTAGTTCTGCAACAGCTGGAGGTCCGCTAATTGCATATCCCTGTTCTAAACCAATGGAAGGTAGGATTTCCCCAACTCCAGGGCTGGATTCATAAGCAACCAGATTAGAGACAACCTGTTCCTGGGTGTCAGGAAAATTTGAGTTTCTAGACACTGTAGACTGTATTTGTTTTCCCCAAACAGCTAGAATATTGAGGTACAACTACAGTAGGTGACTGGGATATTGTGTCAATCTCGCTCCCTTTCTCGGCGAGATTGACCACCTACGAGCCCCATCGCGGGAGCCAGCGCCGAGCTGGCTTGCCGCGATGGAGACAAAGCCGTCATAGAAGCGACGGGAATCCGACGCGGATTCCCGCCAATTCTACACGTGGGCGGAGTTTGTTATGAATCCTGAAGGAGAAATCCCCGCCGGATTTTTAAAGAAAAATCCGGCATGGGTTCCCCCCTCAGGAGCATAACGGGCCCTTAGGTCGGTTATGGGTTGTAAGGAGACCCCCTACGCCGAAAAAACGGCGTGGGGGTCCCCCCACAATCCATAACAGACCCGTATCCAAAGCACGCCGGCCGGCCGGTCAGGAAGGGAGTGGGGGCGAGCGAGCGCCCCCCCCTCCTGAGCCGTACCGGGCAGCATGCCCTCAACATGGGGGGGTCAGGTGCTCTGGGGCAGGGGGGCGCACTGCGGCCCCCCACCCCAGAGCACCCTGTCCCCATGTTGATGAGGACAGGGCCCCTTCCCGACAACCCTGCCCGTTGGTTGTCGGGGTATGCGGGCGGGAGGCTTATCGGAATCTGGAAGCCCCCTTTAATAAGGGGGCCCCCAGATACCGGCCCCCCACCCTAAGTGAATGAGTATGGGGTACATTGTAGCCCTACCCATTCACCTGCAAATACAAAGTGTAAACACAAATAAAACACACAGGGTATTGAAATATTTTATTAGTTGGCCGCCGGGGGGGGGGGGGGGTGTGTATGATCGCTTTTATAAAAGCGCCCCCCTCCGGCGGTCTTCTGTGGGGGGTGGGTGCCGCCGTCTGGTTCTCTTCCGCCGCCGGGGGGCGCTTTGATAAAAGCGCCCACCACCCGGCGGGCTTCTTTCGACGTCTTCGGCGGCGGGGGGGTCTTCTCCCACTCTCCGGGGTCTTCTCCCGCTCTCCGGGGTCTTCTCCCGCTCTCCGGGGTCTTCTCCCGCTCTCCGGGGGTCTTCTCCGCTCTCCGGGGGTCTTCTTCTTCTTCAGGACTCGCCGCCGCTATCTTCGTGGGTTAGCTCAATTACTAGCGGCGGCGGCCCCCTCTTCTGCGATGTCGGCGTCTTCTTCTTCTTCTTTTGCTGTCCAGATGTTGACGCGACGCATCCTTCCGCTGTTATGCCGGGCGCGCGGCTCGCAGCGAAATATATAGGCCTGTCTTGTGACGTCGCAGTCCCATCATGCTCCGGTAGGTACCACGTGCTACCTACCCACGTGGGACTGCGACGTCACAAGACAGGCCTATATATTTCGCTGCGAGCCGCGCGCCTGGCATAACAGCGGAAGGATGCGTCGCGTCAACATCTGGACAGCAAAAGAAGAAGAAGAAGACGCCGACGTCGCAGAAGAGGGGGCCGCCGCCGCTAGTAATTGAGCTAACACACGAAGATAGCGGCGGCGAGTCCTGAAGAAGAAGAAGACCCCCGGAGAGCGGAGAAGACCCCCGGAGAGCGGGAGAAGACCCCGGAGAGCGGGAGAAGACCCCCGGAGAGCGGGAGAAGACCCCGGAGAGTGGGAGAAGACCCCCCCGCCGCCGAAGACGTCGAAAGAAGCCCGCCGGGTGGTGGGCGCTTTTATCAAAGCGCCCCCCGGCGGCGGAAGAGAACCAGACGGCGGCACCCACCCCCCACAGAAGCCCGCCGGAGGGGGGCGCTTTTATAAAAGCGATCATACACACCCCCCCCCCCCGGCGGCCAACTAATAAAATATTTCAATACCCTGTGTGTTTTATTTGTGTTTACACTTTGTATTTGCAGGTGAATGGGTAGGGGTACAATGTACCCCATACTCATTCACTTAGGGTGGGGGGCCGGTATCTGGGGGCCCCCTTATTAAAGGGGGCTTCCAGATTCCGATAAGCCTCCTGCCCGCATACCCCGACAACCAACGGCCAGGGTTGTCGGGAAGGGGCCCTGTCCTCATCAACATGGGGACAGGGTGCTCTGGGGTGGGGGGCCGCAGTGCGCCCCCTGCCCCAGAGCACCTGACCCCCCCATGTTGAGGGCATGCTGCCCGGTACGGCTCAGGAGGGGGGGGGGCGCTCGCTCGCCCCCACTCCCTTCCTGACCGGCCGGCCGGCGTGCTTTGGATACGGGTCTGTTATGGATTGTGGGGGACCCCCACGCCGTTTTTTCGGCGTAGGGGGTCTCCTTACAACCCATAACCGACCTAAGGGCCCGTTATGCTCCTGAGGGGGGAACCCATGCCGGATTTTTCTTTAAAAATCCGGCGGGGATTTCTCCTTCAGGATTCATAACAAACTCCGCCCACGTGTAGAATTGGCGGGAATCCGCGTCGGATCCCCGTCGCTTCTATGACGCACTCGCTGGAATGTGCTTTTACTATTCCAGCGAGTGCGAGATATCGGCAGCCTGTCGCCGAGATTCAGCGCGATGCTGTCGTGCTTAAAACACATTCTCGGCGGCAGGCACTGTATCTGGAGTGAAATTGGGCATATGGGGCTGCCTCAAAGGAGGCTCTCATCAAGTTGAGAACTTTCAGGCCGTGTACACACGGCAGAGAACCTCGACGGGCAGAACACATCGTTCCGCCCGTCGAGGTTCTCTGCCGGCCGTCGAAATCGGCGACCCGCCCGTCGGGAATGGCAACCAGCCATTCTTCCAGGCGGGCCGTCGAGCAAATAGAGAGCTTGCTCTCTATTTCTGCTCGACGGGCTTCCCGACGGGAAGCTCGCCGAGAGCGTACACACGGCCGAGGTCCTCGCTGAAATGCAGCTTCCAGCGAGGTTCTCGCTGGTTTCCAGCGAGAACCTCGGTCGTGTGTATACGGCCTCAGAGTTTGGTGGCTCCTAGATTGCAGAAGCAGGTGGTGTCAGCAGCTTGTCTTGCAGGAGTTGGTTCCAATGCTAAATTTTGAAAGTTTAGGTTTCAACAGAACCTTTGCAGTATCTGAACAGTTGTTTGAATGTTCAATGATCGTTAGCCAAGCAGGAGATTGTCCAGATCAGAGGGAAGGGCAAAGAACTGGTAATATTATGTACCCACAGCAAAACATAGGTAGTGTTGATGAGCTGGAAAGATGGGGACATGCAAAAAGACATACTGCTAGTATGTAATAGTGTGAAAATCTCAGAAAGGGGTACTTACAAATTATCTTCTAAAACAGAAGAGGTTATATGACCATTTGTGATCAAGTCACTGGGGGGTAGCAGATAGGAGGACTGACCGTGAATCCTTGAGAGGAGCTGGTGCAGAATGACCACCCACTGAAGGCAAGGGAAACAAAGAAATTGCTGTAAACGACATGGCACAAAGACCTATGGCACATACGCACAGGCTAGTGTTTCATAAAAAAATACACTGGGTGCATGTGGCACATTTAAGAAGAGTTGTTAAAATGTTTTGCAGCACAGACTCCTAAATTTTAACCACCTGGGGGAATGTGATGAGACAGGTCAAGACGTCCAAGCAATTTTGACCCAATTAAAAAAAAAAGTTTTGCCATGTCTGTCCCCTAGAATAGTTGCGCCTCATACAATAGATTGCTGCACAATCTCCAGAGTGTTAACCATGAAAAACACAGACCAGGCCCGGCCAAAAATTAAAATAATGGCAAAGCTCTAGTACTTACATCAGTGGTGGACTAGAGAGTGCCCTACAGCAAGCAAACACAGCAACAAGTGGAGATTGCATACACCCAAAGCAGTCTTTAGGGACAGCATTACTGTGTTAGGTATATCAGGTATGTTAGGTGTATCAGAGCCCTGGATCTGTAAAGCACTCTGTGGCTAATAGTCCAACAGCAACAATATGCCAGGTGTCTGAAGAGCACCACAAGCAGAACCCAGTGCCTACAGTACAGGTAGGTTCTGAGACTACGCCATAGTGGCTCTGTGTACAGCCATAGTGGCTCTGTGTACAGCCTTGAAAGTAGCAATGAAAGTGAGCTCTCTTGCTTCTACAGCTAATAGGAGATCTTGGTTGAAGAAAAATATCTTGAGATGTTCATTCACCCGGGACACTAGCGAGAAACTGAAACATGATGGAAGTGAAGGTTATTGTTGTTACACAGTAAATTATTATTCTGCCATCTAAGGTGGCAGAGATTGATTTTTGTAATCCAGGCTCTTCCTTCAACATTTAAATATGCAGTATGTACCTTCACATACCTAAATGAGCATGAAACATCTTCATGAATAAGTTGCCGGTGCAGGTTTTACCTGTATGGGGGCTCTAGCTACCAGCAAAGATTGTGGGTCTTTGTGGGACCTGGTGTGTGTATGTGTGAAGGGGGGAATGCACTCCCAGAAGAATCTTGTAGGGTTTGGATTAAAGTTAAAAAATAATTTTTAAAACATGACTCTTGAGAAGAGTAGTGATTTGAAACTTAGAGTAATGATTAGTGGACACTGCAGCACATTCATTATTCAAGAGGTGAAGCAATCCACTATCCCTCTAACTGTGTATTTCTGTCATTTACGTGCAGTGGTATAAATAATTTTCCAGAAATGTATGTATAGACAGATAGCAGGAAACCATATATTGAGTTATGACTTGTTATTACATTCCATAGTTGCCAACTGTCCCCTGCTTTTTCAGGCTCCTTTTCTTTCAAATTTTACTTTTATTTAGGAAATACAGATAAGATACAGTACATCTATGGTGTTGACAGCACAGTTTTAAAGGCCATAAACATCCATCAACATAGGTAAGAAGATAACATATGAATAACATAGGTGGCCATTTCAGACAAGGGAAGAAGCCCAACACAACTGAATTAAGAGAAAAAAGACATAGCGAGTTACAGGTTGTAAAAACGGTGTACTTCATATTTCTAAATCAAAAGGTAGAAAAAAGGGATGAGAGACATCAGAAACAAAGAGATGACTAAGAATGTAAACAAAGGGAGAATACTATGAGAAGAGAAGTACACAGGAGTTTGTAGGGAGAGGCCTTTCTGTGGAAGTCTGTGAATACATTAGAGTTGGGCGAAAAGTTTGAGCCGAAAAAAAGTTCGGCCAAACATCGCCTGTTCGTCGAACACCTGAATTTGAGAGGTGCTCGGCAGGATGTTGAGCTCCCCACAATGCACTGCATGCTGCATGCGTTGTGCATAGCTGGTTGTTAAGAAGCAGGTAAGGAAACCGGCCGCTGAGTCCTTAACAACTGATAAGTCATCAGTTGTCAACAGGCTTCCCTGCTAACAGCTAAATGAAAAAAAAAAAAAAACATTGGCGGTGTTCTGTCCATATGTGCCAACCGTCGAAAAGCGCTCATGCATGTGGAGAACAGAGGGGCACTTCAGCTGAGTTGCCGAACAGCTGGAGTGTTGTCCCATAGCACATGCGCACATAGTAATAGACGTTTTTTTTTCGACTGGAGATACCATTTCTCTGGCACAATTTAATGCTATGCAAACAGCGTATTTGTCATATTGTGCCTCGCTGTTGCGCAGCGGGTTTACAGCGAGGCATAATGTGACATCTACGGTGTCCCTCTTTGCATAGCTTTCAATTGAGCCTATAAAATGGTATCGCCCGTCAAAAAAATCCTATGATGTGCGCATGCGCTATGGTCCCGTCACTCCATCTGATCGGCAACTCAGCTGGAGTGCCTTTTCGTTCTACGCATGTGCGGGCACTTTTTGATGGAGAGCACAAATCGATAGAACACCGGCAAAAGAAAAAATGAAAAAATAAAGCACACACATGGTTTTTGACAATTTTGTTATTATAAATAAAAAAAAATGTCCCCCGATATCAATCCATTGTCAATCACAATGACGATGCCTGCAGCGAAGGCTAACTGCCTGCTGCAGGCTTCGCAATTTGACAGTTCTTATATAGGCAATGTCCCCTGGTGTATTTGTGAGGCTCTTGCGCCACCAAAACAGACCCGGAACCGGAAGTAGACGTGTAATCCGATCGTTCGCTCGTTTGTTTGTACTTTGATGTAAGTTGCTACTTTTATCATTAAATCGTTATTTACATACTTCACTATGGCACCATCCTTTCTTATTTGAGCACCACTGGCAAACCTCCATCCACATACCCTGGAACATTGGACCTCAACTAGGACCACTACACCATCCCACAGAGAGGATAGAGGGACATCTACTGGAGACCCACTAAAGTGCTACATATTCTAAGGCTTTTTCCTTGCCTTATAAAGGTAAGCGCAATGTGAGCTAATTTTTTTCAAGAAATCACCAATTTTTCAGCTGCAACACCACAGATGGAATCATTTATTTGATATTTATTTGATATATATTGTATATTTATATATATGCATTTGCACTTTGTTGCACAGTTTGCACTTTGTTTTATGACAGATTCTCAGTGGTATATGTATATGCGCTTATCACCTTTTTAATGTCCCCTGGTGGCACCACCCCCTTGTGATGTCGCTGAACCAACATGCATCAATCGGTAACGTGATCAGGTGGCCCCATCGATTACCTATATAAGAACTGTCAAACGGCGGAGCAATTAGATGGCGGTTAGACTTTGTCACAAGCAGAGCGTTTTTTTTCTTCTTCTTTTCGGGTCTGGCGGTGGTGGCGGGTGGCGTGATTGACAATGGATCTACATCAGGGACATCTTTTTTTTTTATTAAAGTAATTTTCAAAAACCATGTGTGTGTTTTTATTTATGTTTGACACTTTTTTGGTGAATTGGTTGTTGTAGAGGGCTTGTGGCCTGGTATGGTTCCTGGCCTGCCGGGCTGCATGCTAATAGAAGGGTCTGACGTATATTTTGGGGGGACCTCACTCACGTTTTTCTTTTTACATTTTGGTGCAGGGTTTCCCTTAAAATCCTTACCAGACCCGAAGAGCCTTGTATGGATGGGGCTGGGGGGGCGTCTCCAACACCATTTTTCTTTTCACTTTTTTCCTATTGCCAGCAATGCTTTATTTTTATTTTTTTCATTAGGCTGTCAGTGGGGAAGCCAATTGACAGCTGATTACTCATGCTTTGTTCCCGGCACTGCTTCATAACAACAGCTATTAACTGTGCCCTCATTGGGAAAAACTTTGCCTAATCAGGGCTGAGGCCGCATACACACGACCGATTTTCTCGGCAGAATCCAGCAAGAACCTCGATGGGAGACGTATTCTGCCAAGAAAACCGGTCGTGTGTACACTTTTCGCCGAGAAACCCATTGAAAAACTCGTCGAGCCAAAAAGAGAGCATGTTCTCTTTTTCCTCGTTGTTCAATGGGAAAATTTGGCTCGACGAGCTTTTTGACTGCCGAACTAGGAACTCGACGGGGAGAACGATGAGTTTTGCCCGACGAGTTTCTCGGTCGTGTGTACGCGGCCTCAGAATGCCTCTGCGTTGCAAATTTGGTGCAAATTGGGGTGTTGGCCAAATGGGTGAACAGGCGATGCTCGGCCCGAACCGTTAGCAACTCTTTTCATTAATACAGAAGTGCAGCAGCCATCTCTAAGGGGACCACTTTGAAATGCTCATCTATAAAGAATCTCAAGAGCACTGGACTGCAATCTTGGCTGGATCTGAATCAATCGAGAATCGTGATTGGCTGATACAACAAAGCAATCAGAAGTAGTCTGAAGGCTGGTGAGGCTAGAGGGAAGACAGTCTGGAAGCACATGGATGTGTGGGGAAAAGACTGGGCTGCTGATGGCTATAAAGAATTCTGCTATACAGTGGAATAGAAAATAATCACCCCCTTTAAAATTTTATTCTTTAGCACCCTGAAAAGAAGACATCTTTTTTTTTTTTTTTTTTATTATTATTCTAAAGCAATAACCTATTTGGAAAAAAAGATCCCTTCCTAAAAATGACTCAATTAGGTGTGGTTAATCACTTTCGATGGCACAAAGCCATTTGACTTTCTTTTTTTTTTTAAAGTGTATTTTTTGTGCGTGAACTCGAGAGAGAGGAGCCGGACTGCAGGAGTTGGGAGTAGGCAGACCCTCCCCCCGGAGGCAATCGCCATCCTTCTCCATGCCCCTGGTGGCAATGGCCGGTGTGAAGGGGGGCCTCCCTCTCACCCCGCCCTACCTGCTCCTCTTGGGAGCCCAACTGGGGCCCAACGGGACCCCAATGGGGCAGAGGGACTCCCCCTATGAGGGAGTGAGGGGGCCTAGCCCACCCAGCCAACCCCGTAGGTCCTTCGCCTCTCTTTATTTTAAGAGACCGCATGGCCAAAGTGCATGTGTTTTAAACCAATTTTGTGTGCGTGCAAGTGTGGTGGTTTTTGTGGGGGGGGGTGGGCGTACTAAGCACAGGCGTACCTTGCATAGCACACCCACCGGGAGCCGGGCTGAGACCACCAAACTCAATTCACATGTAGCCGAGACCGGGATCCGAACCCTTGGCTGCAGAGGTGAATGGCTTGTCAGCGCAGTGCCAATCACGTTGAGCCACCACAGCTTCCTAAAGCCATTTGACTTTCAACTGTGATCAGTAATTTTGATTAGCTTATCAAGCATTAAAAAAAAAGCTTCCCTGAAGCATTTTAGTCCCTGGTAGTGCAACTGAAGCAAGCAATCAACTATAGGTGACAAGGCACTGTCAAAAGATTTTCTGGATAAAGTGTGGACAGACACAAGTCAGGAGATGGATACTAAACAATCAAAGGCTTTATCAATGACTAGAAGCACAGTGAAGTTTATTATTAAGAGGTGGAAGGTATTTGGTACAGCACAGACCCTCCCTGGATCAGGATGTTGCTCAAAACTGGATGAAAGAGGCAGGAGGAAACTGGTCAGAGAGGCTCTCAAGAGGCATACAGCAACTCAGTTGCAGAAATTTCTAACTAAGAGTGGCCATTGTGTGCATGTGACAACAATATCATAAATTCTCCAATAATGTGGCTTGTATGGGAGGGACGCAAAAAAAAAAAAAAACACACATTTAATTATTTGGCCTCAACTCCAAACGATATGTCTGGCAGGAATCAAATACAGCTCACCATCCAAATAAAACCATTCCTACAATAAAGCATGGAGGTGGTAATATCCTGTTATGGGGCTTTTTCTCTGCAGCAGGTATAGAAAAAAAATGGATGGGGCAAAATACCACCCTCTGCCAGAAAGTTGTCAAAGGGAAAAAGGTTTACATTCCAACATGACAATGACCCAAAGCACAGCACAAATGACCACACAGTGGTTGAAGGAGACAAAGGTGAATGCCCTTGTATGGTCTAGTTGGAGCCCAGACTTAAACCCCATTGAAGAATTGTGGAATGACTTGAAGACTGCAGTCCAGTAACGATCAATATTAACTTTAACTGAACTTGAGCAGTTCTGCAAAGAGTGGGCAAATATTGCAAAGTTAGTAGAGACCTATATCAACAGGCTAAAAACTGTAATTAAAGCAAAAGGTGGTTCAACAAAATACTGATACAAGGGGGTGATCCTTTTTCAAACTTATTGATTCTGTTTTTGATTTTTTTTTCTGACATGTTGCTGTTATATCTTTAACTTGGATGTTATAAGTTGCACAGAGCTCGATAAAACAAAAACGGTGTCTGTTTTCAATTTAGGCTGCAAAGCAACAAAATATGATTTTAAAGGGGGAGGGGGTGATTATTTTTTATACCCACTGTAGCTGACCACAATAGGAAGAGACTGCTCATTGCGAAGTGCAGGGTGTGATTTGGATGTCTGGTGTAATCATACTGTACTAGAGGGGACTCCCATCATATGTTGTAGCTGGCCAGCTGAGACCTGTCCTAGGTTGCTAATGTGACTTACATGCATATACAGGTAGATCTGCTAATAACCTTAATACAGTTCATATACTCATATGTGAGAGATAAAAGCAGAGTTATTTACGGTGACTTTATATATGGATGTCATATAACAGTTGTAGATTGTGTTCACTGAAGCAAAAAGAGAGAATATGCCTTTTAAAGGGGTTCTAAAGGTACAAGTTTTTTTACCTTCATGCATCCTATGCATGAAGGTAAAAAAACATCTAGCAGCACCGGCCCCCCCCGAGCCCCCGTTGTACTTACCTGACCGTTCGAATCTCCCGGGCGCGTCCACGTCGTCCTCTTCGGTTCCCAGCCTGGCCGTTGATTGGCTAGGCTGGGCGGATTGATAGCAGCGCAGCCATTGGCTAGCGCTGCTGTCAATCAGGGTGGATGACGCGGCGCGCTGGGGGGCGGAGCCGAGTGATACAGTCGGCGGCTATGGCCGCCGCTGTATCACGGGAGCGCGCTCGCAAAAGCTTTCCTCCATGCGAGCGCCCTCGCATGAAGAAGGAAAGCTTTTGCGAGGAGGAGCCCAGACAGCCGCCGAGGGACACCAGAAGACAGGTTTCCGGGCCACTCTGTGCAAAACGAACTGCACAGTGGAGGTAAGTATCACATGTTTGTTATTTTTTTTAAAAAAAATCCCTGACTTTAGTGACCCTTTAAGGTTTGTTGTGTGACTGTAAGGTAAGCTTAATGACACAGCAGAATTGAAACCAGCAAATGTGCTATCAAACTGCAATAGCAAATGTGCTATCAAACTGCAAACAGCAATATAGAGTGAGTAAAACTATTGATTAAGCCTCAGAAAAATCATAAAGTGTTTAAATAACTTAAAGTGAAAGTACAGATACTGAAGAAAGAAATATATCTACCATTTTATGTAGAATGACAAGATTGAACAGTTGAACAGCCATTTGTTATACTTATTCAACACACGATGGTACATGGACTGCCTGCTGCAAAATTGTCAGTGTTATATATGAAGAAAAGCTGAAGTTAACCTCACTGGCGGTATGATTCTTTCTGGTTTTAGGTGCTGAAATCGGTACAAATATTTTGCATGAAAATTTGGCGTTTAATATTGTAGGCCTGTAATTCTTAGGAATAACTCACTTAAATCTGTCCAAACAAGAGTCTATTAGACATCTCGGGTATGATAAAGTTTGAAAAACAAAATCATAAATTATAATATAATAAATAACTATAAATAATTATAACAAATAATAATGTAATTATAATAAAAATGACTCAATAATGTAATAAAATCAAAATCACTGAAATTACTTTTATTTTTTTATGACGAATTTCCCCACAAATCGCTTGCGCTCATTTCTGCAAGTGATTATAATTTATTATCGCTGTTTTCTAGCTGCTCTAAAATCACTTTTGACATAAAGGGACACTTTTGGTTGCTATGGACAATCTACAGTTTGCAGGCAGAAAGAACAGTTTTTATTATACAAAAGTACATGCAGGACACTGGGCAGACCCAGTTTTTTTTTTTTTTGCATACAGTTCTGTAATCTGTAAGATTACAGTATACTGTATGTAATGTGTTTATTAACTTTTTTGAATTTGTCGCCGTTCTCCGCCCCCGTGCGTCGTAACGTCGCAGGGAACAGAGATTGGCGGCACACAGGCACTGTGTGAATTGAGCGAGGACACCGCTCACTCACACAACGGGGAGGCAACCCAGGGACAAGGTAAGTAACTTACTGTATCTCAAGATAAGTTATCTCAAGAGTTTGGTGTGCTCTTTAAACCTACTGCTTCCATAGAACTGCGCTAGAGGAATTATAGAGTAACAGATAGTCTTGGTTGGACTAAAAGATCAGAGAAATCAAAATTCTTTTAATGCCACAGCGCATAAAGGTACTTCATAGTGCTGCGCCTGCCACCTTTGTAAGGTAGAAAAAGAGAGAAATCAGAATCACAGCACATGTCCAGAGAACCAGAAGAGGGTGGAATGGGTCTGGTAGGAGACTAATGCCGCGTACACACGGTCGTTTTTTGTGATGAAACAAAACTACGTTTTAAAAAAACGTCATTTAAAATGACCGTGTGTGGGCAAAACGTTGTTTTATGTCTTCAAAAAAACGACCAAAAAAAAATGCAAACATGCTTGAATTTTTTATGTCGTTTTTCAGAATGTCGTCTTTTGTTTCACAAAAAATGATCGTGTGTGGGCAAAACGACGTTCAAAGCGACGTTTTTAAACCCGCGCATGCCCAGAAGCAAGTTATGAGACGGGAGCTTCAATGGAACAGAGTGCCGTCGAAAGTGTCTTACGTAACCGCGCTTTGCAAGAGCATTTTCAGAAAACGATGGTGTGTATGCAACATCGTTTTTTAAAATGAAGTTTGAAAAACGTCGTTTTGTTTCATGAGGTAAAACAACGTTTTTTTCATCACATAAAGTGATCGTGTGCATGCGGCATTACACTGAACATCTGTTGTCTGCTGAGAAATCACACAAAAAGTAGTACATGCACTACTTTTTAAAAACATACCACATCAAATACAATAATATGTAGCCTATTATGCCACGTACACACAACCGTTTTTCATGATGAGAAAACTGCCATTTTTTAGATTGGTCGTGAAAACCGGTCGTGTGTATGCTCCATCCCACAAAAAAATTAGAACCTGCTCTATTTTTTCTTGTCGTTTTTCCAGTTGTTCTTTTTCTCATCGCTAAAACCTCTGGTGTGTATGCTTTGCCCAGGGAAAAAAAAATAGCATGCTCAGGATTAAGTATGAGACGGGAGCGCTCGTTCTGGTAAAACTATTGTTCGTAATGGAGATAGCACATTCGTCATGCTGTAACGGACTAAAAAGCACGAAGACTGAAAAGCGTGAATCGTCTCTCACCAAACTTTTACTAACACGAGGATCAGCAAAAGCAGCCCAAAGGGTGGCGCCATTTGAATGGAACTTCCCCTTTATAGTGCCATTGTACGTGTTGTCGTACGTGTTGTACTCAAGCGTTTTTTTTCCATGAATGTGCGTATGCAAGGAAGGCTTGAGAGGAATCACGACGAATCAAGAAAAACATTGTTTTTTTGCATGACAGGAAAAACGTTTGTACACGGCATTACACTGCAATTAAATGTAACATAGTAAAATATTTCACTGTATTGCAGAAACTAACTCTTCTCTATTCACATGTAGCGCTACCCCAGAAGGAGCCGCTGGTTAATTTGGGATCTACTTTCTCTTTGTTTGGCTCGTCCCTCTTTAACTAGCTTGAACCCTCCCTTGACACATCAGAAGTCTGGTGGGTGTATTGTGTCCCCTGTTTGACAAGGGGGTACAATGACAGGTATACAATATTCAATAGTAATGTAGTAATAATATTACTTGAATTTTGGATGGTCCCTCCAGACAAGAAGAATACACTTCACACAGTAATATATTGAAATCAAAAAGGGTAAGTTTACTTCATGAGTACTCAAACAGAACAAGCATAAGCTTAAATCAGACAATCACAATGTGATTTCGCAAGGGCCCTTGCAGAAATCAACAAAGGACACAAACGGATAACAACAGATCTATGCTAAAGAATGGTACCATTCAGCCAAACTAAAGTGAAACAGTCTGTGTTCATGAGCTCCCTCTAGCGAGCGATTCTGCAAGCAGCTAAAGTCCACGTTGAGGCCGGGTTGTGCACGTCAAATTTGTAATCCACAAGCAACAGGTAATAAAGGGAAATTAATCCAGTAAAGCGTGATAAACATCAACGTTGGTGAGCTGATCGCTGGCCAGCGCCAGTCAGGTCTGTGTAAACACTATGAACAGTGAAAGGCCTCTAAATTTAAGCTGGGGCCAAACAGAGGCGGGCGGCCTGTTAGGTGGCACTAAAGTGTCTGTCTAAAAATGGAGAGTTAGAAGTTGAGCATGTGCTCTCTCACCCAACAGGCCGATCTGCCTGGATTCCTCTCAGGGGGTGCGTCTGTAAGTCGCTGCTCCACAGCACAAGGGTCCCGAACGAGGGCATTCCAGTGTTTCAGTTGTCAGCTGGGTTTCCTCTACGATCTCTGGGTACACTGGCTGGATACTGGAGTCTTGCTTCCTTCCGGATGGCTGGTCTCTCAGTGAATTTAGACCCAGGCTTCTGGGATAGCAGCACGGCTGTCTCTGTCAGCAGCTCCGCAGAGGAGAAGAGGCTGGTCCCGAGAGGGCGAACAGGTGCCACACCCTCTGCTTAAGTAACCTCCCCCACAAGTCTGTGTGTCACGTGTTCAAATCTCACAGGGCATTGTGGAAATTGTAGTCTGTTTCTCCTTAGAGTTAAGGAAGTCCATATCTCCCGCTACTCGTAGTCCCACAATGCATAGCTCCTTAACAATAACTTAATATTTACAAACGTGAACAAGGGTCCAGCAGGAATAGCCTGTCATTAGACTCTGACAGGAGGACCCCGCTACACACTCCCCCCACCTGAAATCTTTGGTCCCCAAAGAAGGTAAAGAATGAATGCTGGTACATGCTTCTTAAAATACAAGTGGAGAAAAAGGGTTGTTAGAATATAAGTGAATGAATGAATGAAAAACTTATATAGCGCAGCACATGCTAACTGAATCGTCTCTGGGGGCTTATTGTTCCTGTCTCCTTAGGTATCAAAAGAGATGAGTCTTGATCTTTCTCCTGAATGCTAAGTAGTTCTCCTCCAACCGAATACTGGTTGGCAAAGTGTTCCATAGTCTGGGACCTTGGACCGCGAATCTTCTATCTCCTTTGGATTTGTATCCGGCTTTCGGTATCTGCAGGAGATTTTGATTAGTGGATCGCAAGACGCGATTGGGGTTATGGACTTTTATTTTTTCGCATAAATAATGGGGAGCATTCCCATGGATACATCTATGCGTTAGACAGAGTGCTTTAAAAGTAATTCTGTCTTTTACTGGTAACCAGTGAAGGGATCTCAGTGAGGGTGAGATTGATTCCCAAGGTTTAGGTCCATCAGAACCAGAAGACAAAATTCTCCTTAGTCTGCGGCCTCGAGGGTGTCGTCCCATATCTTGAGCAATGCTGTTTCCGTCCCGTGTCCGGGGCGGAAACCTGATTGAAATGGGTCGAGTAGGTTGTGGGTATCTAGATGCTGTTGCAGCTGTTGCACCACTGCTTTCTCCATGATCTTGGAGAAAGTGTTTAAGCTTGTTATGGGGCGGCGGTGGAGTGGATCCTTGGGGTCCAGTGTAGATTTCTTCAAGATGGGTCTAATTATACCCTCCTTCAACTGGGAGGGCACTATGCCCTCCTTAAAAGATTGGTTAATAAGCTGCGTGATAGGAGGTGCCAGGATGTTGGTGCATTCCTTCAGCAGTTTGGTGGGGATGATATAATTCGGCGCAGTGCTGTTACGCAGAGTACCGATGATATGTTTTGTGGCTTGGATAGTGATGGGTTCCAGCGTGAACTTACCTGGTTGGGGTGAATTACTACAGGTGTTGTGTAAATTATTACGGGGGGGCTACGGGGGGAATTGTTTTGCTGAATGCTTTGCCGGATTCCCTCGATTTTATTAATGAAGTAATCCAATAAATCATTGCAAAATTCTTGTGAGTCCGAATTGGGGGCTTCAAGACATCCTGGATTCATGGTCTGAGTGACCAGCTTGAAGAGTTCGCGGGGGCGATTCAGGGCGCTGTTGATAGCCTCAGAAAAATTATTTTTCTTGGCTTTGAAGGTTTCTTTGTGATATTTCTTAGTTATTGCCTTGTAGATAGAGAGGTTCTCATATGATGGGCTTCTCTTCCAGGCGGCTTCCGCCCTTCTGCGCTCTTGCTTCAGTAACGCCAGTTGGTTGTTGAACCAGCTGGAGTTTGTTTTCTGGATGTTGGTTTTACGTTTTGGCGCTATTAAGTCAGCTGACTGTAATAGGGCTGTGTTTATGGCATCCAGTGTTTCTTCAGCCGTTTGATGTGGCTGAATTGTTTCTATTTTTTTTCTTAACGCGGCTTTGAAGAATTCCGAGTGGAGCTTCTTCTGGCATTTAGTCCAGTGTGTAGTCACTGGATTTGATGTTTTTGTTAAGGGGGGGAAATTGGAAATAATGAATTTGATTGCATGGTGATTGGACCATGGCAACGGTTCATTTTCCAAGATTTTTATTTCCAGATTTTGTCTGAAAATGAGATCAAGTGTGTGACCTGAAGCATGTGTGGGCCCACATACTAGTTGTTGTAGCCCTAATCCTTTCAGGTGGTCAATGCAGGCGCCGGCAATGGGGTCTTGCGGGGAGTTGGCTCAGAGGTTGAAATCCCCGAGCAGCAAAAGGTGTTTGCTGTTCAGGGTATAGGTGGAGATAAAGTCCGTCAATAATGGGAGAAGCTGCGACTTGGGGCCGGGTGGCCTATAGCACAGTAGAATCCGGACGGTCTCCTGGGAGTTTGCTTGCAGTTGTAGAGTAAGGGTTTCCATGAATGGAAGAGGGTTTTGAAAGACTGGTTTTGTGATCGCGAGATGAATCTTATGGATCACCGCCAGTCCTCCGCCTCTTTGCCCTAATACGATAATTTTCTGGTGTGTGCAAGGTAGTAAAGTCTGTGCATCATTCCCCACATTGCTCAAAGCTAAACAACTCATTGATTGACACAGAGCGGTCAGGGGAACCTCCCACCAATCATTGGGTGTGGGCAGGTTGTCCTGTACGCTGTTTACTAACAGTACAGCATTAGTTTCAGATGTGTCAGGGGGTGAGCAGGTGTCATCCTCCACCAAAGTGGCAGCCGGAGGAACGCTCAGAGCATTAGATCTCTTGGAGGAGTGGATAGCATCTTCAGAACACTCTCCTAATTGGCTATAGGTCAGTCTCTTTGGAGGATGAATAGTTCTTCTTACCTTAGGCTCCTCGGGTACTGAGGATTCAGGAAGGATGAGGTCGGTTTCATCATTCTGAGTAACAGCATCATCCTCTATTTCTGACACAGCAGGTTCCTCAGCCCCTGAGTCGTTTAGGTCTTTGTCTGGCGGGTTGGGGACTTCCAAAAAATCCTCAACAGAGTACAAATCAACATCATCTCCCAGTTCTTCCTCAAGCACAGTCTGAGGTATAAATTCAGGGGCCTCTGGCCGAAGTGTCCCACTACTTGCCTCTTCATATGGGCAGGAACGAAGTACTAGGCTCTGGTTATTAAGAGGACCATAACCACTCTTCAGGTCCATAACACTGAACCACTTGGCCCCCGACAAACTCTGTAATGCATCCTCAATCCGGGGAGTAGTGTATTGATCAGGGATAGTCTGCTTGTTGAGGGTTCTGTAGTCGATGCACAGCCTCAGGGAACCATTTTTCTTCCTCACCACTACTATGGGAGAAGCATAGGGACTCCTGGATTCTTGGATAGTTCCGGCCCTTTTTAGCTTTGCAAGCTGCTCCCTGAGGTCTTCCAAATCTGTCAGAGGAACTCTTCGGACCCGCTCCCTGAAGGGTTTGTCTTCCTTCAGTCAGATCCGGTGGGTGGCGCTCTTTGCACATCCAACATCAAACTCAGTCTTTGAAATTATCTTCTGCCACCTGCTAAGCTGAGCTTTCATTCTTTCCTTCCATCCGGGTGGAAGTCCATCGCCATCAGGTTGCGGACTCTTCTTTGAGTCTTCCATCTCCTTGCTCTCCCCTAGGCGGGAAGGACTAAGGGGAGTGACTTGATGTACCCGGCCCAGTAGTACTCTGGTTGGCAATTCCACAGGGTCGACAGTGGGATTCTGGATGCCGACGGATACCCATCCACGGTTTTTCTCCAGTTCCTTTAATGGGACCACTGCAGGCATCACTTCCAATCCCTCTGGGGATTCACCCAGATCAGGTTCAAGGGCAAGATAGGGGCCTGGCTGGGACCAGGTGAGTTTGACTGAGGCCCGGAGGCAGGTCACTTCCCCAGGCTGCAGGACTTTCATTGTCCTTCCTAACCGCCAGATCCTTCATACTCCTTCTTCAGGGGCCTTCCCTTCCATCACCAGCTGGTGGTATACCCTCCTTAGAATTGGATGAACCCTTTGAGCTGAGGCTCCCGTTATTTTGGTTAAGGAGGCCAGAAGTCTTTGAACCAAAGCCGCGTTCGTCCCTATTATAAGGGAACTCTTGTGAGCCCCTGGAGGCCGGGGACAAACTATTGCCAGGGCGTCAAAAGTTTATGTTATTCCTGCTATCGAGGGGTCAAAGGTTAGGCGTATTGATTGATATCCATCTTAAGGGAAACTCTGAGTTCCAATGCCCCATATTTCCAACTCTTCTAGCTTCTGCAAAGGCAAGTGAGAGAGGTACTTATCATAAAAGTCCCTGTATAGAAGAGTCACTTGCGCTCCGGTGTCCAGGAGGGCTTTGGTATAAATCCCTTCCACTTGAATGGGCACCAACGGGGAAGGCCCCACCAGGTTTTCAGGGAACTTCCCAGACGTAACTTTTCCGCTCTCCCCTGTAACCCGTATTTTCACTCTTCTTCTGTGAAGACCTCTTTTGGCCTCTATTCAGTCACGGGTGCAAGAGTTGGGAGGTGGCTTGAGAGGGGGCTCCTCTGTCTGTCTCCTCCCCCCTGTTTCTTTCTTTGTGTTGGAGTTGTCTTTGATAAGCGGGTGCCCGGTTGACTCCCTCACCGGGGCCCTCTGAAGTTTTCTGCCGGCCTGTATGTTGGTTGGTAAGCGTAAGCTGGACTGGGGCAAACTTCTCTTGTGTGCCCTACCCCTCCACAGTTGAAACCGGAGGTAAACCTTCTTGGTTTATTTTGTTGGTCGTAGGACCCATAGGCAGGCCCCTCGGGTTTATCTCTTCTGGGTTGGTAAGAGGAAAACCCCGCTTGGCCGAACAGAGCAGCCACCATCTCTGTCAACTGGGACACCTGCGTCCTCAGAAGCTCGACTTGGGGGTCGCAGTCCACCGACCGTGGCCACCACTCGAACACGAACTGGGGTCTCTGAAGGTTGACATTTGTTCTTTTGGTCCAGGAGGACCTCTTCCTGTTGGATGATCCGTATCAGGTCAGGGTAACTCAACACCCCGGCTCCTTGTTGGCTCCGTAACTGAAAAGCTATGGGGTCCATGGGCTGGGCTCCTCTTATGTCCTGCTGAACCCTTCTTTCATCCACCGTTCTGGGGTCTATTCCTTTCTTTAAAAGAATCTGGTGTAGAATTTTATCTAAGTGGCCAACAAACTCGGACAGCTTTTCTCCTTTCTTCTGAAAGCAATGTTCCAATTGGTAGTGAAGTTCACTGACATTTTCAGTCCGCCCATATACACTCTGCAGGATGTCTAGGTAATCCTGTGCAGTGCAATCATATTTGCTGAGCTTCAGGTTGCGTATGGCCTCCAATGCGGGCCTCCGAAGACTCTCCATGATTCTTTGCTTCTTGTATTGTTCAGGAATTTTCCACTCTCCTAGGGCCTGAGCAGCCTGATTCATCCATTCTTCAAACCCATCCTCCGAGGATGGTACAGGATTTTTCCCTGAAAAGATCCTAAGTTTCCGGTATCCTGTCATCAAATAATCCGGGGAGTCTTTCTTGCATTGGGTTACAATCTCCGTCAGGACAGCACACAACTCTGGACTAATAGCTTTCAAGGGGTGGACTTAGATCCTGTTACTTTCTGACCTTTCATGGTAGTGGGAACTGGGGTACTTGAGGAGGTAGGAGTACCTTGCTCTTCTAAAGGATGTATTAAAGTAAGCTCCACACCCTCCGAAGTGGACATGCTGGCGCCCTTGAAGTTATTTGTAATCTCTTCAACCCATTCAATGTCCATTATCCATAACTTGTTGCCTTCGGATAATGCCCTCAGGGTGAGAAGTAATTGTTCTGCTGTTCATGATGCTACCCCCTTTATTCCGATAACTAGACCCTTTGTCGAATCGACATTTTCAACTTTGCACCACCTAGACGCGGAGGCAGCATCTTGGCAAGGGTGGGGCTTACTATGAGGGAAATTTAATTTTCCGGGAAGTAGAATCCTGGACGAGCCCCCACGTGTAGCGCTACCCCCAAAGGAGCCGCTGGTTGATTTGGGATCTACTTTCTCTTGGTTTGGCTCACCCCTCTTTAACTAGCTCGAACCCTCCCTTGACACATCAGAAGTCTGGTGGGTGTATTGTGTCCCCTGTTTGACAAGGTAGTACAATGACAGGTATACAATATTCAATAGTAATGTAGTAACAATATTACCTGAATTTTGGATGGCCCCTCCAGACAAGAAGAATACACTTCACACAGTAATATATTGAAATACAAAAGGGTAAGTTTACTTCATGAGTACTCAAAGAGAACAAGCATAAACTTAAATCAGCAAATGAATAGTTGCCATGCAACAACACAATGTGATTTCGCAAGGGCCCTTGCAGAAATCAACAAAGGACACAAACGGATAACAACAGATCTATGCTAAAGAATGGTACCATTTAGCCAAACTAAAGTGAAACAGTCTGTGCTCATGAGCTCCCTCTAGCGAGCGATTCTGAAAGCAGCTAAAGTCCAAGGAGCAGGTAATAAAGGGAAATTAATCCAGTAAAGTGTGATGAACATCAACGTTGGTAAGCTGATCGCTGGCCAGCGTCAGTCACGTCTGTGTAAACACTATAAACAGTGAAAGGCATCTAAGTTTAAGCTGGGGCCAAACAGAGGCGGGCGAGCTCTGAGGTGGCACTAAAGTGTCTGTCTAAAAATGGAGAGTTAGAAGTTGAGCATGTGCCCTCTCACCCGACAGGCCGATCCGCCTGGATTCCTCTCAGATTGTGCGTCTGTAAGTCACTGCTCCACAGCACAAGGGTCCTGAACGAGGGCGTTCCAGTGTTTCAGTTGTCAGCTGGGTTTCCTCTACGATCTCCGGGTACACTGGCTGGATACTAGAGTCTTGCTTCCTTCCGGATGGCTGGTCTCTCAGTGAATTTAGACCCAGGCTTCTGGGATAGCAGCACGGCTGTCTCTGTCAGCAGCTCCGCAGAGGAGAAGAGGCTGGTCCCGAGAGAGCGAACAGGCGCCACACCCTCTGCTAAAGTAACCTCCCCCACAAGTCTGTGCAGAGGTGTCACATGTTCAAATCTAGCAGGGCATTGTGGGAATTGTAGTCTGTTTCTCCTCAGAGTCAATGGAGTCCATATCTCCCGCTACTCGTAGTCCCACAATGAATAGCTCCTTAACAATAACTTAATATTTACCAACGTGAACAAGGGTCCAGTGGGAATAGCCTGTCATTAGACTCTGACAGGAGGACCCCACTACACACATATGGTTCCCTTCCCATACTCCAATGCACAATGACAAATGGCTGCTAAGCCTTTAATATGGAGCGGCCTGGCTCTTAACAAATAGGCATGTATTGTTAACTCTTCTAGGCTATAGCAACTGAATGCAAACAGGCTTGATAGCAATGGCAGAATTATGTGGGTTAGGAACCCTCTTACCTGGTTCCACAGCACAGCAGTTCAAAGCAATTACCTTTTATGTGGAGGAGGGCCCACTTTGTCCATCCTCTTGTAGGGTAGTGTACATGGAAATTACCTGATCTGCCTACCTGCAGTTTCCGCTAACCTGCCTCCTAAGGATAATCATCTCCCTCTCTCTGGTGGTTCTGCAATTTCCTGACCCCATGTGGATCCACTCTGTTCTCTCTCTATCTCACATCTGGCCTCCAACCCAGTCTCTCCCATCTTCCATCATGTTCCCAGGCTTTTTCCTTTTTAAATACTCCCACCCCTGTGCCAGTCCTCATGGGCGGTGTAGTTCAGCTTCAGCTAATCTGGATACAAGAATCCTTTCTGTATGAGTTGTGTGAGAACTAAGTTGTGGGACACTGCTATCTTGTGGCAAAAAACAGTTCTGCATAGCAGTAACAGTGCACAGTGTTACACACACATTGACAATTTATGTGTATGCAGTAAATTCAGCTTATCTGTGTTACAAAACTCTTTTATGAGATGAATACATTTTCATCAATACAAAACAAATAATGGTTATTCTTCTGTGAATTTACACTCTTGTATTATTTATTTTTCAACAGTCAAGATCAATACTCCTTAAAGCGGAGGTCCGCAATTTTTATTTTATTTTTTACGAGTCAGCAGCTACAAATACTGCAGCTGCTGATTTTTAAAATATGGACACTCACCTGTCCAGCGCGCCCGCGATAACGGCACCCGAGATCGACCCATGCCTTGCTCCTCGGATGCTGCTCCTGCCATCTTCACTAAGGGAATCAGGAAATGAAGCCTTCCAGCTTCACTTCCCGGTTCTCTACTGTGCATGTGCGAGTCGCGCTGCGCAATTGAAATGGTCCCTCCTGTCTACTGTCTCCTAGAAGACAGCGGGGGACGATGGGATGTGACGTAGCCCCCCACAGATTGTTTGTGGGGGTGTATGCCCAGAAGTGGGTGCAAATACCTGTATTATAGTTTCTGTAATTGTTTAAACAGTATTAACCTGGAGTTCAATTTTTGCTTTTGTTAGTCATCTAAAGCTAGTGTATTAAACAATACTTTCTCCCCAAATTTACAATGCTGCTGTCCAAGGGTGTCTTTGTTGCTTCTCTATCCGGAATAGAGACACTCTAAGGCCTCGTACACAAGATCAAATCTGTCTGCTGGAAACGGTCTGCTAGACCGTCCCAGCAGACAGATTCGATCGTGTGTACGGCCGAGCCGACGGATTTGGCCACCCGACAGATTTCAAAGCATGCTTTGAAATCTATCGGGTGGGAATCCGTCCGCCCGACATGTCTGCTGGTTAGTACACTTACCAGCAGACATGTCGTCCCGCACCGCCGCCGAATGGATTCGGCGCATGCGCGGAAGTGTTTTACTTCCTGGTGCGGTGACGTGGCGGCGTCAACGTCACCGCCACGTCACCGACACGTCAGCGCGCCGTCTGCTGGCGGGGATTTTGGTTTGCTCGTGTGTACACGCGAGCAAACCAAAATCCTATCAGACAGATTTGTTCAAATCGGTCGGTCTGACCGATTTGAACAAATAGATTGCCTCGTGTGTACGAGGCCTTAGATAACAAGTGTGTAACCGAGCAGATCACCAGGTGAAAATATAGAACTGGTATATAATTTAGGACTAAAAAGCCTAAACAACCCCCTCTCCCATTCTTATTCCCCCTTACCTTTTCCGTCCCCCTTTGTGGTGAGAGGCTTTTGGCGGGCATGGACACCCCTCCCCTGGGACTGAATCCGAAAGAAACTCTGTTAGTATTGGGATAAGTGCAGTTTGTGCTTTATAGTATTGCCCATATGTGTTTAACCCCTCCCTGTATATTGTTGTAAACCCGTAGTGCATTTGTGCATCATTTGAATAAACTATTATCTGTTAAAAATCCTAAAGACAATGTATCCAGTCACAAGTGATTGTATTTTTTTTTAAATAACAAAGTCATACTTACCTGCTCTATGCAATGGTTTTGCACAGAACAGACCTGATCCTGCTTTTCTTGTGTCCCTTGCTGGCGCTCCTAGCTTCTCCCCCCACCGACGTCCACCACAGCAAGCCGCTTGCTATGGGGCACGTGTGCGGGCTCATTAGAGCCGGCTCTGAGTGCTCTGAGTGTTCATAGATGCACAAAGCATGGCTCAACCTCGCACCCCATTCCCTTGTCCCTGACTGTGATTGACAGCAGTGGGAGCCTCTGCTCTTGTGCACATCGCTGGATCGAGATTGGGCTCAGGTAAGTAAAGGAGGGGCTGGGGGGTTGAGATGCATGCAGAAGGTTTTAAAACCACTTTAAGGATTGGTAAGCTGCAATGTATTACATTTTGGCTTTGGGGTTTTAAACCATTTTAACGAAAGATTTCCTCAATAGTCAATGGCGAATGTATGGGAGGGGATAGAAAATGTGTGACATTACCAGAAAATGCTGAAGCTCTGCCTAGTTGCCACTTCAGGTATGTGCAAGGATTTCAAGGTATCTACCTATCAGCGTATTCATTTTTTATTTTTAACAAAACATAACAACCCAGCTACTTAGTGAACTTGGGTACGGAATGACGCATAGCAGACATTGATCAAAATGCAAAGGCATGTTAAAATACACTATAGATTATTGTTTTTCTTCAATAATATCCTCAACAAGTAGTAATAATAGTAATTAGGGCACACAATGTTTAAAGGCACATAAAGGTGTCCTTTCAAATGGGGTATGCAATGCAGCAAGGAGCCTAGCCAAACTGCAGCGTCCTTAGACTCTGTACAGTATAGTAAATTATTCTTCCACTGAAGGGGTTAACAAACATACAGCAAAAAGCATGTGCCTCCCCACAACCACATCTTGGAATAAAAGGATTTTTTTTCTCTGAATAGCAGCCCTGGGCATGTCCTTTTAGATTAGCATCACAGATGGAGAGAGGGGAGAGGATGCTTTATTTAGAGAGACAGCCGAGTAGCCAGGCGGACAGCATGGAAATGGAGAGAAGAGACACTGCATAGACACAATCCTCAGCGGGTACACAGAAGCCCCCTGGGATTTAATGAAAAGAGTGGATATCCAAGCAGACCAAAATAGTGAAGGTGCAATTTCTACATGAGACTGACTTTGCAGTCATAATGATATACAATAAAGTCCTCCTCTTAACCTTTAAAAATAAGTGATTATGGATGTGTGTCAGAAGATAAAACACAATGTTCAGTAATAAATATTCTTTGTTAACAATTGTTTTCTGAATATGGATACATCATTTGAGGGGAGGATCAATAATCCATGCAAGTTTCCAGCCTACAGCAACTGCAGAAGCCTCTCACGACAAGAGTGGGAAACAAAATGGCACACAATGTTTGCTTAGTCTAAAAGATAGAAAGACCTGGAGTGCCATTCACTGCAAAACCATTTTCTTTAGCAGTTTAGTGAACTTTTTGAGTTTTCGGTTTGCGAGTTTTGACTCGAAAGAAGAGCAGAATTCAAGCCGAATAGGCCTGCAGTACCTCATTTGGCTTGTGGTATGGGGGCGCAGAAGCTAAGCAGAGCCGGAAATAGGCCTGCAGTACATCATTTGGCCAGGGTGTGCATGCAACGCAAAGATCCTGGGCCGTCTGTCCAGTTGGAGGAGGAGGTACAGTGGGGAGTCTGCCTGAGGAGTACTAAGAGAGGCTGGTGTTTTCCGATAGGGGCCTGACTATCCATCGGGGACCAGAGGAACCGGATACTGAGAGGCTGGATGTTGGCCGCCTGTCAGTCGGTACCCTAATTCAAAACTACCTGCAGGAGATCCAGGTGCCAAGTCTGCTAAGGAGGATTATCTCCGCTGTTCAATTATTAGGAGCGTCTGTGGCAGAGACTTTTTCCTAAGGTTCGAGTGACATTCTGGCTGCCAGGCCACGGTGAGAGAGGCCTGTACAGGAGCGCTACACCCACTCTGGCTGGAGTGGTGAACGAGACATTACACTTGGGAGCAGGACTGTTTCCCTATTGCTGACATCTGGATCTGCTATCTTTATTTCTACTAAATCTCTACTCTTCACCAAGTTTTATTGTTTTTACCCGGCTGGGTAATAAAGAGCACAGAAAAAGACACCTGTCGTGGACATTCCGTTACTACAACTTTCACCAAACACCCCTAGACATCGGAGAAACACAAGGTAACATGCCGCCCAAAACAAACCAGCAGCTCCTTCGGGGGTAGTGATACAATATATATATACTGTGGCCCAGATTCACAGAGCGATTACGCCTGCGCAACAGGAGATGCGCGTGCGTAAGTCTAAATGTGCTCGTGCGTTTAGTTGCGCGGCATCCCCAGAACGAGATACGCTCGTTAGACTGGCGCATCCGTCCGCGCAAAAGTGCGATAGACACACCATTGATTTGCTAGTCAAATATGCTAATGAGGGACTTACGGGGATCCACAAAACAACGTTGGGGCAGCGCAGGCGACGCAGTGTGCGCAACAGCAAAATGTCCTGTCTAAAATTAGAGCTGATAAAAGCTGGTCTAAAAAAAGAAAAAAAGTCTACTTGTTAGATAAAGCAACACTGTTAGTGAGCAGCTCAGCAGTCACACGTGTTGCTCAACAATCTGTATGCCAACATGCCAGGGGCATCGTCGCGCATAGCTATACTACTGACTTTAGATGAACAAAGAAGGAGGAGGGCACGGAGGATGGCACGGAGGATGGCACGGGAGAGGATATACCGTACCCGCATAGACCTGTTTGGCATGAGTGATTCTGAGGTGTATCGCATCTTCAGATTCACCCCTCATGCCATCCTGGAATTAACCACAACCCTGCAGGATGACATCACCAGCCCAACACACTGCTCACATGCAGTGCAGCCACTGGTCAAGGTCCTGGCAACACTCCATTTCCTTGCCAGTGGCTCTTTTCAGCGTACAAGTGGAGTGGTGGCTGGGATGTCACAGTCCTCCATGAGCAGATGTGTGCACCAGGTTGTCCCTGCAATCCTCAGACGCATGGCTAACCAAATCATCAAACCCACCACTGAGGACCTGCGGCTGAAGGCAATGACAGATTTCTACAGAATTGCCAGATTCCCACGCACTGTGGGGGCCATTGATTGCACACATGTGGCACTCCAGCCCCCCCAGGAGACAGAGCACATGTACCGCAATCGGAAGCATTGGCATTCCATCAATGTACAGGTGATAGTCGATGCCCAAGGCCTCATATGGCACGTCCGTGCCAAACACCCAGGGTCCAGCCATGACAGCTACATATACAATCAATGCCACATCCGAATGGAATTCGATCAGAACGTGTATGGGGACACCTGGCTGGTTGGTGAGTGACATGGGTGGCAGGCATGACTATCCCCTCCCATGATGCACATCACAAGGGGCACATGCATGACTAACATCCTCCTGTCTTTTCCCTTCCAGGTGACTCTGCATATCCACTGGGACCCCATCTCATGACTCCTATCCGGAACCCCCAAACTCCAGGAGAGGAAAGATACAATCAAGCACATGCTCAAACACGAGCAGTGGTGGAGCGCACCTTTGGCATCCTAAAGTCACGTTTCCGATGCCTGGATAAGTCTGGGGGTACCCTCTTGTACTCCCCAAACTTCGTGTGCCAGATCATCGGTGCATGTTGCATGCTGCACAACTTTGCAGAAAGAAAGGGCCTGCAGATTGACCTACGTGATGACCTGACCCCTGAACCAGACAATCCCCCCCTAACCGAGGTTAACCCGTCTTCTGAGGGAAGAGCAGCCAGGAGACAGCTCACATTGGGCATCTTTGCACGTTAAACATACACATTAATCATGGCACAATGAGAATGCATGCATGCACACCACTGTGGTCCCTAGCACACACACCCCACATCCACATCAAATTGGATTGGCACCAGTCCACCATGCTGGACTTGTGAGCAGCAACGCCACGCCAAGGCTCCAATTATGTCACTGTACATTCATACACCATTCACACGGACCTGGGGATCACTTCTCCCTGGTCCTGGGGAACCCTTCTCCACCAAAATTGAGGGTGACACCCCTTTTCCGGCAGGAATGTCACCCCCACATTCACACAGCATTCACAACCCAAAAAAAAAAAATGACCTGCACAATCAAAAAATTTCCAAAAAAAAAAGACAAAAAAATAAAATAAAATTAAAAAAAAAAAAAAAAATTGGGGGAAAAACAAATTACTGCCCTCTGCGTGAGCCACGCCTGGGGCGCCCCCGGCCACGGCCCCGGCTTCTCAGGGGAGACTCATGGGGAAGGGGTAAAACCGGGGAAGGAGGATCAGCCCCTGATCTCTGCCCACCTGGTGGCCTGCCCTCCAAGGCCACGGCAATTCTGTCCAGGGCAGCACCAACTGTTGCCGTGTTGGCCTGGATAGCCAGGGTAAGGGCCCTCACATCCTGCCCAACGCCTGCTGATGTCGTCTGCAGTTCATTTAGGCAGGTTGTGAAAGCCCGGGAGTGGGAGTCCAGGTTCCCCAGCGTATCCTTGATGGAGGACAGGCTCTCCTCCATCCGCACCAAGGTCTGGCTGACCTGTCCCAGATGGCGGGTCTTCTCAGGGTGGCGGGCAGGAGATCGGCCAACCCCCTGGTGGTCTGGGATGACATCCTGCCTCCAGCTGATGCTTGTGGCCGGGGAGAAGGGGAGGCCCTTGTGAGGGGAGCCATGTTGGGGGAGGAGGGGGGGGGCTCCCCCTTAGGGAGGCCTGCCTGCTGGCAGCCAGAGGGGAGGAGTCCTCAAAACCCAAACGTCCAGTGCCTGACATGGACTCCTCCTCCTCATGATTCTCCTCCTCCTCATGATTGTCCTGCTCCTCATGATTGTCCTCCTCCTCTTGAACCTCCTCCGCTGACTCCGGCCTTGTTGGGGGGGCCTCATTAGGCTGCTGTCCTGGGGTTGGTGCGGTCAGGCCAGATGGCCCTGCACCCTCCTGCACATCTGTGGATGACACAAAACATTCACAGGTTGGAGGATCCACACACTTGCCACATATTCCCTTTCACCCCCTCCCCCACACATGCTACACACCTGATATTAAAAAAGAAAACAACTTACCTGGCACCACGGGCTGGGGACTGGAGTCAAAGCCGGGCAGGCCCTCAACTTCATGCCGATGAAAGGTCAGGGCCACCGCACGCTCCTCCGCTGTCAGGCTAATACGGCATGGTGGGCCCCCTCCTGTGCCCCTGGCATGGGCATGCATTCTGGCCAACTTCTTTTTGACCAGACGCCGGAGGTCATTGATTTTTTTGTCAATCCCAGACCTGGTCCGTGTCTCCCCCTGCCCCGCAGAATTCACCTGGTCAGTGATCCTATCCAAAATCTCCCTCCTCCTGGCCGGGGTGGTGTTGGCACTCTCTGGGCCGTGGAGGTAACGCCCATACTCGCTAATGGCCCGGGCAAGAATCTGTTTTTCCACAACTGTAAAATTAAGCTTTCGTTTTCTCTCAGTCATCCTTCCAAAAAAAAACAGTCCCAGTCAACAAAATTCACGCACACAAACAAGCACAACCAATCACAAAAAAACACACACACAGAGAGAAAACTACTCACCAAGAAACAGTCCCAAAAAAAAAAAATACAGCAGGAAAAGAAACAAAAAGAAATATATCAATCAAACAAACAGTCTCTCAAACACTTATCAAAAACCACTTTCAAAAATCTACTAACAACCACTTGATCACACAGAACACTAATCTGACAACTACAAAACACACCGCAACGAACAACAAGAACAAAAGCACTTTGTTAAATGGGAAGGGACAAAGGGATGTACTTTTGCAAAGGAAGTGCGTTTGTGTGTGTCTATTTATGCTGTTTGCGTAGTTCACAACGTTGCCCTAGTCCATTTCCAATTTCACTGATTGCGCCGCTCCCGAGTTGTGTACATGCGCACATCGGAGCTGACATGGTCTCGTTCAAGCGCGCATGCGCGAGCCGGCCGGCCCTTCATTTGCATGGGGTCACGGCTCATTTCAATGTAACACGCCCACGTCCTTCCCAATTTGTATTACTCCTCCTTACGCCTCTGGAAAAACGTTACGTATGCGCAATTTCCTGCGCAAAAGCTACGAGAATAGGGTGATTACGCGGCAAAATTGCGCAAGTCTAACGTAAAGGCGGTGCGCTACGCCGGTCCAATAATGCGCAGATGTACGTGAATCTGGGCCTGTATATTTAGTGATATCATATAAAAAGGCTTAGGCTAGTTCTAAAATGTCCTCTCTTTTTTTTTTGCGCTGTATTACAAAATGGTGCATTTGTTTTTTTGGTCCTTTGTGTTGTGATGACAGGCCTTGAATGGGTTGCCTTAACTCACTGCACATTATTGTAAATGGTTAAATGCACTACAAATGGTGGTGGGATGGTGTTGTATTCTTTCTAAAGCATATGTGTTCCAACAGAATGACAACATAAAATTAAGTAAGCTGATAAAAGATGCTCCTCAAACTCACATATGTGGCTGCTGCTCAAGATCAATGTGGTGGTGTGACATCAGTATACAAAGCTCCACCCAACATGTTTTGTGTGATTGGAATGTCCTCAGGGATCAGGGTCATTTGTCCAGCCATTTTCTCTAGTGAGTGCAGAGTGATTGTCGTGGTTTGGTGATATCCACAATTTGGATTGCATATACTCTTAGGGGAAAATACAAATGAACTGGTGAAAGCCAAAATTGTTTGCACAATTATATTAATGAACTTTAGTTATTTATATAATCTTCACATATTTGATGAATTGATGGAATTTTATTATATTTAATCATTTATTTAATTTGCACATACTTAATGAATTAATTACATTTTATATATGTATGTACGCATTAACTTGGAGAACACTTTTATTTATTTCATTTGTCACACACAGTAGAGATTGTTGTTCACATTTTTGTTTACTAAAGATCACTTATTGCAAATACGTTAATTTATTTGGTTAATGCATTCAAAACTTTGTTGTCCTTGTATGGTTTGTGATATTCTTTGTACATATGGACTGCCTTTGGATTCTCTTATCCCACTGCTAAATGAAAACAATAGACCATCTGTGGTAATAACTGGTTACCAGATAAGAGAATCTGATGTTGGCTGCTGAAGCTGACAGCTGGAGATGATCAATTTCTTAGCTATGGCAAGGAAGTTCAGTTACTTATTGTTACTCAAAGCACTAAAGTACTTTGGTGGTGCTGATGCACCAGCCTGGTAATTTATTTAAACTGTATATTTTAATGAAAGTTGCATTTTAACCACTTTAGCCCAGGACCTTGCTGTCCTTGCTTTGTGTGATTCGGCACTGCGTCGCTTTAACTGACAATTGCGCGGTCGTGCGACGTGGCTGCCAAACAAAATTGGCGTCCTGTTTTTCCCACAAATAGAGCTTTCTTTTGGTGGTATTTGATCATCTCTGCAGTTTTTATTTTTAGCGCTATAACCAAAAATAGAGCGACAATTTTGAAAAAAATTCAATATTTTTTACTTTTTGCTATAATAAATATCCCCCAAAAATATATAAAAACATATTTTTTTTCCTCAGTTTAGGCCGATACATATTCTTCTACATATTTTTCATTAAACAAAAATCGCAATAAGAGTTTATTGATTGGTTTGTGCAAAAGTTATAGCGTTTACAAAATAGGGGGTCGTTTTATGGCATTTTTATTTATATATTTTTTTTTTACTAGTAATGGCGGCGATCAGCATTTTTTTTCAGTACAGCGACATTATGGCGGGCACTTCGGACACTTTTGACACATTTTTGGGGCCATTGGCATTTTTATAGCGATCAATGCTATAGAAATGCATTGTATTACTATAAAAATGCCAGTGGCAGTGAAGGGGTTAACACTAGGGGGCAGGGAAGGGGTTAAGTGTGTTCCTGGGTGTGTTCTAACTGTATGGGGGGGGGAGGCCTCACCAGGGGAAATCACTGATCTTCTGTTCATACATTGTATGAACAGAAGATCAGCGTTTCCCCCGCTGACAGGAACGGGAGCTATGTGTTTAGAGCGGACGTATAGCTACAGGCTCTCGCCCAGCAGTGCCACCGTCCCGCAGTAATATGACGGCGGGCGGTCGGCAAGTATTTAAAGTTGATTGTAAATGCAATTTTTTTCTCTTAAAATAATAAACATGTTATACTTACCTGCTCTGTGCAATGCATTTGCACAGAGCAGAACAAACGAATTTTCAGTGCATCCCTGTGTCTTTTCGGAGGGGTGGGCTCCCTTCAGGCTCACCTTCCCTCTGCCTATCCATTATTATGCATGTGTTTTTACTATAGAGTCTCTCAAAAATGTAGAGAGTTATGACTGCAGATAATATTGGGGTGTCGTGACGTTGTTCTGCAGCTTACCAATGTACTGTATTTGCAAATGTGTGCAAAATAAACCCCTGTTTTTATTGAAGACTGTTAGACAGGATAATTTGATTGGTTGCAGGCTGGCTGGTAAATTAAGCTGGGAATTTTCTTTGGTTGTGTTTTATTAAACAGAGCATCCTTTATTCTCCTTTTTTATTGTCACCGGAACTCCTGGCTCTTCCTCTTTTTGACATGCCACCAAAAGGAAGCCACTTCCTAATGTGGCGCACCTGCTGGCTCAATCCCGAGCTGCTCTATGTGTGTCACACATAGCTGGCCCCACCTACCTCTCTCTGCTCACAGCATTTGACTAACAGCAGCAAGAGCCAAGAACCCATGTGAGTTTTTCCCCTCATTTTTTTTTGCCTGGCCAAAAACATGCAGTAAAATAACGCTTGCAGTAAATCAGAGTTTTGCGTTAAATACCGAATATGGTATTTATGTGATTTAGCAGTAATTACTGCAATATTTAATGCGGTTATTTACCACATTGATCTAGCTGCTAAGGAGCTAAGGCTACGAAAACCTTAACAACAGATTATGTCAGAAGGGGGTGGTACCACCAGGTGATGTTGCTAGGTGGCCCCACCCCTTACCTACTGTATATGAGAACTGTCAAATGATGGAGCCTGCAGTAGGCAGTCAGCTTTCATGGACAGTGGGAGTATTCTGACTCTGATTGTTTTGAAGTGATCTATCCCTTGTGAGACCTCTATGTCTGGCCTGTATAAGCAGATATAATCACTGTGGACAATCCTCATCAGATAGTTTGAACTCACCAACACCATTTCCATCCACAGAGGTGTTTAATCTGAAACATCATTACAGCAGGTGACAGGTATTATGCGATCAAAAGATGATAGTGTCTGTAGCTTACTATGCAGAATACATGTGCCCATGTTACATGTGGCCTGTTAGCCGTCTCCATTACACAGGAAGTACCACACTCAGGAAGAAGGGTGGAGCATTACACACAAAGGAAACGTGCCATATAGCAGAGGAAGAAACATAGAAAATAGGTGCATTACCACAAAAGGTCACTAGATGGCAGCATGTGAACTAAACATAACGTCCATAGAAAAATGGTTCAGAGTAACGATATTTATATATAAATTCTATGCCACATTTGGGCAGCACAGGGAGTGTTTTTTTTTTCTTAGGGTGCGGCAGCTGGAGTGATTGATGATGGATTTACATCGGGGGACCCTGATTTTTATTTATTTTTAATAAAGGAATTGTCAAAAACAGGCTCTGTGTTTTGGCCAGGGTTGTGGGGGTGAGGCCCTTGTCCCCATCAATATGGCACCCACCCCCATGTTGAGGTCTTATGGCCTGGTATGGTTCAGGAGGGGGGGCACTCGCTCCCCCCCTTTCCTGATCTGCCGGGCTGTATGCCCAGATAAAGAAAAAAATTTGAAATGTTTGCATGGGTTCCCCTTAATATCCATACCAGACCTGATGAGCCTGGTATAGACTGGCTCACCAGGTCATTTTTAATTGTCTGCAATTTTTTTTAGATTCAGCTGTCAGCTGGGAACCCCCTGACAGCTGAAGAGTCAACCACGTCAAGGACGTAGTGGCCGGCTTCCTGGCCCACTCATTAGCAACCAGCTATTTGTCAAAAAGCAGCGGGGGGTCCCCCCCAAAACCCACGCTGTTTTTTGACAAATACCGCATGTGATACCATCAGCAAAACCCTGGTGGTAAATATTGCATGTTTTTTTTACCTCTCTGGTCCATTTGTGAATTGGATTTAAGGCTTTTTAAACAATATTTACTGGCACATTTTTATGTCAGGATAAGTACTCACCGAGGCCGAGATGCCGAGGGCGGCTGCCTTTGCGGCTCTGTGCACTTCACCCCCTGGAGGTGAAGACAGCGGGGAAGGGCACAAAGGGGCACCGGCTACCAGCGGTAGGTGTTGTACTGATAGGAGATCTCTGAAGACTTGGCTTATGGTCACAGGACAGGACCGTAGCAGGCGTGGATAGTGATCCAGGAGCAACAAAGTTTAGCAGGCAGAGAATCAGTTCAGGTCAGGACTGTAAGCAGATCCGGGATGCGAGCCAATGGTTCAGGGATTGGAGAAGGCAGAAGGTCCAAGATACAACCTGGAGGTCAAAGGGGTACAGACAGCAGCAGAAACGATGAGACGAGCCGAGGGTCAAATGCAGGAGAAGGCGTAGAGAAGTCAGGTCCGATCCGGGTCAATAGGTCAAAAGCTTTCAGGTTAACAAGGCACTATAGCAGGATAGCTGACAACAAACCAGCAACCCACCATGCGTCTGGAGCTGGTTTAAATAGGCCGGGCTGGGACTTGATTGGTGGACGTGCGTGTGGATGCGCGCACAGACGTAGGCGCGCACCCGCGCACGTGCCGTGACACAGAACCATGCTGGTAACGCAGAGGCGCGCATGGGCACGGGCATGCGTCGTGGCAAGGATCGGCCGCTGGAGCTACTGGTACCCTGACACATACATATATATATATATATATATATATATATATATATATATATTGTGACAGGAAGTCAGGTAAATCTGTGAGTGTTGTCACAGACGCGAGATACATTTCTGCCTTGTTTAAACAATTCACCAATTACTATCAGGTTTAAGGACCTTGGATAGCTTCAGCTGTTGAGAATGAGGCAATTAAGGCCTCTACAAATAATCCAGAGGATCACTACTGATTGCTGCATCCTGAGGCATTTGAGTTAAAGGGGTGTTCCAGCCAAGAAATATGTTTATTAAAAGTCAGCAGCTACAAAAAGCGTAGCTGCTGGCTTTTAATAAACACTCACTTACCTGCTCCTGCGTTCCAGCGACGCGCCGACCGGGGCTCCGCTCCTCTCCCCCCTCCCCAGCCGGCGTCTCCATCCCGACTGTGGGCACCCAGCCGTGACAGCCTTCGGCTTCACGGCCGGGCACCCACTGCGCATGCGCGAGCCGCACTGCGCATGCGCGCGCGGCTCGCCGCTGATTGGAGAGGCGATCGCATGGGACCTGTCAGTGTCCCATGTGATCGCCTACAGGGAGGGGCTGGTGTAGGCGATTAAGGCTTAATCGCCTAACCAGCCCCTCGGCGGAAGCAGGAAGTGGGACAGGAAGTCCCACTCCTACTGAAGCCCCCACTCCCCCCCAAAAAAAATTACATGCCAAATGTGGCATGTAAGGGGGTGAGGAGTGGAACAAGAGGAAGTTCCAAATTTGGGTGGAACTCCTCTTTAAGGAGAGCAGTGGGCTGAGAAAGACTTCTGAAGGTGAGATTGTATCAGTATTTCTGTGTGATAAATTTTAAAGAGACTTTTTGTTTTCTGCGTATGACCAGCAGTGTCTGCCCAGAAGTAGGCTGTGCCAGACTCCATAGGTAGGTTCCTGTGTTGTGAAGGTAGATGCCCCGACTGGCAAGGGTTTATTTTATGTTTTATTTTGTTTATGCTGTTTTGATGCTTGCACTTGTATCCAGCAATATGGAAGAATAAACCATATCCTTTGTTTTTAACCATCCTCAACTGCCTTTCTGTATAGTTCAGCGTGTAGTGAACCCATCCAGGGAGTCACACACACCCGCTACCGAGCCAATCTTTTACACATGGTGGAGAATGCGGGCAGTTAAAGTAAACCCAAAATGGAGGAGATACTGAAACAGCTGGCTATAGCAAATGCAAATCAACAGCAGACAAATGCAGGTTTGCAGCGGAGCCTTGCAGCTCAACAACAGGCTCACCAAGAAAGCCTTGCAGCTCACCAAAAGAGCATTGCAGCCTATCAACAGGTTCACCAAGAGAGCATTGCAGCTCAACAACAGGTTCACCAAGAGAGCATTGCAGCTCAACAACAGGTTCACCAAGAGAGCATTGCAGGCTTGGAACAGAGACACCAGCAGCAAATGGAGGCCATTGTGAAACAGCTTCAGAGACAGCAGACCGAGGCTGGGAGTCAGGCCAGTAACATATCGACTTTTCGGGTAAGGCACTTATTGCCAAAGATGACTACAGATGATGACCCTGAGTTGTTTCTGACCATGTTTGAGAGAACAGCGGAAAAAGAGAGTTGGCCTAAAGAACAGTGGGTTGGACTAGTGGCCCCCCTATTATCTGGAGAAGCCCAAAAGGCATATTTTGATTTGGAGTTTGCAGATGCAAAAAACTATGATCGGTTAAAAGAGGAAATATTGGCATGTATAACTTTGTAAACTCCTGAAAGTGACCCAATTACGTACATCAGTATATCACCCTCAAACAGACGGGTTAGTGGAAAGGTTTAATAAAAATTTAAAACAAATGTTGAGGAAGCTGGTGGATAAAGACGGAAATAACTGGGATTATCTGCTCCCTTATCTGATATTTGCCATAAGAGAGGTTCCCCAATCGTCCACAGGGTTCCCTCCATTTGAGCTACTGTATGGGAGGCACCCCCGGGGCCTACTGGACATTGCCAGGGAAACGTGGGAAAGTGAGAGTTGCCCTCATGGAAGTGTGATTGAACATGTGGCACAAATGCAAGATAGAATTGCCCAAGTGATGCCAATTGTGAAGGCACATTTAGCCCAAGCCCAGTTGGCTCAACAGAGGATTTACAATCGTGGGGCCCAGGTCCGTTCCTTCACACCTGGTGATAGGGTGTTGGTGCTGGTCCCCACGGTCGAAAGTAAATTCCTAGCCAAGTGGCAGGGTCCTTATGAAGTGTTGGAGAAAATAGGGGTGGTGAATTATAAAATTAGCCAACCGGGAAGACGAAAACCTGAGCAGATATATCACGTGAACGTTTTGAAACCATGGAAGGATAGAGAGTCCTTGGTTGCTGAGACTACCCGATTTTCTGCTCCATTTAACCTGGCTGTCCCTGAAGCTGGGATAGCGGAGACTCTGTCCAAAACTCAGCGTCAGGAGGCTAAAGAATTTGTGCTCCGTAATAGGGAGATGTTTTCAGATTTGCCAGGTTGGGTCTCCAGGGTTGAACATGACATTATCATCACACCAGGGGAGAAGGTCAAGTTGAAGCCTTATAGAATTCCAGAAGCCTGGCAAGAGGCAATTCGCCAGGAAGTAAAAAAAATGCTTGAGCTGGGGGTGATAGAAGAGTCAAATAGTGATTGGTCCAGTCCCATTGTCTTAGTGCCCAAACCAGATGGAAGTTGGCGGTTTTGTAATGACTTTCGCCACCTGAATAAAATCACTAAGTTTGACACTTATCCTATGCCCCGCATAGATGAACTGATTGATCGCCTAGGCACGGCCCGGTAAATGACGACGTTAGACCTGACCAAGGGTTATTGGCAAATTCCTCTCTCGGAGTCGGCCAGGGAAAAAACAGCATTTGTAACTCCAGACGGATCTTTCCAATATCGGAGGATGCCTTTTGGGTTACAGAATGCTCCCGCCACATTTCAACGCACCATGGATAAGACCCTTCGGCCTCATCGAGCCTATGCTGCTGCATACCTTGATGACGTGGTCATCCACAGTGAGGACTGGGAATCACACTTGCCAAAAGTTCAGGCTGTGTTGGATTCCATCTGGAAAGCCGGGTTTACAGCAAATCCAAAAAAATGTACCCTTGGGCTAGAAGAGGCAAAGTATCTGGGGTATACCATTGGAAGAGGTCTAATCAAGCCCCAAATAAACGAAGTTGAGGCTATTCAGGATTGGCCACGTCCCACCAACATGAAACAAGTTTGTCCATTTTTGGGGATTGCAAGTTATTATTGCTGCTTTATCCCCCATTTTTCCTCACAGACTGCTCCCCTGACCAATTTGACCAAAGGGAAGGAGTCTATCATGACCGAATAGACTCCCGAAGCAGAAGCAGCTAGATATGTGCGTTCCCGTTCGTAACGAATGGATTTTCGTACGAATTTGTTAGTATTCGTACATTCGTATCAATTCGAACATCCGAACAGCTGAAAGACCCAAAATACGAAAATTACAGAATTACGAATAAGCAAAATAACGAACAAACGAAAATACGAACGTACAAATGGACAATCTTACTAAAATACGAAACACCAAAAAAGCAAAAGAACGAAAATTACATCTATAACGAACGATTTGCATTCCGCATTTTAAATCCTTTGTCTGTTAGTATTTTCATTCGTATGTTCGTATTTTCATTTGTGTGTTTTGTAAATCTGTTTATTTGTCTGTTCGTAAATTTGTGTACTTGTAAGTTGTAACGTTCTTTCGAATGGGCAGTGTAGTTAGTAAGTGATGTATCTTACTTAATATCTTAGCCAATCAGCTTATCTCTTTTGTGCTGAGTCACCTTGTTGGCAAAAAGTCAGACCGTGTGTACGGGGCTTAAGAGAAAGCATATCTTAATATGGATTAGCCGCGTGTTGCTATGTATTTACGAAAGTACAAAATTACAAATCCATTAAACGAAAATTATTATCTAACAAAATTATGAATTTCGAATCAACGAACATAAATTAGACAGAATTACGAATCATTCAGTATATACGAAAATAAAACTGTTAAGAAAATACGAGCGTTGGCGCATAGCTGTATACTTTTCTTTTATTTGAAAATAAACTTAAATTTGAATGAAAAAAAAAAAAAAGAAAATACGAGCGGATCCGAATAGGAAAACTTGCGTCTTACGAAATACGAACGGGTCCGAATAGGAAAACTTGAATCTTACGAAATTACGAATCTTTACGACTCTACAGAACGAGACAAAACGGAACAAAAAAATACGAAAATTTTTGTTGTGCACATGTCTAGAAGCAGCTTTTCAGGCTTTAAAACAGGCCTTATGTAATCAGCCAGTTTTAAAATCGCCTGATTTTTCACAGAACTTTGTGGTTCAGACAGATTTGTCAAATGTGGGGTTAGGAGCTGTACTGTCCCAGGTTATCAAGGAGGAGAAACACCCTGTTATGTACCTCAGCCGAAAGTTGAAGGCCCATGAGGAGAATTATGCCACCATTGAGAAAGAGTGTTTGGCGGTGAAATGGGCTTTGGATTCTCTCCGGTACTACCTCGTGGGTAGACAGTTTGAACTGGTGACGGATCATGCCCCATTGAAGTGGATGGCACAGAACAAGGAGACCAATAGGAGAATAAATAGGTGGTTCCTGGCCCTTCAGGAATTAAGTTTTGTGGTAACGCATCGCCTTGGTGTTAAAATGGGGAATGCAGATGGGTTGTCCCCAGTGCATGCGTGCCTGGCAACCTGTGTCCCAACCCTAGGGTTGAAACAGGGGGGGGGGTATGTGACAGGAAGTCAGGTAAATCTGTGGGTGTTGTCACAGATGGGATATACATTTCTGCCTTGTTTATACAATTCACCAATTACTATCAGGTTTAAGGACCTTGGATAGGTTCAGCTGTTGAGAATGAGGCAATTAAGGCCTCTACAAATTATCCAGAGGAACACTACTGATTGCTGCATCCTGAGGCCTTTGAGTTAAGGAGAGCAGTGGGCTGAGAAAGACTTCTGAATGTGAGGTCGTATCAGTATTTCTGTGTGATAAATATCAAAGAGACTTTTGTTTTCTGCTGTATGACCAGCAGTGTCTGTCCAGCAGTAGGCTGTGCCAGACTCCATAGGTAGGTTCCTGTGTTGTGAAGGTAGATGCCCCAAGTGGCAAGGGTTTATTTTATGTTTTATTTTGTTTATGCTGTTTTGATGCTTGCACTTGTATCCAGCAATATGGAAGAATAAACCATATGCTTTATTTTCAACCATCCTCAACTGCCTTTCTGTATAGTTCAGCGTGTAGTGAACCCATCCAGGGAGTCACACACACCCGCTACCGAGCCAATCCCTCACAATATATAAATATAAATATATATATTTTTTATACATTTGCAATCATTTATGCAAATGAGTCACATGACTGTGTTATCGCATGCGATAAACATTAGGGAATTAACCTTTTTGTGTTTTACACAAACTCTTATTGTGCTAATGAACTCTTTTCAAATAAAAAAAATGTCTTTAACCGCTCGCCGCCTGTTGGCCGTCAAATTATGGCTCTTGTTCTGGGCGGGTGTCATATGACGTCCTCCCCTTCCTGGGCCACTAGGGGGCACACGCGCGCTTCCGCCACATCACTGGGAACCAGATGCGCATGCGATGTCCGCCGGGTACCCGCGATTGCCCAGTAACGGAGCAGGACCGTGGATCTGTGTGTGTAAATACACAGATCCAGGTCCTGTCAGGTGAGAGGAGACCGATGGTGTCCAGAGGAACACCGATAGGTCTCCTCTCCTTGTAAGTCCCCCTCCACAGTTAGAATCACTCTCTAGGTCACATAGTTAACCCCTAGTGTTAACCCCTTCCCTGCCGGTCACATTTATACAGTAATCAATGCATTTTTATAGCACGGATCGCTGTATAAATGTGAATGGTCTGATATGTTCGCCGCAATATCGCAGTCACGTTAAAAATTGCAGATCGCTGCCATTACTTGTAAAAAATTAATAAAAATGCTATAAATCTATCTCCTATTTTGTAGACGCTATAACTTTTGCGTAAACCAATCAATATACGCATATGGTGATTTTTTTACCAAAAATATGTAGAAGAATACATATCGGGCTTAACTGAGGAAAAAACTGGGATATTTATTATAGCAAAAAGTAAAAAATATTGTGTTTTTTTCAAACTTGTCACTCTTCTTTTGTTTATAGCACAATAAATAAAAACCACAGAGGTCATCAAATACTGCCAAAAGAAAGCTTTATTTGTGGGGGGGAAATGATGAAAATTTCATTTGGGTACATCGTTGCATAACTGCGCAATTGTCATTCGTCATTGTGACATTCGTCATTGTGACAGCGCTGAAAACTAAAAAATGGCTTGGGCAGGAAGGGGGTGAAAGTGTCCTGTAAAAACGCTTAAATGTACTTGGCTGATACTAAATCAGCAGCTGAAAATTTGTGTCGGGAAGGAAGCTTAGAGATAGATAAGCAGAGAGCTTGTTTATTCACAATACAGCTCTGCATGTGCCTTTGTTCCTCCACCCATGTGGAGGGGGGGGTGTGCCTTTCTGTCACGTACCTTACCAGAGGCCGAAGTGCCGAGAGGGCTTCCCTTGCGACTCAAGTGCAGAACGCCCCCTGGAGGTGAGACAGGGGACGCTATGCCCAGGGGTGCAGGAGTTGCCGGCTGAAACTTGCTGGAGCGATGCCAGGGAACAGATGTGCACCAGGATATGTAGTCCGGCAGGAGTACCACGGAAGTACCAGTAGATTGGCAGGAAACCCAGGGGCGGAGTCAGGAGCCGAGCCGAGATCATACACAGGAAGCAGGAAGCAACTGGAACAGGTCAGGAGGCAAGCCGAGGTCATACACAGGAAGCAGGAAGTAACTGGAACAGGTCAAAGGGCAAGCCGAGGTCATACACAGGAAGCAGGAACAAGGAATCAGCATCAGGTCAAGGACTGAAGATCATGCAGCAGTTTGGTGACTGCTGCAACAAGGTTTAAATAGGCACTGACGCCTGGAGTCCCACCCGTATTGCGTGCGTAATGGTGCCCGCGCGTGCACGGTAAAGAACAACGTATTCATTGTGTTGTTGCCCGTATGCGCGCGCATGCGCCTTGTGTTCGTGCTCGCGGGCATTGTGCTCGTATGTGCACGCATGCGCCTTGTGCTCGTATTCGCGGGCATTGTGCTCGTATGTGCGCGCATGCGCACGGTGCTCGTAGGTCCGTGCACGACAGGTCTGCCAGTTCTTTCACGGTCAATTCTCTGACACTTTCCTCCAATCAGCTCTTACACAGTGTAAGCCAAGACTCCACACCCAACGCTGGAAGAGGAAGCAAGATTTCTAACATGATCTGCACTTTCTGAAGGGCGTACAAAGGGGAAGACAGCAGATATCCAGGTATGTAGCACTACCCCCGAAGGAGCTGCTGGATTGTTTTGGGTGGCATGTTACCTCTATTTCTCTGCCGTCTAGGGTACTGGATGAGAGCTGAAACAAAGTCAATGTCCACATGTTGCGTTCCTTTTTCTCTGCTTTATTTCCAAACGTGGTAAAAGAACGTACAATGGATTGAAGAGGTAAAATAGGGTATAGGTAGCGGGTTCAGGTGAAGAACTTGATCGGAAGCACTCCTGCTTTCAGACATAAACTCTCGCCGCCACTCTAGCCAGAGTGGGTAATGTGCCCCTGGATAGGCCTCTATCACTAGTTCTAGCAGCCAGGGCACTACACGGAACCTTGGTACAGTCTCTGCCACTGACCTTCCCAAAGGTGGAGATACATTCCGTCCATAATCCTCTCTCTTTAGGATTAAGCACCCGGATCTCTTCTCAAAGTAGTTACTTGTGAAATCAGGAAACTGACGGGCGATCACTGCTTAGCCTTTCAGTAGTAATGTGTTCTTATATGAAGTTCAGGCCTCCCCTGAGTGTACCAGCCTCGTGCTGGGTGCTCTCCAGACAGGTACTTTATTCTGTGGCTTCCTCCCTCTAGGATGGATAGCGCAGGACCACTTTGTCAATGCAAACCCAGTCTGGATACTGAGCCTGCTTAGCAAGACACGACTCCAGACTAACGTGGTCCCGGAGTCAGGAAACTCTGAACACGCAACCCTGGCCAGGAGGGCCACACGCAGGGGTGGTGAGACGACTGCCCAGGGTGGACGATGATGACCCAGAACCCGTGACCTCTGTCCCTTAAATACCCCTCCCCCGCATGCACATCGAGGAGATCAACCCCTACTGATTGGCCGCTGAGAAAGAATATCCAACACACCTGGATCTGACTGCTGCCACCCTTGGCCTGGGGTGGAACCGACACCTCAGACAACAATAGTGGTCACCTGCAGTACAGCCACAGCCGGGTCAGAGGTCCAAATTAGAAAACAAATAGTGTTGGGTGTCATCAGCGTAGGAGTAATAGAGCAGGTACTGTTTGCTGATGATTTTGAGGAGTGGGTGGAGGTAAATTTTGAAGAGCACGGGCGACAGGGGTGATCCTTGAGGGACTTTGCATGTAATTGTACGTGCTTCCAAAGTGAAAGCTCCTAGTTTCACTGTCTGTGATCGATTCTCTAGGACGGATGCGAACCAGGGAGTCTGTGAGACAAGTGAGCAGGGTTTTGTGATCTACTGTGACGAAAGCTGCGCTGAGGTCCAGCAACACCAGGAGACATGATTCTCTGTCATCTGTTGCTTCGAGGGCATGATCCCATATTTTAAGAAGTGCAGTTTCTGTCCCTTGGCCTGGGCGGAAACCAGATTGTAGTGGGTCCAGGAGTTTGTAGGTGTCCACATGGAGTTGTAACTGTTGAACTACTGCTTCTCAATGATCTTGGAGATGGTGTTAAGGCTTGTTACTGGTCTGCGGTAGTTTGGGTCTTTGGAGTCATGGTTGGGTTTCTTTGGAAAGGGTTTGATTTATGCCTTGCTTGAGGGAGATCGGAACAATACCTTCTTTGAATGATTGATTTATGAGGTGTGTTCTGGTGGGTGCCAAGATGTCAGTACATTCTTTCAGATTTTTTTTTATAAATAATGTCATTTGGTGATGTGCTGTCTCGGAGACTTCTGATGATGATTTTGGTGGTGTCAATGGTGATTGGGACCAGAGTAAATAACATTGAAGGAGAGTATTTATATGGCTTTTTTCTTCTTGCTCTGGCCGAGGGTGATTGTTTTTTTCTGCTAAATTATTTCCCGAATGTTTGTCATTTTGTCAATGAAAAAACAGGTAGATCATTGCAGAATTCTTGTGTTTCGTTTGCTGGAGGCTCTAGGCAGGTGGGGGTCATAGTCTGAGCGACTAGTATAAAAAGTTTGCAGGGACAGTCATTTTTAAGGGGGGGGGTCCTTTTTCTGACTCTGCGATTGTGCTTTTATTTTATTTTCTTGCTGCTGGATAAAACAAAAATTCATTTCAGGCTGCAAAGCAACAAAATGTTATTTTAATGAGGGGGGGGGGGGATTCTTTTGTATACCCACTGTATGTCTTATTGAATGGAATGGCTTGTAATTGATCTTGGATTGTGCACTTTCATATTATTGCTTTTCAATTTAAATCAAGCTTTTCCAACCTTAGGCACTAATTACCAGCTGAACCTGAGTGAGCAAAGTACCAGCACATTAACCCTTTCCCAGTACATAGCCTCCTGGCAGTCTAATGGCCCATACACACGATCCGAATATCGGACGAAAACGATCGTCCGATGATGGATCGTCCGATTTTCGGATCGTGTGTACACTACTTTCGACAGCCGATCACGACCGTTCATCCGATTAAATTCGATCGGACAAGCGCGAAAAATTTTCTCGTCCGATGTCCGATCGTCCGATTTTCGTTTAGTCAGTACAGCCGTCGTCCGACAATACAATACAAATACATTACAACACGTGACATCACTTCCGATCGTTTTTTTCTATCGTACGAGAATTTTCGTGAGTTTAAAAACCTATTTTATTTTACTCGCGATTATTAAGCGAAAAAAGTCGTACGATCAGAGCAGCCCTTTAGCAGCTTCTGTTGCCAGCTAAATGCCACCACGTGGCTGTATCTGGCTGTGCCGTGAAGCAGTTTGCCAACAGATGGTGCGGCTTTCTTCAGAACCCTCTAATCTCATAGTTATCACAATCTTGCTTTGCAGTCTAAAGGCACATTACAAGATTGTGCCATTAAACATCAGTCCAACATACTAATGCACAGTTAATAGACATTTTTTATACAACGGTCTACATTCATCTAGGCATGTTAAAGTTTAAAGTGGTGTTCCAGCCGCAATGTATTTTATTTTTTTAAATTCAGCAGCTACACTGTAGGTGCTGCGATTTAATAAGGACACTTACCTGTCCAGGGAGCCTGCGATGTCGGCTCCCCGAGGCCGATCCGTCCTTCGGATCGTGTGCCGGCACCGTCATCCTCACTAAAGAAAACAGGCAGTGAAGCCTTGTGGCTTTACTGCCCATTTCCTACTGCGCGAGTCGATCGGTGCTTTGTGAATGGGTGGCTGTCTTCTGGGACACACAGCACGCCCCATTCCCCAGAAAACAACCTGAGGAGGATAAGGAAAAAGAGTGCTGCGATATAGGGGGTGGCAGATTAGGAAGATTGCCTAGCAACAGGCATTTCGGGTAAGTAACATTTTTTGTCTTTTAAATGTTTTAAAAAAATAATTAAAGAGCGTCTTTATGTAATTTTTTTTGTACCTCCACTTTAAATAAAGTTAAGTGATTTTGTTTATGTACTGTGGTTTGCTTTTATTATCCTTCTTTACTGTGACCTAGGTGATTTTTTAATAATCTTTTCTTTTTAATTAGTTAAATACATTTATTTCCAAAACGTTTTTTTTTTAAGTTTTGATTAGAGTAGGGAAGGATTAGAACTTTTGGCAGGTTTTACTGCTAATAAAGGCTCTGTTGGAGAGATCCCTTAAAGAGATTGTAAGCCTCAGATTCTTTTTTCCAAAACCTGCAAGCCAAAGGTATAATGAGCTAGTATGCATCGCATACTAGTTCATTATGAAATACTTATGTAGCACTACCCCCGAAAGAGCTGCTGGTTTAGATTTTGGGTTTGCGCGTTACATCTAAGTTCCTTATCTAGGGAAAGAAGTCTGTAGAAATTGGAATGTCCACACAAGATGTAAAACCTTCAACTGTAGGTTTTATTTTCGCTGCATAAACTTGTGAAGGAAGTAGAGAGTGTAGAGAGAGAGGGGGGAGGTTCAGGTACACGGTACAGAATGCACAATAGTATTCAGAGTTCGAAAATTCGTCACCCAATCCTGAGTGGGCATTGATCACTCAGATAGACCCCTCTCACATGACCTAGCAGCCGGAATGATGCATGGACAGTATAGAAACAGTCTCTGCCACAGACCGTTTAAGAATACGGAATGAATATTCAGGAATCCTCTGCCACAGGATTTAAAGTCCCAAACTTCTTGCCTTACAGCCAAAGAGCCATTAAGCCAATCCGGTGGACTGTAAGGTATTGTAGGTTAACGGTGCATCGTTCAAGTAGTTACCAGACCTCTCCCAAAGTACCAGCCTTCCGCTTGGTCCTTTCTGGGACAAGTCCTCCCCTGGCTTCCTTCATTGAGTGGCTTCCTCCTGCAGGACAGACAGCACAGGATTAGAGATGTCGCAAACATAAAATGTTGTGTTCGCGAACGGCGAGCGTGAACTTCCGCAAATGTTCGCGAACAGGCGAATTGTTTGGAATAACGTGCTTTAAAACATCAGGTATGATGTTGTATCGATCAGGTAGTGTAAGGGTTAGGGTTACAGACAGGGTTAGGGTTAGGGTTACAGTTAGGGTTACAGACAGGGTTAGGGTTACAGATAGGGTTAGGGTTACAGACATGGTTAGGGTTACAGATTAGTTACTATGCATGCAAGCTACTGTGACACCACATATGAGTGGCACTGTGTACTGGCAGAAGTTGGCAGAGTAGACGCTGTAGGCCTGACACACACGCCTGCAGACAACTAACTGCTATTCTATTGCAGTCAAATTTTTTTTTTTTTTAATGTTATCTACTGTGCCACCAGATATATGAGTGGTGGCACTTGACAAGTGGGCACAGTATACACTGTGAGCCTGACACACACTGGCAGACAACTGACTACTATTCTCTATTGCAGTCAAATAGCCTGACACACACGCGCTGGCAGGCAGATTACAGAGAAGAAGAAAAAAGCAGACTGATGTACTAGCCCTATACAGGCTGTTAGTAAATTAGGAAGAGCAGATCTAGTCTAGCTGAACTCAATACAGTGTATAAATATATATACAACACGTGGGATGCATATATATCCTCTACAAACGGTAACTCTAATCGACTAGCCTGCCTGCCTGCTCTATCTAACACCAAAAAATGACACACACTCTCTCTCTCTCTCTCTCTCTCTCTCTCTCTCTCTCTCTCTCTCGATCGACTAGCCCTAAAAAGGGCTTTTTGGGGTGCTTTCAGGACGCTGTCCTTACAGCAGAGATCAGATGAGTCTTTCAGGACTGGAGTGGACACTGAATACACTGGCCTAGCTATAGATTTCCCTATTAAATCAGCAGCAGCTACACTGTCCTCCTCTCACTAAGACTGCAGCTTCCGAATTAATCTAAAATGGATGCTGTCCAGGAGGTGGGAGGGTCAGGGAGGGAGGGTATGCTGCTGATTGGCTGGAATGTGTCTGCTGACTGTGAGTAGTGTTGCTCACGAATATTCGCATTGCGAATATTCGTTACGAATATTGCATATTCGAGTATTCGCGAATAAATCGAATATCGCGGTGAATATTCGCTATTGCGAATATTCGTATTTTTTCTAATTTATTTTTAAAACAGATCACATCCTAGTGATCTCCATCGATGTCTAAAAGCATTGCTGGTATGATTAGAGACCCTGGGCCGAGTAGCTGAGGCGATCCTTTTATGTTGCCGAATATTCGCAATGCGAATATTCGTATTACGAATATTCGCAAATACTTTCTCTGCCCTTCTGTGTTTTGTGTATATATAAAAAAAAAAAAAAATTAGCTTTAGTTTAGTCATATAAGTTTGTGTAAGTAGAGTTAGTGTTTAGTGCATATTAGTTTAGTAATCCAGGAAATGATCTCCGTTTTCGCGTGTTGACGAGAATTTCACAATCAATTTTGCATTCGCATTAGCGAAATTTCGCATTCGCATTAGCGAAATTCGGAAAAAAAATTTTTTGATAAAATATCACCAATATTCGATATTAACGAATATTTCGCGAATATTCTTCTATATATTCGTGAAATATCGCGAAATCGAATATGGCGTATTCCGCTCATCACTAACTGTGAGGTACAGGGTCAAAGTTTGCTCAATGATGACAAATAGGGGGCAGATCGAACATCGCATATGTTCGCCCTCAGCAGCGAACTTGAATAAGCGATGTTCGCCGGGAACTATTCGCTGGCGAACAGTTCTGTACATCTCTACACAGGATCACCTCCAATGCATAGACCCCAGCCAGGATAACTGGGCCTACTTTACAGGAAAACAGCCTCAGACCAACGTGGTCCCGAGACTTAGATCACGCACACGCACCTCACGCTAGGAAGGCCACGAGGCGAAGGACCCTGAAAAACGGCATCTGCCCATTAAGTATGCCCTCCCAGCATGCACAGCGGGGTCACCACTCCCACTGTCCTGCTGCCGAGGAGGGACACCCAATACACCAGGGTACACCTGCGTTTCAACATGGGCCTGAAGTGGCAACGTCACCCACAGGCAACAAGAGAAAAATACTACCAGGCAGTACCACAGCCAGAACAAAATTTGTACACAATTCAACAGGTCTGGGCCCAACTATTGGCCCAGACATCCCCTAAATTTGAAATAGCGCCCCCATCTTTGGGAGCAGGGCGCTACACTTACCTTAGCACAATGCCCTCCAGTGCCGCCCGCACTCCACTCACACAGCAAACATCTTTCCCAGAGTTATGTTCCGGATTCATGGGCTCCGGCGCTGTGATTGGCTGGGGCCGCAATGATGTCACTCCCACGCATGGGTGCCACTGGTCACTGCACGGATCCTGAAGAAACGGCACGAGAGGGCCATTCCTTCTCTACGTATGCACAGATGACATTGGCGGCAGCGTATATAGTATATATCTCCTAAACTGTGCACGTTTAGGAGATGTTTCCAGTACCTACAGGTAAGCCTTACTATAGGCATACCTGTAGGTACAACTTAAAGAGGAAGACTTTACTTCCTCTTTAATTTCTTCTCTGGCAAAAAGGTTATCCCTAGGACAGGAAGTGAAGGGAAATCTCACTTGGCAGTAGAATATTATTTATTTTTTTCATTTAATTAGGGAAATTATAGAACATGTGAGATTTTTATTGTTGTCTGTTTCCCTATTGCAGAGTTTCCCTAATTTCCTGTCTTGTCCCAGTCCCAATCATTGTCCCCAAAACAGAAAATGAGATAACATCTCTCTAAAGGAACCATGAATAACAATAAAACCTGATAGGGGTTCTAAACTTAAATGATTCCATCCAAAACCAAAAATAAATATTATAGATACACATAAAGTATGAAATCACATGTAAAACCTATAATATTGTTTGATTCCTGTGTAGCCAGGTGCTTGACTAAGAATGTAGAGTGAGAGAAACACTGGCTGCAGCTTCTCTTTGTAGTAAACAGCTATATCAGCAAGAGGAGGAACTGTTGAGCAGGAAGAGTTCAATTGACTGAGTCAGACTGACTGTACTTTGAGAACTGTAGTCCAGAGGAGAGAGACTCTACTGTAATCAAGAGCTTTTGAATTGCATTTCCTAGACAGAGATTACTCAAAAGTAGTGTTGAGCAGACACCTGGATGTTCGGGTTCGGCGGGTTCGGCCGAACTATGGGAAAAAGGCCGGGTTCAGGACCCGAACTTGACCTGAACCCGAACCCGAACCCCATTGAAGTCAATTTTTGACTACTAAAATGTCTCTAAAAAACTAAGAGAAAAAGCTAGAGGGCTGCAAATGGCAGCAAAATGTTGGTAAGAGCATTGCAAGCACTCTGCAATCAAATGTGGATAGGGAAATAACTTAAAATAACATAAAAAAATCTTTACCTAGGAGGACGAGGTCCATATGGAGTAGGAGATTGAGGGTTAGGGGTTAGGGTTAGGGTTGGCTAGAGGGATGCAAATGGCAGCAAAATGTCGGTAAGAGCATGGCAAGTACTCAATAAATGTGGATTGTGAAATAACTTAAAATAACATAAAAAATAAAAATAAAAATAACTTAAAAAAATAAAATAATAAACTTGACCTAGGAGGACGAGGTCTATATGGAGTATGAGTTTGAGGTGGCGGTGGATGTGGCGGTGTAGGTGGAAGCGGCGGTGGAGGAGGACGAGGTAGCCAACACAGCAGGTTTTGGTTTTTGATTGATTTATTTTTTAAATTAGGGTACACCCCAAAAGAGTGAGAAAGATCTAGGGTTGCCACCTCATCCCTTTAAAACCGAACACATAGTAATTACACAGGTTCTGGGGCTAATTTAATGTCGATAAGGCACCAAGTGAGTTTAATTAGCAGCACCTTAACCATTTAAGGACCGCCGCATGTACATTTACGTCGGCAGAATGGCACGTACAGGCACATTGGCGTACCTGTACATCCCTGCTTAGACGTGGGTCGGGGGTCCAATCGGGACTTCCCCCCCCCCGGTACTTGCGGTGGTCCCTGTGGCTGTCCGAGCGATCTGGGATGAGGGGGCGGCTGTTCGTTTTTGTCCGCCCCCTCCGGGAAGGGGGAAGTGATGTAATCTCTCCTCTCTACGGTATTTTAAACCGCCACTGAGGAGAGAAGACATCACACAATGAGTCTGCACAACACTACACTGACACCAGTACACACAGGCACATTAACCCCTTGCGATCACCACCCCCCCCCACCCCCCTGTCACAGTGTCACTGAATGCAGTGATCATATATGTACTGATCACTGCATTTAGTGTCAGTGTGACAGGCAGTGTGACAGGCAGTTAGTGTTAGGTCCAGGGTAGCCCCGTACCCCCCCCCAATAAAGTTTTAACCGCTTGATCACCACCCTAGTTAACCCTTTCACTCCCTATTGCCAGTGTCACTAAGCGATCATTTTTCTGATCCCTGTATTAGTGTCTCTGTTCCCGCTAGGTAGCTATTTTTTTTATTGTGATTTTTTTTTTACTAAAGACATGTGGCTGAATAAATTTTGGCCTAAATGTTTGACTAAAATTGAGTTTATTTGATTTTCCTTATAACAAAAAGTAAAAAATATTGATTTTTTTTCAAAATGTTGCTCTATTTTTGTATATAGCGCAAAAAATAAAAATCGCAGAGGCGATCAAATACCACCAAAAGAAAGCTCTATTTGTGGGAAAAAAAGGACGCAAATTTTGTTTGGGAGCCACGTCGCACGACCGTGCAATTGTCTGTTAAAGCGTCGCAGTGCCGAATTGTAAAAAACCCTTGGGTCATTTAGCAGCATATTGGTCCGGTCCTTAAGTGGTTAGTCAGCCAGAGAACTTGTGTAATCAATATGTTTTTGCTTTTAAAGGGATAAGGTGGCAACCCTAGAAAGATCAGAAAAAAAAGAATGGCTGGGTAAGGCCGGCCCGGTGTCTATTCTGCACAAGGTACGGACAAGTCCTGTGGGATCCATGACTGGTTCATTTTAATAAACGTGAGCTTGTCCACATTGGCTCTGGACAGGCGGCTGCGCTTGCCTGCGATAATGCCCCCTGCCGTGCTAAATACACGTTCAGATAATACACTGGCTGCAGGGAAGGCCAGCACCTCCAAGGTGTAAAGGGCAAGCTCAGGCCATGTGCCCAATTTGGAGACCCAGAAGTTTAAGGGGGCAGACCCGTCATTCAGTACGTGTAGGCGTGTGCACACATACTGCTCCACCATGTTGCTAAAATGCTGCCTCCTGCTAAAACGTTCCATATCAGCTGGTGGTGCTGTTTGTTGCGGCGTACTGACAAAGCTTTTCCACATTTCGGCCATGCTAACCCTGCCTTCTAAGGTGCTGGCGGTGCCCCGGCTGAGTTGGCGACCTCTTCCTCCTCCTCTGCCTTCACCTTGTGCTTCCACTGTGCCCCCGCTGTCAGGTGGGAATTCCACCAGCAGCGAGTCTACCAGCGTGCGCTTGTACTCGCGCATCTTGCGATCACGCTCCAGTGAGGGAATTAAGGACGGTACATTGTCCTTGTAACAGGGATCCAGCAGCGTGGCCACCCAGTAATCAGCACCTGTTAAAATGTGCGAAACACGGCGGTTGTTGCGGAGACACTGCAGCATGTAATTGCTCATGTGTGCCAGGCTGCCCGGAGGCAAGGAAAAGCTGTCCTTTGTGGGAGGTGTATCATCTGTGTCCTCTGTATCCCCCCAGCCACACACCAGTGATGGCCATGAGCTGGTCTGGGTGCCACCCTGCTGTGAACATGGTTCCTCCTCCATCTCCTCCTCCTCATCCTCCACCTCGTCATCCTCCAAAACTGTGCCCTTGCTGGACAATTGTGTACCTGGCCTTTGTTGGTGCAGAAACCCACCCTCGGAGCCACTTGTGAATGACTGCCCTGAAAGCCTTGGAAATGATCCTGATTCCTCCTCCTCCTCCTCCTCCTCCTGTGCCACATCCTCTTCCATCATTGCCCGAAGTGTTTTTTCATAGAGGCGTAGAACTGGGATAGTAGCGCTGAGAACGGCGTCATCGCCACTGGCCATGTTGGTGAAGTACTCGAAACAGCGCAACAAGGCACACAGGTCTCACATGGAGGCCTAGTTATTGGTGGTGAAGTGGTCCTTTTCTGCAGAGCGACTCACGCGTGCATGCTGCAGCTGAAACTCCACTATCGCCTGCTGCTGCACTGACCAGCATGTGCAAGGTGGAGTTCCACCTTGTGGGCACATCACATATGAGGCGGTGAGCAGGAAGGCCAAAGTTACGCTGCAGCACTGACAGTCGAGCAGCAGCAGGGTGAGAACGCTGAAAGTGCGCACAGACGGCCCGCACTTTTTGCAACAGCTGTGGCATATCGGAGTAAGTTTTAAGGAACCTCTGCACCACCAAATTCAGCACATGCGCCAGGCAAGGGATTTGCGTCAAACCGGCTAGGCCCAGAGCTGCTACGAGATTTCACCATATCCTAGTCATTCTCCTAGATTGCATCCTAGATTAGTTATAGTATTATTATTCACATTGCAGTTAATGCTTATATGCACTGTTTATTGCTGACTTTGCTGATTCATGAGTTAATCCCATTCTGGGGTACAGAACTCTATTCTAAGTTACCTTGACATAGTGATTATACCAAAAATGTCAAACACAAGGCCTGCAGCCCAAATCTGTCCTGCCAGCCCTTGTCATTTTTCCCTTGCCCCCAGTTTTGCAGTCGAAAGTGACAGAATTCCATTCCAACACTTCTGGCCTCCACTCCCGCTCCGCTCAAGCCTAGTGTAAGTGCACTAAGATTGGTCAGAACCTTAGTAGGCCAGTCTGCCAATTGTTGGCGGGGATGCCCAGATAAAGGAACAATGGCACATCTGTGGTGGACCTGCCCGAATATTCAAAAATATTGGGATACTATACTTAATCTAATTAAAGAAATAACGGGTAACGAGATTAAGAAAAACCCCTGGGGGGTACTCTTCCACTGTGGGCACGAGGGACGCAAAAAGTATAAGCAGTCCCTTCTACTTCACTTATTGAATGCTGCGAAAAGACTTATCCCACGCAAGTGGCAGGAAGTCCTATGGTATGGGATTGGATCAATGCAGTGGAGGAAACGTATAGGATGGAGGAGCTCAAAGATAACCTCTTAGAAACAAAGGGGAACTTCCTTGAAAAATGGAAAAAATGGAAAGATTTTAAAAAAACTTGGAGCTACGCCGAGAAACTGAGGATGTCATAGTTATTATTAACGTGAGAACAGGGTTCAAATTTGTATTAGTATCCAGGGGGATTTTTGATAGAGAAGGCCACTCCAACCTCTAATCATTTAGATATACACTCCCTGTATTTTAGGGTCAGCGACATCTTTAGTGATCATCAAAAACGGGTAAAGTGAAGAGTCCAGGAGCCACGAGGGGGGGGGGGGGTGTTAGGGGGAGGATGGGAAATTAGTGGGTTTATGCTTGTTTTCTGCTCCAGTTCCCCCCAACCAAGGGCACAAGTAAGGCTGGAGAATAGGTAATTGTATCAAGGTCACGGTTGTGGGGGGTAACATATTTTTTTCTATTGCTTACACTTTTTGTATATAATAAACAATAATCCCTCAAAAAAAAAAAAAAGAGGATGTATACTAAAGGCTATAAGTTATACCACAAAGGATGCAAATCGGATATAGAGACGATAAGAAGTACCATATCATGAGTTGGTCTCTTGCGGTTGGTCAAGGCTGACGTGGTTAAAAAAAAAAGAAAAAAAGAACCTTAGTGGGAGCTCATTGGTGGAGTCTACAGTGGAGCTGTGCAGTTGTTGGGTGGAGATCAGTGTTCACTGGTGGATGGCTGAGGTCCGAGTGCAGCTTCTCTATGACAGTTCAGAAGTCAGAGAATAGGCAGAGCCCCCTTGGAGGAATGTTCAGGCAGCAATCGCTTCAGCCTGAGTGGTACTGCTGTGTGATTGGTGAGTGGCAATGTGTTATCAGCAGCTGATTGGTGGAGGGTTCTCCCTCTTCTTCTTCCCACCTGGGCACCAATTGGAGTCTGTGAGATACCTGGCCAGTCCTGGAGGAGGACATTCATCAATGTAGGCCCAGGGCCACACTACAGAGGAGACACCATATGGGTCATGCTACAGAGGAGACACCACAGGGGCCACACTACAGAGGAGACACCATATGGGCCACTCTACAGAGGAGACACCACAGGGGCCACACTACAGAGGAGATAGCATAGCAGCCACACTACAGAGGAGACATTACAGGGGCCCCACTACAGAGGAGACATCAAAGGGGCCAGCACTGTCTGTGCACAGCATACCCCTGAACACTTCACTCTGTATTTAGGGCACCCCTGAATCCTGCACTTTGTACATAGTGCACCTTTGAACTTTGCATTCTGTACATTATACACTCCAGATACAATCGTCCCTTTGAGGTCAACCATACTGCCAATGCAGTCCATGATAAAATTGAGTTTGACACTCCTGGATTATATTGTCTAGTGGACTGTGTCTGAACCTACCGTATATATACTGGAGTATAAGCCAAGTTTTTTAGCCCTTTTTTTGGGCTGAAAGTGACCCACTCGGCTTATATTCGAGTCAGTGTACCGTGACATGCATACGGTGGCCGGGCAGTGTTTTAAAGTCGCGCTCCTCCTTGTCCTGTTCCGTGATATGCAGAACACTCAGTTTCCCTCTGTTGCCCTCTTGTCTATCACGGCGTCCATGATAGGAGGAACACTGAACACAATGTCTGCTGGTAAACTGAGGCAGAACAGGACAAGGAGGAGCGCAACTTTTTACCACTGCCCGGCCGCCGTCTAAATCTGCATGTCACAGACTATCACGGAACAGGACAAGGAGGAACACGACTTTTTAACACTGCCCGGCCGCCATCTGAATCTGCATGTCTGAGTCAGGTATGCGGTAAAGTGAATCTGCAATGGGTACAGTGAGGTCAGGCTGCAATGGGCACGGTGAGGACTGGCTGCAATGGGCACAGTGAGGACTGGCTGCAATGGGCACAGTGAAGTCTGGCTGCAATGGGCACAGTGAAGTCTGGCTGCAATGGGCATGGTGAGGTCTGGCTGCAGTACCTTCTATGTGTTAATTTATGCTCAAACCACCTGTAGCCCTCACTCCCGCAGGAGCCGCTGGTTTGATGTGGGATTGGCGTAATTGAAGTTACCTCTGTAATATGTCTAGGGGTGATAGCAGTGATGAGAGCAATGCTTTTATTTCCTGGTCCAACACGACCAACAGTCAACTTGAGGTAGATAGGGTAGGTTGGCGAAAAGAAAAACTTTGCAGATTCAGGCTATGAATAGTAGAAGGGAAGCAGTCCTACTTCCGATGATTATACTCGCTTTCATCGCCAACCCAGCCGGAATGGGTGCAGTGCACCCGGACAGGCCTCTCTCACAGACCTGGCAGCCGGAGTGTCACTGTGAGCTCTGAGAAGGAACAAGTCTCTGCCACCGACTTGGCTTTAGTGGATTAGTAAAGGCCTCTGCCACAGGTCCAATACTCAAGGACAAGCGGATCCTCTCAGTAAATAGTTAGGTTAACGACTAACAGATTGCAACTCACAACCTGTCAGTGTCCGGTCACCCAGATCCCCGATGGTTCCGTCTAAATCCTATTGGATCACCTGCCTCGGGGTTCCCCTCAGACCGACTCCCCACCGAACAGCATCCAGCTTGGGATCTCTCTCTAAGTGTGGGGTCCCAGTAAGTCACTGGGGCCCCGCTGCGACTTTGGTTGCCCTGAGCTAGGAGGGCTCAGAGTCTGGAACTCCGCGTGGCATGTGCGCCCCGGCCAGGTAGGCCATAGTGGTGGGGCCCCGTGATGTGCACACACCCTAAAGGTGGGTGCCGCACCTGTGACCCGTTGCGGGTAGGAGACCTGGGTAGAAGACCCGGAAACAATGGCGTCAACGCCAGAAATACCCTCCCCCAGCATGCCCCGCGAGGGAGAACATCCTCTAATTGGCTGCTGGGGAAAGGCGCTTTCTGCTTGGACCCTCTGGTGCCACCTGTCGACCAAAGAATAGAAGTGTATCCCCGGAACACAGAATGGGACCACAGGGAGCCCAGCCCGAACAATTTGTACAAATAAACATGGATGAGAGCAATGTAACCCTCTCATCCCCATCTAACTTTAAATAGCGTCCCAACTGAAAGTATAGGGGCGCTACATACTCCCCCCCACTTCAAATGACACTGTCCCCAGTGTCCTAAGCATTCAATCCTGAATGCCAGCCTAAATCTGCTGAACAGAAAAGAGAAAGGAGGAAGAAAGAAAATGAATGCATAACATTACGGTACAAATATTATCTCCAGTGAACATCACAGGAAGAACTATGGAATTACACACAAATGACACAATAATCCTATCTATCTAAACTGCCCCATTCTCCGGCAATGTTGATAGTGGGTCCAGAAATCCTGTAAGACAAAATGAGAGAACATACACACAAAATGCAATACATTTTTACACACAGGTACACACAGCCGTGTATACCCATCAACTCAATGGGAGAATCTGAGGTGAAATCTCCTTAAATAAGTGCTAGGCATTTACTAAGTTGTAGAACCTTAAGAGAAAAAAAACAAATATGTACACACATGTCTTTCCTTTTCTTTTACAAGAGAAAGAAAAAAAACTACAAGTGAAATTTCTAGAACACTGCCCCCCCCCCCCCAGCGGTCAACACACTGGTACTGCAAGGCAGTCCAATAACTGTTCAGTTCAAAATGCACAGCAGCAAGAGGGAAATATAGAACATAGTACCACCTCCGCTTAAAAATGTCTTTCAGTGTTGCAAAAAGAAGACCCGCAAAACCCCATTCTGGCTAACTAGACAGATCCCTCCCCCCGAAGTTCTTCACACAAATCCCAATGTGGATCCGGAAAAAGGGATGATCAAGCCAAATGTACATAGGGGTGAACGTAATCGTCCAGGCTTTCTGCAAAAGTAACAGACCCAAAAACATAGACATGAGGCCTATTTGTAAAACCGGGGGTCTGGCAATGTGATAATGTCACCTCTGGCAGTGGTAGAAGTCACTGAGAAAACCTGACCGTCTTTCCCGGGGCATCTCAAGACCACTCGGTTGTGGAAAATATGACAGCTCCAACTCCACTCTTTGAGGCAGTTCTCCAGACGTTTCCAACAACAAACCAGAGCGTATGGTGTCTCACGCTCCTTCTTCGGAACCTTCAGGTGTTCCCAAATAGCTTCACTATACCATCCCTCCCTCTCCTGGTCAATTTGGTAAAGGAGAGGAGGTGGCACGTACGGGTATTCCCATCCGTACTCATTGGCAACTTTGCGTATCACCACGCGCTGCAGCCGAGCCAAGTTTGGCAGCAGGCGTGGGTCTATAAAGTCCAGGCTTCACAAAAACATCGGCCGCCCGCCTAAGTGTGGGTATAACATTGGTTGGGGGAGCTGTGGCAACGGGATAAACAGAAACCGACTCACCAACTCCCCAGGTCAGCTGCGGAATGCTCGGGTACGTTGCGCAGAATTCACGTGGTGCGCTCCGGCCGGAGCTTTTCTTTTGCCTCGTACGAGGGGCTCGAAATCCTCCATAGCCCTGAGATTTCAGGAACATCAGCTCGAAGAGGTGATCATCTCCGGCATCAGACAGGGAGTCCAAGTCTGAGGAATTACACTCCTCCGCTGGCAGGTAGTTGTGGGTCCCAGCCGGAACAACAGACAAGTCCGGATGGTTAGGTAGCTTCCAGTCGCTACAGCTAGGTTGTCGCAGACGGAGACTGCGTTAACTAGAGCAGTCTCCGAAACAGTCTCTGAAACAGTCTCTGTAATGGCTTCGCTAGTGGTTTCGGCCTGCATGCTTGACACGCTGGCCACACAGTCACTTGTCTCCATCTCGTCCAGCAGGCTTACCTCCGGTGAGCGGGATGGCGAGGTAGCCGACAGCAGCGTCTTGGTGGACAGGACAGTGATGACCTCAACATCCATGGCCTCCGGCTCTACGATCTCCACATATGGGGAGGGTTTCGGCCATGGGGCCTCCACCTCCACGGTAACAGTCCCAGAGAACCAATCCACCTGATACTCCCGAGGAGGTTCAGCAGGCGGCTTGAGAGTGAAGAAGTAGGCCCGGAATCTGTGGCATCGGGCAAAAGGCAGGAGACGGACGGCCAACTCTTTACAGCGATGGCAGGATAGTCCAAGGGCCTCTGTTCCACCACTCGTGTACACCACAAACTGTCCATCTGTGTGCATCCGGATCCCTGTGTCAGTAAGGGGTACTACGGATGTGGCAGACACAGCAAAGGCTCCCGAAGTGGTCATCGGGCATCTCAATCCGGTATAAGCAGTAGATTTTCCCGATGGAGCAGACATCTTTCACGTGGTCTGTCTTTCGCGGGTAAAAATGGTTGGTCTGCTGATTTGGTGCAAAGATGGGCGTTTCCTTGCTCGCTTGGCGCGAAACTTTGTCCCATGTCTCACGCAGGGGTGGGTGACTGCTCCCACTTGAAGAACTTGTCTGGACACGCTTCAGGCACGCACTTCACTGCACGTACTCCCAAACTTGAACCTCTGGGGATTAACTCCTTGTGCCCCACACAGTTCAATACACGACACTCCTTGCTCTTCACCAATAAAGTACTCACAGTTCCGTTGCTATAGGTAACAGCCAAATCCCGGACGAGCCCCCACGTGTAGCCCTCACTCCCGCATGAGCCGCTGGTTTGATGTGGGATCGTCGTAATTGAAGTTACCTCTGTAATATGTCTAGGGGGGATAGCAGTGATGAGAGCAGTGACGGAATTAGTTGACGTTTTCAATGCTTTTATTTCCTGGTCCAACACGACCAACAGTCAACTTGAGGTAGACAGGATAGGTTGGTGAAAAGAAGAACTTTGCAGATTCAGGCTATGAATAGTAGAAGAGAAGCAGTCCTGCTTGCGATGATTATACTCGCTTTCGTCGCCACCCCGGTTGGTATGGGTGCAGTGCACCCGGACAGGCCTCTCTCGCAGACCTGGCAGCCGGAGTGTCACTGTGAGCTCTGAAAAGGAACAAGTCTCTGCCACCGACTTGGCTTTAGTGGATTAGTAAAGGCCTCTGCCACAGGTCCAATACTCAAGGACAAGAATTAAAGCAGATCCTCTCAATAGTTGGGGTCACCGACTAACAGTTTGCAACTCACAACCTGTCAGTGTCCAGTCACCCAGATCCCGATGGTTCCATTGAAATCCTATTGGATCACCTGCCTCCGGGTTCACCTCAGACCGACTCCCCATCGAACAACATCCAGATTGGGATCTCTCTCTAAGTGTGGGGTCCCAGTAAGTCACTGGGGCCCCGCTGCGACTTTGGTTGCCCTGAGCCAGGAGGGCTAAAGGTGGGTGCCGCACCTGCGACCTGTTGCGGGTAGGGGACCCAGGCAGAAGACCTGGAAACAATGGCATGGATGGCAGAAATACCCTCCCCCAGCATGCCCCACGAGGGAGAACATCCTCTACTTGGCTGCTGGGGAAAGGCGCTTTCCACCTGGACCCTCTGGCGCTACCTGTCGACCAAAGAATAGAAGTGTATCCCTGGAACACAGAATGGGACCACATGGAGCCCAGCCCGAACAATTTGTACAGTTGGCTTTTTTTTAACCGATGGCGCCCACACATGATCGGTTTTGACCAATGAAAATGGTCCATCAGACCATTCTCATTGGTTTAACCGATCGTCTGTACGCGGCCTTAGTTTCATGGTGCTAATTCTCATTGTCAAAATATTTTATTGATCGGATCAACAAGTAAATACAAGCAATGGTGATAATTCTCAACCAAATTAAAGGTATTATAACGGAACCCCAAATGGGACAGGGGTTAAAGCCGTTTAGGATATTCCATTCCCGAACTGTCTACCAAGCTCCAATCACCACAGTAGCAGACTTGGTGTTCAGGTCAGGCGAGTTTTCTGGCCAATCAAGCACAGTAATCCCATGGTCATTGAACCAGGTTTTGGTGCTTTTGGCAGTGTGGGCAGGTGCCAAGTCCTGCTGGAAAATGAAGTCGGCATCCCCATAGAGCTCCCTTGCGGAAAGAAGCTTGAAGTGCTCCAAAATCTCCTGGTAGATGGCTGCATTGACCCTGGACTTAATGAAGCACAGTGGACCAACACCAGCAGATGACATGGCTCCCCAAATCAGCACTTCACACTGGACTTCACAGCAACTTCACACTGGACTTCAAGCATCTTGCAGTGTGTGCCTCTCCATTCTTCCTCCGTACTTTGGCTCCTTGGTTTCCAAATGAGATCATCAGAAAAGATGACTTTGGACCACTGAGCAGCAGACCAGGTCTGTTTTTCTTTAGCCCAGGTAAGATGCTTCTGACGTTGCTTGTTGTTCAGGAGTGCCTTGACAAGAGGAATATGACATTTGGAGCCCATGTCCAAGATCCGTCTGTGTGTGGTGGCTCTTGATGCACAGACTCCAGCCTCAGTCCACTCCTTGTAAAAGTCCCCAACACTTTTGAATGGCCTTTTTCGAGTTTCACCTGTATATGTTGACATAACAGCTGAGACTGCCAGCTGAATTGTTAAAGAGAAGAGCTTGTGGGGGAGTGGTCGCATGAAATGAGGGCGCAAGGGATAAGGTAAGTGTGCTTTTTATTGATGCCTTAGGCAAAAATTGTCATTACTGTAAATGTATTTTATAATTTTTCTGGAGTTTAGCTTAATGTTGTCAGGGCAGTTAAGAAAATGGAACAGAAAACTAGATTTGTTGCTATGTATAACAGATCTTCCCATCACCAATGTGAGAAAGGGATTGCACATCCAGCATGTATTCTTCAATGTGTGTGTATGTGTGTGGTACTATGGGAAATAATCTGTTTTGTGAGTCCTCTGTCCCTGAGCACTCGCTCTTCTCCATCCAATTCAATTTCAAAGCAATTTTAGAAATGAGTCCAGAAAATCACTTAATCTGGCTTCTCCAGGGACATTGTGATTAAAGGAGCAGCTATTTTACAGAACCTAAATTGGATGACTTGTAGAAATATTATTTAGCCATGCTGCCATGACAAATAAATAATAGGGTGTTTAGGATGGGTCCCTTGAGTCTCATAGCAATAATTCCTAATACCTAGCAACATTTTTATACACATGGTTATTTATTAAATCAGACAGAGTGGTGGGGTTTTCCAGTATACTCCTATGAAAACCATTAAAGGTTAGTTGTGTTTGGTTACTGCCTTTTTAAAAAGGTTATGGAACCTCATCTGACTTTAAAAAGCCCTGGGTTCCCTTAGAATGAACTTGCTGACTGATTTGGCCCCTGGAGACCTGCTCTGCATTGAGCTGAATAAGCAATTTCTTTCTCTACAACAAAATGTAAAAGCACATCAGGAGGTCACCTTTGGATCTTCTCTTCAGACAAAACTGAAACTTAGGGCCCATTCACACCATTGGGCCCACACTAAGGTGCGCATAATGAGCACTTACTGGTGTATGTGGTGCTCTATGATGTATTGCAGCATTTTTATTCTTTTAACTCTATTAAACGTTACAGCCCATTTAACTCTATGCAAGGCAGGGTATTGTGATGCGTTATAGCGCATTGCAACAAAAAATACATGGCCTGCTGTTTTTCAGTGCACACCAATGCAGCACAATTAGAGTGAGCTGAAATAAGAGGCATTAGGCACGTTTTCTTGTCTATACATTGGGCAATGTAGATCAATGTGAGTCCTTAAACCTTGACATTAATACAAGGAGTTTAGTCTATTTGATCTCTGCTTCAGTTTTTCATGTGTTGCTTTAGTGCACCAGTCTACCCTAACACTTTTGCTGGCAATTGAAATACTACTTTATACAAGGCACAAGTGCTATTCCCGAATACCACTTAGACAATTTGAGGGGGGGGGGTCATAGTTTAAATGGTGTTTAGTTTAATGCCTGTGCTGTTTCGACTTCATTTTTTTTATTTTCATCCTTTTTTCCCCCCCAAGTCATCTTCCAGGATGGCTTACAGAGAGAGAGGCTCCCCCCCCCCTAGCACAGGAAACACATGATTCACATTATAAAAAGACAAGCATAGCAACTAGACTCTCAGTATATGTGTTTCCTCCGGACAGATTTTGACTTGCGTGAGACTTCCGGGGGACAGTGCGGACTTGTGGTGTCCTGATGCTTGTAGAGCGGCCATTTCTATGTGGCCTGGCGTCCTGGTATCTCAGGCACTGCGGACAGGGGTTGATGATGTCACTTCCAGCGTGGTTGGCAGAAAGTGAGGCTTGGAGTGGAGGAATTGCCTCGGCGGCCATGTTTTTGGTAGGAAAAACCAGCCTGATTGGTGCTGGCAAGCTCTATGCACTGTTCCAGGGGAGTCGCCCGATCTGCAGCGCCAGCCCAGGATCCTCACTGCTCGAAAAGATGGTGGAAGCCATTTTATCCATTCTCTGCGCTGGTATGTCACCAGGAAGGAGACTTTAAACAGTGATGCCTTCCTGCAAAGTGCTGCCCTAGGCCTGGGCCTTGTTGGCCTAGACCATGATACAGTATTGCACGTGGCAGTTTTTCCATAGGACCGTATGGAGGGGCCTCATAGAGATACAATTTATTGCAAGCCTTTTGGGTGATGGTTTATTTTTTAAAAAGAACCTGCCTAGTCTTTTAAAATATTTTAGACATACATGTCTTACCCAAGAGCAGGCACCACAGATTACTTTCTGTGACTTTTCTTAGCTTAAAAAAAAAAAAAAAACCTCTTTGGTTTCATTTTAAAACTTTAATGACCAAGGCCTTGTACACACGATCAAATGTGTCCGTTCAAATCGGTCGGACCGACCGATTTGAACAGATCTGTCTGCTGGCATTTTGATTTGCTCGCGTGTACACACGAGCAAACCAAAATCCCCGCCAGCAGACAGCGCGCTGACGTGGCGGTGACGTTGACGCCGCCACGTCACCGCACCAGGAAGTAAAACACTTCCGCGCATGCGTCGAAACCATTTGGCGCGTGTGCGAGAAGACATGTCTGCTGGTTAGCGTACTAACCAGCAGACATGTCGGGCGGACGGGTTCCCAGCCGACAGATTTCAAAGCATGCTTTGGGTACAGTGTTGTATGACCGCGCAATTGTCATTCAAAATGCGTCAGCGCTGAAAGCTGAAAATTGGTCTGGGCACGAAGGTGCCCAGTAATGAAGTGGTTAATGCTACTAAAAATAGTCTGACACCAAAGGTTGGGATAAAACTGGCCATTTACGGCCTCTTTATCACCCAGAATGCTGGAAACCCCTGTTGTATCAGAGCGGGATGGGGTCACCCGTGCATGTGATGGGTGGCCCCGCCCTCAGCCATTTTAGAGCCGTCACGGTGGGTGTAGCGTCATTCGGCGGGCGCCTCCCATGGAGGCAGAATTGGATCGCTGCAGCTTTTTTTTTCTTATCCCGGGTCGAGAATGGATTACATTGCTGCATTTCTTTTTTCTTTTTTTAATAAAGGACTTTCCCCAAGATGTGTCTTTTTTTACAATTTTTGACACTTTTTTTTTGTAAAATAATAGGGGTACAATGTACCCCGTTACCAATTCACATGGGGGGCGTGATCTGGGCGTCCCCTTTGTTAAAGGGGGCTTCCAGATTCTGATAAGCCCCCTGCCCGCAGACCCCCACAACCACCAAGCAAGGGTTGTGGGGATGAGGCCCTTGTCCCCATCAACATGGGAACAAGGTGTTTTGGGGGTCTTAGACCCCCAAAGCATCCTCCCCATGTTAAGGGCATGTGGCCTGGTACGGTTCAGGAGGGGGACGCTCTCTCATCCCCCCTCTTTTTCTGCGGTCTGCCAGGTTGCGTGCTCGGATAAGGGTCTGGTGCAGGGTTTCCCTTAATATCCATACAGGGGCAGCACTGCCCGAGGGCCCCATGCCACTAGGGGGCCCCATCAGGGTTGCCAGGCTCATTAAAACCAGGGACAGTATGTAAAAATCTGTGTTTTTTTTTTTTTTACATCTGTCCCTGTTATGTCCAAAACCTACATGCTTTGTGATGTGAAAATCCCCAAATTCTTCTATGGCCCCATGAGTTGTCAGTTCGCCCCTGTATCCATACCAGACCTTTTCATTACCATTTCAAAAATTTAAATGGTAATGGATTGGGGGGGGTGACCCATGCCATTTTTTTTTTATGACTTTTATGTGTATTTTATGTGTATTGCCGGGACACGACGATTCATTATAGCTACTAGTAGTTTTAAATAACTTTTTTTCCTTTAGAAATGTCATTTTGTGCAGAAATTGTTCTAAACACTGAAAAATGCGCCACTTTACAGGCATACTTTAGACACCCCCCAGGTACGAAATTGAAAGGAATATTTAATTTTTATTGTTTCACTTTAAGCATTAATAAAATCACTGCTCCCGGGAAAAACAGACGTTTTAAAAAAAAAAAAATGTTTGCATTGATACATGTCCCCTGGGGCAGGACCCAGGTCTCCAAACACTTTTTATGACAATAACTTGCATATTAACCTTTCAAATTGGCACTTTTGATTTCTCCCATAGACTTTTAAAGGGTGTTCCGCGGCTTTCGAATTTGCCGCGAACACCCCAAATTGTTTGCTCTTCTGCGAACAGGCAAATACCCAATGTCTGAGTCGAACTTACGTTTGACTCGAACATTGGGCTCATCCCTAATTCAAATTAACCAGTGTCAGAAAAGTAGTACACTTACCTATTTTCAGGCAACTCAGGTCTGGTCACATTATCAAGCTCCCTTGTGTCAGTGGAGAGGATAGAGCACTGACAACAGATGGGCCATCAAAGCCTATGGGTTACATCATAATCCCAGGCATTACCAGCCATTGTCATAGAATTCTCTTCTCTCCTATGCAGCCAGCAGAAAAAATAGGTAAATATAGAGCTATTTCTTACACAGGTTAGTCGGAATAGGTGTTAGGAGTGTTGCAGGGTGTTTTTAAGATTAATTAGGTGGTGCCAAGAATTCCACTTTAACTCTCCCCTCTGTTCCACAAGTCTCTTTTTATTTCCCTTGCTGTCCTTTATGTATATATTTATTCATTTTTATTAACCACTTCAGCCCCGGACCATATTGCTGGTCAAAGACCAGCGCACTTTTTGTGATTCGGCACTGCGCCGCTTTAGCTGACAATTGCGCGGTCGTACGACATGGCTCCCAAACAAAATTGGCGTCCTTTTTTTCCCATAAATAGAGCTTTCTTTTGGTGGTATTTGATCATCTCTGCGGTTTTTATTTTTTGCGCTATAAACAAAAATAGAGCCACTATTTTGAAAAAAATGCAATATTTTTTACATTTTGCTATAATAAATATCCCCAAAAAATATATAAAAAAACTTTTTTTTTTTCCTCAGTTTAGGCCGATACGTATTCTTCTACATATTTTTCGTTAAAAAAAAATCGCAATTTGCGTTTATTGATTGGTTTGCGCAAAATTTATAGCGTTTAAAAAAAAGGGGATAGTTTTATGGCATTTTTATTAATATTTTTTTTTTACCAGTAATGGCGGCGATCAGCATTTTTTTTCAGTACCGAGACATTATGGCGGACACATCGGACAATTTTGACAAATTTTTGGGACCATTGTCATTTTTATAGCGATCAATGCTATAAAAATGCATTGGATTACTATAAAAATGCCATTGGCAGTGAAGGGGTTAACACTAGGGGGCAGGGAAGGGGTTAAGTGTGTTCCTGGTGTGTTCTAACTGTATGGGGGGGGGGGTGGCCTCACTAGGGGAAATCACTGATCTTCTGTCCATACATTGTATGAACAGGAGATCAGCGTTTCCCCCGCTGACAGGAACGAGAGGTATGTGTTTACACACATACCTCCCGTTCCCCGCTCTGTAACGAACCAGCGCGCGTGCCCGGCGGCGATCGCGCCCGCCGGGCACGCGCGGGGGACTCGGGGGACGAGCGGGGGCGCGCGCGGGCTGCCGGCGGCGCGTGCGCGCCCCCTAGCAGCCGCTAAAGGGAGGACGTAGAGCTACGTGCTCTTGCCCAGCAGTGCCGACCTGCCGCCGTAGAATGACGGTGGGCTGGTCGGCAACTGGTAAAATGTTTCCATGTAATAATAAATACAAACATCTCCCAAAAGATGGGATAACCATACCAATTATCAACATAACAAAAGGAAAAAGAATAAGTACAATAGAATGCAGCACATTAGGACCATAACATGGCAAAAATGACAAAGGTTCGACTCAATTTTTTTTTCGTCTACTGAGCCCATGGTTTCCAAAAATTTTCAAAATCTTTGCATTTATCTCATCTAAAGCTGTATGCACACTATGGGCTAGATTTTCAGAAGAGATACGACTGTATCTCCAGATACACTGTCGTATTTCTGTTTCTGAGCCCTCCTATCTATGCGACTGATTCTTAGAAACAGTTACGCATAGATTTGGCGTAGATCTGACTGGCGTAAGTCACTTACACCGTCGGATCTAAGTTGCAATATTAGGCTGGCCGCTAGGTGGCGTTCCCGTCGATTTCTGCATCGAATATGCAAATGAGCCTGATACGCCGATTCCCGGACGTATTTGCGCGCCGTCGTCGTAGTTTACATTGTTTGTGTAAGCGTAAGGTTACCCCTGCTATATGAGGGGTAACCTTGCGTAGGTCCGGCGTACACCATGTTAAGTATGGACGTCGGGACAGCGTCGTGTTTTTCCGTCGTTTACGTAACTCGTCGCGAATAGGGCTGTGCGTTAATTACGTTGACGTGGAAACCAATGTATTTGCGGCGTACTATGGAGCATGCACAGTGGGCTACGTTTACGGCCGGCGCATGCGCAGTTTGTTCGGCGCGGGGGCACGCTTAATTTAAATACAACACGCCCACCTCCTTCCTACTTTGAATTACGTGGCCTTACGCCAGTCCATTTACACAACGCCGCCGCAAATTACGGAGCAAGTGCTTTGAGAATACAGCACTTGCCCGTAAAAGCTGCGGAGGCGTAGCGTAAATGGGATACGCTACACTACGCAAAAAAACGTGCAGATCTACGAGAATCTGGCCCTATACAATTATCTGTAGATTTATTCCTTCAGGCCACGTACACACGAGGAGACATGTCCACTGAAACTGGTCCGTAGGCCAGTTTCCGCGGACATGTTCGATCGTGTGTACGGCCTAGCGGACAGGTTTCCAGCGGACAAAAGTTTCTAAGCATGCTTAGAAACTTGTCCGCTGGAAACCTGTCCGTCGGACATGTCCGATGGTTAGTAAGCCCAAGCATCGGACAGAAATCCCACGCATGCGTCAAATTGATTCGACGCATGCGTGGAAGCATTGAACTTCCTGGTTTGAGGACGTCGGTGTCTTCTACGACACCGCGTTCTCTGTCCGCGGGGATTTTGGTCTGATGGTGTGTACACACATCAGACCAAAATATCCCAGGAGACATGTCCGATGAAAACGGTCCGCAGACCGATTTCATCGGACATGTCTCATCGTGCGTACAGGGCATAAGATTTACCAAAAACATATAATATGAAGTCAAACCTTAAAGTGGAGTTACACTTTTTTTTATACTTACCAGAAATAGTGGTTGCTATGCGGAAGTCCTTAATCTGCCTCTTCATCGCCTTCGGTGGATCGTCTTCCTCAATCCTATTTGCGGTGTATTCTTGTAATTGGGGCGCGCTGCCTTCTGGGAACTGTGTGTATCCCAGAGAGCAGCCGGCCCATTCACAAAGAGCCACGCGGCTCGGGCATTCGACGCTGGGAGCTGCTAGGATCCAGGGATCGGCCTCGGTGGAGCTGACATCACGGGCGAGTAGGACAGCATTGGATCGGAGACCGAGAGTGGATTACCACCGCTGGAATCTTTTTTTATTTTTAATAAAGGACTTTCCCAACGGTGTCTGTGTTTTTTTTTTATAATTCGTTACACTTTCTTTGTGAAATGGTAGGGGTACAATGTACCCCACTACCAATTCACATGGGGGGACGGGATTTGGGGGTCCTCTTTGTTAAAGGGGACTTCCAGATTCTGACAATTTTTGACACTTTTTTTGTAAAATAGGGGTACAATGTACCCTGTTACCAATTCACATGGGGGGGCGTGATCTGGGGGTCCCCTTTGTTAAAGGGGGCTTCCAGATTCCGATAAGCCCCCCGCCCACAGACCTCCACAACCACCGGGCAAGGGCTGTGGAGATGAGGTCCTTGTTCTCATCAACATGGGGACATTGTGCTTTGAGGGGGTCACAGACCCCCAAAGCATCCTCCCAATGTTGAGGGCATGTGGCTTGGGACGGTTCAGGAGGGGGGCCGCTCTCTCGTCCCCCCTCTTTTCCTGCGGCCTGCCAGGTTGCGTGCTCAGATAAAGGGTCTGGTATGGATTTTTTGGGGGAACTCCACACCATTTTTTTTTATTTGGGGCGGAGTTCCCCTTAAAATCCATACCAGAACTAAATCGTTAATTTTTTTATTCGACGCAGGGTCTGGTAATTGAGTTTGGGGGGACCCCCACGCATTTTTAAATTTGACCTGAAGGGCCTGGTAATTGAATTTGGGGGGGCCCCCATGCATTTTATTTTTTTATTTTTCTCAATGACTTTCAATGCCTTTTCTCTGTATTGCCGGGAGCCGACAATTCATTATAGCCGCAAATGGTTTTAAATGACTTTTTTTCCTTCAGAAATTACACTTTGCGCAGGGACAGTTCTAAGCACAGGAAACAAAGTGTCCTTCGATGAGCAAATAGGCCTCTCCTGTGACACCAGCCTCGTGCTCGGTGTCCCCCAGACAGGTTCTCCATCGATCAGCTTCCTCCCTCTTTGGAAGGAAAGCACAGGACCACTTGCAAATTGTAAACTCAATCTGCCTACCGAGTCTATGAGGTAGATTAATGCTCCGGACCAATGTGGTCCCGGAGCCAGGAACACTGCAACACACACACCCCGGCCAGGAGGGCCACACACGGGGGGATAAGACGAATGCCCAGGTGGAAGGCGACAGGGCGACGACCCCGAACCAATGGCATCTGCCCCTAAATACCCCTCCCAGCATGCCCAGTGAGGCAGTCAACCCTCCTGATTGGCTGCCGAGGAGAAGTATAAACACGACCCTGATTCTACTGCTGCCACCTACCGCCCGGGGGTACCTGAAGTCCCCAGACAGGAGGACAGGCACACAGTACAGCCAGAGCTGGAACAGTGGCCTTAAATTTAGCCAAATAAAGCTGGGCAGAGTCAATTAATTCTCTGACCCCCTTCTAAATTTACAACAGCACCTGCTATTAAAGTAGCCAGGCGCTACAAACTCCCCCCATTAAACTTGACACTGTCCTCAGTGTCAGAACTATTGGCATCTCCGTCCTGAGTGCCGACCTGAATCCGTCTTTAACAGTAAAGTAAGAGCGAAACAGGGGAATAGAAGATAAAACATAACAATGTTTAAAATTGACATATTAGTACAATTTACACTAATGTTCCTAACTATCTTGTCTGCCCCATTCTCCGACAGACTTGATAGAAGATTAACAGAACCTGAAAAACAGAAATAGAAAACACATTTGCAATATCAACATATCTACATTTCCCAGAGGTGAATGAAGTTGCACCTTCCTGTGACAAAGGGGAAAACCTCCTTCCTTCCCGTGGGAGCATTCAAAGAACATTGTGCTAGGTTGTTGTGGAAGTTCTAGAGACAAAAAAAACACAAGGGGCCAGATTCACAGAGCCAGTACTCCGGTCTATCTCCTGTTAGACCGGAGTACTTTCAAATTACGCACGTCGTATCATTAGTTTGAATCCTCAAACCATGATTCGACGGCTTCGGGCTTCGATCCGACAGGCTTACGACCGTCGTACGCCTTCGGATCTACGCTGCAATCTTTTTGCGACCGCTGGGTGGAGTTCGGGTCGTTTTCCGCATCGGGGTATGCAAATGAGCTTTTTCCGGCGATCCACGAAGTTACGATCATCCTTCGCAATCTCTTACGGCATCTGTACTCATCTTTTTTCTGCGTAAAGTTATACCAGCTATTAGCTGGTTTTGACTGATATAAACGGTCCATCAGACCGTTGTCCTCTGGCTATCCTATCGTGTGTACGAGGCCTTGGTGTTTTCTCCTCTGGAGTATTTGCTTTAGCACAAGCACCTTGTTAAAAAATTTCACCAAGCAATTACCCAGCGCTTCACTTGCAGACTTTCAATTCCCAGCTTTCACAATCATCTAGTCTTTATTTCTAAGAAACAATTTCTTGCAAATCACATACATCTCCCTCAGTAAGTCAGTGTATAATATTTATATAAGGTGGTTCCATATATTTGGTAAAAATGGGTCTTTACGTTTTTTTTCATAGTAGAGTGGTGCCCGAGACAAATTTTCCATATACAGGTAGAAGCTCTCCTGCCTAACCTCCCATCCTTGGTCAGCATCACAGCATCACTCAATCCCAACCACACACAGTTTCCAGAATAATTTTTTCCCCCAAAGCTATATTGTTTTAAATATCTTTCTTGAAAAAATACTGCTGCAGCCTCTCTCCATTGTTGGTCTTGGTCATATGACCAAAAGCTTAGGCATTTAGTCATTCGCTCTCTGTTGAAGTTGAAGATCTGTTTCTCCAATTTAGAAATGACTATCTGTTTTGAGGCAGGTGGTGAGTACATGAGGGAGCTTGTAGCAGCAGGTTCTCTAGGCAACATATTTACACTGCTCAAAAAAATTAAAGGAACACTTTTGAATGAGAACTCCTGGGATATTGATCTGGTCAGTTAAGTAGCAGACGGGGAGGGGTGTATACAGAGGGGGTTGTTAATGAGTTTCAGCTGCTTTGCTGTTAATTGAAATTTAACAACAGGTGCACTAGATGGGCAACAATGAGACGACCTCCAGAACAGGAATGGTTTTTCAGGTGGAGGTGTCTGACTTTTTTTTCCCTATTCGTCTTTTCTGACTGTTTTTCACTAGTTTTGCATTTGGCTAGGATCAGTTTTACTACTGGTAGCACGAGGAGATACTTGGACCCAATAAAGTTGCACAGCCAGTCCAACTGTGCTGGCAATACGTGTCATTGCCAGCACAGCCTCAAGAGCATGGAGGAGATTTCAGGAGACAGGCAGTTACTGGACCGAGCCGTAGAAGGTCCTTAACCCATCAGCAGGACCGGTATCTGCTCCTTTGTGCAAGGAGGAACAGGATGAGCACTGCCAGAGCCCTACAAAATGACTTCCAGCAGTGTGAATGTCTCTGACCAAACAATCAGAAACATACTTCATGGGGGTGGCCTGAGGTCCCGACATCCACTAGTGTGCTCTGTGCTCACTACCGGACACTGTGGAGCTCGATTGGCATTTTTCCATTGAACACTAGAATTGGCAGGTCCGCCACTGGTACCACATGCTTTTCACAGATGAGAGCAGGTTCCCCCTGAGCATATGTGACAGACGTGAAAGGGTCTGGAGAATCCATAGAGAACTTTATGCTGCCTGTAACATTCAGCATGACTGGTTTGGTGGTGAGCCAGTGATGGTCTGGGGAGGCATATCCACGGAGGGATGCACAGACCTCTACAGACTACCCAATGGCACCCTGACTGCCATTAGGTATCGGGATGAAATCCTTGGACCCATTGTCAGACCCTAGGCTGGTGCAGTGGGTCCTGGGTTCCTCCTGGGGCACAACAATGCCCAGCCTCATGTGGCGAGAGAAGCCAGTTCCTGGAGGATGAAGAAATTGATACCATTGAATGGCCCCCAGTGCGCTCACCTGACCAAAATCCAAAAGAACACCTCTGGGACATTATATTTCGTTCCATCCAGTGCCGGGAGTTTGCACCTCAGTCTGTTCAGGAGCTCAGTGATGATGCTCTGGTCCAGATCTGGGAGAAAATACCCCAGGACACCATCCGTTGTCTCATTAGGAGCATGCCCTGATGTTGTCAGGCATACATACAAGCACTTGGGGGCCATACAAACTACTGAGGACCATTTTGAGTTGTTGCAATGAAATTTCAGCAAAATGGACTAGCTTGCTGCATAATTTTTTCACTTTGATTTTCGGGGTGTCTTTGAATTCAGCCCTCTGTAGGTGGATAATTTTATGATGTGCAATCCTTTCATTCCTAACACATTACCCAGCCCATATCAGTATAGATATCCAGCATGAGAATTTTGCCCGTTGAGATCTGATATGTTTTCAAAGTGTTCCCTAAATTTTTTTCAGCGGTGTATTTCAGTATTTTTACTAGGTCCCATTTGCAAAAGAACAGTTTTTTGTACAGGTTCCATAAACACTTGTGATGCCATTACACGGGCGTGTGCATGGGAAGTACATTCACTTTGCAATGAACTTTTCATTTAACTTGGTGAACCTAGTGAGGATGCACAAGTTAAAAGAAAATTCTCGGGGGCGTGGCTTGGCGCGCGATGCGGATGGCAGCAGAGTGAAAGAGCTCTGTCTACCCGTGGGACCCGAGAGTGGAAAACGGCCTAAATTCGGACGATTATGTCCTCTCAGCTGAAGTGGGGAACTCACAACCGCTCACTACGTTCTCGGAGCACGCCGAAGAAAAGGCTTATCCCAACGAACCTCAGCAAATTTCGTTATAGCGGCAGCAAGGCCTCCAAGATGGCGCCGCCACACATGCGGAATGTGGAGGAAGTCAGTGACGAGGACGATCTATCGCTCCCTGCTTCAGAGGACTCCTCCAAAGGTACGGACACTGCCGACAGGCCCCTAACCTATGCGGCGATGACGGACATAGCCACGGACATTAAAAGCTCCTTTACAATGGCCATTACGGACATAAAGACCGAGCTGCTCAGACTCTCAGAGCAGATGGCGGTGAACTAGAGGGCAGGCAAGAGGAGAGATAGGGCCCTACTCAGGCTGAACGACATTACCACCACTCACTCCCAACATTTGATCACCATGAATAGACAAATTGAAGACCTGGACAATAGGGGGCACAGACATAACATTAGGGTGAGGGGGGTCCCAGAACCAGCAGCACCGGAGCAAGTGAGACCAACCTTAATCGCCATTTTCAATAACCTGCTGGATAGACCGGAGCAGTCTCCAATTGAATTTGATCGTGCGCACAGGGCGCTTAGACCTAGAGCTCCGGAGGGTAACCCCCCGAGGGACATTATCTGCTGCCTGCCCAATTTCTCCCTCAAAGAGGAAATACTGCAAAAGGCGAGGGCCGCAGATCGGATCCAGCATGGCGGCTCCGAGATCCAGTTTTTCCAGGTCATTTCCCCGATCACCTTAAAGAATAGGAGAGCCCTCAAGCCCCTTCTAGCTGTTCTCCAGGAGAAAGAAATCATCTACAGGTGGAAATTCCCCTTTGCTCTGCAGGCGACTTTCCTGGGGAAACAACACTTGCTAAGGGTCCCAGAGGATCTCCCGTCTTTCTATGAGGCTTTACAGATTGACAGATTTCTCACCGCTCCAGATGAGCCCCGTGTGCAATCAAGGGTTGTTGAACCACCAAGGTGCTGGCAATGCTAATGATAGCAAATGGAAGGACGAAGACTGGACAGCCGCACTCCAAAATTACTTAAAATAAGTTGTCTTTTATTTTCAACTGTACACACAGTCACTGCAACCAACAAAATACAGTATGGCAGACGCGTTTCGCACTTACAGTCAGTGCTTAGCCATGACTAAGCACTGACTGTAAGTGCGAAACGCGTCTGCCATACTGTATTTTGTTGGTTGCAGTGACTGTGTGTACAGTTGAAAATAAAAGACAACTTATTTTAAGTAATTTTGGAGTGCGGCTGTCCAGTCTTCGTCCTTCCACAGGCTTTACAGATTGCTCCCGTGGATTTACCTGAATGGTATGAAGAATTTCGCCTGCCACCCCTCATCAACAATCCCCAGCACTCACCCGGTCCAGCGTCTGCATTCTCACTGTTCCAGCAGAAGAACCAGCGTACCTACCCTGGAAGACGCCATAACGGTTCCCCAGCGCCCTCAAAAAGCTACAAAAGCCCCAGAGTGAAGGAAGTTCACCGTATATGATGTGCCAGACCTTTGTCCCTTGTTGTTTGTTTTGCTGTCAGTCGGCCGGGGGATGTCATTGTGCAGTGTATGGTCTAAGCTCCCCTGTGTTTTGGGTTCCGCCCTCTCCTTCCTTTTTTTGGGGGTTCTTTTTTTTTGGGGGGTGCTTTTTTGGTTCTTTTTTTGGTTTCTTTTTTTTTTTATTTGCACCGGAGCCACCCTGCCTATATGTTCTCTATAGTCATGCTTTGACCCTCTAACTGCGCCTATCAGACAATATGGTCGGAGGATGTGAGGGAGAGGGCTGAGGAATAGACCCCAGACAATACATTGTCCATACTCTTGAACAATGAAAGAGATTTTTCTGTAATTACACGCTAGACGGCGCTCTGATCTCATTTTTCATCATACTGTGTTCTTTCAGTTTCCTATGCACACTGCCTTGATTGCATGACAATGATTCCAGAGAGTTACCTTGCCTAGCTACTTATAGGTTCCTCCTTACAGGTTTAAAGACAATAACCTTGTTGATTATTCTTAGGTTCTTAGCTCCTTCTACGGACTCCGGTTCAGAAATGCAACATATTTTAAACACCTGGATCCATGCACTTATTACTCGTTTGAAGTCTCCGGTTCTGCCCATTCACAGTGATGTCGGGGTTTACCCCTCCCTCTCGTTCAGGTGAACTGTGAGTACTGTGCCATTTATCACGGTTGAATTACCTTGATTTACTGGTTCCTAGGTGACCTATAAATACGGATCCCGGAACTTGCCTACTGTTCACAGATGTTTTTTTAGAGCCATGACCGAATAGTCCTAGTTCCTTTGTTTATCTGTTTATATTTAGTTTTATGACTTATGCACCTCTACTTGATTTGAACACCCACTGACAAAGGTTGTTGTTATTATTATGCTTTAAAGTTTTGTGAGGTGAGAAGTGAGCCCATGCACACGTACCACGCCTTCCAGTCCATGACTCTTTCATGGCGGAACGCTTTCAGTCCAATGTTCCCCCTCGAACTAAGCTCGATATATTTCATTCTCAGCGACCAGGCCCAAGTTCATCATGACTCCACTACATGCAGATCACTCCTGGGTCCCGCGGTTCACCTCACACCACGACTCTTTACCTACAGGTGATTTCTTTGTGAATATCACATTTACGGTTTGTCGCAAGTGTTGGTGGCGGATCAGCTCCTGCTGCACCCTACACCCGCGTCTCCCACTCACCTCCTAGAGCTCATACTAGTCTTCCACACAATAATAGACTAGCACCTTCTCCGTCCTTTAGGTAGGGTCTAGAGATTTGCTCACCCAACCCCCCTTCTCTGATCTGTCTTTACCCGCTCCCCCTTCCCCCTTCTTACCTCTTCCTTCTTCTCCCCCCCCCTCCTTCTCTTATCCTTTTCCTACACACCCTCATCACTGATCCCCCCCCCCCCGTCCTTGTCCGTACTAAGTTACAAGCTTAGTCACAATGGCCTATGCATTCTTAGGGAAATCACCTACTGTCATCTCACACAACATCAATGATTTGAATATTCCCGAAAAGAGGTCAAAACTGCTAAAAGAACTTAGGAAGACCTGCCCCTCCGTAGTTTTCCTACAGGAAACACATTTCAAGGGACAGAACATACCCAAGCTAACGGATAACATTTACACCAAAGCCTACCATGCCACTAATCCCCTAGCCAAGACCAAGGGAGTCTCCATATTGCTCAACAAAGACGCACACTTTGTCCTTCAGCACCAACTCTAGGACCCAGATGGCCGCAACATTTTCCTAAAGGGCACTTGGGGTGGTTCCCCGGTTACTCTGGACAATGTTTACTTTCCAAATACAAACCACATCACTTTTTGCCGTAAAATTATTGATGACCTGACTTGGTTTGGGGAGGGTTGTATACTACTGGGTGGGGACTTTAACATCCCTCTCTCCCCACTGAAAGACACCTCAACGGGTTCCACTCACATCTCCTACAGGATACTGAAATGTATCAAAACCATGCTCCAATCCCTGACTCTGATCGATTCGTGGAGAGCTACACATCCCTCAGAGAGGGATTTCACCTTTATTTCTCCTCCCCACAAAAGGTACTCCCGCAACATCCTTAGAGCCGATATTGGCATCATCTCCCTTTCTGACCATGCTCCTACAGCTCCTACAGCTATTTCCCTACGATTTGACCCTCCTAAACGTGCCACCTTCAACTGGAAGCTCAATGCGTCACTTCTCACCGACCAGACAGTCAGAGATGACATACACCAGACTCTCACCTCGTACTTTGCAAATAACCAGGCAGGTGACACGAACCCCCTCAATAATTGGGAGGCACACAAATGTGTGGTCAGGGGTGAATTGATGAAATGGGGCGCCAGGAAAAAAAGAGATAGAGAAAAGGAAATAACGAACCTGTCGCTGCGGATCGCTAGACTAGAGATGCTACACAAGCAATCGCTCTCGGTAAGAGTGGAAGAGGAGTTAGTTGAGTGTAGGACGGCCCTGAAACAGATACTATATTTAAAAATCAAAAAATCCCTTTTTTTTAAGAAATTTTTTTTCTATGAACAAGGGGATAAAAGCGGCAAGTTACTGGCCAAGGCCCTCAGGGATACACAATCAACCCAGCATGTCCATGCTATCAGGGACAAAGGGGGGACACTTTGTTATGACAATGAGAAGATAGCCAAGCTGTTCTCCAAATTTTATGATAAGCTATATAATCTTCCTGATCAGCACAGGCCCCCCCACGCATCTGGCACTAAAGGGGACATGATTTAGAACTTCCTCAGGGATTCTGAACTCCCCACTCTCTCTCATGAGGACGCTTCCACACTGGAAGAACCTATAAATACGACGGAAATTTTGACGGCTGTCAAAGATCTAAAAACGGGGAAAAGCCCGGGCCCAGACGGGTTCACTGCCCAATATTACAAGACTTACTCAAACGTTCTCTGCAAACCAATCCTGTCCTCGTTCAACTATTTGGCAAACAATAAACACAACTCCAGACCCTTCCTCCTGGCCCACATTACTGTAGTGCCCAAACCTTACAAGGATCTGACTGACTGTGCGAGTTTCAGGCCCATCTCGCTTTTAAACGTTGATTTAAAACTACTAGCCAAAATCCTGGCCAATAGATTAAAACTCCTCCTCGCTAAAATTATCGGTCCTGAACAGGTGGGCTTCATGCCAGGGAGGGAAGCCCGTGACAATATTACGAAGGCCCTTAATCTGATTCATTTTGCTCAGGATTCTACGTCTGATGGGTTATTACTTTCTACCGACGCCGAAAAGGCGTTCGATAGAATCTCCTGGCAATACATGCTCTCGACCTGCTCTCACATTGGGCTGGGGGGAGGCATGATGTCCTGGATATCGGCCCTTTATGAGTGCCCTTAGGCTAGAATCAAAGTTAATAACATACTATCTGACCCAATAACAATTAGGAATGGGACACGCCAGGGATGCCCCCTCTCCCCGATCGTTTTTATCCTCTCATTAGAACCACTGATAAGAACTATCAATCTTTCCACAGAGGTCCATGGGTTCCAGGTGGCTGGGAGGGAATATAAAGTAGCCGCTTATGCGGATGATTTATTGTTCTTCCTCACCAAACCCTTCTTCTCTATTCCCAACCTGCAAAAAATCTTTGATACTTTTGGTTATATCTCTAACTTCAAAATTAATAGATCAAAATCTGAAGCCCTACATTTGACACTGACTCCCAGCCAACTTGACCTTCTGAAATCCAATCACTCCTTCAAGTGGGTCCCGTCCTCATTGAAATATTTGGGAGTTCACCTAACTAGTCGTTTTGATAAGTTGTTTCACGCTAATTACACCCCAATGCTAAAATCCATTACTGATGATCTGCATAAATGGACATCCAAAACCTTCTCCTGGTTCGGCCGAGCCTCAATCCTAAAGATGACGGTTCTCCCGAGACTCTTGTATATATTCAATGCCCTCCCCATTAGTGTGCTGGACTATTTCTTCACTACCCTTCTTAAAATACAGAGACGCTTTCTTAGGGCAGGTAGGAACCCCAGAATTAACATCAAGCTCCTCACTGTCCCTAAATGTAAGGGCGGAATAGGTTTGCCAGATTACAAGAAATATCATCAAGCATCCCATATAACGAGAATAATAGACTGGCACTGCCATAGTAAGGAAAAGGACTGGGTTAACCTAGAACAAGGATTGTGCTCCCACCGCTTCTTGTTCCTCCCTTGGACTCTATTCTCAAAATCAAACAAACTGATTACACACCCTCTGATCGCGAACACACTGCACTTAAACACAACCTGGCGACGACACCGGGCCCCCTCACTCCAATTTTTGATAACCTGGACTTCCCCCCGGGTACACAGGGTAGGAAGATCCCCAATATGTTGGCCGTCGACTGTATGTCAGGACCTAGACTTAAAACATATGAGACATTACAATCTGAGTATGGGGATACCTTCCCGAGGTTTTGGTTTTATCTACAACTGAGGGACCTCTTGATAAATTCCAAATCTAGATCTGCCTTCTGTTACCCACTGACACCACTGGAAAAGCTGTGCCGAAATGGATCTCAGATCCCACATGCAACCTCTCTGGCTTACTCGTGGCTGATAAGGCCTGCTAACACAGATACTAACAAACACAAAATGAGGTGGGAAAAGGACCTGGGTATTCAGATAGAGGAGGCTCAGTGGGAAAAGGCCTGCATTATGGCCCACAAATGCTCTCTTGGCTCTAGACACCAAGAGATCTCATATAAGATTCTCACCCAGTGGTAGTGTTGAGCAGAATACGCCATATTCGATTTCGCGATATTTCACGAACATATAGAAGAATATTCGTGAAATATATATATATTTTATAAAAAAAAAAAAAATGTTGCGAAATTTCGCTAATGCGAATGCGAAATTGATTGCGAAATTCTCGTCTGCGCATGCGCAGGTGCGCGAACAACACGCGAAAACGGAGATCATTTCCTATAGGAAGCACAATGCTAAGCTCTAAGATCGCAATACACAGGAAAAACGCACAGAAACACTCCACTCTCTCTAGCCACCTTGTGAATCTGCACTGAAATACTGCTGGGAGTGATCTTATATAATGGTCGTGCAGGCAGGTTCCTATTGGTTGCTATGGAGGTTGCTAACCTCTGACAACTGTGGTAGGAGAACTCTGATTGGCTCTGATGCAAAAGAAGGGCAGAGAAAGTATTTGCAAATATTCGTAATACGAATATTCGCATTGCGAATATTCGGCAACATAAAAGGCTCGCCTCAGCTACTCGGCCCAGGGTCTCTAATCATACCAGCAATGCTTTTAGACGTCGATGGAGATCACTAGGATGTGATCTGTTTTAAAAATAAATTTGAAAAATAAGAATATTCGCAATAGCGAATACTCGAATATGCAATATTCGTAACGAATATTTGCAATGTGAATATTCTTGAGCAACACTACCCAGTGGTACATTACACCGCAGAGGGCCAAGCAGTGGTCTGGTAGGGCCTCTGACGTATGCTGGCGGTGTGGCACTGATGTGGGTTCGTTTCTACATATTTGGTGGGAATGTGCCCGTATTGCTGAATTCTGGCAGGGGGTCATTAAGTGGATTGGGCACATCACGGAAACAACAATAACACTTGATGCTGCTGCGTGCTTGATACACATTAATCATCTACCTATACGTAAGTACAAAAAAAAACTTACGAGACACTTACTTAATGCCGCCAAAACACTTATCCCCCTTCACTGGAAATCTACGCGAACGCCAGGGATCAGGGATTGGCTGGATAGGGTCTCCCTCATCTACAAAATGGAGGAAATCCTGGCGATGAAAAATGAAAACAGTACTCTCTTTAATGCTTTATGGCAACCATGGCTCCTCTTTACATACTCTAGTGAATATCAAACTCTGTGTCAATGACACTTTTTGTTATGCCTAGTATTTCTTGACTGTGTATCCACCGCTGACTCAAAAATTCTGCTGGGTCCTCCCTGGTCGTTTCTATGATGTCCCAGCTTACGAGTGCCATTGGTCCCTGAGCCCCACCTCCCTCTTTCTCCCCCCTTCCTTCTTTCTCTTCTTCCTCCCATTTCTGTCCCCTTCTTGTTCATTTTGTCCCACTTCAGTTGTGTACTCTAACTTGTCATTTTTTTTTTTTTTTTATGTATGTGTTGTCCTTCAAGTTGATATTATGACTTGCCACCACTTGACATGTTGTATTCCTTAAGTGCTCCAGTTTGGACATCATTTTGTAACAGATTTGTCCTTTGTATATCTTATCTTGTTTTTGCTTTTCAATAAAACTTTGATTGAGACAAAAAGAAAAAAAGAAAATTATCTTGCAAAGTGAAAGTTCACTTTGCTAAGTAAATAGCCTATACTTGAAAATTGACCCTGACGTGTCTATCCTCCTAAGATTGTTACCATGCGTTATGCTGTTGTTTTTTTAATATTATAGGTCCACTTTGAGCTTTTTTCATATGCCGTGTCTCTTTATTCAGCTCCTATGAAGTCTTATAACATCTACATTCGAAGAAGGTGTATGCGTCCCTGTAGTAAGAAAGCCTTTAACAATCACTTATCTATAATATAGATAATAAATTAAGAAACAAAATCAGGGGACAAAATACAAAGAATGTGTCTGCTATAGGTAATTCCTCAAATGTTGTGCTAATTTTATGCACTTAATGCATCACCTCCATAGTGTATCTTACAATAATTCTGTATTTTATATTGTGACTATCACTAGTCTGTTCACAGCAAGCTCGGTTCATCAGCACTAGACATGTGCACAGAAAAAATTTTCGTTTTTTTTTGTTCCGTTTCGTATGGTCCCGTCTGTTCGTTTCCGTTCGTTTTTCGTAAGACGCCCGTTTTCCCGTTCGTTTCCGTTCGTTTGTCGTACGACGCGATTTTTTCATATTCCGATCGTTTCGTATTTCCGTTACCGTTTTATTTTCGTACATGCGGGATGATTCGTTATTCTGTTTAATTCATGTTCGTTTCTTGTTAGACAATAATTATCGTTAATTTTCGTCAATTTGCATTCTGTGTATCTTGAATGCTTTTCTTTTGTTAGTGTCAGTTGTATGTTCATTGTTCAATGACATCTATAACAAAAGAATTTCATTATGTATATTGAATGAATTCCTTTTTCTGTTATAGGTGTCATATCAACATACGAAAATAACAAAAGAAACAGGTTCAAATGCAAATCTTTTGTTTATGTTTTTTTTTGAATGGCCAGAGAGTTACAATACTATTGTTAAGCCCCATACACTTGGTCAGACTATTTTAACAACACACATAAAAACGATCGTTTTCCGATCGTTCTCAGAAAATTCGTTTGTTTTTAAACTGCATCAGAAAACCATTTTTGGGTTCAGAAGTCTGGCCAACTGATCTCCCCTCAGATGAAAATCCACAGAAAAGTTTATTAGGCTTTACTATACAAGTGTACTCACTACTCTGCACAAAAGAGAAGCTGCTTTCAGTCACTGAGGCTGGCCATACATGTTCAATTTTCTTGTACAATTTTCTTTTAGATTTACCAAAAACCATATATGAGGTCAAACTAAACACTTTCAATTGTATGCAATCAGGCAGGCCCTTGCACTACATAGTTGAAGGTAAATCTAAAGAAAATTGCACAGAAAATCATGTATGGCCAGCCTAATGCCGCGTACACACGGTCGTTTTTTTGGATGAAAAAAACGACGTTTTTTAAAACGTCATTTAAATTGATCGTGTGTGGGCAAAACGTCGTTTTTTGTCTTAAAAAAACGACCAAAAAAAAAATTCCAACATGCTTGAATTTTTTGTGTCGTTTTTCAAAACGTCGTTTTTTGTGTCATAAAAAATGATCGTGTGTGGGCAAAACGACATAGAAAATGACGTTTTAAACCCGCGCGTGCTCAGAAGCAATTTCTGAGATGGGAGAGCTCGTTCTGGTAAAACTACTGTTTAGAATGGATTAAGCACATTCGTTATTTTAAATCTAATGAAGAAAACAATGCGCTGTATTTGCCACAATGCTTTTTAAACCATTTCCAAGCTACCCTAAACTCCTAGTTTGTTGTGGCTCATCTTGTTTGACATATTTCTGTCAACCTTTTGACTTTATTATTTTTTTGGGCCCTTTTTTTTATTTATTTTTTGTTTTTTGGGACACGTAATTTTTTTGGGGTAATATCTTTTAACAGATGTTTTGAACTAAAATTTTTTTTTAAGGATTTTGGAGGGTGTGAAGTGACCACAGCAGCTTATTTTTTGTGGTTTCATTTACCCACAAGGAGGTTGTTGTTCCTTGTTTAATGTCGTTTTAATTTTTAAAATGTGTCTGCCTACTCACTATAACAATCTCTATATTTGTTTGTAAAAAAATACACATGGTCAAAATTTGCAAACCAACCAAAATATACCTTTATTCAGGTTAAAAAGGTAAATAAATAAAAAGTACAACCATCTGGCAATCCAAAAGCAAAACCAAATAAAAACAAAGAAGCCTGGATAAAAACAAAGGAGACCCTGCTTGAAGTTGTAAACACAAGGGTCCACCAAGAAAACAATGAAGGCTGTGAAGGCCAAAAAAAATTCGCTTCGGGGCATCATCTCCTCACTTCTTCTTCTTCCCTGCAGCCTTCCCTGCAGCCTTCCCTGCAGTCTTCCCTGCAGCCTTCCCTGCAGCCTTCCCTGCAGGCCGAGTCCTCAGGGGCTGTGTTTCTGGAGCCGACGTGCCAGGAGCCAGAGCAGGCTCAGGAAGAGGAGGAGCAGGAGAAGGAGCAGGAGCAGGGGCTGGAGATGGAGCAGGAGCAGGGGCTGGAGATGGAGCAGGACCAGGAAGCGCAGTAAGGACAGGAGTGCGAATCAGCCCAATGCCAATATCGTCATTGAGCTGTCCCAGTGTGGCCATGCTCATGATCTGGAACATAAGGGATTCGCAGCGCACACGCTGGCCCAGCTCTAGATTTTTAAGCTTGGCAGCGATCAGCGCTGCGAATCCCTCTTCCTCACTGGGCTGCTCTCTGATGGCCAAAGTTGCTTCACGGAGCATGGCCTGGGTCTCCTCCTCCATCTGCATGAGCCTTCTGGCCCTTTTTGCTGGGTTCCGGATAGGAGGGATTTGGGAGATACAATCACGCTGGCGTGACTCCTGTCTCCCACTGGGGCCTGCCTCCTCCTGGCTCCCAGTGGGGCCTGCCTCCCCCTGGCTCCCTGCGTGGCCTGCCTCCCCCTGGCTCCCTGCGTGGCCTGCCTCCCCCTGGCTCCCTGCGTGGCCTGCCTCCCCCTGGCTCCCTGTGGGGCCTGCCTCCTCCTGGCTTTGCTCTGCCTGTGTATAATAAAAAAGGGACATATTTTATTTTTTGGCTTCATTCATCACACACATTTCTAACTTAATGACATATCATAATTGAATGCTAAAATATATTTATCACAGGCCCTCCATCCCTAATTCTGTGGCCCCTTACACAGCTTTAGATATGTGCCCCCTGGAGCTGGGGGCGGGGGGGGTTGATGTTGACTGAAATTCCAAAGTAGGGGGCCTTTACCCAACCGTTTTTTTACTTTAGGGTGGACAAAATGTTAATGGCTAAAAAGGGTGTTTAACATCTGCGGCCACTGTATGGTGTACCTAATGGCGTACAAGAAAATGACACACATTCATTATGACCTCTGCATTTATGTATCTTGTCCCCATTCTGTTTTGCCACTATTGCTTAGTGATATGTTCCAAATTTTTTGGCCAAACATTTATATAATTTCAATCACTTGTAACATAAATTACTCATCATTATTATACTTTGCATTACAAAAATGAATCTGAAAATGCAATACCTGGCTCCATGGGTCACAATCTGCCTCCTCCATGAACTCAGGCTCTTCCTCTGAGCTTGCCTGCTCTTGCCTGCAGGGAACACTGGAGGGCTGACTGCAGGGAACACTGGAGGGCTGACTGCAGGGAACACTGGACTGTCTCCTTGGGGGAAGGGTAGACATGGATGGCCTGGACTCTATGTGATCATCCAGGAACTGCATCTGACTATAGTACCACAGGTTAGGCTTGTAGACGCTGTCAGCTGCAGCCCCAGATCTCATCGAGGCCAGGACTTGTGACCGTTGGGTCCTGTAGGTGCCCCAAAGCGAATTGATTTTAGCCTTAACAGTCTCCAATGTAGCGTTGGGGACCCTTGTTTTTACATATTCAAGCAGGGCCTCCTTTGCTTTCTTCCGGGCATCTTTGTTTTTATTAATTTTGCTTTTGGATTGCCAGAGAACTGGATGTTCCTTCCATCTCTGGATAAATTCTGTCAGAAATTCCGGATCCTTAAAGGCCTCCATTAGTTCTGCATGTACAAAACAAAAAACAAAGCCTAGTGTCAGTCAAGCCACTACTACTAATTAGCTTTTAAACACCATGGGGGTTATTTATGAAAGGAAAATACACTCTGCACTTCAATTGCACTGAAAGTGCACTTGGAAGTGCAATCGTTGTATAAATCTGAGAGGGGTAGATCAGAAATGAGGGGAAGCTCTGCTGATTGTATCAGACAATGATGTGCATGCTAAAATGCTATTTCTAAATTTATCCTTGCATGTCCTCCTCAAGATGTCCAGCGACTGCATTTACAAGTGCACTTGTAGTGCAAAGTGTCTTTTCCTTTAAGTAAATCACCCCCCATATCTTCTAGCCCACACAATCATCCACTGTTCCCTAATATTTGTAATGTCCATAATCCAGATACATACCGTCTTATGATCCGATCGTCTCTTCCGCCTTGTTCCGCAGGTTGTGAACGGCGCTTGCAATGAACCCCCCATATCTTCTAGCCCACACAATAATCCACTGTTCCCTAATATTTGTAATGTCCATAATCCAGATACATACCGTCTTATGATCCGATCGTCTCTTCCGCCTTGTTCCGCAGGTTGTGAACGGCGCTTGCAATGAACCCCCCATATCTTCTAGCCCACACAATAATCCACTGTTCCCTAATATTTGTAATGTCCATAATCCAGATACATACCGTCTTATGATCCGATCGTCTCTTCCGCCTTGTTCCGCAGGTTGTGAACGGCGCTTGCAATGGCGTGGATCCCTTTAAACGGCGCGAACGTGTGACGCGATGCACGAGATCCCGCCCCTGACGTTCGGTCTCGTCTTTTCCACGCCCCTTTCTCGATCTTTCTTTGTGGGTGTGTTTTAGGCAAGAACAAGATGGAGAGAAACATGGCAAGCTCAAGCCATCAGGCAGGCCAGGCCCAGCCAACCGGACGATCCCGGCGGAGGTACAAGGCCTCAAACATGGCCTTCCAAGAGATGGTGGAGATGGTCACCATCTTACAAAGGGAGGATTATGACGGGAAGCATGGCCCTTACCTGCATCCAAACAGGGTGAAGGCCGACATCATGGAGAAGGTGATCAGGAGGCTGCATCAAAAATTTGGCCAACGCAGGACTCGAGAACAATTGAGAAAGAGGTGGTCAGACCTCAAAAACAGAGAGCCTGAACAACTCCAGCATATCAAGAGGCTGATTCGGGGAAAAAGTAAGTTTTTTTTATTTTTTGACACATTTGTGGTGTTTGTTAATTGTGCCATGTGATTTTAATTTCAGGTTGTACTGTATCTGTTTGTGGGCACAAAAAGTGGTCGGAGAAGTCGTCGTTTATACGTTGTTTTTCGACCTACTAAACGACAATCTTCGTGCTAAATATCATCATGCGCCTAGTTCGCATGGACAAAAAGGAGTGTATAAACACTATATCATTCCCAAAAAACGTCTTTGTATTTGTTATTATTTGAACAAACGACGACTCCTACGACCAATTCATGTGTCCCCAAACAGGAATCTTGCCATTTTTGTTGTAATGTGACTTCACTTGTGATCTTTTGTAATGTAGATTTGTACCTAAATTAAAGTCGATGTGAAAAGCTTAGTAAATATGACCAATAAACAGAAAAAGGAGAGTCTGCTCAGCAGTGGATTCTGCACATGTTTATATACTCTGTACTTGTATTTTTAGTTCTCACTCATATCTCTTTATAATCTTTTACCTTTCTTTTTTCCCTATCTTCAATCTCGTAGGGCGCAGTGAAGCAGCAAGGCAGGTTGGAACTTCCGAAGCCCCCCCCCCGAGGGATGATGACGCTGCCACCACATCCAGTAAATTTCCTACACAACACTCATACCCAGGTAATCTAGATCAGGGATCCTCAAACTACGGCCCTCCAGCTGTTGTGGAACTACACATCCCATGAGGCATTCATTGTAACACACTGACATTCACAGACATGACTAGGCATGATGGGAATTGTAGTTCCTGAACAACTGGAGGGCCGTAGTTTGAAGACCCATGATCTACATGTAGGTTTTCCGAATTTTAATACCTTTTTTGTTCCCACATTTCAGGAGCAAGTCGTGCAGCGACAATGGACAGGGATACTGCCAAATTTGTGCTGTCCGAAATATGGTCCTTCAGGAACAACTAGAGGACATCCAGGACACTGCACGAGAAGTGGTAGAAAAATCAAAAGGGCTGGAGACACAAATTAAAAATTTAATAGATTATTTGGGTAGGTTTTGATTTATTTAGTGTTTATTTTGTAATAGAAAAAAGGTTTGGTTTATAATAAAAAAAAAAATGTGATTTTATTTTTTGAATAATGTAAAAAAAAAAAAAAAAAAAAAAAAAAGTGATTTTAGTTTTTGAATGTAAAAAAAAAAAAGTGATTTTATTTTTTGAATAATGAAAAAAAAAAAAATGTGATTTTAGATTTTGAATAATGTAAAAAAATAAATATATAAAAAAAAGTGATTTTATTTTTTGAATAATGTAAAAAAAAAAAAAAAAAAGTGATTTTATTTTTGGAATGTTATAAAAAAAAACAAAAACAAAAAATATATATTTGTTTTGTAACTAAAAAAAATGTTTTTAAAAAATTTTATGTCAAAAAGTTATGTTTTTCAAGATGCAAAAAATAAAAAATTTACAGTAAAATATGTGTCTTGTTATTTAAGCTCAATGATTAATAGAAAATACTAGGGTTGTCCCGATACCGATGCCGAGTATTTGCGGGAGTACTTGTACTCCCGCAAATACCCCGATACCTAAATAGAATACTTCCCCCCCCATATTGCAGCGATGCGTCCCTCATACCTTTTTAGATATGCTGACGCCGCCGCATACCGCCTTATCCCCCTGCACAATCGCATAGCTTACATTACAAGCATTCATTCTGAATACTTGTAAATGGCCGTGTATTGACACTCCCCCTCTCCGGATTGGACGGATCCCTCCATCCGGAGAAGGGGAGTTTTTAAAACACGAAGCGCGGCCATTTACAAGTTTTTAGAATGAAAGCTTGTAATGCGCTACGCCAAGGATCTCCAAACTACGGCCCTCCAGCTGTTTCGGAACTACATTTCCCATGAGGCATTGTAAAACTCTGACATTCACAGACATGACTAAGCATTATGGGAATTGTAGTTCCTGAACAACTGGAGGGCCATAGTTTGGAGACCCCTGCGCTACGCGATTGTGCAGGGGGATACGGCGGTATGCGGCAGAGGCGGCATCAGCATATCTAAAAAGGTATGAGGGACGCATCGCTGCAATATGGGGGACATACATGGCTGCATATGTGGGGGACATGGCTGCATTTGGGGACACATTTAAAAAAAAAGTATCGGTATTCGGGATCGGCGACTACTTGAAAAAAAGTATCCGTACTTGTACTCGGTCCTAAAAAAGTGGTATCGGGACAACCCTAGAAAATACCTAAAAAAAATGTATGCTGAGAACATTAAACAATGAGGGATAGTTATTTCAGTCCATCACAAACACATGGCACTATGATAACCTAGGACCGTGATGGCGAACCTTGGCACTCCAGATGTTTTGAAACTACATTTCCCTTGATGCTCCACTATACTGCAGAATGCATGAGCATCATGGGAAATGTAGTTCCAAAACATCTGGGGTGACAAGGTCGCCATCACTGACCTAGGAGATAAAATAAAAACACAAACCTTATAAATTAATTAAAGAACAAAGAAAAGACTGTTTGAGGCAAAAAATAAATTTAATTATTCAGCCAAGATCTGGCATTGGAATGGCCCCCCTACCCATAAAGTAGTCCACATATGCCTGACGCACAGCACGTGCGTTTCGGGGGGCCAATTGGGGATGGGCAGCGTCACGAGCTGCCTCTGGAATGTCAACAGGGTCATCAGGCAAAAGGGTTAGGTAAGAAGAAGAATGTTTTTTTAAATAGTTGTGTAAAATGCAGCAGCATGTAATTATATAATTCAACTTGTATTCGGCCATGTTTATGGCAGTAAGAAATAGCCGGAAACGGCTGGCCATTAGACATGTGCACAGAAAAAATTTTCGTTTTTTTTTGTTCCGTTTCGTATGGTCCCGTCTGTTCGTTTCCGTTCGTTTTTCGTAAGACGCCCGTTTTCCCGTTCGTTTCCGTTCGTTTGTCGTACGACGCGATTTTTTCATATTCCGATCGTTTCGTATTTCCGTTACCGTTTTATTTTCGTACATGCGGGATGATTCGTTATTCTGTTTAATTCATGTTCGTTTCTTGTTAGACAATAATTATCGTTAATTTTCGTCAATTTGCATTCTGTGTATCTTGAATGCTTTTCTTTTGTTAGTGTCAGTTGTATGTTCATTGTTCAATGACATCTATAACAAAAGAATTTCATTATGTATATTGAATGAATTCCTTTTTCTGTTATAGGTGTCATATCAACATACGAAAATAACAAAAGAAACAGGTTCAAATGCAAATCTTTTGTTTATGTTTTTTTTTGAATGGCCAGAGAGTTACAATACTATTGTTAAGCCCCATACACTTGGTCAGACTATTTTAACAACACACATAAAAACGATCGTTTTCCGATCGTTCTCAGAAAATTCGTTTGTTTTTAAACTGCATCAGAAAACCATTTTGGGTTCAGAAGTCTGGCCAACTGATCTCCCCTCAGATGAAAATCCACAGAAAAGTTTATTAGGCTTTACTATACAAGTGTACTCACTACTCTGCACAAAAGAGAAGCTGCTTTCAGTCACTGAGGCTGGCCATACATGTTCAATTTTCTTGTACAATTTTCTTTTAGATTTACCAAAAACCATATATGAGGTCAAACTAAACACTTTCAATTGTATGCAATCAGGCAGGCCCTTGCACTACATAGTTGAAGGTAAATCTAAAGAAAATTGCACAGAAAATCATGTATGGCCAGCCTAATGCCGCGTACACACGGTCGTTTTTTGCGATGAAAAAAACGACGTTTTTTAAAACGTCATTTAAATTGATCGTGTGTGGGCAAAACGTCGTTTTTTGTCTTAAAAAAACGACCAAAAAAAAAATTCCAACATGCTTGAATTTTTTGTGTCGTTTTTCAAAACGTCGTTTTTTGTGTCATAAAAAATGATCGTGTGTGTGGGCAAAACGACATAGAAAATGACGTTTTAAACCCGCGCGTGCTCAGAAGCAATTTCTGAGATGGGAGAGCTCGTTCTGGTAAAACTACTGTTTAGAATGGATTAAGCACATTCGTTATTTTAAATCTAATGAAGAAAACAATGCGCTGTATTTGCCACAATGCTTTTTAAACCATTTCCAAGCTACCCTAAACTCCTAGTTTGTTGTGGCTCATCTTGTTTGACATATTTCTGTCAACCTTTTGACTTTATTATTTTTTTGGGCCCTTTTTTTTATTTATTTTTTGTTTTTTGGGACACGTAATTTTTTTGGGGTAATATCTTTTAACAGATGTTTTGAACTAAAATTTTTTTTTAAGGATTTTGGAGGGTGTGAAGTGACCACAGCAGCTTATTTTTTGTGGTTTCATTTACCCACAAGGAGGTTGTTGTTCCTTGTTTAATGTCGTTTTAATTTTTAAAATGTGTCTGCCTACTCACTATAACAATCTCTATATTTGTTTGTAAAAAAATACACATGGTCAAAATTTGCAAACCAACCAAAATATACCTTTATTCAGGTTAAAAAGGTAAATAAATAAAAAGTACAACCATCTGGCAATCCAAAAGCAAAACCAAATAAAAACAAAGAAGCCTGGATAAAAACAAAGGAGACCCTGCTTGAAGTTGTAAACACAAGGGTCCACCAAGAAAACAATGAAGGCTGTGAAGGCCAAAAAAAATTCGCTTCGGGGCATCATCTCCTCACTTCTTCTTCTTCCCTGCAGCCTTCCCTGCAGCCTTCCCTGCAGTCTTCCCTGCAGCCTTCCCTGCAGCCTTCCCTGCAGGCCGAGTCCTCAGGGGCTGTGTTTCTGGAGCCGACGTGCCAGGAGCCAGAGCAGGCTCAGGAAGAGGAGGAGCAGGAGAAGGAGCAGGAGCAGGGGCTGGAGATGGAGCAGGAGCAGGGGCTGGAGATGGAGCAGGACCAGGAAGCGCAGTAAGGACAGGAGTGCGAATCAGCCCAATGCCAATATCGTCATTGAGCTGTCCCAGTGTGGCCATGCTCATGATCTGGAACATAAGGGATTCGCAGCGCACACGCTGGCCCAGCTCTAGATTTTTAAGCTTGGCAGCGATCAGCGCTGCGAATCCCTCTTCCTCACTGGGCTGCTCTCTGATGGCCAAAGTTGCTTCACGGAGCATGGCCTGGGTCTCCTCCTCCATCTGCATGAGCCTTCTGGCCCTTTTTGCTGGGTTCCGGATAGGAGGGATTTGGGAGATACAATCACGCTGGCGTGACTCCTGTCTCCCACTGGGGCCTGCCTCCTCCTGGCTCCCAGTGGGGCCTGCCTCCCCCTGGCTCCCTGCGTGGCCTGCCTCCCCCTGGCTCCCTGCGTGGCCTGCCTCCCCCTGGCTCCCTGCGTGGCCTGCCTCCCCCTGGCTCCCTGTGGGGCCTGCCTCCTCCTGGCTTTGCTCTGCCTGTGTATAATAAAAAAGGGACATATTTTATTTTTTGGCTTCATTCATCACACACATTTCTAACTTAATGACATATCATAATTGAATGCTAAAATATATTTATCACAGGCCCTCCATCCCTAATTCTGTGGCCCCTTACACAGCTTTAGATATGTGCCCCCTGGAGCTGGGGGCGGGGGGGGTTGATGTTGACTGAAATTCCAAAGTAGGGGGCCTTTACCCAACCGTTTTTTTACTTTAGGGTGGACAAAATGTTAATGGCTAAAAAGGGTGTTTAACATCTGCGGCCACTGTATGGTGTACCTAATGGCGTACAAGAAAATGACACACATTCATTATGACCTCTGCATTTATGTATCTTGTCCCCATTCTGTTTTGCCACTATTGCTTAGTGATATGTTCCAAATTTTTTGGCCAAACATTTATATAATTTCAATCACTTGTAACATAAATTACTCATCATTATTATACTTTGCATTACAAAAATGAATCTGAAAATGCAATACCTGGCTCCATGGGTCACAATCTGCCTCCTCCATGAACTCAGGCTCTTCCTCTGAGCTTGCCTGCTCTTGCCTGCAGGGAACACTGGAGGGCTGACTGCAGGGAACACTGGAGGGCTGACTGCAGGGAACACTGGACTGTCTCCTTGGGGGAAGGGTAGACATGGATGGCCTGGACTCTATGTGATCATCCAGGAACTGCATCTGACTATAGTACCACAGGTTAGGCTTGTAGACGCTGTCAGCTGCAGCCCCAGATCTCATCGAGGCCAGGACTTGTGACCGTTGGGTCCTGTAGGTGCCCCAAAGCGAATTGATTTTAGCCTTAACAGTCTCCAATGTAGCGTTGGGGACCCTTGTTTTTACATATTCAAGCAGGGCCTCCTTTGCTTTCTTCCGGGCATCTTTGTTTTTATTAATTTTGCTTTTGGATTGCCAGAGAACTGGATGTTCCTTCCATCTCTGGATAAATTCTGTCAGAAATTCCGGATCCTTAAAGGCCTCCATTAGTTCTGCATGTACAAAACAAAAAACAAAGCCTAGTGTCAGTCAAGCCACTACTACTAATTAGCTTTTAAACACCATGGGGGTTATTTATGAAAGGAAAATACACTCTGCACTTCAATTGCACTGAAAGTGCACTTGGAAGTGCAATCGTTGTATAAATCTGAGAGGGGTAGATCAGAAATGAGGGGAAGCTCTGCTGATTGTATCAGACAATGATGTGCATGCTAAAATGCTATTTCTAAATTTATCCTTGCATGTCCTCCTCAAGATGTCCAGCGACTGCATTTACAAGTGCACTTGTAGTGCAAAGTGTCTTTTCCTTTAAGTAAATCACCCCCCATATCTTCTAGCCCACACAATCATCCACTGTTCCCTAATATTTGTAATGTCCATAATCCAGATACATACCGTCTTATGATCCGATCGTCTCTTCCGCCTTGTTCCGCAGGTTGTGAACGGCGCTTGCAATGAACCCCCCATATCTTCTAGCCCACACAATAATCCACTGTTCCCTAATATTTGTAATGTCCATAATCCAGATACATACCGTCTTATGATCCGATCGTCTCTTCCGCCTTGTTCCGCAGGTTGTGAACGGCGCTTGCAATGAACCCCCCATATCTTCTAGCCCACACAATAATCCACTGTTCCCTAATATTTGTAATGTCCATAATCCAGATACATACCGTCTTATGATCCGATCGTCTCTTCCGCCTTGTTCCGCAGGTTGTGAACGGCGCTTGCAATGGCGTGGATCCCTTTAAACGGCGCGAACGTGTGACGCGATGCACGAGATCCCGCCCCTGACGTTCGGTCTCGTCTTTTCCACGCCCCTTTCTCGATCTTTCTTTGTGGGGTGTGTTTTAGGCAAGAACAAGATGGAGAGAAACATGGCAAGCTCAAGCCATCAGGCAGGCCAGGCCCAGCCAACCGGACGATCCCGGCGGAGGTACAAGGCCTCAAACATGGCCTTCCAAGAGATGGTGGAGATGGTCACCATCTTACAAAGGGAGGATTATGACGGGAAGCATGGCCCTTACCTGCATCCAAACAGGGTGAAGGCCGACATCATGGAGAAGGTGATCAGGAGGCTGCATCAAAAATTTGGCCAACGCAGGACTCGAGAACAATTGAGAAAGAGGTGGTCAGACCTCAAAAACAGAGAGCCTGAACAACTCCAGCATATCAAGAGGCTGATTCGGGGAAAAAGTAAGTTTTTTTTATTTTTTGACACATTTGTGGTGTTTGTTAATTGTGCCATGTGATTTTAATTTCAGGTTGTACTGTATCTGTTTGTGGGCACAAAAAGTGGTCGGAGAAGTCGTCGTTTATTACGTTGTTTTTCGACCTACTAAACGACAATCTTCGTGCTAAATATCATCATGCGCCTAGTTCGCATGGACAAAAAGGAGTGTATAAACACTATATCATTCCCAAAAAACGTCTTTGTATTTGTTATTATTTGAACAAACGACGACTCCTACGACCAATTCATGTGTCCCCAAACAGGAATCTTGCCATTTTTGTTGTAATGTGACTTCACTTGTGATCTTTTGTAATGTAGATTTGTACCTAAATTAAAGTCGATGTGAAAAGCTTAGTAAATATGACCAATAAACAGAAAAAGGAGAGTCTGCTCAGCAGTGGATTCTGCACATGTTTATATACTCTGTACTTGTATTTTTAGTTCTCACTCATATCTCTTTATAATCTTTTACCTTTCTTTTTTCCCTATCTTCAATCTCGTAGGGCGCAGTGAAGCAGCAAGGCAGGTTGGAACTTCCGAAGCCCCACCCCCGAGGGATGATGACGCTGCCACCACATCCAGTAAATTTCCTACACAACACTCATACCCAGGTAATCTAGATCAGGGATCCTCAAACTACGGCCCTCCAGCTGTTGTGGAACTACACATCCCATGAGGCATTCATTGTAACACACTGACATTCACAGACATGACTAGGCATGATGGGAATTGTAGTTCCTGAACAACTGGAGGGCCGTAGTTTGAAGACCCATGATCTACATGTAGGTTTTCCGAATTTTAATACCTTTTTTGTTCCCACATTTCAGGAGCAAGTCGTGCAGCGACAATGGACAGGGATACTGCCAAATTTGTGCTGTCCGAAATATGGTCCTTCAGGGAACAACTAGAGGACATCCAGGACACTGCACGAGAAGTGGTAGAAAAATCAAAAGGGCTGGAGACACAAATTAAAAATTTAATAGATTATTTGGGTAGGTTTTGATTTATTTAGTGTTTATTTTGTAATAGAAAAAAGGTTTGGTTTATAATAAAAAAAAAAAATGTGATTTTATTTTTTGAATAATGTAAAAAAAAAAAAAAAAAAAAAAAAAAAAGTGATTTTAGTTTTTGAATGTAAAAAAAAAAAAGTGATTTTATTTTTTGAATAATGAAAAAAAAAAAATGTGATTTTAGATTTTGAATAATGTAAAAAAATAAATATATAAAAAAAAGTGATTTTATTTTTTGAATAATGTAAAAAAAAAAAAAAAAAAAAGTGATTTTATTTTTGGAATGTTATAAAAAAAAAAAAAAAAAAAAAAATATATATTTGTTTTGTAACTAAAAAAAATGTTTTTAAAAAATTTTATGTCAAAAAGTTATGTTTTTCAAGATGCAAAAAATAAAAAATTTACAGTAAAATATGTGTCTTGTTATTTAAGCTCAATGATTAATAGAAAATACTAGGGTTGTCCCGATACCGATGCCGAGTATTTGCGGGAGTACTTGTACTCCCGCAAATACCCCCGATACCTAAATAGAATACTTCCCCCCCCATATTGCAGCGATGCGTCCCTCATACCTTTTTAGATATGCTGACGCCGCCGCATACCGCCTTATCCCCCTGCACAATCGCATAGCTTACATTACAAGCATTCATTCTGAATACTTGTAAATGGCCGTGTATTGACACTCCCCTCTCCGGATTGGACGGATCCCTCCATCCGGAGAAGGGGAGTTTTAAAACACGAAGCGCGGCCATTTACAAGTTTTTAGAATGAAAGCTTGTAATGCGCTACGCCAAGGATCTCCAAACTACGGCCCTCCAGCTGTTTCGGAACTACATTTCCCATGAGGCATTGTAAAACTCTGACATTCACAGACATGACTAAGCATTATGGGAATTGTAGTTCCTGAACAACTGGAGGGCCATAGTTTGGAGACCCCTGCGCTACGCGATTGTGCAGGGGGATACGGCGGTATGCGGCAGAGGCGGCATCAGCATATCTAAAAAGGTATGAGGGACGCATCGCTGCAATATGGGGGACATACATGGCTGCATATGTGGGGGACATGGCTGCATTTGGGGACACATTTAAAAAAAAGGGATTTTTAATAACAGCTTACCTGTAAAATCCTTTTCTTGGAGTACATCACGGGACACAGAGCGCATAGTCATTACATATGGGTTATATGGAGTACCTTCAGGTGTGGACACTGGTGTAATCAACTTCACAGGAAGTTCCTCCCTATATAACCCCCTCCCACTGAGAGTGCTTTAGTTTTGTAGCAAGCAATTTCTCTGAGGTTACACAATGTTCCCACAAAGAGGGGTGGGAGCTCTGTGTCCCGTGATGTACTCCAAGAAAAGGATTTTACAGGTAAGCTGTTATTAAAAATCCCTTTTTCTTGATCGTACATCACGGGACACAGAGCGCATAGTCATTACATATGGGATGTCCCAAAGCAATGCTCTATGAAGGGAGGGAGACCGTAAGGCCAAAAATAGCCAAACAGAAACTATATCAGGAGGTAAAATAGCTCCACCAACAGAAAAAGGGGGCGTGAACCGGGCCAGAGGATTCTATACTGCTGCCCGTAGGACCGCCTGCCCAAATGCTGCATCCGCAGCCTTTGTGACGTCCAACTTATAAAATTTAGTAAACGTATGTACGGAAGACCAGGTTGCCGCTTTGCAAACCTGTGCCATAGAGATCTGATGGTGTGCCGCCCAAGAGGCACTCATGGCCCTCGTAGAATGGGCTTTAACTGATAAGGGAGGTGGAACGCGCTTCAGACCATAGGCCTGAAAAATCAGCTGCTTAATCCACCTAGCCAAGGAAGACTTGGCAGCCGGCTGACCCTTCTTGGGGCCATCCGGAAGAATGAAAAGCACATCTGTTTTCCTAATCTTTTCTGTAGCCTTGAGATAAACTCTCATGGCTCGGACCACATCCAAAGTATGAAGCAATCTTTCCTCTCTGGACTGGGGAGTAGGAAAGAAGGATGGTAGGACTAGGTCCTGATTCAAGTGAAAACTGGATATGACCTTAGGAAGGAAAGAAGGCTGAGGCCGCAGAACCACTCTGTCCTTATGCAGAATAAGGTACGGTTCCCTGCAAGACAAGGCTGCCAGCTCGGAGACCCTTCTGGCCGAAGCCATAGCCACCAAGAAAACCAACTTTCGGGTTAGCAGCACAAGAGGGATTTCTGCCAGAGGTTCAAACGGCTGCTTTTGTAAAGCTGACAAGACCAGATTTAAATTCCAGGGGCAGAGGGGAGCTCTAATAGGGGGATTTACATGCAAGACCCCCTGCAAAAAGGTTTTTACAAGCGAATGTGTGGCCAAAGGCCTTTGAAACCATATCGCTAAGGCAGACACCTGCCCCTTTAGAGTACTAAGAGCCAACCCCTTGTCAACGCCAACCTGGAGGAATCGCAAGATCCTGTCAATAAAAAACTTGCGAGGATGCCCTCCTTGAGACTCGCACCACTCCACATAGGTTCTCCAGACTCTGTAATAGATATTTCTAGAGACTGGCTTTCTAGCTTGAATTAACGTAGATATGACTTGGGCAGAGAGGCCTCTGCCCTTAAGAATTAGGGATTCAGCCGCCAAGCCATCAAATTTAGCTGCTGTGAAGCAGGGTGGTAGATCGGGCCCTGAGACAGCAGATCTGGGCGCAGGGGGAGTGGCCACGGTGCCCTTACTGACATCCTCACGATGAGTGCGTACCAAGCCCTTCTGGGCCAGGCTGGGGCCACCAGGATCACCGGCCTGCGCTCCACCCTGATCCTTCGTAGAAGGCGGGGAATCATCTGTAGTGGAGGGAACGCATACAGGAAAGAAAACTGGTGCCAGGGGCAAACCAACGCATCGGTCCCGTAGGCCGAGGGGTCCCTGGCTCGGGATACAAATTTGTCCAATTTCTTGTTGAATCTTGTTGCCATGATGTCCACATCGGGAACTCCGAATCTTTGGCAAATCTCTTGGAATACCTGGGGGTGAAGAGACCACTCTCCCGGGAGTAACTGTTGACGACTCAAAAAATCTGCTTGAGAATTGTCTATCCCTGGGATGAACACTGCTGAGATGCAGGGTACATGGGCTTCGGCCCATGCAAAAATTAGGTTTACTTCCCTTTGAGCCGCCAGGCTCTTTGTGCCCCCCTGGTGGTTTATGTATGCCACCGCCGTGGCATTGTCGGACTGTATCCTTACTGGCAGACCCTGCAGGGGAAGAGTCCAGGCGACCAGGGCCAACCGAGCAGCTCTGATCTCTAGGACATTGATGGGAAGCAGACTTTCTGCCTCTGACCACTGTCCCTGCTGGGTCCGTTTTCCTAAGATTGCCCCCCAACCTGTTAGGCTGGCATCTGTGGTTACTATTTTCCACGAGATGGGGCAAAAGGTTTTCCCTTTTGATAATTTTTGAGGGATCAGCCACCAGTACAGGCTGTGCCTGACTCCTGGGGAAAGAACTAACGGACGGTCTAATGCCTGTATGGACTTGTTCCAAGCAGAGAGAATAGCTGCTTGCAGAATTCTGGTATGGATCTGGGCATAGGGCGCTGCTTCGAAGGCGGCCACCATCTTTCCCAGCAGTCGCATGCATAGGCGAATAGTCGGCTTCTTTTTGCCTAAGACTATTTGAATCGTTTGAATTAATGACCTGATCTTCTTTTGAGGTAAAAATACCCTCTGGCATTCTGTATCTAACCGAAAGCCTAGATATTCCAACTGTCTTGTGGGTTGTAACCTTGATTTTTCTTGGTTCACAATCCACCCGAACTCTTCTAGATGCCGCACTGTGCGGACTACTGCATGATTGAGGTTGGAAGCTGAACTGTCGATAACCAGGAGATCGTCCAGGTATGCTAGGACCAAGATGCCTTCTGTCCTTAGGACGGCTAGTACCGGGGCTAACACCTTTGTGAATACCCGTGGAGCTGTTGCCAACCCGAAAGGGAGGGCTACGAACTGGTAATGACTTTGGTTTATCGTAAAACGAAGAAACTTGTGATGTGCTGGGTAAATTGGCACATGCAGATATGCATCCTTTATGTCTATAGATGCTAGGAAGTCGCCCTGATGCAGGCTGGTTGTCACTGAACGTATGGAGTCCATACGGAAGGTCTGAATCCTTAGAAAGCGATTTAGGCGTTTGAGGTCTAATATAGGCCTGACGTCGCCATTGGGTTTTGGTATAACAAAAAGGTTGGAGTAGAATCCCAGACCCCTTTCTTGGGTTGGTACTTCTACAATTACTCCTTGGAGCAAGAGGCGATCCAACGCCTTTACGAGAGAGGCCCTCTTTAACGGGTCGCTTGGAAGACTTGACCCCTGAAAATGAGGAGGGGGGATTTCTCGAAACTCTAGTTTGTAGCCTGAGGCTACTACGGACCGAACCCAAGAGTCGGGAATTCTGGCCTTCCAGACTTCGAGAGAAAAACTGAAGTCTTCCCCCCACCCAAGAGAGTGGGGGCGCCCCTTCATGAATCTGATTGATGACTGGTTTAGCCGGCTTGCGAGACCAGGGCCTCTTGTTTGCCGCGGCTTGTCCCTGTGGGCGGCTATTAATTGCTGAACGCCCGGGAGGCCGTCGATACTGACGGGAAGTCGAAGGGGCCGATGCAATGGCCTGTCGTTTAAACGTGGGCCCACGCGGTCTTTTCTTGACCGGTAAGGAAGTACTTTTTCCCACTTGATATGGTGTGGATATATTTATCTAGGTCTTCCCCGAATAGTCTTCCCCCATGAAAGGGAAACCCTGCTAGAAGCTTTTTGCAGGGTGCCTCTGCTGACCAGTTCTTTAGCCACAAAAGACGACGCATGTGAACCATCAGTAGAGATGAACGGGATGCCTGTTGGATGGAGTCCTTAATAGCATCTACTGCAAAGCAGAGAGCCCTAGGGAATTCTGCTAATTCATGAGTATGCTGAGCCGGCATGTCCTTCAATATATGCTTTGCCTGATCCTTCAAGGCCTGACAAACACCAATGGCTGCTACTGCTGGCTGAACCATGGCACCTACTGAGGTAAAAGCTGCTTTCAGTAGGGTCTCGAATTTCTTGTCGACCGGATCCTTGAACATATGGACATTTTCAACCGGACAAGTCAGGGATTTATTCACGCAGGAAATGGCTGCGTCCACTGTAGGGAGAGCCCATTTCTTTACATATTCCTCTTCCATAGGGTAGAGAATAGAGAATCTTTTAGGAGGAACAAAGATTCTATCAGGTCGAGCCCAATCTTGGTAAATCACGTTCCGCAGAAGGGGGTGCATTGGAAAAGATGCACCAGTTAATGGGGCCTTTAAAGAACCCAATGAGGATACCTCCGGGGCTACTAGTTCTGGCACTGGAAGTTTAAAGGCAGTGCGAACCATATCTGTCAAAGACTGGATCCACAGGCCCTCCGCTTGAGAGGCCGAAAAATATTCATCTATAGTGGAATTTTCCCTGTCTGAACCGTCGGGACTTGGGTCTGCCTGATCCCCTTGTGGGTCCCGTTCCTCTGAAGAGGAGACCTCCGCATCTGAAAACCCCACACTGGGTGAGGGGGATCTAGCCCGCTTGCTACTTGGGCAAGGACGGGAAAACAACGCAGTTAACCTTTTCTCTAGCCCACACATGGTGGCTGCTAGCATTTCTTCCGTCACGTAAACGGGAATGGGTGGATCGGGGGCCGCCTCTGCCCCCAGCACCCCCAATGGCTCTTGTACTATGCCACTCGGTGTCCTGACTGGCGAGGGTAGGGCCGTAGAAGCCTGGCCCAAATCCTCTGACCCCGATGGAGACCCTTTTGCTTTTTTGGCACCTTTAGCAGCCTTGGCTGGTCCAGATCCCTTTGGAGCCATTGTACAACCTTGGGTCACCCCTATAGCCAACACCTGACTGTTGTAGCTAGGAATAACCAATATGAGGGCAGGTATGAGAGAAATGAAAAAGAACTAATTTCTCTCTTTTTCTTTTATATTTCTCTTTTTTTTTTTTTTTTTTTTTTTTTTTTTACCCGCCTGGGAGGTGGCAATACCGAGGAAGCCTGTGAGTATTGACACACCAATGCCCGTTAGCCGGAGTCCAAGGTAGACTCAGATACTGCTGGATCTAAGGCTGAGTCCCTTTAAGCAAAAAAACTTTTTTTTTTTTTTTTTTTTTTCTGGTCAATAGTGGACCTAAGTCCTAGACCTGAAGATCCACAAAACCGCCACTAGGTGTCCCTGTGTGGCCAAAAGACCCAGCTGCACGCTCTGTATCCTTTCTTCCTCTGCCTCCAGGAGGGAAAGACCAGCCAGAGAAAAGTTTTTCCTTTATACAGACCCTGACGCTGCTGGCCCGCCCCCCCGACGCACGCCGACGCTATAAAAGGCGGCGTGCACGCGCGCGCGTATGCGCGCGCACACACGCGCGCACGATCGCGCGCACGATCGCGCGCGCACGATCGCGCGCACCACGCTGAACCCACATGGAGGAAGCAGAGCAGAGGAACAACATGGACCAGCGTTATGCAGCACCAACAGACACCAGGTAAGCACTAATCTTATTGTAGTGCACACACAGCGAGGAAGCTGTCCCCATGGGCTTCCTAAGAACAGGAGTTTTTTACCAGCAATTTCCTCTTTAAAACATGTGGGGTTGCAGTATCAGTGTTAACAGGCAGACCTGGGGTGAGTAGCAAATATATAACTTACACAAGTATACATATATTTACATATTATCTGGGTAAATATTATAATCCCATCCTGCCTCAACAGACATAGTGGAGATAGTGGCTGATGCACCAGCATACTGTTAGCCAACCCAGAACCCCCAGGGGGATACCTACTGTCGAACCAAGTCCCGCAGGTTCCCTCTTACCTGCTCCACGCCGCAGGGTATTGCAAAATGCAAGAGGCCCAGCCTTCCCCCATCTCCGTGGGTATTGTCTTGGACCTTCAGGGACCGGGGTCCTGTGTTAAGGAACCCACACCCCTGGACCTATATAGCATCCTGGCATCAGTAGCGTTTAGTTCTTGGAAGAGACTAAGGCACTGGAGCCCAGAATCCAGCCCTCCAAGGAGAGGCATTATAGGCAAAACCCCACTCCAGCAGGGCCCGGGTACCGTACATCTTGGCTCTGAAGCACTTCGGACGGATCCGGCTAGCTATCCTGGGTCCCGAGACCTCCGAGGGACAGCTAGACGTGACCAACACCTAAGACACTGGCGAAAAAACTAAAGCACTCTCAGTGGGAGGGGGTTATATAGGGAGGAACTTCCTGTGAAGTTGATTACACCAGTGTCCACACCTGAAGGTACTCCATATAACCCATATGTAATGACTATGCGCTCTGTGTCCCGTGATGTACGATCAAGAAAAAAGTATCGGTATTCGGGATCGGCGACTACTTGAAAAAAAGTATCCGTACTTGTACTCGGTCCTAAAAAAGTGGTATCGGGACAACCCTAGAAAATACCTAAAAAAAATGTATGCTGAGAACATTAAACAATGAGGGATAGTTATTTCAGTCCATCACAAACACATGGCACTATGATAACCTAGGACCGTGATGGCGAACCTTGGCACTCCAGATGTTTTGAAACTACATTTCCCTTGATGCTCCACTATACTGCAGAATGCATGAGCATCATGGGAAATGTAGTTCCAAAACATCTGGGGTGACAAGGTCGCCATCACTGACCTAGGAGATAAAATAAAAACACAAACCTTATAAATTAATTAAAGAACAAAGAAAAGACTGTTTGAGGGCAAAAAATAAATTTAATTATTCAGCCAAGATCTGGCATTGGAATGGCCCCCCTACCCATAAAGTAGTCCACATATGCCTGACGCACAGCACGTGCGTTTCGGGGGGCCAATTGGGGATGGGCAGCGTCACGAGCTGCCTCTGGAATGTCAACAGGGTCATCAGGCAAAAGGGTTAGGTAAGAAGAAGAATGTTTTTTTTAAATAGTTGTGTAAAATGCAGCAGCATGTAATTATATAATTCAACTTGTATTCGGCCATGTTTATGGCAGTAAGAAATAGCCGGAAACGGCTGGCCATGATGCCAAAGGCATTTTCCACCACACGTCTGGCTCTGGCCAGCCTGTAATTAAACACCCTCCTCTCAGGGGTGAGGGCGCGTTGGGGAAATGGCCTCATGAGGTGAGGACCCAAGGCGAAAGCCTCATCTGCAACAAAAACGAAGGGCAGACCCTCTTCATTATCCTCCGCAGGCGGCAATCCCAGGTCCTCGGAAAGAAGCCGTTGGGCGAACTCCGTCTCGGCAAAGACACCACCGTCCGACATCCGCCCATTTTTCCCAACATCAAGATACAAGAACTCGTAATTGGCAGACACCACCGCCATCAGAACAACACTGTGGAACCCCTTGTAATTGAAATAATGGGATCCACTATGGGGTGGTGGCACGATGCGGACGTGCTTGCCGTCAATAGCTCCTCCGCAGTTTGGAAAATTCCATCGCCGGGAGAAGTCCGCTGCCACAGTCTGCCATTCCTGTGGCGTGGTGGGGAACTGTAGATACCAAAAAAATAAAAAAATATCAAACAAAACATTCCTAAAAGAACATCCCAAAACATTTTTTGATACCAAAAAAAACAAACATTAATTTGAAGTATTATTAACCACTTCCTTACTGGGCATGTAAACCCCCTTCCTGACCATGTGAAATTTCAGCTTGCGGCACTGCGTCGCTTTAACTGACAATTGCGCGGTCGTGCGATATGGCTCCCAAACAAAATTGGCGTCCTTTTTTCCCCACAAATAGAGCTTTCTTTTGGCTGGTATTTGGTCACCCTGCGATTTATATTTTTTGCGCTATAAACAAAAAACGACGACTATTTTGAAAAAAAAAACAATATTTTTTACTTGTTGCTATAAAATAAAAAATTCATTTTAGGGCGATACGTATTCTTCTACATATTTTTGGTTAAAAAAAAAAAAAAATCAAAAAAAATCGCAATAAGCGACTGGTTTGTGCAAAAGCTATAGCACCTACAAAATAAGGGACAGAATTATTATTTGTTATTTATTTTTTTACTAGTAATGGTGGCGATCTGCGAATTTTATTGCGACTGCGACAACATGGCGGACACATCGGACACTTTTGACACCTTTTTGGCACCATTCACATTTATACTGCAATCAGTGCTATAAATATGCACTAATTACTGTATAAATGTGACTGGCAGGGAAGGGGTTAACACTAGGGGGTGAGGAAGGGGTTAATGTGTATCCTGCATTGTGTTCTAACTGTGGGGGGAGGGGGGGGTGACCGATCTGTGTCCCCATGTATAAGGAACACTGATCGGTCTGCTCTCTCCAGTGACAGGACGCTGTCATTGTGAGAGCCGGCAATGAGAAATGATCTCATATGTTTACATATGAGATCATCTCTCATTGGCTGCACAGATCGCATTGCAAACGGCCACTCTGATTGGCCGTTCGCGGCGAGCTGTGATTGGCTGTGTCCAAGGGACACGGCCAGTACACAAGTTCCCCGCTGCGTGCTCTGGAGCGCACGCTGGGAACACAGAAAGAGGCTGCCGTGAAAAAAACGGCAGCCCAGAGATTTAGAACCACCCTGCGGCCGCATATAGTCGTACGGCCGTAGGGAAGTGGTTAAAAATAGGAAAAATAAGAAGAGATCACTAAAGCAGATTAATCACACCCTCTGATGGTCACAATCCTACAAAAAATAAGGGGAGTGGAGGCCCAAAATGAGTTTGAGACCTCTAAAAAAAATTAAATACTAAAAAAATGTTAATTTATACAATTACAAAAAAAAGAGGGGGGGGGTTGTGCGTGCACTACAATATAGGACAACATATAGGGGGATATAGGGACTTCTATAGACAGCACTACAATATAGGACAAAATATAGGGGGACTAGGCTAGGTGGGTTTGGGACACAAAAAAAAAAAAAAAACCTGGACAGGTTGGCAAAACAAAAGATGCATGTAGGAGCAAATATAAAATGAATACAGCATGCATGGAGATGAAAGGGAACATTACCAGCAGATCACAAACAGGTTAATTAGGGACTGTTTAAAACCAAACAAATTGAAACAAATACAAAAGCCTAAATAAAACATAGTTTGTGCCTTTAAAGGCCACCACTTACCTTAATATAGTCCTCCTGCAGAACATGAATGATGGCAGAACAGGTCTGGGGAATTATGAGGCCCAGAGCCTGGGGGGAGATGCCCGTCGAGAACTTCAAGTCCTGCAGACTTCTCCCTGTTGCCAGGTACCGCAAGGTGGCAACTAGCCGCTGCTCAGCAGTGATGGCTTCCCGCATAACGGTGTCCTGCCTGGTGATATAAGGCGACACCGAAGCCAAAAGCTGCTGAAATACGGGGTCAGACATCCGAAGAAAATTCCTGAAATCATCAGGGTTATTTTCTCGGATCTCCCGCAGCAGAGGCATATGAGAGAACTGGTCCCTGCGAAGAAACCAGTCCTTGGCCCACAAAGTCCTTCTCGCCCTCCTCAAGGACCGGAGCCGGGATGCAGCACACATCCCAACAAGAAGCACAGCACGATCTCGGCGACGAGAACGTACCCGCAACATGGCTAGAAAACGGTCGTCAAATCAGATCGCACTAAAACACCGCTCTGAAGTACAGAAATGCCTTTGAAGAACGGACCTGCAAAACAGGAACGTGTAGACAAGAACGCACTGCCAAAACAGATACGATTGGAAAACAAGCACTGTATCACAAATACGACCCCAAAAGCACAAACTGTACGACAGTAAACGATATTAAAGCACGAAGACTGAAAAGCGCGAATCGTCTCTCACCAAACTTTTACTAACACGCAGCAACACAATATCAGCAAAAGAGGCCGTCTTCCGCATGGAAATGACCCTTTATAGTTCCGTCGTACGTGATGGACGTCACGGCGCTTTGCTAGACTTTTTGGGAAAAACGATGGTGTGTACGCAACGTCGTTTTGGAAAATGAAGTTTGAAAAACGTCGTTTTTTTTCATCGCAAAAAGTGATCGTGTGTACGCGGCATAACTCTCTGGCCATTAAAAAACCCATAAACAGTAGGTTTGCATTTGAACCTGTTTCTTTTGTTATTTTCGTATGTTGATATGACACCTATAACAAAAAAAATTGCATTCAGTATTTTGAATACACAGAAAAAAGAAAAAAGAATTCATTCAATATACATAATGAAATTCTTTTGTTATAGATGTCATTGAACAATGAACATACAACTGAAAACGAACACAAAACAGATTTAAACAAAATACACAATGCAAACCTCTTGATACAGATTTAATTTTCATTATTTTGCCATTTTCGTTTTGTCGTTTTTTCCCGTCGGATCGTTCGTTCGTATTTGCGGTCGTTCGTTATGCGGCTCATCCGTTATCCCGTCGTTTTCGTATTTTGGTGCTTTACCGTTTTCGTATGTACACATTATCCCGCGGGTACGAAAATGAACATTTTCGTACGAAAATAACATTCGTACGAACGGGAATGCACATATCTAATCAGCACCTTCTGGCTGTTTGTAGAGGAAGAGCAGTATCTAGACTAATGAACCATACTGCTATTGCTTGTACCTAATTAAGCAAATGATGCATGCAACAGGGCCATGTGGTCTACAAGACATCCAGCAGCTGGATGGTACACTATGACAGTAGATGGTTTTAGCATTATAAGTAATTCAGCAGCTCTAGGATTAATGATTATTTTATTTCAGGTTTCTTTTTTTTTAAAACTGACTACATCTTCACTTTGTGTGACACTTTGATTCCTTCTCTGTTACTCTTTAGGGGAGGAATCATAATGGTGTTCTTCCTAGAACTTTTTTTTTCAGGCAGGTGGGATAAAAAGGTACCCTAGTCATCAAAAAAGGATTATTTAAAATCATGAACATTTTTTCCTTTGTACAAATGTAGCGCTACTCCTGAAAGAACCGCTGGATGTTTTGGGATCTACTCTCTTTTTGATTGTATACACCCCTATTAACTTGCTCGAACCCTCCCTTAACACTCAGAAGTCTGAGGGATGTATTGTGACCCCTGCTGAGCGGAGGAACAATGACAGGCATACAATATTCAATGACAGTGTGATGAGAATATTACCTGAATAATAGATGGTATATGGTATATTTGGCAATGGTATATTTGAATCAAAAAGAGTGAGTTTACTTGATTAGTACTCAGAGAAACACACAGTAGTTCACATCATCAAAACAAATGGGTGTTATGCAATAAAACAATGTGATTACACAAGGGCCCTTGCGAGAATCACACTATTAGCATTTATAATTACTATAGAATCTATAGTGAAGAATGGTACCATTCAGCTAACTGGTGAACAGTCTATGCTCGCAAGCTTCCCCTATAGGGCGATACTGCAAACAGCTGAAGTCACGTTGCGGCCGGATGGTGCACGTAAGAAATTGTAATCCACAAACGAGGAAAAGTAAGGGAAAGTTAATCCGTCAAAGTATGGTCAATACCAATGGCGGTGAGCTGATCGCTAGCCAGTGTCAGTCACTTCTGAATGGCCACTATAGGCAAATAAGAAAGGGGTATAAGTTCAGGGCAAAAAAAACAACAACAGGGCACTGGAGGCCTGTGAGGTGACCCTAAGGTGTCTGTCTGAAGAGAGAACTGAAAGCTGAGCATGTGCTCTCTCACCCGGCAGGCCGATCCGCCTGGTCGCCTTTCGGAAGGCGCGTTGAGGAATCACTGCTCTGCAGCACAAAGGGCCCAGGCGAGGGTGCTCCACAGTATAGTTGTCCTCTGGGTTCCGTTTCTGACCTCTGGATAGACAGGCTGGGTGTAGGAGTCTTGCTTCCTTCTCTACGTCTGACGTCCAGGGATAATTTAGGCCCAGGCTTCTGGGCCTAAGAGCACAGCTGTCTCTGTCAGCAGCTCCGCATAGGAGAAAGGCTGGTACCCGAGAGACCGAAAAGCGCCCCTCCCTCTTCTTAAATAATCTCCCCCACCAGTCAATGCAGAGGTGTCACATGCTCCCACAGGGCAGGGCATTGTGGGAAATGTAGTCTGCTTCTCATAGGAGTCAATGGAGTCCATATCTCCGGATACTTTCTATCCCACAATGCATAACTCCTTAAAGGGTAATGTACATATTTACAGGTGTGAATACAGTCTTAGCGGGGATGGCTTGTCATTGGACTGACAAGGGGACCCCGCTACACAAATATTTATAAAACCTATTTTTAGTTTTAAAAAAACTTACCCTTTTTGTTTAGTGCAGATGCTGGAAGTGACTGTGGTCATTTAAAAGCTAAAAAAAAAAAAACATTATAGACACTAGATATGTGCATTCCCGTTCGTACGAATGTTATTTTCGTACGAAAATGTTCATTTTCGTACCCGTGGGATAATGTGTACATACGAAAAAGGTAAAGCACCAAAATACGAAAACGACGGGATAACGGATGAACCGCATAACGAACGACCGCAAATACGAACGAACGATCCGACGGGAAAAAAACTACAAAACGAAAATGGCAAAATAACGAAAATGAAATCTGTATCAAGAGGTTTGCATTGTGTATTTTGTTTGAATCCGTTTTGTGTTCGTTTTCAGTTGTATGTTCATTGTTCAATGACATCTATAACAAAAGAATGTCATTATGTATATTGAATGAATTCCTTTTTCTTTTTTCTGTGTATTCAAAATACTGAAGGCAAATTTTTTGTTATAGGTGTCATATCAACATACGAAAATAACAAAAGAAACGTGTTCAAATGCAAATCTTTTGTTTATGGGTTTTTCAATGGCCAGAGAGTTAGGCTGGCCATACATGATAAAATTTTCTGTGCAATTTTCTTTAATTTTAGTCTGACCAAGTGTATGGGGCTTAACAATAGTATTGTTAAGCCCCATACACTTGGTCAGACTATTTTAACAACAAACATAAAAACGATCGTTTTCCGATCGTTCTCAGAAAATTCGTTCGTTTTTAAACTGCATCAGAAAACCATTTTTGGGTTCAAAAGTCTGGCCAACTGATCTCCCTTCAGATGAAAATCCACAGAAAAGTTTATTAGGCTTTACTGTACAAGTGTACTCACTATTCTGCACAAAAGAGAAGCTGCTTTCAGTCACTGAGGCTGGCCGTACATGTTCAATTTTCTTGTACAATTTTCTTTTAGATTTACCAAAAAACCTATATGAGGTCAAACTAAACAACACTTTCAATTGTGTGCAATCAGGCAGGCCCTTGCACTACATAGTTGAAGGTAAATCTAAAGAAAATTGCACAGAAAATTGTATCATGTATGGCCAGCCTAACTCTCTGGTCATTCAAGAAAAAACATAAACAAAAGATTTGCATTTGAACCTGTTTCTTTTGTTATTTTCGTATGTTGATATGACACCTATAACAGAAAAAGGAATTCATTCAATATACATAATGAAATTCTTTTGTTATAGATGTCATTGAACAATGAACATACAACTGACACTAACAAAAGAAAAGCATTCAAGATACACAGAATGCAAATTGACGAAAATTCACGATAATTATTGTCCAACAAGAAACGAACATGAATTAAACAGAATAACGAATCATCCCGCATGTACGAAAATAAAACGGTAACGGAAATACGAAACGATCGGAATACGAAAAAATTGCGTCGTACGACAAACGAACGGGAACGAACGGGAAAACGGGCGTCTTACGAAAAACGAACGGAAACGAACAGACGGGACCATACGAAACGGAACAAAAAAAAACGATTTTTTTTTCTGTGCACATGTCTAATAGACACCTTTTTTTAGTCTACACAAATATGATATAACAAATACCGTATTTATCGGCGTATAACACACACCCTAACTTTAAGAGTGAGGTTTCAGGAAAAAAAAAGGATTTTTAATAAACAGCTTACCTGTAAAATCCTTTTCTTGAAGTACATCACGGGACACAGAGCGCATAGCCATTACACTTGGGTTATATGGGTACCTTCAGGTGTGGACACTGGTGTAATCAATTTCACAGGAAGTTTCCTCCCTATATAACCCCCTCCCACTGGGAGTGCTTCAGTTTTGTAGCAAGCAATTCTCCCGAGGTTACACAATGTTCCCCAAAAGAGGGGTGGGAGCTCTGTGTCCCGTGATGTACTTCAAGAAAAGGATTTTACAGGTAAGCTGTTTATTAAAAATCCTTTTTTCTTTATCGTACATCACGGGACACAGAGCGCATAGCCATTACACTTGGGATGTCCTAAAGCAATGCTCTATGAAGGGAGGGAGACCGTAAGGCCAAGAATAGCCAAATAAAACATTGTCAGGAGAAAACATGGCTCCACCAACAGAAAAACCATGGGGTCGTGAACCGGGCCAGAGGATTCTATACTGCTGCCCGTAGGACCGCCTGCCCAAAAGCTGCGTCCGTACCCTTTGCAACGTCCAACTTATAAAATTTAGTAAACGTATGTACGGAAGACCAGGTTGCCGCCTTGCAAACCTGTGCCATAGAAATCTGATGGTGTGCCGCCCAGGAGGCACTCATGGCCCTCGTAGAATGGGCTTTAACTGATAAGGGAGGTGGAACGCGCTTCAGACCATAGGCCTGAAAAATCAGCTGCTTAATCCACCTAGCCAAGGAAGACTTGGCAGCCGGCTGACCCTTCTTGGGGCCATCCGGAAGAACAAAAAGCACATCTGTTTTCCGAATCTTCTCTGTAGCCTTGAGATAGACCCTCATGGCTCGAACCACGTCCAAAGTATGAAGCCGTCTTTCCTCTCTGGACTGGGGAGTAGGAAAGAAGGAAGGTAGGACTAGGTCCTAATTCAAGTGAAAACTGGATATGACCTTAGGAAGGAAAGAAGGTTGAGGCCGCAGAACAACTCTGTCCTTATGCAGAATAAGGTATGGCTCCCTGCATGACAAGGCTGCCAGCTCGGAAACCCTTCTGGCTGAAGCCATAGCCACCAAGAAAACCAACTTTCGGGTTAGTAGCACAAGAGGGATTTCTGTCAGAGGTTCAAACGGCTGCCTTTGTAAAGCTGACAAGACCAGATTTAAATTCCAGGGGCAGAGGGGAGCTCTAATAGGGGGATTCACATGCAAGACCCCCTGCAAGAAGGTTTTCATAAGCGAATGGGTGGCCAAGGGTCTTTGAAACCATATTGATAAAGCCGACACCTGCCCCTTTAGAGTACTAAGAGCCAACCCCTTGTCAACGCCAACCTGGAGGAATCGCAAGATCCTGTCAATAAAAAACTTTCGAGGATGCCATTTTTGAGACTCGCACCACTCCACATAGGTTCTCCCGACTCTGTAATAAATATTTCTGGAGACCGGTTTCCTAGCCTGAATCAACGTAGATATGACCTGATCTGAGAGGCCTCTGCCCTTAAGAATTAGGGATTCAGCCGCCAAGCCGTCAAATTTAGCTGCTGTGAAGCAGGATGGCAGATTGGACCTTGAGACAGCAGCTCTGGGCGCAGGGGGAGCGGCCACGGCGCCCCGACTGACATCTTTACGATGAGTGCGTACCAAGCCCTCCTGGGCCAGGCTGGGGCCACCAGGATCACAGGCCTGCGCTCCAACCGGATCCTCCGTAGAAGGCGGGGAATCATCTGCAGTGGAGGGAACGCATACAGAAGAGAAAACTGGTGCCAAGGGCAAACCAAGGCATCGGTCCCGTAGGCCGAGGGATCCCTGGCTCGGGATATGAATTTGTCCAACTTTTTGTTGGATCTCGTTGCCATAATGTCCACGTCTGGGACTCCGAATCTTTGGCAAATCTCTTGGAATACCTGGGGGTGAAGTGACCATTCCCCCGGGAGCAACTGTTGACGACTCAAAAAATCTGCCTGCGAATTGTCTATCCCTGGGATGAACACCGCCGAGATGCAGGGTACATGGGCTTCGGCCCATGAGAAAATCAGGTTTACTTCTCTTTGGGCTGCTGGGCTCTTCGTGCCCCCCTGGTGGTTTATGTATGCCACCGCAGTGGCGTTGTCGGACTGTATCCTTACTGGCAGACCCTGAAGGGGGAGAGTCCAGGCGATCAGGGCCAGTCGAGCAGCTCTGATCTCCAAGATATTGATGGGAAGCAGTTTCTCTGCCCCCGACCACAGCCCTTGCTGGGTCTGTTCTTCTAGAACTGCCCCCCAACCTACCAGGCTGGCATCCGTGGATACTATCTTCCACGTGATGGGGCAAAAGGATTTCCCTTTTGACAAATTTTGAGAGATCAGCCACCAAGACAGGCTGCGCCGGACCTTCGGGGAGAGCACTAACGGACGATCTAACGCCTGAATGGACTTGTTCCAAGCAGAGAGAATGGCTGCCTGAAGATATCTGGTATGGATCTGGGCGTAGGGCACAGCCTCGAAGGCGGCCACCATCTTCCCCAGCAGTCGCATACATAGGCGAATAGTCGGCTTCTTCTTGCCTAAGATCATTTGAACTGCTTGAGCTATTGATCTGATCTTTGCTTGAGGTAAAATGATCCTCTGGCAGTCTGTATCTAGCCGAAGGCCTAGATATTCCAACTGCCTTGTGGGTTTCAATACCGATTTTTCTAGATTTACAATCCATCCGAATTCCTCTAGATGCTGAACTGTGCGACCTACTGCCTGATTGAGGTTGGAGGCTGAGCTGTCGATAACCAGAAGATCGTCCAAGTATGCCAGGACTAAAATGCCTTCTGTCCTTAGGACGGCTAGCACCGGGGCTAACACCTTTGTGAATACCCGCGGAGCTGTTGCCAACCCGAAAGGGAGGGCTACGAACTGGTAATGGCGGTGATGTATCATAAAACGAAGAAACCTGTGATGTGCCGGGTAGATCGGCACGTGCAGATACGCATCTTTTATGTCTATAGATGCTAGAAAGTCGTCTTGATGTAGGCTGGCTGCCACCGAACGTATGGACTCCATACGAAAGGTCTGAATGTTTAGAAAGCGATTTAGGCGTTTGAGGTCCAAGATAGGCCTGACGTCGCCATTGGGCTTTGGTATGATGAAAAGGTTGGAGTAGAATCCCAGACCCCATTCCTGGGTTGGTACTTCTACAATTACTCCTTGGAGTAAGAGACGATCCAATGCTTTTGCAAGAGAGGCCCTCTTTAATGGGTCGCTTGGAAGACTTGACCCCTGAAAATGAGGAGGGGGGACTTCCCGAAACTCTAGCTTGTAGCCCGTGGTTACCACGGATCTTACCCAAGAGTCGGGAATTCTGGCCTTCCACACTTCGGAGAAGAACCAAAGCCTTCCCCCCACCCAAGAGAGTGGGGGCGCCCCTTCATGAATCTGACTTAAGGACTGGTTTAACCGGCTTGCGAGACCATGGCCTCTTGCCTGTCGTGGCTTGTCCTTGTGGGCGGCTATTAAATGCCGAACGCCCGGGAGGCCGTCGATACTGACGGGAAGTTGAAGGGGCCGAGCCTGCGAAGGCCTGTCGCTTAAATGCGGGCCCACATGATCTTTTCTTGATGGGCAAGAAAGAACTTTTACCACCTGATATGGTCTGGATATATTTATCTAGGTCTTCACCGAATAGTCTCCCACCATGAAAGGGAAATCCTGCTAAAAGCTTTTTGCAGGGTGCCTCTGCTGACCAGTTTTTTAGCCACAAAAGGCGACACATATGAACCAACAGCAGAGATAAACGGGATGCCTGTTGAATGGAGTCCTTAATAGCATCTACTGCAAAGCAGAGAGCTCTTGGGAGGTCAGCCAATTCACGAGCTTGCTGAGCCGGTATGTCCTTTAATATCTGTTTAGTCTGATCCTTTAAAGCCTGACAAACGCCAATGGCTGCCACTGCTGGCTGAACCACGGCACCTACTGTGGTAAAAGAAGCCTTCAGTAGGGTCTCCAATTTTTTGTCGACTGGATCTTTAAACACCTGGACATTTTCCACCGGACAAGTCAGGGATTTATTTACGCAGGAAATGGCTGCGTCCACGGTAGGGAGTGCCCATTTCTTTGCAAATTCTTCTTCCATAGGATAGAGAATGGTAAACCTTTTAGGAGGGATAAAAATCCTATCAGGTCGAGCCCAATCCTGAAAAATCACGCTCTCCAGAAGGGGGTGAACCGGGAAAGACGCACCATTCAATGGTGCCTTCAAGGAACCTAACGAGGATACCGCGGGGGCTAATTGTTCTGACACTGGAAGTTTAAAAGCAGTGCGAACCATATCCGTCAGAGACTGGATCCACAGACTCTCTGCTTGAGAAGCCGAAAAAATTTCATCTATAGTGGAATCTTCAATGTCTGACCCGTCAGGACTCAGGTCCGCTTGATCCCCCTGTGGGTCCAATTCCTCCGAAGAGAGGACCTCTGCATCTGAACACACCGTTTTAGGTGACGGGGATCTAGCCCGTTTGCCACCCGGCAAAGAGCGGGCAATTAAAGCAGTTAATCTTTTCTCTAGCCCACCCAGGGTGGATTCTAGCATTTCTTCCGTAACATAAACGGGAATGGGTTGATTGGGGGCCGCCTCTGCCCCTAGCACCCTCAATGGCTCCTGCACGATGCTGTTCGGTGGTCTATCTGGTGAGGGTGGGACCACTGGAACCTGGCCCAAATCCTCTGACCCCGTTGGAGACCCCTTTACTTTTTTGGCACCTTTTGCAGCCTTAGCTGGTCCTGATCCCTTGGGAGCCATTGCACAACCTTGAGACACCCCTACAGCCAACACCCAACTGTTGTAGCTAGAAGTGAAACATTAATAAGGACAGGCTATGGTAAAATCTTTTCAAAATTTTCATACGCCTGAGAAGGCGGCAATACAGAGGAAAGTCCTGTGAGTATTGCCACACCAATGCCCGTTAGCTGGAGTCCAAGGTTGCACCGACTCAGATACTGCCAGATCTAAGGCTGAGTCCCTTTAAGCAAAAAAATATATATATTTGTTTTTTTTTCTGGTCAGTGTGGACTTGAAGATCCACAAACCACCACTGGGTGTCACTGTTAGCCAGAACTGGCTCAGCTGCGCGCTCTATGTCCTCACTCTCCACTGCTCTCAGGAGGGAATGACCAGCCAGGAAATGCTTTTTTGCTTTATCTGAGACTGACGCTGCTGGCCCGCCACCCCCCCCCACGCCACTGACGCTGTAAAAGGCGGCGCGCACGCGCGCGCGCGCCCCCGCCCCCCCCACGCTGAAACCAACATGGAGGAAGCAGAGAGCAGAGGAGAGGCCTGGACCAGCGCTAGAAACACAGACACCTGGTAAGCCACTAATCTTTGTAGTGCACACATAGAGGAAGCTGTCTCCCTAGGCTTCCTAGGAAACAGGAGTTTTGTCAGCACTTCCTCTCTATACACGTGGGGCTGCAGTATCATGCTAACAGGCAAGTCTGGGGGGAGTAGCAAAATACATATCTTTTAAAAGCATATATATATCTACATGTTATCTGGGTAAACATTAGTACATCCCATCCTGCCTCAACAGACATAGTGGAGATAGTGGCTGATGCACAAGCATACCATTAGCCAACCCAGAACCCCCAGGGGGATACCTACTGTCGAACCAAGTCCCGCAGGTTCCCTCTTACCTGCTCCACGCCGCAGGGTATTGCAAAATGCAAGAGGCCCAGCCTTCCCCCATCTCCGTGGGTATTGTCTTGGACCTTCAGGGACCGGGGTCCTGTGTTAAGGAACCCACACCCCTGGACCTATATAGCATCCTGGCATCAGTAGCGTTTAGTTCTTGGAAGAGACTAAGGCACTGGAGCCCAGAATCCAGCCCTCCAAGGAGAGGCATTATAGGCAAAACCCCACTCCAGCAGGGCCCGGGTACCGTACACCTTGGCTTTGAAGCACTTCGGACGGATCCGGCTAGCTATCCTGGGTCCCGAGACCTCCGAGGGACAGCTAGACGTGACCAACACCTAAGACACTGGCGAAAAAACTGAAGCACTCCCAGTGGGAGGGGGTTATATAGGGAGGAAACTTCCTGTGAAATTGATTACACCAGTGTCCACACCTGAAGGTACCCATATAACCCAAGTGTAATGGCTATGCGCTCTGTGTCCCGTGATGTACGATAAAGAAAAACGTTCCACAGCCCCCTGCGTATATAACAGGCAGGCAGTTTACCCTCTATTTTCAGGGTAAAAAAGTGAGTGTTATACGCCAATAAATACAGTAATTGTCAATTTCATATGTACCAAATATATCTAGGCTTAAAACCCCACATGCTTGAACAGTAGAAATCCAGTAAGTAGATAACATTAAAAAAAAATCCAATCACTTTATAGCTAAACCTAAAAAGAAAATGTTTTACCTCTGGCATGCATGAGGATTCTGAATGTGTTGCGGCACTGGGTTACATTTGATTTGTGGTGGAAGGGGTGAGCTTCACTTTCATGTGAGTGCCAACAGATAAGAAGAGTTTCACCACATTATCCCGCTGACCATTTTTGTACCACTGCTGCCAAGCCACATATGCCATTTCAGTCACTGGCCATCACTGGAATATTCTCAGGCAACCTACAGTAGAGTATAGAATAGAGAATAGGGAGGAAGTGCCAGTATTGACCTCAAGGTCTGTGAGTCTGAGTAAGCTTGAAGGTGGGGGAAGTAATGCCCGCTGATCTGCCGAGTCTTAGCCTTGAGCCCGAACTTCTGTCAAAGCATGAATTAGGAAGCTCTGGATGATTCTCCTCAGTTCTCGACCCAAGTAAGCCTGCTGCCATTACCTCACAGCTATACACACAGTTGGCGGAGGGGGGTGGTCACACAGTCGACGTAGGGGGCCAAGTCCATCTTAACTGATGTACTGTCTGCAGTGATCAAGGGCAGTATTTCACTTTCCCTTCTGAAGACACAATTACAGTATATGGCATAAAGGGAGGATACACTTCTACTGTGCCATGACTTCCAAATAATAACAGAGAACTATTATCCTAGAAGGTAGAGTGGCTGAACTGGAAGATATTTTGACACTGGTTCAAAGGAATCTCTCATCCAATACTTGTACAGGTCTTGTACATTCTAATAGAACTGGTGACCTATAAAACTCTCTCCGATGGAACAACATCTATTTTCTAGGCATTCTAAAAGGGGTAACAACCCAGTACACATCATAGAGTCTGGGCTGTATCAAATATTTGGAAAATGTTTGCTGTCAAACTGGCTCACAAAGTTCCAACTTGCCCACTTATCTCCCGGCAACTTTTCCAGGGCATTCTTTTCAAGCTGCTGAATTAAAGCAGAACTTTACCCAAAACAACTTAAAGGGGTTGTAAAGGTTCATTTTTTTTATTTTCTAAATAGGTTCCTTTAACCACTTCAGCCCGGACCATTTTGCTGGTCAATGACTGGGCCACTTTTTGCGATTCGGCACTGTGTCGCTTTAACTGACAATTGCGCGGCTCCCAAACAAAATTGGCGTCCTTTTTTCCCCACAAATAGAGCTTTTTTTTGGTGGTATTTGATCACCTCTGCTGTTTTTTTTTTTTGCGCTATAAACAAAAATAGAGCGACAATTTAAAAAAAAAAATGAATATTTTTTTACTTTTTGCTATAATAAATATCCCCCAAATATATATATAAAAAACATTTTTTTTCCTCAGTTTAGGCCGATACGTATTCTTCTACATATTTCTCGTATAAAAAATCACAATAAGCGTTTATTGATTGGTTTGCGCAAAAGTTATAGCGTCTACAAAATAGGGGATAGTTTTATGCCATTTTTATTAAAAAAATGTTTTACTAGTAATGGCGGCGATCAGCGATTTTTATCGGTACTGCGACCTTATGGCGGACACTTTGGACACATTTTTGGGACCATTGGCATTTTTATAGCGATCAGTGCTATAAAAATGCATTGATTATTGTAAAAATGACATGGGCAGGGAAGGGGATGAGGAAGGGGTTAATTATGTTCCCTAGGTGTGTTCTAATTGAAGGGGGGTGGGACTGACTACGGGAAATGACAGATCGCTGTTCATACATTGTATGAACATGCGATCAGTCATTTCTCCCCCTGAGAGGACCGGGTGCTGTGTGTTTACACACACAGCTCCCGGTTCTCGCTCTGTAACGAGCGATCGCGGGTGCCTGGCGGTGATCGTGCCCACTGGGCACACGTGTCGGCATCAGGGGAGAGCAGGAGGCGCGCATGCGCCCCCAATGGCTGAAATGCGAGATGACGTAATATTACATTGTTTCGCGCAGCCGAGCTAACCTGCCGCCTTAAAACTGCGGCGGCTAGTGGTTAAGCTAGTGCATTGTTGGTTCACTTACCTTTTCCTTAATTTCCCTTCTAAATGTTTTTTTCTTTGTCTGAATTTCTCACTTCCTGTTCCTCCTCAGTAAGCTTGCCCCATCATCCGAGCCGTTCTGGCTAGGGGTTAGTCAGCATGCTCGTCCCCTCCCTTGGGACTACATCCCTGCGGGGAGATGCTGTAAACATCCATCAGTGCCACCCATCATTGCCACCTGTCAGTTCCCATAAGTGCAGCCAATTACCAACTCTGTTTACAGCCCGTGAACAGCTGTCATTGGCTGACAGCTGATCATGTGCTAAGGGGTTGGGATCAACCCTTTACTCTGATCTATGATCAGCCGAGTCTCCTTGACTCACTGATCACAGAGTGCGCGGCGCTTTGGGGCGCACAGGCTACTGGAGCACAGTGGGATGTACATGAACGCCCTCCCACCAATTTAGGCCCATGCTGTAGCCGTCTTTCAGATATAGCGTGGGTGGGAAGGGGTTAATGTTATGTTCATGCTGTGGCAGAGGGAGGGATCTCTCTAATCACGGTAAAAGCTCTTACCTGCACTAGACTGAGAAACCCAGGAATTTTGGGATATATAGTTTCTTTACAGGAAGTGATGAGTCTTATTGCGCGTACACACAACCGTTTTTCGGGTTGTAAAAAATGAAATTTTTAATGGTCTAGAAAAAACGACGTTTTTTTCAACCCGAAAATCGGTCGTTTGTATGTGGCATTAGACTAAAGACAGAGGCCATGCATTAACTTGTGCAGTGCCATGCCTCATGTTTGAACATAAACAGAAATTTCTCACACAGGAAAGTGATCATTTGCTCCACTATAGACTCTGAATATAGGCCAACAAGTGACATCATGAAACAAATTTATCAATGCACATCTTATGCAGTGGTGGTGCCCAATGTGCAGGTAGGAAGGTTTTTAACGCCTCTAATTAACAACTTGACCTACGGAAGATTTACTCCCCCTTCATGATAAGGCAATTTTTTGATAAACGGCACTGCGTTATTTTAACTGACAATTGCATGGTTGTGCAACGATGTACCCAAATAAAATGCCCTTATTTTCCCACAAATGGAGCTTTTGAAAAGAAAAAAACAATATTGTTTACTTTCTGCTATAAAATATATCCAATAAAAAAAAACTGAAAAAATCAAATTTCTTGATAATTTTAGGCCAATATGTATTCAGCTACATATTTTTGGTAAAAACAAAAAAAAAAGCGTACTGTATATTGATTGGCTTGCGCAAACGTTATATCATCTACAAACTATGGGATATATACTGGAATTTTTTTTTATACATTTTTTTTTTACTAGTAATGGCGGTGATCAGTAACTTAAGCCCTGTACACACGATCGGTCAAACCAATGAAAGCGGTCTGATGGATTTTTCCATCGGTTAAACGATGAAGCTGACTGATGGTCAGTTGTGCCTACACACCACCAGTTAATAAACCAATCATGTCAGAACGCTGTGACGTAAAACACAACGACGTGCTGAAAAAAATGAAGTTCAATGCTTCCAAGCATGCGTCGACTTGATTCTGAGCATGCGTGGATTTTTAACCGATGGTCGTGCCTACAAACAATCGTTTTTTGCTATCGGTTAGGTATCCATCGGTTAAATTTGGTCTGATTTAACGGTCCATCAGACTGTTCTCATCGGTTTGACCAATCGTGTGTACGCGGCATTATAGTGGGAATGCAACATTGTGATGACATTCGGACACCAACTGACACTTTTGACACTTTGTGGAAACCAGTGATCAGTGCTAGAAATTTGCACTGTTATTGTAATAATGACACTGGTGGCTGGGAAGAGGTTAAACATCTAGGGCAATCAAAGGGCTAAATGTTTGACTAGTCAGTGTTTTGGTGTACCCTAAAAAGTGCTTTGACTGTGGGAAGTAATCGATTTTATTTGAAAATCTATTACTTTCCCACTGACATGACAGGACTCTGCCTGTGTTTAATCACAGCACGGTCTGGTCACCAGTGGCTCACACACGCCCCCCTACTAGGAATTGTCAGATCACACACGTAATCTGGTGCAGCCAAGCCACCTTGTCGTCTTTTATCTAGATTATACAGTCGGCAAGTGGTTAAATACAGAGCAGTGGCATGAATAAAAAGTTGCACCAAGACCTTTTTTCTACAATAAGATGGTTAAAATTTGGACAAAAATTTTAACCAATCTGAAATATGAAAAATTTAATTAAAATTAAATTAAAATTCAAGTCATTTCCAAATCATTTTCAAATACATTTCTAATTCGAATAATTTTCAAATTCGAATATGAAAAGTTTTCAAATCGTTTTTGAATTCGAATAGTTTTCCAGTTTCCAAAGAGAATTAAATAGAATAGAAACTCAAGGAATATAATTTTTTTTCTATTATTTTCCTTTATTTTCTAGTCTACTTTATTTCTTTTGGAAATTGTAAAACTATTCAAATTTAAAAACTATTCGAAAACGTTTCGAATTTTATTCGAAAACGTTTTGAATTCTATTTGAAAACAAATAAACAAAACAAATTCCGAAAACGAAATTAAACGAATAAAACAAATTTAAGTAAATGAATTTATGTAAATAATGAATCGAAACTAAACTAAAAAAAAAAAATCGTATTGTCATGTGACGTCTATTGATTAGTTAGATCTTGTTAAAATGTACACCCATGTTTACCTGTACAGGATTGCACAGGTGTTCCGTGGGATGCAGACTGCAGCTACACAGACGCAAACTGCTACTCCCAATCTGACATCAATGTGGGTGCCGGGGGCATTTCCCCGAACGCACACTGTGTGAGTACGCTTTAGTGTGCCCCATGTGAATGAGGCTTAATTCTCTTATTGTTGTGCACTTTAGTGTTTAACAATTACAATGTATTGTTTCTGCATTTGAAAGATCCCTTTTCTGAACAGAATAGAGAATGATCACTGATTCCCCAGCATGCCGGAAAACCTGTGCATCATGGTAACCACTGAGAGCTTTATTTTTCCATGCCCATGTCTTCTGTTATAAAAAAATAAATGTAATTGCACAGAAATAAGGACCTGATGTCACAAAAATTACATTTATGTTAGGGAACTACATTTCTGCTGGTTTACAAAACACTAATTGCTCCTTGAAATATTGAATAAGGATTTTGAACAAAATCCACTTCTGGAATTTTGGAATCTGCCAATCACAGTGAATCTTGGATGGCATAATTCAGGGCTCAGACAATAGTGTCATCACTGCACGCCAAAGCAATTATCCAGCCAGACAATGAGACAGACGTGCTCCCGTTGTTTTCAGAGTGATGCAGCAATCATATCTCTCAATGTGTGTGATTAAGATTTTGTTAAACAGGAAGCATGTTGTGCAAAACTGAATAAATGTGATTGCATCCTGATTCAGAAAGCAACAGAGCCGGCTTACTTTGGAGGGACTGTACAGTAATTTCAATGATTTTATTAAACATACGTGTAAAAGTGATCATCTTCATGTAAAACACTTTATCAATGTGTTTTTAAATGTGTTTTTTTTTAGTTCCTATGCATCAGTTATAATATATATATATATATATATATACTGTAGAAGGAGGCAGCAAGATTTGCTCATTACAGAGGCAGCGTTACACAGTGGTTGTGTTTTAGGCTTTCTACTGTATTTCACAATGCAAGTCTATAACTTGGCCAACTAGCTGAAGCAATACAGCTTATAAGTGAATGATATCCCATATCAACAATTATTAAAGGGGTTGTAAAGGTAAAAAAAAAATCCCCTGAATTTGTTTCCTTTACCTTAGTGCAGTCCTCCTTCACTTACCTCATCCTTCCATTTTGCTTTTAAATATCCTTATTTCTTCTGATCCTCACTTCCTGTTCTTCTGTCTGTAACTCCACACAGTAATGCAAGCCTTTCTCCCTGGTGTGGAGAAAGACTCTTGAGGGGGAGGGGGCGAGCAGGAGTGTCAGCATGCCCACTAACACACAGCTCCTTTCTCTTTCTGCAAAGTAGAGAGTGTCTTGACCCTCCTGCTCGCCCCCTCTCCCCTCAAGAGGCTTTCTCCACACCAGGGAGAAAGCCTTGCATAACTGTGTGGAGTTACAGACAGAAGAACAGGAAGTGAGGATTTCTCAGAAGAAATAAGGACATTTAAAAGCAAAATCGAAGGATGAGGTAAGTGAATGAGGACTGCACTAAGGTCACTATGGTCAGATATGTTTTTCATGTTCGATGCATGCATGCATGTTCAAAGATGATCACAATCATGTAAATCCTGGTGTCTGTGTAATTCTTGTTCACAAATGTCTGACACAGACCAAATCTTTTTTTTCAGCTTCCTGCCATGTCTCTTGCTACATGGTAATGGAGATGGTAACAACAAGAACCTGGGGAATGCCCAGGGAATAACCAAGCCTACTTACCGACCAGCTAGCAGAACAACCAATTAACCTGTCTAACAATGTGTGTTAAAAACAGGGGTTTTGTCCGCACGCATTTGCAAACGCATGCGTGAGCCACAGAGCCGCGCCAAGGCACCCCATAATTCTGTGGTCCTAACACTAACAGTGAGTGTCCTCACAATGGAGGCACATGCATTTTAATGGATAGATAGGGGCAGGTGGACTGAAGGGGAGCCACCCCTCCTTAAAGGTACAGAAGCACACCAAGCACCCAGCATATAGCACAATGGCTGCAAAGGTGTTGGTGCACTGCTGGACCAAAATAAACACCACAGGTGAAACAAAACGTATCCACCGCCCCCATCTATGGCTGGCAATCACAGTAAGTAGCAATGGAAGGCTAAAGCAGATAACAACAAGAACCTGGGGAATGCCCAGGGAATAACCAAGCCTACTTACCGACCAGCTAGCAGAACAACCAATTAACCTGTCTAACAATGTGCGTTAAAAACAGGGGTTTTGTCCGCACGCATTTGCAAACGCATGCGTGAGCCACAGAGCCGCGCCAAGGCACCCCATAATTCTGTGGTCCTAACACTAACAGTGAGTGTCCTCACAATGGAGGCACATGCATTTTAATGGATAGATAGGGGCAGGTGGACTGAAGGGGAGCCACCCCTCCTTAAGGGTACAGAAGCACACCAAGCACCCAGCATATAGCACAATGGCTGCAAAGGTGTTGGTGCACTGCTGGACCAAAATAAACACCACAGGTGAAACAAAACGTATCCACCGCCCCCATCTATGGCTGGCAATCACAGTAAGTAGCAATGGAAGGCTAAAGCAGATAACAACAAGAACCTGGGAAATGCCCAGGGAATAACCAAGCCTACTTACCGACCAGCTAGCAGAACAACCAATTACCTGTCTAACAATGTGCGTTAAAAACAGGGGTTTTGTCCGCACACATTTGCAAACGTATGCGTGAGCCACAGACCCGCGCCAAGGCACCCCATAATTCTGTGGTCCTAACACTAACAGTGCGTGTCCTCACAATGGAGGCACATGCATTTTAATGGATAGATAGGGGCAGGTGGACTGAAGGGGAGCCACCCCTCCTTAAAGGTACAGAAGCACACCAAGCACCCAGCATATAGCACAATGGCTGCAAAGGTGTTGGTGCACTGCTGGACCAAAATAAACACCACAGGTGAAACAAAACGTATCCACCGCCCCCATCTATGGCTGGCAATCACAGTAAGTAGCAATGGAAGGCTAAAGCAGATAACAACAAGAACCTGGGGAATGCCCAGGGAATAACCAAGCCTACTTACCGACCAGCTAGCAGAACAACCAATTAACCTGTCTAACAATGTGCGTTAAAAACAGGGGTTTTGTCCGCAGGGCTTGCGCTCTCAGGGAGCTATCAGTAGAGACTGTGACTGCAGTGGAACCCACAGGGCCAGGGTGGGAGGACTAGATAGAAGTCACTCTGTATGTGTTGGAGCGCAGCGTGGATCGGCGGAAGTTGACCACCGGGAGAAAGTAACGCAACACGTTTCAGAGCATGTGCAGCAGTCTGTGGTGAAGCCGCATCACTCCTTTCCACAAGCTTGGTGAGTTCACACCAGCAATTTTTATAGTATTTGTAACCTGAAATATCATGTTCAGTTGTAAATGTGTACCAGCTACCACCAGCTTGGCAAATTTTACACCACTATTAACCTAGCATAAACCTTAGTAAGGACTCCTTCATAGACACAACATAAAAATACATATTAGTCTTAGACCTCAAGTTGAATGCTGTCGACTATCTCTGTCTTTCTCATTGTTACTAGACAAAAAGACTGATAATGGATGCTAATATTCTGTCTCTCATGTACATGTGCTGGATTTTATATTTTATTTGTTGCCTTATTGTTTCTGTGCATGTAAAGCCGCGTACACACGATCAGTCTATCCGATGAGAACGGTCTGATGGACCATTTCCATCGGTTAACCGATGAAGCTGACTGATGGTCCGTCGCGCCTAAACACCATCGGTTAAATAACCGATCGGGTCAGAACGCGGTGACGTAAAAAACAACGACATGCTGAAAAAAATTAAGTTCAATGCTTCCAAGAATGCGTCGACTTGATTCTTGAGCATGCGTGGATATTTAACCGATGGTCAAGCCTACTAACGATCAGTTTTGACCTATCGGTTATGTGACAGGAAGTCAGGTAAATCTGTGTGTGTTGTCCCAGATGGAAGATACTTTCCTGCCTTGTGTAGACAATACACCAATTACTATTGGGTGTCGGCTGTAGAAATGGCCAGAGAGGTTTGGGGAGTTAGAAGCCTTCAGCTGTTCAAAATGAAGCAATTAAAGCCCACTATAAATAAAGCCTAAGGATAACGACTGATTGCTGCATCCTGGAGCTTTGGGAGTGAAGGAGCAGACACAAGCACTTCTGAAGAGGTGCAGTGCTGATGGATATTTCTGTGTGAGAAATATCAAAGAGACTTTTTTGTTGTTTTCTGCTGTAGGACCAGCAGTGTCTGCCCAGCAGTAGGCTGTACCAGATCTCAATAGGTAGGTTCCTGTGTTGGGAAGGTAGACGCCCCAAGTGGCAAGGGTTTATTTTATGTTTTGTTTTGTTTTTGCTGTTTTGATGCTTGCACGTGTATCCCGCAAGATGGAAAAATAAACCATATCATTTGTTTTCAGTAATCCTCAAGTGCCTTTTTGTACAGTTCAGCGTGTAGTGAACCCATCCAGGGGGTCACACACACCCGCTACCGAGTTAATCCCTCACACATGGTGGAGTGCCGCAGGCAGTTAAAGTAACCCAAAATGGAGGAGATGCTAAAACAGATGATTATAGCAAATGCAAATCAACAGCAGATGAATGCAGATTTGCAGCGGAGCTTTGAAGCTCAACAACAGGCTCACCAAGAGAGCCTTGCGGCTCACCAAGAGAGCCTTGTGGCTCACCAAGAGAGCATGGCAGGTTGGGAGGCCATCATGAAACTATTTGAGAGAACAGAGGAAAAGGATAGCAAGCCCTCTCTGATTGAGAATCCAGAGGACCATAATGCTATGGAGGTTACCACGTCTGTTGTTGAGACGGAATCATCACCAGAGTGTAGTACTTCACCAAAGGAACAAGAAGTGGAGCCAGAGGAGTGTGCCCTGGCAGAGCCTGAAACTCTCGAAGTAAAGGAGCCGCCATTAGTAGTAGAAGAGTCTGTAGAGCCTATGGAACCCAATGTTGTGAATGGCGTTCCAGAGGTCAAACCAGACGAGATCAAACCAAAAGAGAAAGACCCTCATGTACAAGAAGATGCTGAGAAGGTCCCGGCTGTCCCAGCAGTAGCAGCTCCTATGAAGCTGAATCAACGATCTGACAGTTCTGCTAAATACAGTAGAGAACCTTTAGCAAATACTTTGAAGAAACTTGATGATCCAGCTACCAAAGCTGTTACCTTGGAACTGGAACCCAACAAGTTTAAGGGCAAGATTTTGGATTGTGCCAGATCTTTTCGCAAAGCCAAATTGCTGCATTACCATATGAAGTATTTCCCTGGCGTAGACAAGTCAGAGCGGGATCACAGTCCTGTCACGAGGCATATGCAGACAAGAGGCTCTTTAGCTCACGAAAAGGCCAGTCAGCAAAGCTCAAAGAGAAGACGCACCACAAACAGTTCAAATTCCCACCGACCGTCCCTAAAAGACAAAAGCAAGGAGAACTTAATCCAGAAGTCTCATCGCAAGCCAGAAAAGCTGTCTGAAAGTGTTAAAGAAAAAGTAAAGTTCAAAGATTTCTTGAGTCTGAAGTCAAAGAAAAAAAAAGAAGAAAAAGAAAGCAAAGTCAGAGCTGTCTGGTAGTGAAGAGAACAGAGGTTTATAAGGAGCTCTCACCAAAAAAAATTACAACCTTCAAAGCTCAACAGTGATTATAAGGCCCCGTGTTCTGGTAAAAGCAGCGATCATGGATGCAGTCCATATACAAGACTAAGTGATGAGGAGACGCTCAGCGATTCTTGCATGGAAAGCTTACTTTGGAGTGATGAGGATTACAACGAAGAGATCGTTGTCACGCATGCTGATGGTTTCTAAATGTTGGCCGCAACAGGAGCAAGTACAGCTCTGCCAAACAAAGCCTTGTGATGGACAGTATGGATGAGAATGCTATCGATGCAAATATGGGTGAACTGTTAGATCTCTGCTCAGGAAAGTTTAAGGAATCACAGTCCAACACCAGCCAGCCTGATACAAATGACTCCAAGATAGGGGTTATGGATGAGTTGCTAGGACTTTGCTCTGGAAAATTTGTCTGTCAAGATGATGGTCCAAATCAAGAATCTTTTAGTTGTACAAAGGCTTATGCTGAAAATGAGAAAAGTGACCTAATGAATGAAGCAGTTGCTCTCTGTTCCGGTTCTTTCACCAACAGAGAAAATGAAGAACATTAGGCCGGGTTTGAGGATTTCCATCTTCTACCATGTGATGATTCTGACAGCTAAGAGTTTGCAGAAGTTGAAAGTGGTGCAGATGATAAAGAGGAGCCTGCTGGGATATGTCTGGCCTGTACATACAAGTGTCATAAAGGCCACGACCTGTTTGAGCTCTACACCAAGAGGAACTTTCGCTGTGATTGTGGAAATGCCAAATTTAAACAGCTGGAGTGCAAGTTATATCCGGATAAGAGAAGAAAAACCTGGCTAATAATTACAAGGACAATTTCTTTGGCATCTACTGCACATGTAAAAGACCGTACCCCGATCCTGAGGATGAGACCCCAGATGAGATGGTGTGCCAGAGCTGTATGGATCACTGTTCATTTCTTTGGGACTACTCTGCCAAGTTAGGAGTTCCTGGTGTCACAAAGATTACCAAAGCAGAAACGGAACATGAAGATGTTAAAATTGATGATTGTCCTATGGAAACAGCCAACACTCAGAATAGACTAACAATAAATAATGAAGAATGTGTGGAAGTTAATGACGATGAGGAGGAGGCAATTCTTAGGCCCCATACACACGATCGGATATATCCGATGAAAACGGTCCGCGGACCATTTCCATCGGATATGTCCGATCGGGAGTTTGATCCGATGGCGTGTACACACCATCGGATCAAATTCCCCGCCGCCGGACGGCGCGGTGACGTGGCGATGACGCGGCGGTGACGTTGACGCCGCCGCGTCACCGCCACGTCACCGCACCAGGAAGTAAAACACTTCCGCGCATGCGCCGAATCCATTCGGCAGCGGCGCGGCGGCGGTGGGAGCCGACATGTCTGCTGGTAAGTGTACTAACCAGCAGACATGTCGGGCGGACAGATTCCCACCGGATAGATTTCAAAGCTTGCTTTGAAATCTGTCGGGTGGACAAATCTGTCCGCTAGCCCATACACACGAGCGGAGATGTCTGCTGAAACGGTCCATCGGACCGTTTTCAGCGGACATATCCCCTCGTGTGTACGCGGCCTTAGAAAGCTAAATCTGAAGGACTTTATGGAAAATGAAGCTGAACTTTCTGGAAGTGATGTTGAAAGTGAAATCCCTGACCGCTTCAGGGCAAATGAAGTGGCGGAAGTGCAGGAAGTAGGGGGTTGCACATCTTCAGTTCTCAGTCAGTTGCTTGATGGAAATAAAGCTGAAAAACTTAATTCTGAACTGCACTAAATGATGTAGAAAAAGTGTGTCCAATATCCACTGAGCTTTGTGAATGTAGTAAGGCAGGTGATATTCATGACTTTCCCATAATTGATGATCAGCAGAGCAGGGTCTTTGAGGAATCTGAATTGCAAGAAATATGCACCCAGACTGAAGCTATTTTTGCCTCTGTGAATTATTTGCATGTTGAAGAGCAGTGTGTTAATTTTTATGTTAATGAAATCGGATTTGAATATAACGGTAATGTCACATCCTGTGAAACCCAGTCTTTAGAAAGTGTTCTGTCAGAGCAAGTAACGCAGGATAATACTTTGGACTTGACTACAGAGATTCCTCGAGAAGTAAAATCTATTTTTCAAAGTGTAGAATCTGTAATGGCAGATGAGCCCTCTAAACGTTGTGAAACCTCCGTCACTGAAGTGGTCAGAGAGGCTAAATCTACTAATTTATTGGATGCTTTTTCCAAATGTCTAGAAAGGAATGAAGAATATGAGAATTTGTGTCCAATAGTCGATGGTTTCAAAGAAACAAATACTAAAACATTTTTGGGAGACTATGAGGCAAAGATAGTTGAACAACTAGCCATAAACATAATTTCAAAAGTGATTGTATCTGCTAGACAAGAAATGTTGTCTAGTTCAGTTAATGATGTGTCCGATAGCAATTGTCAAGTTCTTGGTGAGAATAGGGGTGTGCGAACAAGTGATGCACAGAATAAGCGGTTGGTTCAAGAAAGTGACGAGGATTCTGTTTCTGAAAACCTTACATTGGGTTTGATTGGTGAAAATCTTAGGCGGCGTACACACGACCGAGGTTCTCGCTAGAAACCAGCGAGAACCTCGCTGGAAGCTGCATTCCAGCGAGAACCTCGGCCGTGTGTACGCTCTCGGCGAGCATCCCGTCGGGAATGCCGTCGAGCAGAAATAGAGAGCATGTTCTCTATTTGCTCGACGGCCGTCTGGATGAATGGCCGGTTGCCATTCCCGACGGGCGGGTCGCCGAATCTCACGGCCGGCAGAGAACCTCGACGGGCGGAACGATGTGTTCTGCCCGTCGAGGTTCTCTGCCGTGTGTACGCGGCTTTACTTGTGAGTCTGAACTATCACAAAGTAAGAAACTTGGAAATGTAGAATTGACAAGTAATGATTTCCGTCTAGCGCACCAAAGGGAAGAAAAACCGCCTAGTACATCGGTTTATCAGAGGTCTTCAGGGATTGAGCTATCGAGGGAAACGTTTGTGTCCATTGAAAAAACAATTAAGGTTTTGCATGGTTTACAACTGAAAATGAGTATATTACAGAGCAAGGAACACCCTCTTATGTACCTCAGCCGAAATTTGAAGACCAATAGGAGAATAAATAGATTGTTCCTGGTCCTTTAGGAATTTAGTTTTGTCGTAACGCATCGCCCCGGTGTTAAAATGGGGAATACAGATTACCTGGATGGGGAGGATTAACCTATTTAAAATGACAGTTCTACCTAAGATTATTTATAAATTTCAAATGCTTCCAATAAATATCCCACAAAGTTTCTTTAAGGTAATAAAAAAGTTAATTTCAAATTTTATATGGCAAGATAAAAAACCGAGAATAAGTTATGCAACTCTAACTAGAGCAAAAAAAAGAGGGGGACTGGCTCTCCCAGATATAAAAAGATATTATCAAGCTGTAATTTTAGCGAGATTAGTTGAATGGTCAAATAAGAAATCACTAAAAAAATGGGCTCACATAGAAAATGAGATTAGTAAACAGCACTTAAACACAAACATATGGATACCACCCAAATTTAGAACAATTCACTTAAATACACAGTTTAACAAAACAGGTCTATAGGATATGGGATCTGGTACATAAGCGGGAAAAATGGGAATATAATTCCCCACTAATCCCATTAGTAAACACAAATCTATTTGCACCGGGAAATAGGACTAAATTAGGAAAAAAATTAGGTACTAAAAGACTTAGGGATATAGTAGCACAGGGAAAAATAAAAAACAAAGACGAGATATACGTAGAAGAGGGGACACAAAAGATAACGGATTGGGAATACTTACAATTAAAGCACTTCGTAACCACACTCCCTGCACCTATAAGAGATAACACAGCACAAAATCCAATAGAAAAACTTTGCACCAGGGGAGAACCATTACAACATGGAATCGCGACGACTTATAAAATCCTTACAGAACTAGGGACAAAAGATATACTACAAAGCATAGATGCTTGGGAGAAAGAAATTGGAGAAAGAATAGAAGAGACACAAATGGTTAGAGCGACATTCTCCTATGCAAAAGACATATCAACAATGGAAGCCAACTATAAATGCATGATGCGATGGCACCTGACACCTGCCAGACTTAATAAAATATCACCAGCTAACTCCCCCCTTTGTTGGAGGAACTGTGGTCAGGTAGGAACTGCTCTACATATATGGTGGGATTGCCCGATAATTCGGGAATTTTGGACTGAAGTCCTTAAAATGATAGAGGAGATTTCAGGAGAAAAGATCCCATCAGATTTCTTGACCTGTCTCTTTCATGGACAGGGTACACAAAAAGGGAAAAAAATATATATATAAGCCTCAACATTGGTCCCAGTGCTGCTAAACGCAGCAAAGGGACTAATCCCGAAATTCTGGCTCCACCCACAAAAACCTCCTCTGAAAGAACTTATACACAGGGTCGACCACATCGCAGAGATGGAGTATCTCAGAAGGGTTGACCAGGGGGAGGAGGCGGGAGGAAGGGACGGAAAAATTTGGGATCAGTGGAGAACTTATAAAGCATCGGAAAAAGCCACTGAAATATTACTAGAAACAAATTAGTAAATGATACGACCCGAACCAATACGGAAAAGAGGGAAAGAAGGGGGGGGCTTTAATAATAGGGGGGGGGGATAAAATACATACAGAGAGACCCAGGGAGGGGGGTGCTGGGGGGAGAAATGGTAGTGCTATCTATAACGAGCACGGGTAGTTATTTGTAACCATATCTTTTGTTTTTTTATATATTGGAAAAAAAAAAATACATATCAACATTAATACAATAAAAGAAACAAGTGGAAGAAAAAAAAAACCGCAGAGAACTCCCCACAAATGATGCAAATCCGAGGTGGAAACATGACGGGCGAAAAAACAAAAAGATGAACCCCTCTAACACCTCTTAACCCTGGGTTAAGCCTGATGTGGAAAAAAAAAAAATAATAAAAAAAAAAAAAAATGGGGAATGCAGATGGTTTGTCCCGAGTGCATGCATGCCTGGCAACCTGTGTCCCAACCCTAGGGTTGAAACAAGAGGGGGAGGGGGGGTATGTGACAGGAAGTCAGGAAAATCTGTGTGTGTTGTCCCAGATGGAAGATACTTTCCTGCCATGTGTAGACAATACACCAATTACTATTGGGCGTCGGGTGTAGAAATGGCCAGAGAGGTTTGGGGAGTTAGAAGCCTTCAGCTGTTCAAAATTAAGCAATTAAAGCCCACTATAAATAAAGCCTAAGGATAACGACTGATTGCTGCATCCTGGAGCTTTGGGAGTGAAGGAGCAGACACAAGCACTTCTGAAGAGGTGAGGTGCTGATGGATATTTCTGTGTGAGAAATATCAAAGAGACTTTTTTTGTTGTTTTCTGCTGTAGGACCAGCAGTGTCTGCCCAGCAGTAGGCTGTGCCAGATCTCAATAGGTAGGTTCCTGTGTTGGGAAGGTAGACGCCCCAAGTGGCAAGGGTTTATTTTATGTTTTGTTTTGTTTATGCTGTTTTGATGCTTGCACGTGTATCCCGCAAGATGGAAAAATAAACCATATCATTTGTTTTCAGTAATCCTCAAGTGCCTTTTTGTACAGTTCAGCGTGTAGTGAACCCATCCAGGGGGTCACACACACCCGCTACCGAGTTAATCCCTCACAGTTAGGAATCCATCGGTTAAATTTAAAGAAAGTTGGCTTTTTTTAACCGATGGTTAAATAACCTATGGGGCCCACACACGATCGGTTTTGACCGATGAAAACGGTCCATCAGACCATTGTCCTCTGTTTAACCTATCGTGTGTACAAGGCCTAAGAGTTATATTAGGGGCAGACTGACCATTCCGGCACTTGGGCACTGTCCGAGGACCCCAGGCCACTAGGGGGCCGCATCAGGGTTGCCAGCCTCAGTAAAATAAGGGACAGTATGTAAAAAAATCTGCGTTTTTTACATCTGTCCCTGAAATGTCCCTAACCGACATCCTTTTGGTCTAAAAATCCAGATATTATAGCTGCTCGGCCTCTGCAGTACCTCCTCAGCCAATAGAAACATGCTGTACATGCCCCCTTCTCCAGCACAGCTTATTTGTCTGTAGCAGAGGAGATGCCGACAGCTGGAGGAGAGGAGAGGGAGGAGGGGACAGCCTGCAGTGTGGGTATGGACTGCTGCCTGATAGAAGGTATACTTGTCAGTGTTGAAATGGATCTTTCAACATGATATTGAACTAAAGCACACAAGCAAATCCTCTATGAACTGGCTTAAAAATAGACTAGCTTAATAAAAGCTCTGATAACACCACTGAAATGTTGTGGGGACAATTGAAATGAAATGGGTCATTAATTCAAAGAAATCTACAAAGCCAATGTCATATACTGGTGGGCAGTTAGGCAAAACGCCTACAATTCATAATTATATATCAGACAGGAGGCTCATATCTTATGCATTAATCTTTCTTTATTAATGCTCACAGCAGAAATATTTTATATCTTTCTTTAATAAACTTCAATGTAAAAAACTTTTTCCCAATAAACTACCACTCCCAGCAGTCCCTCTGGTTCATAACCACGCCCATGTCAGTGACCTCTATAAAATGGGCTGCTTCCAAACGTTCCTCCTCTTTCTTTCTGCTCACGGCTACAGATAAGTACTTTGTTTTCTCTGTGTTTTTTACTTCAAAATGTATTGCGGCAGGCCAGGGGGAATTTAATCCTCCCCACGGCTTGTCTAACATATGTTTTATATGTGTATGTATTCTCAGACTGTTGCACTGTGGGACTTTGCACCATTTGTGGTGTGGACCGCCTGCATTTCTTTTTCAGGTGTCCCTGTGGCCCTGAATTGGGGCATTCCATTCCCTGTTCTCCGGAGCGTCCGCCTCCTGTCACCTCCGCTCTGCTTCTCCCCCCTCCTCCCCTCGCCATACACCGCTTCTGCCTGTTCCGCTCTGTTCCCCTCGCCGGGCGCCGCTCCTGGGCGCCGCCATCTTCCCCCTTCCTTCTCCTCACAGAGCGTTTGGCGCGCGAGCGGGGGGCAGAGCTTGCGACGCTTCGGCCGCTCAGCGAATCAGCGCTGAGGACGTAGTCTCGCGAGACTTCGTCCTCGGGCGGCTACGGATCTCGGGCTCTCCTTCCTCCCGCTTCCACTACAACGCTGTCGGCGGAGAGGAAGGGATTGGAGCCTGTAGCTGCTGGTTAAGTAATCCTCTAGCCTCCTTACCCCTATTGCGCGACCCCTCGTCCCGCCGTTACACTAGCCCTCTACTGCACAAGTCTTTTACAAAAGCTCAATACAATGTCTCATATCCCTATACCCCCCAGTGGGGAGGAACCCTCTATGCCTGCTGCCCACACCCTTACAGCCTCTCAATTACAAGACATGATCAACATGTCAATTCAGGCCGCCCTGGCCTCTGCCACATTACCCCCCAGGGTTCAGCAACCTGTGGCTACACCATCTATGCCGCCTCAGAGCGACGAACCGCCCACAAAAATGGGAAAAGCTTCATTTAAGAGGAAGCACACCCGGGCCATACATGACTCCCCGGCAGGGGAAGACAATAATATGCTCCAGGCAGCCCCTAACACAGGCTACCAACCCCAGCATCCGTCAAATATCTCTCGACCCCTGGTCTCCAGGGAGTTTCAACCCATAAAGCATAAGGCCAGTAGAAGGGCCAAACCAGATTCATACGTCGACTCCTCAGAGGAGGATTCGGCCGATCCATCCTACGGGTCGGACGCATCAGACTCCGAGTCATATATCGATGATGCTGGGGCTACGGCGCTTGACACAGCCGCCATCCCTGTCACACAGGGCGAAGTTCTCCTGGACGCCCTAGGAGAACCTTTCTTTCACCCCGATGCGATCTCTCACCCTCGCTCCGGGGATTGGGCACCACTTCCACACGTCTCCCAATATGTGGAGCTATGGGCTAGGAAGTCCTTAGATAGGACTAGCCGGAACAAATTGAGGGCAGAATGCCCCAGACCCTCCATCCCCAAAAATGTTCTAGCTACCCCAGAGGTAGACCCCGTACTGTCAAAGTACCTGATGAAATCTGGAAAGTTCCAAAAGAAAGGCATTGAACGTTCCTTTCGGTCCATCCAAGACCGCATACTGGACCTTATGGGTCCGTTAACAAAAATATTGAACTTGTCCGAACAGGCCGCAGCATCTGAACAGCCGGTGGACCTTCTACAATTGAGAGGTTGGGCACAGAGGGCATTATGCCTAGCAGGCACCGCCAACACGGCATGCTCTGTAGAGAGACGCCGTTCTATCCTTATGCGATTGGACCCCCAACTGTCACACTTGGCGGAGTCTGAGCCTGGACCGTCAGCTGACGGCATGTTGTTTGGTGACACTCTAATTAGAGACATCAACAAATTTGTGGGGCTTTTTACTAGCCTAGATAAAGCCCAAAACTCTCTGAGAAGATCTGGGGCTAGTAAGGTTTTTGCCAGGGCCGGCAGAAATAGAGGCCGTTCTGCCGGCCGTCTCTCCTCCTACAGGCCGCAGGGAAGACCCTCTGCACAATACCAGTATCTCCAGGCTCCTTCCTATTCCACCCCAGTGGTGCAACCTGCACCCTTCTTCCCTCCCAGAGGCAGACCCTGGCGAGGCCGCGGCGGACGCGGTTATCCACGATCCCGACCTCCTACTGGTGAGTACCCCTTGCACTCCACTCACTCACATTCCGGTGGGGGGACGCCTGAGGTATTTTATCCACGCCTGGTCTGCGATTACGGCAGACGCGTGGATTCTACACACAGTAGCGGGATTTATTATAGAAATACAATCTCCACCGACACTCAACATAACCCCTCCCCCTATCCGGTTTACAAAACTAAACGTTGTTCTCATAGACAACGAACTGAGGGACCTATTAGCCAAAAAGGCTATTGTGGAGGTAGAACCCTCCTCCCCAGGCTTCATAAGCAATCTGTTCCTGGTCCACAAGAAAGGGGGAGGTTACCGTCCAGTCATAAATCTTAGAGACCTGAACCAGTATGTCGAGTATCGGCACTTCAAAATGGAGGGAATTCACTTCCTCCGAGACCTTCTCCACCCTGGAGACTGGCTCGTAAAGGTGGATCTGAAGGACGCCTACCTCACGGTCCCTATACATCCAGAATCTCAGCACCTCCTTCGTTTCCCATGGAAGGGCAGGATGTGGCAGTTTACCTGCCTCCCATTCGGCCTATCTTCCGCCCCATGGTGTTTCACCAAACTCATGAAACCAGTGGTGGCAGCTCTGAGGAGCAGGGGGGTACGTCTGATCATATACCTGGACGACATCCTCATCATGGCCTACTCCCACTATCAGGCCCATCTCCACATGTCATGGACGGTATCCCTCTTACAAGGTCTGGGCTTCATAATCAACCTAGAAAAATCCATTTTGGTCCCCTCCCAACAGATGGAGTTCCTGGGCTTTACAGTGGACACCGTTCACTCCACCCTCAGCCTCCCCAAACCCAAGCTTGCCCTGATCCGCAAGGAGATCCGGGCAACGTTAAGAAAGGGTTCTTTATCCCTTCGTACACTTGCACGCCTTGTCGGCCTCCTAGCGGCCTCCATTCAAGCCATCTTCCCGGCTCCCCTTCATTACAGAGCCCTCCAGAGACTCAAAATCATGCACCTGAGACAGGGCCTCAAATATACAGACGAAATTCCCCTCTGTCAAGAAACTGTCGAGGAACTGAAATGGTGGCTCCGTCACGCCGTCGAATGGAACGGCAAGACCATCTTCAGTCCCAACCCGGACATAGTCATAGAATCGGACGCCAGTCGTCAAGGCTGGGGCGCCCGATGCGGCACGGCCTCCACGGGAGGGACGTGGTCCGCAGGGGAAGCCACACTCCATATCAATGCGCTAGAACTCTTGGCAGCTTTATTCGCTATCAAGAGCTTTATGCCGCATTATTCCACCTGCTGCGTGCTGTTTCGCATGGACAATGTGGCGGCGGTACAATATGTCAACCGCCTGGGAGGCACCAGATCCAGAGTTCTGGCGAATATCGCGAAGGAATTCTGGCACTTCTGTCTGGCCCACAACATAACCCCTATTGCGGAATACATTCCGGGAGTCTCCAACTTGGTAGCCGATTGGAACTCTCGCTATCTTCGCGACTCCAGCGACTGGAGACTGGATCGTTCGGTGTTCCTTCAATTACGACGGCTCTGGGGACCACTGTCTATAGATCTTTTCGCCTCCCGCCTCAACCACCAACTGCCCCGCTTCTTCAGCTGGAGGCCGGATCCGGAGGCATATGCGGTGGACGCTCTCCGCCAACCCTGGCCGGAGGGCACACACTATGCGTTCCCTCCTTTCCAGATTATCCCCAGACTCCTCCTACGGATAGCCAACCTGGAGGCAAGCGTGGTCCTGGTCACACCTTGGTGGCCGACCCAACCATGGTTCCCCCTGCTTCTGGGAATGACCGTGGATCTCCCCAGGCTCATTCCCCACTTTCCCCACCTCCTCACCAACCCGAGCAAGGGTCTTCATCCCCTGGTTCTGGAGAACAACCTGCCACTCCTGGCATGGTTGGTGTCGGGCTCACGGTCACAGATTGCGACCTTTCAGAGTCAGCTCGACATCTCCTCGCCCTGGCCTGGGCCCCCGGGACTAGATCGACATATCGATCAGCCTGGGGTCTCTGGGTTCGTTGGTGCGATCAACGGCAGGTTGATCCCTTACAGGCCCCTATATCACTAGTGGCGAACTATTTGGCGGATTCGTTCCAATCTGGTAAAGCGTACAGCTCCATTAATATATACCGATCGGCCATTTCAGCCTATCACTGCCCCGTAGATTCTTTACCAGTCGGCAAACACCCTCTTATATGCCGACTATTGAGAGGTGTGAGATTCCAACGTCCCCCTCGGCCTAGATACCAGGCAACCTGGGATGTCTCCAAGGTGCTGGATATGTTCGCCGGATGGGAGGACAATTCGCATCTTTCACTACGACTACTTTCTATAAAACTAACGGTTCTCTTGTGCCTTATTTCCGTCAAGAGGGTATCAGACGTTAAAGCCCTAGACATCTCTAGGCGACAATTCTCACCACAGGGGGTTGAATTTTCAATCGTACGTAGGACCAAAACCGGTATCCACTCAGTCTTTTACCCCTTCTTCCCTGATCATCCACTCCTTTGCGTCGTTCGGTGCCTCCAGGCATACGAATCGCAGACTGCTACCTTCCGCACCTCAGATTCTTCGCAGCTTCTGGTGTCCTACGTCAAACCGCACCGCCCCGTCTCATCTGCCTCTCTAGCACGCTGGGTACGGATCGCCATGGAAATGGCGGGGATCGATGTTTCCCTCTTCGGAGCCCACTCCGCCAGAGGAGCCATGGCTACTAAGGTAGTCACATCGGGAGGCTCTCTCTCCGATCTCCTAGTGGCGGCGGACTGGTCCTCGGAGACCACCTTCCGTCACTTCTACTTCAGACCACAGGACCACATATCCATGTCGGTCCTCTCCTAAGCTTAGAACTGTATTGTTAAGTTGTGCCTATATGCTTGAATGACTAGCTTTGAACTTGCATAAGATATGAGCCTCCTGTCTGATATATAATTCTAGATTTTCCTAGCTTGTGACGGAAAATATTGATTATATGATGACAGGAGGCGAGTATCTTCCCTCCCGACCCACCCTATCACGATTGTTTTTTGATCCTTCACAGGTTACTGAACACCGTTTCTAATCCTGATGCTGGGGAACCCAGATAGGAAGTTGGTTGGATCATGTTCCCTGTTGGAACAAAGTTTGCTGTAAGGACATCCTCGTTGGGATGCAACGCTACTGATACCCCTGTTGGGACACAGCCAGCGGTCGGATCCACTCCCGGAAACTGTCGGATGACTACCTACCGGTCTGGGATCCACAAGTCAAGCTTCGACCCTCCGTGTGTTTAACGCTCTGGTATCCGAGGTGATCGCTTCAAGAAAGAGGAGGAACGTTTGGAAGCAGCCCATTTTATAGAGGTCACTGACATGGGCGTGGTTATGAACCAGAGGGACTGCTGGGAGTGGTAGTTTATTGGGAAAAAGTTTTTTACATTGAAGTTTATTAAAGAAAGATATAAAATATTTCTGCTGTGAGCATTAATAAAGAAAGATTAATGCATAAGATACTCGCCTCCTGTCATCATATAATCAATATTTTCCGTCACAAGCTAGGAAAATCTAGAATTTATGATAAAAGTGACAATATCACCTTTGGAAGCAAAATGTGTATATTATTTTAAATGGGTTCAATAAATACAGAAAGGTGACCCAAAGGCCTCGTACACACGAGGGGATATGTCCGCTGAAAACGGTCCGATGGACCGTTTCAGCAGACATCTCCGCTCGTGTGTATGGGCTAGCGGACAGATTTCTCCACCCGACAGATTTCAAAGCATGCTTTGAAATCTATCCGGTGGGAATCTGTCCGCCCGACATGTCTGCTGGTTAGTACACTTACCAGCAGACATGTCGTCCCCCACCGCCGCCGTGCCGCCGCCGAATGGATTTGGCGCATGCGCGGAAGTGTTTAACTTCCTGGTGCGGTGACGTGGCGGCGTCAACATCACCGCCGCGTCACCGCGCCGTCCGGCGGCGGGGAATTTGATCCGATGGTGTGTACACGCCATCGGATCAAACTCCCGATCGGACATATCCGATGGAAATGGTCCGCGGACCGTTTTCATCGGATATGTCCGATCGTGTGTACGAGGCCTAAGATGTAAGGACACAGGACAACTCTGCACTCAAACAAAGGATGAGGCTGTTGTCCATGTGTTTATTCAAACTCCTCGTGCTCAGCCTCCACTACATGGCACTCTACCTCAAGCTTCCTTAAGTATGTAGCACCCTGGAGTTTAGACAGGGTTGCTCCTCACAAATTTACCTGCCAGGAATAATTATCCTGGTTGATCGTTAGCGTTCTATTGATTTCTCCCTAAGTTTAGCCTTGTTGCACTTTTCTCTTCTACCACTAGGTGGTTGGGTACTTGGTGGTACTAAGTATTAGAAGGGCAACGCAAGGTCAGGTTATGGATATATGGGGTATCTCAGTCAATGGGCAGGGGTTTTCTTCAATCCTTTAGCCTGCTGGGAGACAGTATATGTTAGGGTCGAGTCAGGTGATCTATGTTCTGTGCCACTTGGATGGCTGTCTAGGTGGACGTGTGTTGTATTGCCCGGGTTGCTGGGCCTATCCCGGGAATATCTGGCTGCTAGGCTGACTGAGGGCCTCTCCAGAAGCAAGAGAGCAGTGCAGGGTTGGGACTGCGGCTTGCAGTCCAACCAAAAGTGCCGGTTCTGCCAGCCGGAGAACTTGTCGTGGTCATAGGTAGAGGGAAAACTGTCCCCAGTAGGGGACTATTGACTTAATTACCAGGGACCACAGTGAGTAACCGAAGCAATTACCTGAGCAGCATTCTCAATAACTGGGGATGGTGAATAACAGGGAAACTTCAGTGGGTATCAAGCAGTGGCAGTGCGTCCAAAGAGGGCGCAGGAGCGCCGCCCCCCTCTCGCTCCCGCACCGCCACTGAATACAATACACAGATTCATGCAAAGCATGAATCTGTGTATTGTTGCTGCCGCCCACTATTCAGATGGCTAGCCCTCTGGTGAGCACCGGCCATCTGAATAACGGCAGCTGGTTGGCTTTGAAAGTGCCTATCAGAGCCAGTGGCTCTGGTAGGCTTTCCGATTACAGACCTCAGGCTGTAATCGGCTTCCAAATAGTTATCCATGGGACGCATGTTCCTTGGATAAGACTGACATGTGTCTCAGCCAATCAGGTTCACTGGTTCTGGTTACCGGTAACCTGATTGGCTGAAGTGTCATCAAGGGCGGGAGAAGACATTGGGCCAGATTCAGGTAGATGAGAGCATCTTTGCTCCAGAGTAACGCTTCTCATTTACGTTACTCTGAAGACCCTTTCAGCGCAAGTCCTGTAATTCACATAGCAGTTGCGCGTAAACTTGCGCCAGAGTAACGATAATGCGCTGGCGTAACCCGACGCAAGTGGAAGTGGGTGTGATCATATGTAAATGATGGGCGGAGCCCAGCGCAGAGGCTTACGTTCAGCGCATCAACCACGGAGCATGCGCAGTGAGTGCGGCTCCACTCGCCCCCTTTGTGCGCATGCTCACAACTTCCGTCGGCACCACTTCACGGGAAACGTCAGCGCAATGCCTTCCGTTGGGCGTTTAAATGCGCCCGTAGAAGCGCCATTTCGGCACTAAAGTATATCCTGCTCCCCCTCCCCGCAGTGATGTTACTTTTGTTTTGAGATGGCTGCTCCCGTTCCCCGCAAACACACAGGAGAAAGCTGAACTTTAATGGCCAGGAGCTGTCAGCCGTCATCTCGGCTATGGAGACCTATGATGTCTTCCTCCATGGCTGTAAAATTTGACAGACAAGCATGGACAGAGGTGTTGTCCTGCAAGTGGGGGTGCTCAGCTAGCTCTTATCGTCGGTAACGCTGCTGTAGCTGCTCTCCTGCTGACCTGTGGCCATCTGGAGTAAAGATAAAGCAGCCTTTTGTAGAAATAACTTTGCGCCGGACGGACGAGATACGCGCGGCGCATGTAGCCAGCGTATGGTGCTAATCCGTTCGTGAATTGTGAAAAATCCCTCATTTGCATATTTGCAGGGGAAATCAATAGGCGCGACTGATGCGCCCAACGAAATTAAGCGCTGACGATACTCTGGCGTCGGAACGTTCCGCCAGTCGCAAATGACCCGTTATTGGGCGCATCTAGTTTGGTGGGTACGGGCACATAGAAACGACGGCGCATCATCACAGTTACGCGGCGCATATCGAAATACTCCAGCGCAAGTGTTCCTGAATCTGGCCCATTGAGGGACCGTGGAAGGAGGATGGCTGACCCCAGAAAGGTAAGTGCCGGGGCGGGGGGGGCAAGGGGGGAGCATTTTACAGGGCACAGTGGCGACAATTGATGTGGGGACAGTGGCGACAATTGATGTGGACACAGTGGCGACAATTGATGTGGGCACAGTGGTAATAATTGATGTGGGCATAGTGGTAACAATTGATGGCATGGCACAGTGGTTGCGTTTGATGGCACAGTGGTTGCGTTTGATGGCACAGTGGCTGCGTTTGATGGCACAGTGGCGACAATTGATGGCACAGTGGCTGCGTTTGATGGCATGGCTCAGTGTTGACAATTGATTGGCACAGTGGTGATAAATGATGGCACAGTGGCTGCGTTGCATAGCACAGTGGCTGCATTAGAAGGCATGGCACAGTGGCGACAATTGATGGCACAGTGGTGACAATTGATGGCATGGCACAGTGGCGACAATTGATGTCATGGCCCAGTGGCTGCATTTGATGGGCACAGTGAGGCTGCAATTGTTTTTTTTTTTCGTTCGTTTGCGCTCCCCCAAAAAAATTTGAGCACCAGCCGGCACTGGTATCAAGCCAGGGACCCAGCCAGTGGAGGTGATGCTTGCAGAGCAGCACCATGCCTCACAACCCACTATACACAGAAGGATGTCAGCTATATCTGGCCCTGGAGGTTCCTATTAGACCAAAGGGAGCCTGGGATAGTAGAGTAGTGCAATGGTCCAAACAACCCTCAGTTTTGTTTGCACTAGAACTCCTGAACATGGAAAAAAATTCAAACCAGGAACAGCAAACCCTATCAAAGTTTAACCACTTGACCACTGGGCACTTAAACACCCTTCCTAACCAGACCAATTTTCAGCTTTCGGTGCTCTCACAATATGAATGACAATTACTCAGTCATACAACATTCTACCCATTTGAAATTTTTGTCCTTTTTTTCACACAAATAGAGCTTTCTTTTGGTGGTATTTGATCACTTCTGGGTTTTTTATTTTTTGCGCTATAAAAGAAAAACGACTGAAAATTCTGTAAAAAAAAAAAAAAAAAAAAAAAAAAACTTGTTTCTGTCATATTAGCAGGTTATTTCTCACACACAGCATATGCATACCACAAATTACACCCCAAAACACATTCTGCTATTCCTCCCGAGTATGGCGATACCCCATGTGTGAGACTTTTACACAGCGTGGCCACATACAGAGGCCCAACATGCAGGGAGCGCCATCAGGCGTTCTGGAACACTCAGACCAATTCTGACATTTCTCTCCTACATGGAAAAATCATCATTTATTTGCTAGAAAATTACATAGAACCCCAAACATTATATATGCTTTTTTAGCAAAGACCCTAGAGAATACAATGGCGGCCGTTACAACGTTTTATCTCGCACGGTATTTTCGCAGAAATTTATTGAACGCGTGTTTTTTAAAAAACTGTTTTGTGCTTAAAACGAAACAAAACAGTAAAGTTAGCCCAATTTTTTTTCATAATGTGAAAGATGAAGTTACGCCGAGTAAATAGATACCCAACATGTCACACTTCAAAATTGCGCACACTCGTGGAATGGCGCCAAACCTCGCTACTTAAAAATCCCCATAGGCGGTATTGCAGAGTATCGCGCAGGGTATTGCAGAATATTGGGGTATTGCAAAGTATCATGCAGGGTATTGGGGTATTGCCGAGTATTGGGGTATTGCCGAGTATTGGGGTATTGCCGAGTATTGGGGTATTGCCGAGTATTGGGGTATTGTTGAGTATTGGGGTATTGTTGAGTATTGGGGTATTGTTGGGTATTGTTGAGTATTGGGGTATTGTTGAGTATTGGGGTATTGGGTATTGGGGTATTGGGGTATTGGGTATTGGGGTATTGAGTATTGGGGTATTGAGTATTGGGGTATTGAGTATTGGGGTATTGAGTATTTGGGTATTGGGGTACTGGGGTATTGGGGTACTGGGGTACTGGGGTATTGGGGTACTGGGGTATTGTGGGGTACTGGGGTATTGTGGATTGCAGGGTACTAGGGGATTGCAGAGCTGGGATGTTTTGAGGGATGGCTGGATCTGTGACTGCATTTGTCACAGATCCAGCCACAGCTCAGCTGCTGACACCCCGCTCCCCCCCCCTCTCCTCGCACACTGTACAGAGAGGAGAGCGAGGAGAGGGAGGAACCGGCGTCATCAAATGACGCCGGTTTGTTTACAAGTGATCGCGCCGTCATTCGACGGCGCGATCACGTGGTAAACGGCCGCTATCAGCGGCAATTTACCGTGATCCGTGATGCGCCGGGTCTTCTAGACCCGGCGAGCACGGACACTTTCGCGAGCACGTCCCAGGGGACGCGCAATCGCGGAAGTGCACGAGGACGTCCCAGGGACGTCGTGTCAAAGCAACTCCACCGCGCCGTAGCAGTAAAATGCTTATGGCGCGGTGGGGAAGTGGTTAAGGCGGCGTACACACGACCGAGGTTCTCGCTGGAAACCAGCGAGAACCTCGCTGGAAGCTGCATTCCAGCGAGGACCTCGGCCGTGTGTACGCTGTCGGCGAGCTTCCCGTCGGGAAGCCCGTCGAGCAGAAATAGAGAGCACCCTCTCTATTTGCTCGACGGCCCGCCTGGATGAATGGCTGGTTGCCATTCCCGACGGGCGGGTCGCCGATTTCGACGGCCGGCAGGGAACCTCGACGGGCGGAACGATGTGTTCTGCCCGTCGAGGTTCTCTGCCGTGTGTACGCGGCCTAAGGCAACCGACCTTGAATAATCAAAAGTTCCCATTTTAAAGGCTTATATGAAAGTTATTGTCTATAAAAAAGGGTATCGGGACTGGGTACTGCCTGGGGAACATGTATCATAGTACATGTTCCCCAGATTTTTAATGAGCAATGATCTCAATGATCCTTAAAGTGAAACAATAAAAATTTAAAATTCCTTTAAATATAGTGCCTGGGAGGCTCCCTTAGCCTGGCTGTAAAATGGCCCATATGAACCATGTATAGAACCTGCTGCAGCAAAATTGACATATATAAAGAAAATAACATTTAAATTGATTTTTTTTTTCCAAAATGTATTTATTAAACAAATTTTCCACCTTTTCCAACTGTACAACACATAATTACACATTACATATAAAAACTACTCAACAATTAAATAAACATTATACACATATACACACATATATACATTGTCTCAAAATGATAATTCCTAGCCAACTACTGACTATACTGCCTATCAGTTGTATTGCATTCCACCCTATCTGGGGTTTTTTACTTCTCTAAATATTTACCTCCCTTTTACCACTCCTCCTTCCCTAGGATATTAATAGGGGTAGGTAGGATTCTTTGAAGAAGTGAAGTTGCTTATCGTGGGGTAATCCTGAGAATTTAAGGGGAAACCAGGGGGGTAAAGGCAGGAGAGAGAAAGAAAAAAAAAAAAATTGTGGAATAAATATGTTTAATATGTTTAATAGGTATAGGGGATAGATAAAATCCTTTGTTCAATTGATCCTAAGATCCTAAGTAATGTGTGGCTAAAACAAGTGGGGCAGGATCCTACGTAGTGTGAGGCACAAACACCTGTGAAAACAAAGAAGAGAAAAAAAAAAGGAACAAAATGTAGAGTGACTATAGATTGTACAATATATAGGAAGGATAAGGACAAACAGTGGTTCTCAGATAATTGGGGCCTAAACTCCTATGTGCCAAGAAAAAAAATAAAAAATAAAAAGAGAAAAGAAATTTCCCTTCTCTCTTTTTCTTCTTTTCCCTTAAAAGGAAATGTGTGATATAGTTATGTTTAATAGATATAGGGGATAAAAAATATCCTTTAATTGTTAGATCCTAAGGTCTAAATGATGTGAGGCAAAGAACAAGTGAGGCAGAGTCCTACGTGATGTGAGGCAAAAACACATAAGACACACAAAAGAAAAGAAAAGGACAACAAAAAAAAAAAAAGGGGAAGGTTGTGTGAAAAATGCAAGTTGGATAAGTGTAAAAAATATATGAAGTGTTTAAAGTGCAAGGAGAAGGGGAATCCGGAGAGATAATTCCACACAAAAAAAAAAAATAGACTCCGAATACTAGTTTGTGAAACAGTGAACAGAGGGGTTTAATAGTGTGTTCCTTACAGTTCAAACAGGACACTGAGTAGTGAGAAAAAAAAAAAGAAAAGGGGGGGGCGTTGGTTATATGGGGGGAGGGGAAGAGGGTAACAATACCTCCACACAATAGAACCCTCTCTCGTTCTCTCACCTCCCCTATCCCCCCTCCCCTACCCTTTTAAATACTTTCTCTCTCCCTGCCTCTCCATCCTCCCCAGCAGAGTTCCATTACTTCGTGTTCCCCATTTCTAGGCTTCCTGTTCCCTAAATTCTCTCCACTTCTTCCAGATACGCTCATATTCTGGCCTACACTCATTCTGGTTCGATAATAATTCCTCCATCTTACAGGTCTTGTCCAGTTCTCGTATCCAGTCTCCTATTGATGGAACCTTCTTTTCCCTCCATCTCCTAGGTATTAAGGCTTTAGCCCCGTTTAGAAAAAATGGGATCAGTGATCTTTTATATTTTTTCCTAGCTACTTCCGTTCCATGGAAGAGGCAGTGCCAGGGGTCTAGTTTCACCTCTTGTCCGCTTATCTTTTTAATCATTTCTAAAATCTTGATCCAGAACACCTGTATCAGAGGGCATTGCCACCAAATATGGGCATGTGTGCCCACTATTCCACATCCTCTCCAACAGAGAGGTGATGTATCAGTATTGATTTTATTAAGCTTAGTTGAAACGTAGTACCATTTCATAAGGAGTTTATAATTCATTTCTTTCATTTTTGAGTCAGTTGATGTAGTATAAACAAAGTCTAATACCTGTCTTTTCTTGTCATCTGAAATGTTTTGATTCAGTTCCTGTTCCCATCCTCCTAGTACTTTTGGTATACCAGGCTCTCCAATGGATATCAACATTTTGTAGATATTTGATATCCCCTGTCCTCTTTTTCCCCCATGCACTATAAGTTTTTCCCAGGGATTTAGTTCCTTCATGTCTCGCAGGGGTTTCTGAAGAGTGCCTACAAAATGCTGGACCTGCCTATATCTCCATTCTTCCCCAGGGGTAGATCCATACATTTCTCGTAGGTCCTCTAAGGAGCCTAGTCGGTTACCCTTCATCACGTCCCCCAGTCTTAATGTGTCCGAAGAAGTCCATCGCAGGTACTCCCCCCCGCCTTACCAGGGGGGAAATAGTCTGTACCCATAAGGGGTATCAACGGACTATTATATGTCCATTTTCCTTCTTTACAAATTACATCCCAAATTCTAAAGGTTTCTTTTGTCATTAACGGACTGTCCTGGGGTAAGTTTCTGTAGCGTTTTGGTATCCATATTCTCTTCCCCAGATCTTCTCTGCTTAAGCTCTCCTCAACTTCTACCCATTTTTTCTTTTGGGCTCCTTCCTGTAACCATTCAGTTATTCTCTTTAGTACTGCTGATCTATAGTAACTTTTAAAGTCAGGAAATGATATTCCCCCCTCGCGGCTAGGTCTAGTTAGAGTCACTGCTGATATTCGGGGTTTTCTTTCCTTCCATATGAACCTCCTTACTATTTTCCCCAAGATTTTAAAGAGAGCCTCTGGTATTTTTATGGGAAGTGTTTGGAAGATATAGAGTATTTTAGGCAGTGTCATCATTTTTATTATATTTGTTCTACCCCACCAAGAAACTTTGTCCACGTGATACCCCTTAAGATCTAATTTTATCTTATTCAACAGGGGGACATAGTTATCTTCGTATATGTATCTTTCCATGTTTGATAGGTATATTCCCAGGTATTTCATCTTCCTTCCATTTAAATTGATTTAAACCCTGTACGGTGAATGTGGGGGTCTGCAGGCAGGGAACTTGATAGAATCTGGAATCTCCCTTTAACAAGGGGGCCCCTAGATTCCCCCTCCCCCATGTGAATGAGTAGTGGTACATTGTCATTTTTGTAATCCTTGCAACCAATCCTTGCAGTTCCGCAGTGATTTTTCCCATTTACACATATAGGGCCAGATTCAGGTAGATGTGCGCATATTTTATCCGGCGCAGCGCATATACGTTACGCTGACGCGAACTAGTGAGTCAAGTCCAGTATTCACCAAGCGCATGTTCGTTACTTTGCGGCGGAGTAACAAAAAAGCGCTGGCGTGGGTGTGATCATATGTAAATGATGGGCGGAGCCCAGCGCAGTGACTTACGTTCATCGCATCCTCCACGGAGCATGCGCAGTGAGGGAGGGCTCCACTCGCTCCCCTGTGCGCATGCTCACAACTTCCGTCGGCACCACTTTATGGGAAACGCCAGCGCAATGTGTTCCGTTGCGCGTTTAAAAGCGGCCGCAGATGCGCCTTTCCGGCACAAAATTATATCCGGTTCCCCCCACCCCAGGGAAGTAACTTTTGCTGTGTGATGGCTGCTCCCGTTCCCCCCAAAGAGAGGAGAAACCTCAATTTTAATGCCCAGGAGCGGTCCGTAGTGATCTCGGCTATGGAGACCTACAACGACTTCCTCCATGGCAGGAAAAGTCGGAAGACCAGCCGGGATAGGAAGCAGGGCATCCTGGAGAGCATTGCTGGCAGGGTCAATGTTTTGGGCTACTCCACCCGGACTGCTGCCGATATCGGCAAGAAAATAAACGATTTGAGGCGCAAATTCCGTGGCAAGGTGGCCACCATCAGGAGGCATGAGAGGGGCACGGGTGGTGGACCCCCATGTGCGGTCAGCCTGACCACGGAGGAGGAGGTGGTCGCCCGCTGCCTGGAGAGGGAGCAGTTGGAGGGGGTACTGGGATATGATTCCGTGGAGGAAGGCTCCAGGACAGGTAAGTGTTTTTTATCCCCTATTTGGTGTGTTGCATGTGGGGGGGGGTACATGTGCCAAGTGTGTGGGACCACCAACATGTGTCTGCTTTGTGTCATCCACAGATGATGGAGCTGGGCCATCATCTGCCGGCGGCCAGTCCACCCCAACCCCCCCAATGGCATCCTGAGCCCGACCCCCTGGGTGGTGAACACAATGAGATGGAGGAGAGTGCCCACACCTCACCTGCTGAGGTGGTTGAGGAGGAGCCTGGCTTTACTGATCAGGACTTTGTTTTGTTTTTGGAGGAGTCCTCCCCTTCTGCAGGGCCCTCTGTAATCCCCTCCCCCATCCTAGGAAGCCCCTCAAGGGCGACTCCATCCCCCCGGGGACAACCATCTCCTGGCCCCAGGAAGGCGACCCGGAAGACCAGGGGGGTGTCTGACGTGGTCCATGACCAAATGGCCCGGGACCAGGCCAGGCAGACCCAGCAGATGGGGGAGATTGCTGGGCATCTGGACCGGGTAGCTGACAGCCTGGGCTCCATGTCCCAGCTGACCAACGCAGTGCAGGACGTCAGCTGCAACTGGGCTGCAGTGGTGACCAGCCTGGGGGAGGTGCAGGCTGATGTTCGGCACCTCACTGCAGCCATCCAGGCCAACACTGCTGCCATCCGGGACCAGGGGAGGCAGAGGCAGCGTGACCAGCGGCATAATTTGACCCGCCAGCTGAGGATGCAGGCCCAGACCAACCACTATCTCAGCCGGATTGCCGTGGCCTTGGAGGGCATGCAGCCAACACCTGCCAGGAGTGGCCCACCCGGGGATCAGCCACCTCCAGATGCCCCCCCACCCCCACCCACTCCCTCCAAGCAGCTGAGGAGCCAGAGAGGGCCCACAAGAAAGAGCCCCCGTCAGCCCAGATGAGGGCTTTTTTTTTTTTTTTTTTTATGTTTTTGGCTCAGGTTATGAGTATTTATTATTTTTTTTAATTTTGCTCAGGTTATGAGCTTTTTATTTTATTTGAACTTTGCTCAGGTTATGAGCTTTTTATTTTATTTGAACTTTGCTCAGGTTATGAGCTTTTTATTTTAAGTTTAACTGCACACGGTCAGGAGTGCAGGGGTCAGTGTGAATGGTGTGTGAATGTGAGGGGGTGGCACTCCTGCCAGTAAGGGGTGTCACCCTCGGCCGTTGGGGAGAAGTTATCCCCACGGCTGTGTGAATGACGTGTGAATGGACAGCGACATCATTGGGGCCTTGACGCCGGCGTTGCTGCTCCCAAGTCCTGCATGTTGGACTTGGGCTAATCCAATGCGATGTGGATGTGGTGTGTGTGATCTAGGGACCACAATGGTGTGCATGCGTGCATTGTCCGTGTGATCAATGTTTTGTTTAGTGTCCAAAGATGCCTACGGCGAGGACCCTCTTGACTGCTCTTCCATCAGCTGAATGGGTCTCCTCTGGCAGGGGGGGGCTGTCTGGTTGGGGGGTCAGGTCATCACGTATGTCAATCTGCAGGCCCTTTCTCATGGCAAAGTTGTGCAGAATGCAACATGCACCTTTGATCTGACACACAAAGGTAGGGGAATACAATAGGGCCCCCCCAGACTTATCCAGGCAGCGGAAACGGGACTTCAGGAGCCCAAATGTTTGCTCCACCACTGCACGAGTTTTGATATGTGCCGCATTGTATCTTCTCTCTCCTCTGGTTTGGGGGTTCCATAAAGGAGTCATGAGATGGGGTCCCAGTGCAAATGCAGAGACACCTTTAAGGGAAAAGACAGGAGGATGTTAATCATGCATGTGCCCCTTGTGATGTCAGGATCATGGGGGGGGGGACAGTCATGCCTGCCACCCATGTCACTCACCAACCAGCCAGCTGTCCCATACATGTTCTGTTCGAATTCTGTTGGGATGGGGCTCTGATTGTAGATGTAGCTGTCATGGCTGGATCCGGGGTGTTTGGCACGGACGTGCCATATGAGGCATTGTGCATCGGCTATCACCTGTACGTTGATGGAATGCCAATGCTTCCGATTGCGGTATATGTGCTCTGTGGCACTGGGGGGCTGGAGTGCCACATGTGTGCAATCAATGGCCCCCACGGTGCGTGGGAATCTGGCAATGCTGTAGAAATCTGTCATTGCCTTCAGCCGCAGCTCCTCAGTGGTTGGTCTGATGAAGTGGTGGGACATGCGTCTGAGGATTGCAGGGACAACCTGGTGCACACATATGCTCATGGAGGACTGTGACATCCCAGCCACCACTCCACTTGTACGCTGGAATGATCCACTTGCAAGGAAATAAAGTGTTGCCAGTACCTTCACCAGTGGCTGCACTGCTTGTGAGCGGTGTGTTGGGCTGGTGATGTCATCCTGCAGGGTTGTGGTTAGTTCAAGTATTGCATCAGGGCTGAATCTGAATAGGCGATACACCTCCTCATCCCCCATGCCAAAGAGGCTCATGTGCGTGCGGTATATCCTCTCACGTGCCCGCCTCCTCCGTTCCGGGGGACCCATTAGTAGTGCTAGGACCACGGCTGCCCCTGGCATGTTGGCAAACAGAGGTGTTGTCCTTGCAAGTGTGGTTGTTCAGCTTGCTAGTTTCGTCGGTAACGCCGCTGCTGTAGCTGCTCTCCTGCTGACCTGTGGCCGTCAGGAGTAAAGATAAAGCAGCTATTTGTAGGAATAACTTTGCGACAGACGGACGACATACGCGCGGCGCATGTAGCCAGCGTCTGGTGCTAATCCGTTCTCAAAACGGGAAATCTCCCTCATTTGCATGGGAAATCAATAGGCGCGGCGGATGCGACAAGCGAAAATATGCACTTACGATACTCTGGCGAGGGCAAGTTAAGCCGATCGGAGAAAGCCCATTTTCTGTCGCATCTAGTTTGGTGGGTACGGCCGCATAGATACTACGGCGCATCTTGACAGTTACGCGGCGCATATCGATATACTCCAGCGCAAGTCTTGCTGAATCTGGCCCATAAAGGTCATGTATCTAAAGTATATATCAACATTATTGGTTAATACATGGAATTTAATTGTTGGTGACATTTTGAATGTACAAAAATACATGAACCCTTTCCTCTTCTCTTAACCCTGTTAGAGTGATAAAGAAAACCTGGAATGGTACTCATATTGCCCGAAGCCTTTTATACAAAAATGCAAAGCAGAAAATTAATTTAAAAGAAAATGACTGGTTCCCTCAATGTAAAACTGATCTCAGTCTTGTTCAACACAAGTGCAATAAAATGTTGCTGAGCTTTAACAGCTTCTGCCAAGGCAAAAATACAAACTTCCTTCCCCTGGCTTTTCAGTTTGATGCTCTGCATGATATACTGTGAAACTGGCAACAACAGGCTTTAGCAGATATATAGTCTGTCCCAGGTCATAACTCTTCGGTGACTTCAATATGCTTAAATATTCTGTCTACTGCAACTTCTACAAGATCGCCAGCAGGCAGAATGAAGTGTTTCACTGCCATCTATTGTTCAAATTATTGCATGCCTTTTACCTGCATTGGAAGAGCAAGACAGTTGCTGCAGGCAAAGCAAACTGAATAATTACAGAGGAAAGTCATCCCACAAACAAGTTAAGTGCCATCTGCAGTGTCCTTGTACAAAACTGTTTATTAATTTTTTTTTTCTTAATCCTGAGAAAGACCCACTTACGTCATAATTCAACTTTAGTTGGTCTGAGGTTTACTACATTAAAAAAATATAATCATCACCTTTTTTTGCTAGTGCTATTTCCCATGTGTAACAAAGGAATTCAATAATACTTCTCTCTTTCCTCCTGTTCCGCAGTGATGTATTTAGGAATGTCTAAGTAAAAACCAGGATAATTTCCAGAACCTTAATCTTTATCTCTTAACTCTAAGGCCGCGTACACATGATCAGACCGGTCCGATGAAACTGGTCTGAAGACCAGTTTCATCGGACCAAATTGATCGTGTGTACGACCCATCGGACCGTTGTCCGTCGGACCAAAGTTTTAAAACTTGCTTTAAAATCTGTCCAACGGACACCTGTCCGTCGGACCAAAATGATAGTTGGTACACAAAAGCATCGGACCAAAAACCTGCGCATGCTCAGAATCAAGTCGACGCACAACGTCGTTGTGTTCTATGTCACCGCGTTCTGACCCGATGGGATTTTGGACTGATGGTGTGTACGCACATCAGACCACTTCAGCGTGGTCCGATGAAACCGGTCAGTCGGACCAGTCTCATCGGACCGGTCTGATCGTGTGTACGTGGCCTAACCCTACACTCTAACCTCAACCCTAAGCCCAGGTTCACACTGAGCTGTGGGAATGAAGCCGTGTGAGTTCAGCTGAATCGCACAATTTCACTCCCGCATGTCAGTCACGATTTTGGCCGTGATTTCAGAGACATCTGTGCAGGTTTCTGCACAGATGTCAATGTAAATCGCAGCCCCAAATCACGAAAAGTGGTACAGAAACTACTTTTTGAGGACACTGACACTTCAACGTTACTCTGGTATGTACGGTAACCACCCAGTATGTTCAAGTGTACTTGACAATCCCTCTCAGTATTTATAAAATGCCCGTTTGTACCCCTCTGACAAGTTTATACATGGCTCTAATACTGTTACTGTAACTTAACTGGTTCACGCTGGAGCGTTTTGACATGCGATTTGACATGTCAAATCGGCTGCAATTGTCAATGGCACCATCCTAATCGGTGCGACGCTGCATGTACGGCTTGAACATACTGGGTGGTTACCGTACATACCAGAGTAACGTTGAAGTGTCAGTGTCCTCTTGTTACAAAAACAGTATGCAGGCCTAATGCTGCCTCTTTTTGTGTAAAACAAGGCGTACCGAAGATTAAAGAGCATCGTTATTAACTTGAGTCTTGAATTTGTACTGTAATGTTTAGGTCGGTAAATTTGTATCATCAAGGAGATTGGGTCTAAACCCAGTCTCCATGGAAGATGCGTGTATTGTACGTGGATGTGTCATAAGCGTATAATCCAGTGTGGTTTATCCAGTGTGTGTGGTGCTAGCAATGACAATCGGCCTGGAGTCTCAAAAATGGTCTTTTAACCGTATGGAAGTGGTCACTGGATCTCTAGCAACCAATACAGAGGGAGGAGTATCTGGAAGGCCTAATTTACGCTCAAGTTGCTGGGGCAAGATAAAAGTGGAGTATTTACCTACTCTAGAGGGTAGAGAAGGTAATGGGAAGAGTATTGTATAGGGTAGGGGAGGTAGTAAATGTAAACAGTGGATATGGGGGAAGGAGTGGGAGTATTAGATGGTTAGGTAAATGTTCTCTGGGGGAAAGAGGATATGTAGGGAGTCCTTCAGTGGTAGAGAGGAAGGGAGAAGAGAGATGGGGAGGGGGGGGCCTTCCTCCTCCTCTGGAAAACATATGAACAATCTTCAATGGGTCAGTATTTGGGAGTACTCATCAGTTGTTCTGAAGTGTTGCCAACAAGACCAAGTTTTCCAAAACTTTGAAGATGTCTCGTTGGCTTGATGTACCAGGTCTTCCATTTCCTCAACCTTGTTTATGCGCATTAACCAATCTGCGATGGTTGGTGGTTTGGGTGATTTCCACTTGGCTGGTATAGTCATTTTGGCTGCGTTAACTAATGCCCCGTACACACGAGCGGAATTTCCATTGGAAAAAAGTTGGATGTTTTTTCCAACGGAATTCCGCTCAAGCTTGGCTTGCATACACATGGTGACACAAAAGTTCTCTGAACTTTCGAGCGTTAAGAACGCAGTGACATACATTGGAAAAATCTAGTGAATAACTGCTTACCACTATACAGGGAGACATACAGTAATAGAGGACAGAGGGAGAAATTTCCGATGAAAAGCTCACATCAGACTTTTGCTGGCGGAAATTCCGCTTGTGTGTATGGGGCATTAGTGTAAGGTAAGAGAAATAGTGTCGTCTTTTTGAGGAATAGAAGAATGATGTAGGAGCATTTGGACCAGAGAGAAGTCGATCAGGTAGGGGGTGATTTGAGAAATCAGGTGGTGTACTTCTGTCCAGAAGGGTTGGATTATAGGACAGGACCACCATATGAGTAGAAGCGATCCTTCCATGTCTGAACATCTCCAGCGGTTTGGGGAGGGGGGTGATAGCAGGGGATATTTTGTGAAGTCTGGGGGGGGGGTGATTTATGCTATCTAGAAAAGACCTTAAAGCCGTTTTCTTGTGTAGATTGATTGTCCCCTTATATATACAAGAGAAGATGTCTTCCCATTCTTCATCTGAAAGGTCTATTGCAAGTTCTCTTTCCCACTTTTGGCTAACTATGTTAGATTTGGCAAACAGACAGATTTCTCACCGCTCCAGGTGAGCCCCGTGTGCAATCAAGGGTTGTTGAACCACCAAGGTGCTGGCAATGCTAATGATAGCAAATGGAAGGACGAAGACTGGACAGCCGCACTGCAAAATTACTTAAAATAAGTTGTCTTTTATTTTCAACAGTACACACAGTCACTGCAACCCACAAAATACAGTATGGCCGACGCGTTTCGCACTTACAGTCAGTGCTTAGTCATGGCTGAAAAAGGTTCACACTAAAATGACATATATACTCAAACACATGATCACATGGAAAAATATCCGCCTATGGCAGTAAAAAGTTAATTAAGTAATCAAACACAAAATCAAACCAGCTGAAGGGGGTGGGGCCTCCCTCAGAATAAATGCTTTCAAATAAGAAACATATAAACACATGTAATAAATATAGGAACACCTGTATAATCCAAATACCCCTATAACAACTTGATTAAAACCACAATCCACATGTCTAAGGTTTACAAGCATATACTAGACAAGTATAATGCATCATTCTTCACTTTGCCAGGTGTTTCAATGTGACACCCAACCAGCGCTTATATGATTAGAACCATAATAACTATGCTGAGAGGGCCGGTGGATTGATCTAAACTGTGTAGAGACATAGACAGACTGTAGCAATAGACCGACTAAGAAGTGACAAATTAATAATATTAATTAAAGATACTAAGTGATGTTGTCCTTGCAAAATGTGTCAAAAAGTGTCCATAGTGGCTGCGTGAAAGGGTTAAACCTTAAGCTTCTAGGTGTAATGTGTTGCAAAAAAAAAAAAAGAAGGATCTAGTATAAAAGTCTGTGGTCTAATGCCATAATATACGGTCCTTTTCACTATGTTAAAAAAAGATTTGTGAAAACTATGACCGTATGGCTAGGTCACTAAAGGTATTCGCAAATGTAACCATGGTGCAAATATTAGTGATAGATCCGTGATCAAATGTATGATGATCTAGTGTAAAAGTCTGTGATCTAGTGCCATAATAAATGGTCATTCTCACTATCTTAAGAAATGGCAATGCTATAACCGGTCAGTTTCTGACCATAGTACAAATATTAGTGATAGACCCATCATACAGATGCATGATGATCTAGTATAAAAGTCTGTGATCAAAAAAAATTTTTTTTTTTTTTTTTTTTTTGATCACAGACTTTTTACTAGATCATCTTGCATTTGTATGATGGATCCATTACTAATACTTGTACTATGGTCAGAAACTGACCGGTTATAGTTTTGCCATTTCTTAACATGGTGAAAATGACCGTTCATTATGGCACTAGACCACAGACTTTTACACTAGATCATTACACATTTGATCACGGATCTATCACCAATATTTGCACCATGGTTACACATGTTTTTTTTTTTTTTTGATCACAGACTTTTATACTAGATCATCATGCATCTGTATGATGGGTCTATCACTAATATTTGTACTATGGTCAGAAACTGACCGGTTATAGTATTGCCATTTTTTAAGATAGTGAGAATGACCATTTATCATGGCACTAGATCACAGACTTTTACACTAGATCATTACACATTTGATCACGGATCTATCACCAATATTTGCACCATGGTTACACATGTTTTTTTTTTTTTTGATCACAGACTTTTATACTAGATCATCATGCATCTGTATGATGGGTCTATCACTAATATTTGTACTATGGTCAGAAACTGACCGGTTATAGCATTGCCATTTCTTAAGATAGTGAGAATGACCATTTATTATGGCACTAGATCACAGACTTTTACACTAGGGGCCAGATTCAGGTACTCCAGAGCATCTTTGCTCTGGAGTAACGCTTCTCATTTGCGTTGCGCTGCAGAAATTTTAGGAGCAAGTGCTGTCATTCACGAAGCACTTGCTCCTAAAGTTGCGGCAGCGCATCGCAAATGAGCCGGCGGAATTCAAATTGGGCGGGTACGGGGCGTGTAGTATGCTAACTAAGCACGATCCCGCCGCCAACGTACTGCGCATGCGTCGAGTGTCAAAACATCCCCGTGCGCATGCTCCAAAATCTGTGAATGAACGTCAATGACGTCACATTCCCATTCATGACCGTTTTACGCAAGCGACGTTTTTTTTTTTTTTTTCGACGCGATGACGACGCCTATACCTAACATAGGATATTCCAACCCCATGTAGGTATAACTATGCGCCGCGTATCCCGTCCAGAAACGTCGTATCGTCATTGCGTCGCGCCGGAATTCGATCGTGAATTGCCGATTTCCGCTCATTAACATATTTTTTGAGCGTAAATCGGCGGGAACGCCCCCGGCGCCATTTTTAAGTTGAAGTAACGATGCGATGGCGAAACTCAGTTACGCTCATCGCATCGGACCTTCAACCCGGCGTTTCTTGTTTTCTGGTTACAGAAAACAGAAACGCCGGCTCAAAGTCACAGTTAGGCTGGCGGATCACTGGATCCGCCAGCCTAACTGATCGTGAATCTGGCCCTAGATCATTATATATTTGATCACGGATCTATCACTAATATTTGCACCATGGTCACATTTGCGAATACCTTTAGTGACCTAGCCATACGGTCATAGTTTTCACAAATCTTTTTTTAACATAGTGAAAAGGACCGTATATTATGGCATTAGACCACAGACTTTTATACTAGATCCTTCTTTTTTTTTTTTTTTGCAACACATTACACTTAGAAGCTTAAGGTTTAACCCTTTCACGCAGCCACTATGGACACTTTTTGACACATTTTGCAAGGACAACATCACTTAGTATCTTTAATTAATATTATTAATTTTTCACTTCTTAGTCGGTCTATTGCTACAGTCTGTCTATGTCTCTACACAGTTTAGATCAATCCACCGGCCCTCTCAGCATAGTTATTATGGTTCTAATCATACAAGCGCTGGTTGGGTGTCACATTGAAACACCTGGCAAAGTGAAGAGTGGTGCATTATACCTGTCTAGTATATGCTTGTAAACCTTAGACATGTGGATTGTGGTTTTAATCAAGTTGTTATAGGGGTATTTGGATTATACAGGTGTTCCTATATATATTACATGTGTTTATATGTTTCTCATTTGAAAGCATTTATTCTGAGGGAGGCCCCACCCCCTTCAGCTGGTTTGATTTTGTGTTTGATTACTTAATTAACTTTTTACTGCCATAGGCGGATATTTTTCCATGTGATCATGTGTTTGAGTATATATGTCATTTTAGTGTGAACCTTTTTTAGCCATGACTAAGCACTGACTGTAAGTGCGAAACGCGTCGGCCATACTGTATTTTGTGGGTTGCAGTGACTGTGTGTACAGTTGAAAATAAAAGACAACTTATTTTAAGTAATTTTGGAGTGCGGCTGTCCAGTCTTCGTCCTTCCATTTGCTATGTTAGATTTGGGACTGATTTCAGAAAATAAGTGTACAAGTCTCATCAGGCGTATGTTGTCTAGAATATTCAAGACGTAATAGGGGTTTGTCCAGAAAATTTCTTAATTGGATATATGTCCAGAAGGAATGACCTGGCATCTGTGAAGATAATGCGGGTGTCAGGGTCCCAGCGCTCACTCAGTGCACAGGCACAGTGCACAGGCACGATGCTTCTGGTGGCCAAGCTGTAGACAAGATTGTAAAGCCTACGTTGCATCCTATACCGCTTGTCAACGTAATAAGGGCCCTAAAACTAAAACCTGGGGATTACTCAAGCCTCTACCAGTACCGGAACGGCCATGGTCTGAAATTTCGATGGACTTTATTGTCGACTTACCACCATCTGAAGGCTTTACCACGATCCTGGTCATAGTAGATTGCCTCTCTAAAATGGCACATTTTTTGCCCATGATCGGGACTCCTTCTGCCATAGAGACAGCCAGTCTTCTTTAAAGAGATCGTCAGGCTCCATGGGGTGCCCAGGAGCATCATTTCAGATAGGGGTCCTCAATTCACCTCCAAATTTTGGAGGGAACTCTGTAAATCTTTTGAAGTTAAAACCTGCCTTTCCTCTGCTTACCACCTCCAGAGCAATGGCCAAACGGAAAGGATTAACCAAACGCTGGAGCAGTACCTCCGATGTTTCTGTTCTGCCTCTCAAGATGACTGGTCATCCCTGTTACCCTCCGCTAAATTCGCTTAAAATTATTCCGTCCATGCTACCACAAATCAAACGCCCTTTTGGGCCAACTTCGGTTTTCACCCATCCTTCCTTCCTGATGCCCTCCCAGAGACACCTGTTCCAGCTGCCCAGGAGCACTTAACGGCCATTCAATCAAACTTCCTGTAGTTACAAAAAGTGATGCAATGGGCCCAGGAGGACTATAAAAGGTTCTACGACAAGGGGAGGAAGGATTGTCCTACTTTTGAAGTTGGAGAGGAGGTCTGGCTGTCTGCTGCTAATCTAAAATTACCAGTCCCCTCTCGAAAGTTGGGCCCAAGATTCATTGGCCCTTTCAGGGTCAAGCGCAAGATCAACGCAGTGGCCTTCAAACTCTCTTTACCGGATTCCTACAGGATTCATCCAGTTTTCCATGCCTCTCTCCTGAAGCCTGTTACCCCTGACCCTTTTCAAAGGAGAGAAGGGCCCCCGCCTCCACCAGTAGAGGTCGAGGGAGAAGAAGAATTTGAAGTTGAATCCATCATCAGCTGTAGAAAAAGAGGTAGACAACTTTAGTATTTGATTAAATGGAAGGGCTATCCTCCGGAGGATAACTCCTGGGAACCTGCAAGAAGCCTGCATGCTCTGCGACTAATCCGCGCTTTTCATCGGGAACACCCGGAATTGATGTCCAGCTTGGGCGTCCGGAGTCCGCCCCTTGGGGGGGGGCACTGTCAGGGTCCCAGCGCTCACTCAGTGCACAGGCACGTTAGAATCACGTCACGGCGGGGGCACGCGCGCGTGCGTGGTGCGGCGGCGTGCCCCCTCCCGGAACCAATCAGAGGCATGACAGCCCTATTTAAACCAGCCCCTGTCTTTGCACAGGTTGCTGGTTTATCGTCAGCTCTGCTTAAAGTTTTGACACTTTGATTTGTGCCCTTTGACCCGGATTTGCTTCCTGACTCAGCTCTCGCCTGGAAACCTGACCTCGGCTTTGTTTTTGGATTTTGCTGCCTTCTTCAATCCTCTGACCTGGGACCGTGACCTGGATTTGCCTCTGTCTCCTGCCCCTGAACTTTGGCTTGCACCTCTGGACGTGTCTCAGCCTTGCCCTGAACCCGGACTTTAACCTGTACCCCGGATCTGCTGCCATCAGTCTGCTAGCTTCTGAGCTGTGTACTGGGACTGTACCACTCTCACCTGCCTTGGTGACCATCCAGCTCCTGCATCCCATCTCAGCCGCTAATCTTCAGCAACCCACACCCCACCTACTACTCCGCTGGTACCGGTACCTCCTTGTGCCTCTGCCTCCTGTCTCAAACTCCAAGAGGCAGGTGCGCTTGGTTGTAAAGGTAAGCCGTCCTCAGCATCTCGGCCTTGGTAAGTACTTGTGTTTCTGACAGCAGGTAAGGTCGGGAAAGCATCCCTTGAGAAAAAGTGTTCAGCTCCGATGTTGGGGTGGGGTCAAAAGTCCAAGAGAAAGGGGTCTCATAAACCTGGGGAGAATTCCGAATTGTGGCAAATAGGGGTTACTGGGCCCGGAGAGGAGGATATTTTCAGTTTGTGGCATGCCATTTTGAATATGTATAGCGTGTTGCCAATTAACGGATGTAGTTTGTACCAGATTTTATTTTTTTTGTTTTTTTTTGTCTTGGCTATGGAGATGGAATACTTAGGGCCAGATTCTCAGCGGCGCTACGCCTGCGTAAATGGATTTGCGCGGCGTAATTGTAAATGTGCGCCTGCGTATCGATGCACGGTAAACACAGAACCACATACGCGAGAAAATATTTTTCGTCTGAGCGGCGAAAATGCTTTAAGCTAGCGCGGCGTAGGCGCATAGTTACGCATCGTAAATATTCAGTTCCCATTGAATTAGCATGCAAATATGCAAATGAGGGAGATGCGCGGATTCCCGAAACTACGCGCGTTCGGCGTTGGCTACTCGTGGTGCGCGTAACACAAAAGCCTTGAGTAAACATACCCCTCATAAAAGCACGGGTAACTTTGCTCAAGACCGTGTGCAAGTCAGCTGGAGAGCAACTACAGCAGCACCATAACGGACGAGCTGAGCAATCACACTTACTGGACAACACATTCGTATGCCAACATGCCAGGGGCAGCCATGGTCTTATCACTACTAATGTATGCAGAGGAAGAGGAGCATAGAAGCAGGAGGAGTAGGAGGAGGGGGGCACGTGAGAGGATCTACCGAGGGCGCATGAGCCTCTTTGGCATGGGGGATGAGGAGGTGTATCGCATCTTCAGATTCAGCCCTGCTGCCATCCTGGAACTAACCACAGCCCTGCAGGATGACATCACCAGCCAGACATACCGCTCACATGCACTGCAGCCACTGGTGAAGGTCCTGGCAACACTCCATTTCCTGGCCAGTGGATCATTCCAGCGTACAAGTGGATTGGTGGCTGGGATGTCACAAACCAGCATAAAAAGATGTCTGCACCAGGTTGTCCCTGCAATCCTCAGACGCATGTCCCACCACATCATCAGACCCACCACTGAGCACCTGCGGCAGAAGGCAATGACAGATTTCTACAGAATTGACGGATTCCCACGCACCATCGGGGCCATTGATTGCACACATGTGTCACTCCAGCCCCCCAGTGCCACAGAGCACATTTACCGCAATCGGAAGCACTGGCACTCCATCAACGTACAGGTGATAGCCGATGCCAAATACCTCATATGGCACGTCCGTGCCAAAGACCCCGGATCCAGCCATGACAGCTACATATACCGTCAAAGCAACATCCCAGAAGATTTTGAGCAGGACATGTATGGGGACAGCTGGCTGGTTGGTGAGTGACATGGGTGGCAGGCATGACTGTCCCCCCCCCATGATGCTGACATCAGAAGGGGCACATGCATGACTAACATCCTCCTGTCTTTTCCCTTACAGGTGACTCTGCATATGTACTGGGACCCCATCTCATGACTCCTTTCCGGAACCCCCAAACCAGAGGAGAGAGAAGATACAATGAAGCACACATCAAAACCCGTGCAGTGGTGGAGTGCACATTTGGCCTCCCTAAGTCCCGTTTCCGATGCCTGGATAAGTCTGGGGGGGCCCTATTGTATTCCCCCAACTTTGTGGGTCAGATCATCGGTGCATGTTGCATTCTGCACAACTTTGCCATGAGAAAGGGCCTGCAGATTGCCCTACGTGATGACCTGACCCCCCAACCACACAGCCCCCCCCTGCCAGAGGAGACCCCGTCATCTGATGGAAGAGCAGTCAGGAGGGTCCTCGTGTTACGAATCTTTGACCGTTAAACACACACATACAGCATGGCACACAGACAATGCACGCGTGTACACCACTGTGGTCCCTAGCACACACACCCCACATCCACATCACATTGGATTAGCCCAAGTCCAGCATGTAGGACTTGGGAGCAGCAACGCCACGTCAAGGCCCCAATGATGTTGCTGTCCATTCATACACCATTCACACAGCCGTGGGAATAACCTCTCCCCAATAGCCGAGGGTGACACCCCTTACTGGCAGGAGTGCCACCCCCTCACATTCACACACCATTCACACTGCACCGTGTGCAGTATAAAAAAAAAAAAAAAAAGCTCTTACCCAGAGCATAATAGAACAAAAAAAAAAAGCTCTTACCCAGAGCAAAATAATAAGAAATCAAAAAATTAATGGGCCTGGCGGGGGCTCCGCCTGGTGCCACGGCTCCTGCCCCTCACTTGCCTGGGGTCAGCCACAGGTGGGGGGGGGGTAGCAGGTGGAGGAGGAGCATCCCCACGTCCCTCCCTGGCTGCCTGCATGCCCCCCAGGGCAACCGCTATGCGTGTCTGGACAGCAGTCTGCTCCTCGACTGCAAGGCGCAGGGCATGAACCTCCCCCACAAGGTCGGAGGTGTTCGCCTGCAGCTTCCCCAGGCTGGTCAGCGTTGCTGTGCTATGACAGCAAGGTCTTGGATGGCATCTGTAATGTGTCCCGAGGATGCCAGGCTGTCGGCCAGGCGCCTCATCTCCTCCACGACCTCTGACAGGTGCCGATTTTGCTGGTCCTGCTGTCTGGCCAGCTGTTCCGGCAGGACCTTATGAACACCCCTGGTCTTGCACGTTGCCTTCCGGGGAGAGGCAGGGGACCGGGCATAAGGGGAGGATGTTAAGGGGCCAGAGATGTGGGGGGGGGGAACAGAGGGACTGGAGAGGTTGGGGGGGGACACTGAGGGGTTCGCTAAAGATGGGGGGATAGCCTGGGCTGGTCCGGGCAACCCATCATCCTCCTCCAAAACAACATACAGGTCCTGGTCCTGGACTACGACATCCTCCTCAACCACCTCCTCCGTTGAGGTGTGCCCACTTCCCTCCAAGTCCTGTTCCAGGGGGGCAGCCAGAGGGACTGGATGTTCGGGGGATGGATCCTGACGGGCCCTGGCATCAACAGATGGCCCCGCTCCCTCCTGCACATCTGTGGATGACACAAAAGATGCCCATGTTGGTGGACCCACACACTTGGCACATGTTCCCTTCCACCCCCATACATGCTACACAACAGATAGAATATAAAACACACTTACCTGTCCTCAGGGCTGGCTTTTGGGACTCATAGCCCCCAACTCCCTCAACCTGCTCCGTCTGCAGGCAGCGGGCAACCACCTTCTCCTCCTCAGTCAGGCGGACAGTGCAGGGTGGGCCCCCTCCAGTGCCCCTGGCATGCCCAGCTATGGAAGCCAGCTTGCCCTTCACGAGACGCCGCAGGTCATTCATTTTCTTTTGAATGTCCTGCGGTGTCCGGACCTCATGAGAGAGGGCATTGACTTGGCACGTGACCTTCATTAAGATCTGATCCCTCCGGGGACTTGCTGGTCCGGGCACTGTCAGCACCATGGAGCCGCGAGTCATATTTCTCCATTGCCCTCACAACAATGGCCCTCTCCTCTGGGGAGAAATTTTTCTTCCTCCTCTCCTTAACAGCAGTTGTCATTTTGTCCTGCACAAACTTTGGCCGTCACTATCAAGAAAATGGGAGACGTTTGCGCTGCACGGGCGCATGTGTGGGCGCATTATATACCCTGCGCCGGCGAATCGTAGGGAGGCTTTTTGCATGCGCAGAAGGCATCCACGTCACGGCGCGGGTCAACCACGTCACGGCGCGGGTCATCCACGTCACGGCGCATGCTCCGTTCGTCAGGGCCTGCATTTGCATGGGGTCACGCTTCATTACAATGCAACACGCCCACTTCCCTCCTACTTTGGAGTTGCGCCGGATTACGCCGATGATTTTACGCGACGCAGGCGCATCTTGGAGCGCATTTACTTAGGGAATACGGTACTTGCCACTCCGCGTTACGTCGGCGTAGTGCATCTGAGATGCGCAACGCCTGCATAATTAGTCGTGCATCTACGAGAATCTGGCCCACAATGTATATTTGGGTCTTGGGCTTATTTAAAGGGATTGTTAAGGCGGTGAACACAATCACTGCCAGCCCCACTACCAGTATGAGCTGTATAATATACTGCACGCTGTTTTTTTAAATTCATCTTGTAAATACCTTATTTATTCTCCCCATTTGGCAGACACTTGACCGGCTGTCGCTCTCCCTCTGATGTATACTGAGATCTCCCTCTGACATTCGCCGGGCGGTCACGTGACCTTCATCTGCAGTGTATACATCGGAGGAAGAAAGCGACGGGAGGTGACGTGACCACTGAAAGGGGAGAATAAATAAGGTATTTAGAAGATGAATTAAAAAAAAAACGGCATGCATTATATACTACAGGTTATATCAGTAGTGGAGCTGGCAGTGATTGTGAGCAGTACTGTTTTTACAGCTTGGAACGGTGCTACAAGGGGAGGGAAGGGGCAGATCAAACAGGGGACTAGCTGACAGGCAGGGAGGGTGGAGGACAGAGGAGAGACAGGAGAGCTTCCAGTGACAGAGGCATGTAAACTCACCACAGTGTCAGGGCTCAGCAGCCATGATAAACCATCGTCAGGTAACAGAGGGGAGGGCAGAAACTGGCAGGATCAGCCAGGTTTTTTATATGATACAGGGGGCCAAATGACACAGCACAAGCACTGTGCTGTTATTCATGCTTTAAGGGAATAGAATCCTTTTTTTTGTAGGGTACCAAATGTTTAATTTCAGATTCAATTCAATTCAATGGCTTTTATTCAAAGATTTGTAAACCTACACGACAGCAAGAGCAATTTATGTCAAGTGCAATACAATTGTGATCTGGAAGTAAAAGTTCCATGTCTATAGTCTACTTTCATGTTACTCTACAAGAGAAAAATCCCATAAAACATTTGTGTTATAACAGGCAGATAAAGAAGTAAAGAATTTGCAGAAGTATAAGAAAAGAAATGAGACAGTGTGGGTAGGTATGTGTAACGGTCACCACCGCTTACAACCTTCCATCCAACCACGACACGCTTATCTGACACACTCCGACAATTGCATACACGATCCATATCCTTTCCCAGAATAAGACGAGACAGAGCTCCGTTCTTGCTTCAAAGATATGACAATTTATTAGTATTTTCTCAGCTTCTTATATCCAGTACAGCATAATACAGTTCATCACAGGACAATGCAATCTCCACCCCCCTTTACACCATGGGGGGCTTCAATCACACTCTAAAAGGCATTTAGGTAAGCTAACCATGTAGACCGGTCGGCACCGTATCTTCAATAGGGTTCAATTAACCTTGAATAATAACACAGACATCTAGTTGAATAAGTTATCTATACAGCTTTATCACACAATGGCAGTGAGAGTGGGTGCAATCCACACCTTCAGATTTCAATAGCCTATTATACAAAAGGTATGACTCACTGACTGGCTGACCTGGTCATGTCATCATGAACTCCTTGTGATATCTCAGTCCTGAAATATGAAGTATTATTAATGTCCCATCTCATGTAATATATGAATTATGATTCACTATTAGCCACCCTACACCCAAAAGGGCACAGGGTGGATTTCGACCGAAGAGTTATTGTTGCTGCTGGCACAAGAGTATCTCTCATCCTTCCAACGTCTCTGGATGTCACGGGCCATTCTGTTACAGTATGGTTGGTTGGGGTGGGAGGATGAAGGAAGTCTACAAGAAGGCTGTTTTAATTTCATGGGTCACACTGGTTTGATAGGATCATGTATTAGGGTCAGTGTACATAGGCATCTGTGTAAGACTTTCCAAAGGAAATCCTAGGACTACAAAGGGCCAGATTCAGGTAGAGTTGCGCTGGAGTATTTCGATATGCGCCACGTAACTGTCAAGATGCGCCGTTGTATCTCCGCGGCCGTACCCACCAACCTAGATGCGCCAGAAAACGGGCCTTTTCCGATCGGCTTAACTTTCCGACGCCAGAGTATCGTTAGCGCATATTTTCGCTCGTCGCATCTGTCGCGCCTATTGATGTGCCATGCAAATATGCAAATGAGGGAGATTTCCCGATTCGCGAACGGATTAGCACCATACGCTGGCTACATGCGCCGCGCGTATCTCGTCCGTCTGGCGCAAAGTTATTTCTACAAATAGCTGCTTTATCTTTACTCCAGACGGCCACAGGTCAGCAGGAGAGCAGCTACAGCAGCAGCGTTACCGACGAAAATAGCAAGCTGAACAACCACACGTGCAAGGACAACACCTCTGTGTGCCAACATGCCAGGGGCAGTCGCGGTCCTAGCACTACTGATGGGTCCCCCAGTACGGAGGAGGCGGGCACGTGAGAGGATATACCGCACGCGCATGAGCCTCTTTGGCATGGGGGATGAGGAGGTGTATCGCCTCTTCAGATTCAGCCCTGATGCAATACTTGAACTAAGCACAACCCTGCAGGATGACATCACCAGCAAGACACACCGCTCACAAGCAGTGCAGCCACTGGTGAAGGTACTGGCAACACTTCATTTCCTTGCCAGTGGATCATTCCAGCGTACAAGTGGAGTGGTGGCTGGGATGTCACAGTCCTCCATGAGCAGATGTGTGCACCAGGTTGTCCCCGCAAACCTCAGACGCATGTCCAACCAGTTCATCAGACCCAACACTGAAGAGCTGCGGCTGAAGACAATGACAGATTTCTACAACATAGCAGGATTCCCACGCACTGTGGGGGCCATTGATTGCACACATGTGGCCCTACAGCCCCCCAGTGCCACAGAGCACATATACCGCAATCGGAAGCATTGGCATTCCATCAACGTACAGGTGATAGCTGATGCCCAACGCCTCATATGGCACGTCCGTGCCAAACACCCCGGATCCAGCCATGACAGCTTCATATACATTCAGAGCCCCATCCCAGCAGAATTCGAGCAGAACATGTATGGGGACAGCTGGCTGGTTGGTGAGTGACATGGGTGGCAGGCATGACTATCCCCTCCCATGATGCACACATCACAAGTGGCACATGCATGACTAACATCCTCCTGTCTTTTCCCTTACAGGTGACTCAGCATATGCACTGGGACCCCATCTCATGACTCCTTTCCGGAACCCCCAAACCAGAGGAGAGAGAAAATACAATGAAGCACACATCAAAACCTGTGCAGTGGTGGAACAAACATTTGGGCTCCTGAAGTCCCGTTTCCGCTGCCTGGATAAGTCTGGGGGGGCCCTATTGTATTCCCCTACCTTTGTGTGTCAGATCATCAGTGCATGTTGCATTCTGCACAACTTTGCCATGAGAAAAGGCCTGCAGATTGACATACGTGATGACCTGACCCCCCAAACAGACAGCCCCCCCCTGCCAGAGGAGACCTATTCAGCTGATGGAAGAGCAGTCAGGAGGGTCCTCGCCATAGGCATCTTTGGACACTAAACCAAAACATTAATCACACAGACAATGCACGCATGCACACCACTGATGTCCCTAGATCACACACACCACATCCACATCACATTGGATTAGCCCAAGTCCAGCATGTAGGACTTGGGAGCAGCAACGCCAGCGTCAAGGCCCCAATGATGTCGCTGTCCATTCATACACCTTTCACACGTCATTCATACAGCCGTGGGGTTAACTTCTCCACCACGGCAGAGGGTGACACCCCTTACTGGCAGGAGTGCCACCCCCTCACATTCACACACCATTCTCACTGCAACGTGTGCAGTATCAAAAAATTAAATATCTCATATCCAGAGCATAATCACAAAAAAACTCATAACCTGAGCATAATCACAAAAAAAAAACTCATAACCTGAGCATTAAGAATAAAATAAAAATCTCATGTCCTGAGCATTAATAATCAAGAAAATAAAAATCTCATATCCTGAGCATTCAAAAAAAAGAAAATAAAAATAAATCATCTGGGATGCCGGGGGCTCCTTCTGGTGGCCCCTCTCTGGCTCCTCAGCTGCCTGGATGGAGTGGGTGGGGGGGCATCTGGAGGTGGCTGATCCCCGGGTGGGCCTCTCCTGGCAGGTGTGGCCTGCATGCCCTCCAAGGCCACGGCAATCCGGCCGAGGTACGAGTTGGTCTGGGCCTGCACCCTGAGCTGCTGGGCCTGCATCCTGAGCTGCCGGGTGACCTGGTAATGCTGGGCCCGCCGACTCTGCCTCCCCTGGTCCCGGATGGCAGCAGTGTTTGCCTGGACGGCTGCAGTGAGGTGCCTTATATCACCCTGCACCTCCCCCAGACTGGTCATCACTGCAGTGCAGTTGCAGCTGACATCCTGCACTGCATTGGATATCTGGGCCACGGAGCACAGGTTGTCAGCCACTCTGTCCAGGTGCCCAACTATGTCCCCCATTTGCTGCGTCTGCCTGGCGTGATCCCTCGCCACCTGGTCCTGGACCAGATCAGACACCCCCCTGGTCTTATGGGTGGCCTTCCTGGGGCCAGTAGATGGTTGTCCCCGGGGGGATGGAGTCGCCCTTGAGGGGCTTCCTATGATGGCGGAGGGGATCTGAGAGGGCCCTGCAGAAGAGGAGGACTCCTCCAAAAATAATATTATGTCCTGCTCTGCCACAACAGGCTGCTCCTCAACGACCTCTGCAGGTGAGGTGTGGGCACTCTCCTCCTCCACCTCGGTCTCTTCACCACCCATGGGCTCGGGCACAAGATGCCGTTGGGGGGATGGGGTGGACTGGCCGCCAACAGATGATGGCCCAGCTCCGTCATCTGTGGATGACACAAAGCAGACACATGTTGGGTGGTCCCACACACTTGGCACATGTACCCTCCCCCCCCCATATGCAACACACCAAAAAGGGGGTAAAAATAACTTACCTGTCCTGGAGCCTTCCTCCACTGAGTCATATCCAGGGACCCCCTCCAACTGCTCCCTGTCCAGGCAGCGGGCGACCACCTCCTCCTCCGTGGTCAGGCTGACCGGACATGGGGGTCCACCACCCGTGCCCCTCTCATGCCTCCTGATGGTGGCCACCTTGCCACGCACCTTGCGCCGCAGGTCATTAATTTTTTTCTGGATATCACCAGCAGTCCGGGTGGAGTACCCCAAAACATTCACCCTGCCAGCAATGGTCTCCAGGATGCCCTGCTTCCTCTCCCAGCTGGTCTTCCGACTTTTTTTGCCGTGGAGGAACTCATTAAAAGTCTCCATAGCCGAGATGATAACAGACACCTCCTGGGAGTTGAAATTGAGGTTCCTCCTCTCTTTGGGGGTAGCGGGAGCAGCCATCACAGTGCAAAAGTAACTTCCCTGGGGTGGGGGGAAACGGAAATATTTTTGCGCCGGAATGGCGCTTCCGCTGGCGCTTTTATACGCGCAACGGAACACATTGCGCTGACGTTTCCCGTGAAGTGGTGCCAACGGAAGTTGTGAGCATGCGCACAGGGGGCCGAGTGAAGCCTCACTCACTGCGCATGCTCCGTGGATGATGCGCTGAACGTAAGCCTCTGCGCTGGGCTCCGCCCATCATTTACATATGATCACATCCACTTCCACTTGCGTCGGGTTGCGCCAACGCATCTTCATTACTCCGTCGCAAAGTAACGCCCATGCGCTTGGTGAATGCTGTACTTCACTCGCTAGTTTGCGTCAGCGCAGCGTATATGCGTTGCGCTACGCTGGCGAAAAGATGCGCGCATCTACCTGAATCTGGCCCATAGATAGTTTTTGAAACTCTGGTCCACAATTTCTTATCTTTCAGGCAGTCCACCATATATAAGAGTGTCAGGGGAAGTACAGTAGGTGATTATAAAGAGCTTCCACTGCTGTAACCTTAAGGCCCCTTTCACATTAAGGAGTTTTTCAGTCAGTACAGCGCTAAAAATAGTGCTGCTATACCGCCTGAAAAACTCCTGCCAAGCTACCTCAATGTGAAAGCCCAAGGGCTTTCACACTGAGGCGATGCGCTGGCGGGAGAGAAATAAATCTCCTGTCAGCAGCATCTTTGGTGCGGTGAGAGGAGCGACGTGTATACCGCTTCTTCACCGCTCCTTCCCATTGAAAACAATGGGAAATCGCGCCAATACCACCCGCAATGCGCCTCTATAGAGGCGCATTGCGGTCAGTATTAACCCTTTCACGGCCGCTAGCGGGGGTTAATAATGCACCGCTAGCGGCCGCAACTTGTGGCAAATCGGACGGTATAGCGCCGCTATTTTTAGTGTTACTTTTTTTACTTTAACTTCTTGAGGCCCGCGCTATAGCCGAATGACGGCTACTGCGCAGACCTGAAATTCCAACAGGACATCTTTTGACGTCCGCCCCTTTGGACGTTCACTCCAGAGCATGCAGCGGAGAAATTCTAAGCTGGCTATGTCCCTTGGACACAGCCAATCACAGATCGCGGCGAACGGCCAATCAGAGTGGCCGTTTGCTAAGCGATCTGTGCGGCCAATGAGAGATGATCTCAAATGTAAACATATGAGATCATCTCTCATTTCCGGCTCACGCAGCATCCTGTCACTGTCAGGGAAAGAAGAGACCGATCTGTGTCCCTTGTACATAGAGACACAGATCGGTCACCTTCCCCAGTCACCCCCCTCTACCTACAGTTAGAACACTATGCAGGGTTGCACATTTAACCCCTTCCTCACCCCCTAGTGTTAACCCCTTCCCTGCCAGACACATTTATACAGTAATTAGTGCATATTTATAGCACTGATCGCAGTATAAATGTGAATGGTGCCAAAAATGTGTCAAAAGTGTCCGATGTGTCCGCCATAATGTCGCAGTCCCAAAAAAATTTATTTTGTTCCCTTATTTTGTAGGCGCTATAACTTTAGCCCCAAACAGTCGCTTATTGTGTTTTTTTTTTTTTTTTTACCAAAAATATGTAGAATACGTATCGGCCTAGACTGAGAAAAAAAAAGTTTTTTTTTTTTAAATTGGGCTATTTGTATTTATTATAGCAACAAGTAAAACATATTAAAGAATAGGGTGATACTCCCACACTGTCTGTAAATGTGGAAGAGGGGGAAATAGGGAGGGTAGGGAGCACTGCTGCAAACGCTAAAAAGGTCTACCTTAATAGACACAAAAGATAGTGATGTGCAAGTGGAGAGAGTATGCACTGTGCAAAAAAGAAACAAGTGAAATAAAGGTGAAGTAAATGGGGAAGGCACTAGGCTGAAGGTGTGTGTAGGGAAGGGAACAAATATGGAAAAAAGAGTAATTCCGCGCCAATAGATTAATGAAGCTACCTAGAGCTTAAAAAACAGAAAAATAAATAAAATGTATTTGTCCGTGAAATAAAAAATATTATTAAGCTGCTCCTCCGTGGTGCAGTAAATTACTGCAAATAGTGAAAAGGAAAAGATATAGAGGGCGCTAGTGGATAGACTCAGTATAACACCTGTCTGTAATTAGTGTGCAACATAAACTAGGTAGGTGAGTGATTATAAACAACACAAATGCATAACATAATCTATAATTGAATAACATGTGATAGTCTTGGATACTGCGTAATACTGATACCACAGGGAGCCCAGCATGCAACCTGCACTAAATACATTTACATGAAGTGAAAGGTTCAGGGGCTTATCTCCACGAGCAGCGAGCTCTTAAGTGTCCTACTTCTCCTCTCAATGGGGGTCTGACTTGTATCACACTGAAGGTGCTAGGTGACTCGGGTGGCGATGTCACAAAAAATAGAGAGAGGGGCACATCACATAATCCAGTATAAAATATAATTTATTCCATAAAACAACATAAAAAAACTCACATTTGAGACAAATGTACGGTATGCAGCATCCACGAGTAGCGAACTTACCACTGACCGTCCTGTCCAGCGAGGCATGGACATTGCCTTCCACATGGCGGTAGAGAGCCGGAATCGCCTTCAGTGAGAAAAGTGGCGTTTGGGGACTTGCCACTGAGGTACCGCACATTCCACAAACTCACGGAAGGGGGCAGAATCTACCAACTGAAAAGGCAGCAGTTGAAGTGCTAGCAATTTCGCTAAGCTACCATTCAACCGCTGGGCATGTGGATGGCAGGAAGAGTACTTCTTTTGGCGCTGCAGCAGCTGGGGCAGGGAAATTTGTTTGGTACCATCAGTAGATTGCCCGCATGTACTACTAGGTTGTGACACACCTATTTCTACACCTTCAGTCCTATCAGTGCAGGCTTAAGAGAGGACTGATGGTCTAGTAGGGTTGGAGGTCCCAGCTGATGAGGGGCAGGGGGAGGTCTGCTTTGTTCTTTGGTGTGGGTCTTTCTGGAATGCTTGCCAAGGAACTGCATGGCAGGTCGACATATGTCTGGTCAAGCATGTGGTGCCCAAGCGGGTGATGTTTTGACAACGCGAGATACGCTTGAGACATATGTTGCAAATAGCAACGGTGCGATCTGATGCACATGTCTCAAAAAAGGCACACACCAAAGAACTTTTGCAGTAACGTTGAGACCTGCACAGGCATAGCTCTACAATGTAATGCAGTTGGTGTGCTGCCCTTAAGCTGGCCCCTGGAGGGCATCCTGCCTCTTTGGAGATGTGCCTGTGCCTCGTCCTCCTCCTCTTCCTCCTCCTCTCTCCTATCAGGCGCCCACGTAGAGTCAGTGACCTCATCATCCCCTCCCCCCTCATCACTGTCGAAAACCTGGCAGTATGCTACAGCTGGGGAAACATCACTGCCAGTTTGCTGTCCCTCTCGGGCACCCCCTCTCTCTGGGCTCACATAAATGAGTTCCTCTATCTGTGTTCCATCATCTGAGCCTTCAAAACGCTGCACATCTTCATGCAGCATGTACCCAACACTGTGTTGAAACAGTTCGGGGGACTCCTCAGGAGGACATGGTGGGACTAGGGAAGGATTGTGTGATGCCATTGTGCAGAGGGAAGAGGATGCCTTGGCAGCTGCTTTGCCAGACAAACTAAGCTCAGCCTGGGTGAGAGAGGATGAGGAGGATGAGGACCGCTTGGTCATCCACTCTACTAATTTCTCTGCATGTTGAGGCTCAACATGGCCAGCTCCCGAAAAGAAGGACGAGCGTGTCAGACGGCCACGTGCTGAAGAGGATGCACCATGTCCACCACCAGCGTTGCCTCTAGATGCAGAGCCTGCTTGCCCTCATGAATCTCTGCCTCTCTTTGTTGTCCTTCCAGACATTGTAATGGCCTGCACAGGACACAATCAGTACACACACCTCGTACCTTTAGGTACAAACTGGAGAGGACAAGTACAGTAACACCGAGTATGTTTAGGTGCTACTACACAGCACAAGTGCGGTAACAGCAACTAGGTTTAAGTGCTATTAAACTGGACAAGTACAGTAACACCAAGTACGTTTAGGTGCTACTACACAGCACAAATGCGGTAACAGCAAATAGGTTTAAGTGCTATTAAACTGGACAAGTACAGTAACACAGAGTACGTTTAGGTGCTACTACACAGCACAAGTGCGGTAACAGCAAATAGGTTTAAGTGCTATTAAACTGGACAAGTACAGTAACACCGAGTACGTTTAGGTGCTACTACACAGCACACTGGCAATACAACACGTTAGAACACTGCAGCTAGCACAATCTACTGCCTGACAAATAGGAATAGCTGATCTAGCTAAGCTATACAGTGTATAAATATATGTACAACTCCTAGGGATGTATATATATCCTCTACATACTGTAAATTAAGCTAAACTGACTATCCTGCCTGCTCTATCTAGCTATATACAAAGACTATGGGCTAGATTCATGTAGGAGTGCGTATCTTTGTGCGGGCGTAACATATCCTATTTACGTTACGCCTCCGCAACTTTTACAGGCAAGTGCTGTATTCACAAAGCACTTGCTCCGTAAGTTGCGGTGGCGTAGCTAAATTGGCCGGCCTAAGTGCACGTAATTCAAATTAGGCATGTAGGGGGCGTGTTGTATTAAAATGAACGGTGACCCCATGTAAATGACGCGCCGAACGAACTGCGCATGCGCCGGCCGTGGACGTATCCCAGTGCGCATGCTCCAAATGACGCCGCAAAGAGTCATTGAAAACTACGTGAACGTAATTTACGTCCAGCCCCATTCACGGACGAGTTACGCAAACGACGTAAAATTAGAAAAATTGGACGCGGTCCCAACGTCCATACTTAACATTGGCTGCCCCACCTTTTTGTTGGAATATCTTTACGCCTGAAAAAGCCTTACGTAAACGGCGTATCTGTACTGCGACGGCCGGGCGTACGTTCGTGAATCGGCGTATCTAGCTAATTTACATATTCGACACATAAATCGACGGAAGCGCCACCTAGCGGCCAGTGTAAATATGCAACTAAGTTACGACGTTGTAGGAGACTTACGCCGGACGTATCTTAGCAATATTTAGGCGTATCTCATTTTGAGAATACGCTTAAAGATACGACGGCTAAGATTCTGAGTTACGCCGGCGTATCTACTGATACGCCGGCGTAACTCTACGTGAATCTGCCCCTATCTCTCTGTCTATCTGACTGATCTCTGTTCAGCGCTGGAACACACTACACGAGGCGGCCCAGCAGGCGGCCTTATATAGTGTTGGGCGTGTGCTAAAGCCCTGAGCCATAATTGGCCAAAGCCACCCTGGCTTTGGCCAATTATGTCTCTCCGTTTTTTGCACGCTGTGATTGGCCAAGCATGCAGGGTCATAGTGCATGTTTGGCCAATCATCAGCGCGCAATGCCGCAGTGAATTATGGGCCATTGCGCGTCCCTTAAATTTGGCGCGAACGACCCGTTTTGTTAGAATTTCGCCGAACGTACGAACAGACAATGTTCGAATCGAACATACGTTCGAATCAAACGCGGAGCTCATCCCTATTCAGTACAACAAGCACCAGAATGACATTTTGGTACCGTCTTCGGGAGCACTGCAGATATTAACTGCCAACATATTAGGATTAAACGGTGTAGAATTTTATATATATATATATATTACACACACACACACATACACAGCACCAAGTATTTATACCTAACCCTTGAAATTTTCCACATTTTGTCCTTTTACAACCAAAAACGTAAATGTATTTTATTGGGATTTCATGTGATAGACCAGCATAAGGCTTTTTTCCAGTGGAAACATGGGGTAACATAGTTAAGGGGTGCTGGAGTGTGCTGGGGGATCTATTGTCGCTGGAGAGCATCTCCCTCTCTGGAGAAATCCTCTGTCTGCAGGATCCGTTTCTCCAGCCAGAGATAGACAGCCATCCCATCCTGAAGAGTCTGGCAAAACAGACAAATATCATATCCTACCACTACCTATACACTTTACAACATTTTTATCAGAAGGGTGTTATAAATCCTACTGACAGAAATAATAGCAACAACACACAGGTCCTTTTCAAAGTACATTTCACCTGTAGTTCTGTCGGGAGGGGATTATAACCTGCTGACAAAACATCAAAGGGGGGAAAAAACAACATTTTTTTTTTTCCAAACGGGTATCTTCTTGGAATTCCTGGTGGGAAGGGCTCCTCCCTGGGCAAACAGGTTTCTAAAAGAGTTAGTTCAAAGAACAGACCTTACCCTTAGTGTCCTTACAACGGACTATGTCTCATCCGTTGGGCATTCAGGGTGGCAGGCCAGTCTGTTCCTGCAAAGTCAGGGAGAAATGAAGGACACACTCACTCTGACTCCTCAGCAGTCCATGTGGCACTTTATAGCGGCTGTACACTAACAGTCCCTCTCAGGTGTAAAAGTGCGGATCAGGCAATCTCTTCCTGATGGAGACAGAGTGACTCTTTGTAGGCCATCCCATCCTGGCAACCATCATTCTGTACCTGTAGATAGACGTCCCCAGCCGCCATTCCTTTTGAATGTCCACAAAACAGGCCCAGGATTTCTCACATTTTGGCATCCGTAGTGGCTTAGGGACGAGCAGAAACTCCCAAAACAGGTCATCCTCCCACTCTCCCCGGGAGTCCTCAACGATGTCCAGGGTTTAGGTGCTTTAGTCAACCTACCACTAATGCTCCCAATGCTACCCTCTGAAATTTGTTCCATGCCGACTATCTCTACCCTCCCCGTCCCCTATATTAAAAGCCCCTCTAACTTGTAGGCCATCTTCACTCTTAGCCGATCTGTACCTTGCCCATTTAGGTGCAGTCCGTCTCTGCTAAAGCGCTAGTAACCGACTGAGAAGTCGACCCAGTTCTCCAGGAACCCAAACTCCTCCTTTCCACACCAGCTCCTCAGTCACTTATTTACTTCCCTAATCTCCCTCTGCCATTCTGGTGTGGCTCGAGGTACCAGTAGTATTTCTGAGAATACTACCTTTGAGGTCCTTTTCTTCAATTTAGCTCCTAAGTCCCTAAAATCTTCCTCTGACTTTTTCATTGGTGCCAACGTGCACAATGACAGCCGGGTCTTCCCCAGCCCCTACCAGTAATCTGTCCACCAGATCCGTGATGTCCCGAACCCGAGCGCCTGGTAGACAACATACAGTTTGGCGCTTCGGGTCTTTGTTACAGATTGCCCTCTCTGTATTTCTAAGAATTTAGTCCCCTACCACCAGAATCTGTCTTTCTTTTCCCTTGGCTTTACTCCCACCCTTACTGGAGGAGTTATTCCCCTGGCAGCTAGGGGAGTCACTCTGCTCCAGCAGTGCTGGTCCCTGACTTATTTCACCAATGTCACTCAATGGGGCGTACCTATTGGGATGTTCCAGCACAGGACCAGCCTCCCTGACACTTTCCTCTCTACCCTCCCTGACTGTCACCCATCTACTCTGCTTTGGTGCCTGCCCCTCATCTCCACCCACCTCTGTGCTGGCCCCTGCCAACACCTCCTAAGTATGATCCGAACTCTCCTTTAGTGGTGAACAGTTTCTGAGTTGCAGGATTAGCACAAGTGTCTGCCCCAGCTGTGGTTGGAGCAACTGGGTGAGTAAACAGCAATAAACTGCTTTGAAGGCAACTCCCACCGGTTGCTATAGGCAACAGCACTTGTTATTAAAACACGGAGTAGTAGGCAGGGCACACAAGTTATTTTCCCGTGTTTATTTTCTTACTGGTGGTAGAACAAAACATAGGTCTCCGGCTCAATCAATCTCGGTTGCTAGGGGCAACGGCTAGCAGGTTAACTGTGACAGGTGATCCTGGATGAGGCCCCCAAATGTAGCCATGCCCCCATAGAGATGCTAAATGTAGTGGTTCACCTGTCCCATGCCAGCCAGACATGCATCATTCAGTCACTCAGAGACATAGAACAGTCCATAGCTTTGTTTTTGTTTTTTTATTAATTTGAGGGTATTAAATGTGGATGGGAAATGGGGAATTATGTGATGCCCTAGAATATTCAGTGCAAACCTGCTTGGGACTTCTCTTGCAGCAGACTATTACTACACTAGCACTTCCTTTGCCATAGACTGTTACTCCTCCAGACTAGCTAGCACCTCATGGTAGGCCTGACACTGTTTCAACCAGGCTTCAATTAACTGCCTTTTGCAGGCTGGGACTTCAGGCCCCATGGTGTAGAAGAAGGTCAGGTGGTAGCTATCCTCCATACAGCTACCACTCTCAGATTGCTCTCCTTAGGTCCTGCCAGCCAGCCTGGCTGCAATGACCTCTTCCCATTGTCTTTCCCACAGTCCTCACTCCTGGTTCTGCACCCACCTCAAACTGCAATTTCCCTGTTCTGTCAGGCGTGCCTCCCCATTTCCCCCACTGACTGTGCTCACTCACCAGCCCACCTGTCTGCAACCAGTAGTCCTCCCTGGAGACTTTTAGAAGTGTAATTTCCTGCTGTCCTTGCTCTCTCATGTGTCTCTCCTTCCAGGATCTCGTCACTCCTCCTGGATGCATCCAAGCCCCAGCTCAGGGTCAGGGGAGCTCCCGTGGACCCTGACAGCTTCCACACTCTCACTCCAGCCCCTCCACCCGACAACCCCTCCCCCAGGTATTTAAGGAGGCCTGCCCCCTGCCAGTCCAAGTTATGAATTGGTCAAAGCTCCTTAAGATACCCCAGGCAGCCCCACCTCTCTTTCCCTCTTCTCCTTCTAGCACTTTCTAGAAGGAAGAGGGAGGTGACAGTGAAGTGATGCGGTCTTTGTGTCACCAGCTGCTACCCTGAGCCACTCCCAGCCTGAAATGAAAAATAACAGGCCTAGTAAATTTACCTACTCTACCAACAGAAAATTCTCACTCTAGCGACATATGTTCCAATTAATGTTTTGTTTTATAGACTATGGCATCTCGAGATACTCCGTCGTAAGTACAAATGTGCGCCGTCGTATCAATGCGCCGATTCCCAAAGCTAGATACGTCGAAAAATAAGGCTTCAGCCACCCGACGTAACTTGCCTACACCGGCGTATCGTGGGCGCATAGTTACGATGGACGCATTCGGCGTTCCTATTTTAAATATGCAAATGAGTAAGATACGCCGATTAACGAACGTACTTGCGCCGGCGCATGTTTTAAGCGATTTGCGTAAGGGTTACGTCCGTCGTAAAGTTATTCCTCATATAGGAGGTGCAACCCATGCAAAGGTGGCAGAGAGGCAAGCATGGTATTCACAAACGTTGTGCCGGTGTAGCGTATAGTCGTCGGCGTATAGTCGTCGGCGTATAGTCGTCGGCATAAGCCAACGTAAGTCTAAGTAGGTGGAAGTTGGCTGGAAGTGGCCGTGTAACATTTAAATGAAGCGTGACCCCATGCAAATGATGGGCTGAGCTTCAAACAAGTACTAAAAACAAACGGCGCATGCGTCGTATCTTGAACGCATCCCAGTGTGCATGCTCACAGTCACGTCGAAATAACTACCTAAGGTATGTCAAAACACTGCCTACGACGTGAACGTAACCTACGCACAGCCCTATTCACGTACTACGTAAACGGCGTAAAAATCGATGGCGTTCGTTCCCTGGTCCATACCTTTGAATGGCTATGCGCCGATACGTGCATAATCCTTGTACCTGACAGTTCTATGTTTTTTCTGTCCTGTGGCTATAGACCACACATTTTCATTGTTTTTGTATGTACAATTTGAATTGCACCCTTCTTTTAACAATTTTTGGATACTAATAAAAAAATATTTAATACTATAAAGACTTTACCTTTGTACATTCCTTGAGCTCAAAAAGTCCCAAATCCTTTTAGGGGATTATTCTATCTTCCATACGTGTTAGGGATGTGGCCTTTTTAAGCATAACCATACAACCTTGTTCTCTTTATTTGATGTAAAGGGGGACTCTGATGGTGACATCTGATGTGAAGGAGGACTCTGATGGTGACATCTGATGTAAAGAAGGACTCTGATGGGGACATCTAATGTAAAGGGGGACACTGATGGTCATAGGCGTAGCGTGGGTTGTCAGCGCCCGGGGCAGGGCAAGAGATTTGCGCCCCCTAACCACAGATTTTTTAGCACTCTCTGAGTCCCATCCGCTAGTACAGTAGTACTGACCAACCTGATTCCTACACCGACCTACCTGACCACTATACTAACCTACCCGATTCTTATACTGTCCTGCCCGATTCCTACAATGACCACTAAACTGACCTGACTGCTATACTGACCACTACACTGACCTACATGATTCCTATACTGACCACTACACTGACCCACCTGATAGCCAAATGGAATAACTCACAGTCTCCTACACTGCACAGCTCAGAAGAGCTGCAGGTTACCAGCTGCCTGGCGCTGCGCCCCTTTAAATTTTGTGCCCGGGGCAGCCTTCCCCCCTGGCCCCCCCACGCTACACCACTGCTGATGGTGTCATCTATTGTAAAGGGGGACTGTTATGGGGACATCTGATGTAAAGGGGGACTCTGATGGGGACATCTGATGTATAGGGGGATGCTGATTGGGGCACCTGATGTAAAAGGGGACTCTGATGAGCACACCTTTATGTTAGGTGGTTTTATTTTATTTTACTTTGGATGTGATTGGCTTACTGTGTCAGGCACAGTTAGGCTGAAATTGATGGGCGCAGTGAGGCTACAATTGATGGACACAGTTTTATCTAGCAGTAATGATACATAATTACCTAATATATGGCTATTTACAATCCTGCATTACTAACAGTTTAATTTTTTAGTTTATTTGCGCCACCCCAAAAGGTTTGAGCACCAGCCGACACCAACGCTGACCATATGTCCTCCTGTGAGTGAGAATCTTTTATTATGTTCCCTGAGCTATCCATGAGTTACAGGTTAGAATAAAAAAAATAGCCTTTAGGAGGATATAATTAATTTGCTATAAAAATCCTTAGTGTAATATAGTCTTGCTATTGGGGATACTTTGTGAATCTTTGAATCAGTTGTATTGACATTTTGTGGAAGGAATAAGTCAACACCTAAGAAAAGAGTAAGATGCTGCCACCTAATGATGATCATCTCTTATTACATTTCATGTTCACCTTAGTATACTACTTTTTTTCATCCATTTATTTTTATATTGTTGTACAGTATGTATACCAATAAAATTTTTAGAATTATGTGTAATAATTATTTTTTTAATGCTAATAATGCATTTGTGAAAGCTCACCGACCAGAGAGACAAATAATGGATGATTAAGCACATGTCAGGCTATGCTTGATTAAAGGGTATTCCACTCTGCAACGCATTGGGGGACATTTGCTAAAACTGGCACAGTGGTGCAAAGTAACCAATCAGCTGCTAACTTCAGCTTGTTCAATTAAATTGTGTTAATAAAACCTAGAAGGTGATTGGTTAGTATGCACGGCTGCACCAGAATTTGTGTGCACCAGTTTTAGTACATCTTACCCCACTGCCTCAGTAAAAGACTGCTTAAACCCAGAAAGTGGGAAGAGTGGAATTCTATCCTATCCTTTCTGCTGCAAGATGCCATATATAAACAACATGTGAGCAGCACTGGGTTCATTGGTTCAAATCTCAACCACTGAACTACCTGCCTGGAGTTTGCATGTTCTCCTTATCCCTGTGTGGGTTTCTTCCCACACTCCAAAGACATACTGGTAGGTAAATTGTCCCTAGTCTATTAATGTGAATTGTAAGCTCCTTGAGGTCAGGGACTGATGTGAATGTACAATATATTATATTTTAGACATTGACACTTTTTCACTTCTTATGTACAACTGAATGTTACATATTTTTGCACTATTTGCAGCGCTGCTTCTTTTCCCCTTCATAATTTACTAACTGGTATTACGGTTTCCAAAATTGCTGCTATTATTCCTTATTTACACAGAGCATAGATTTTACATTCTTTTAACCACTTCTCGCCCAGCCTATAGCAGAATGACGGTCAAACGGTGGTTCAGATATTCTGACTGGAGAAGAAGAGCTGATCGGCTGCTCTCCGGGAGGGGGGGTCTGTTGGATGCCCCTCGGATGCTCGCCCAGGACCACCAGGATGCTGCAAGGACCACCGGAGATGGCCACCACACTGCACCTCCAGGTTTGCCACCCTAAACCACCAGGGATATCCCAATCAGTGCATAGGCAGCTGGCAATCAGTGGCAAATAAAAATGCATGCCAGTGCCACCAGTGATGCCTATCAGTGCAGTCTATCAGTACTGTCTATCAGTACCACCCATAAGTACCCATCCTTGAAGCCTTTCAGAGCAGGTTCCTGCACAGATGTCTATTCAAATTACCCCAGAAGTTGCCAAAAGTAGTATAGGTACTACTTTTGGGAATCGGTGCGGCCTTGCAAAGTTGGTGTCAGTGCAATAGCTGCTCATTTGGCATGCGATTTGACATGTCAAATGTCATACTCCAGAACACGCTCAGACCAGGGGCGATACCCGTAACGCACATTTTACAATCTCCAAGCTGCGCCATCTTCTCCATCCAACAATTGGATACAAGTGGCACTTCCTCATCCTCCTCTGCAGAGCGGTCTCTCCTCCCCCTGCTAAGGGATTGGTCCACGCATTCTCTGGAAACCTCAGCGCCCGCCTCTTTCTTTGCGTGGCACGCCAAAACTTTATGGAGTCTATTTTAACCCTTGCAGCACTGGCGTAAAGTAACAAAAAGACCAAGCTGACACTCTCCCATGAGCAATGAAACCTATTGGTTCTTCCCCACATTATTAGAAGCACAATAACGCAGTCTCTGTGGAGTAAAGATGTTGCTTGCCACCTTCCCACGAACCCAGATGAAATCCCAATGTAGCTGCAGGTGGTTGCTAGCGACGACCGCTGTTGTAATAATGCCTTTACCCCACATTGGGCTGCAAAATGTAGCAAGGTCCTGGGTAGAGATGAGCTTCCTGTTCAAGACGAACCAATGTTCGACTCCAACATCGTATGTTCGACCGTTCGCCAAAATACAAACGGCCAAGCATGCACTATGACCCGCATGCTTGGCCAATCACAGCGCGCAAAAAACGGAGAGCCAGGGTGGCTTTGGCCAATTATGGAGAGAGCGAGAGAGAGATAGATTTTTTTCTAGGAAGATAGAGCAGGCAGGCTAGTCAGTTAAAGTTACAGTGTGTAGAGGATTAGGGATGAGCCGAACACCCCCGCGTTCGGTTCGCACCAAAACGTTCGAACAGACTGCCCGTTCGCGCAAACATTTAGAACCCCATTGAAGTCTATGGGACTCGAACGTTTGAATTCAAAAACGCTCACTTTAAAGCCCAATATTCAAGTTATTGTTGGAGAACCCGGGTCTTGCCCCAGGGAACATGTACCAATGGAATTTTTTTTTTAAAAAGTTGTTTTTTCTGGAGCAGCGATTTTAATGATGCTTAAAGTGAAAAAAAAATATGAAAAATTCCTTTAAATATTGTACCTGCTGGGTGTCTATAGTAGTGGCACGTGTTTAGAACTGCCCCTGCACAAAATGAGATTACTCTCAGAAAAAATAAATTGAAAACTGCTTGCGACTTTAATGTAATCTTTGGTCCCTGCAATATGGACAAAAATCATTGAATAAAATAGCATGGGTTTCCCCGCCACTACTCCCCCCAGGTCATTACAAGACCCAGTGCCAATCCTGACCTCCCTGGGGCCCTAAGCAAAATGACATGGCACATTAAAAATGAGAAGCGGGGGGCGCTGACGACAGTGACATGTCACATTAAAGAAACAAATGGAAGAAGGAAAATGATGGACAGCCGCACTCCGGTATAATGTAAAAAATAATATAGGCCTTTTAATCTAATAAAAACAAACACTACAAAAGCAAAAAACAGCACACGGTGGGATATAGAGCTGACGCATTTCACATTTATATACAATGCTTAGTCATAGCTAAAAACAAAGATAAAAACTGGATAATCGGTGTATAAAATCTTTCTCTCTGTGTTTATCCACAGATGTTTAAGATCACTGAAATCAGCCAGAACCAATTACAGATCAGACCCACTACATGAGGTTTCTTTGGGACACCCATAAATAAGACTGTTTTTATCTTTGTTTTTAGCTATGACTAAGCATTGTATATCAATGTGAAACACGTCAGTTGTATATCCCACCGTGTGCTGTTTTTTGCTTTTATAGTGTTTGTCTTTATTAGATTAAAAGGCCTATATTATTTTTTACATTATACCGGAGTGCGGCTGTCCATCATTTTCCTTCTTCCATTTGTGCCTTGTGTATTGTCTGCACCCATCGGGAATCTCTTGAGCCTACACTCACCACCGAGGTACACTCATCTGGAGCGGCGGTCTTTCTTTCTCACATTAAAGAAAGTTGAGAAGCGGGGGGAGGGGGTGTTCTGCTGTCTTAAATGACTCAGCCAGCGAGTTTAGAAGCGGGGTGAGGGGGCGAAAATGACTTCTCACCAGGCGGGGCCCTTTAGTAATTTGGGAGGCCCTTCGCAGCTTTGCGGGGCCCTAAGCGGCTTGCATAGTGAGCCTATAGGGAGGATGGGCCCTGACAAGACCCTTTGGCCCTATATACTTTGAACAGCAGTATACAGGCGGTGCAAACAAGACAAGGACTGTAGGTTTGTTAAGTAGAATCTGAACCATGTCATACTTTGCTGCTGCATATTGCACAATTTCCTAAAGAGACCCTCAACAAACTACATGACACTTGTGCCTGATGAGGCCACTGATGTTCCAATGGTGGTGGCCCGTGAGACTGTCCATACAGGCTTGGCCCGTGAGACTGTCCATACAGGCTTGGCCCCCCAAAGCGCACATGCTGTGTGGCAACAATATGTCGATTATTTTAGGGTTGGGGGGGGCGCATTACAATGGCAGATCTTGGCTGAATAAATTATTTTTTGGGGAAAGGAAAATTCTAGAAAAAAGGGGGGTTGCTATCCGGGGCCCCCTTTGAACAAATTCTGTGAAGAACTTCTGTTCCCTGAAGGCCTCCATTATTTCTGCAAGTCAAAATTAAACAAAAAAAGCTAATGTCAAAGTATTGCATAAAAAATTGTCATTACACGGGCAGAAAAATTGGGCCTTAGGCACTGGTGGCGGAGCCCAGAAACAAAAAATTTCTTACTAGCTATCAGCAAGATCAGTGAGGAGGGAAAGGATATTCAGTCAGCAGCATAATAGGACAGTCACTCAGCATCAGCATAGGCAGTCTTCAAGGGATCTGACATTTCCAAAAAATTATTCAGTTACATCAGCATTAGGTGCCTGGTAGCTGGTGTTGATCCAAGCCTGATTTATTTTTATAAAGGTCAGTCGATCGATGAAGTCGGTGGAAAGGCACACCCTGTGATCGGTCACAAAGCCACCAGCAGCACTGAATGTGCGTTCTGAAAGAACGCTGGATGCAGGGCAAGCCAGTAGCTTAATTGCGTACTGTACAAGCTCTGGCCAGTGATCCATCCTCAAGACCCAGTAAGCCAGAGGATTTTCGGAGGGGAAGGTGTCCAAGTCTTATCTTGCCCCTAGGTATTCACGTACTATGTAAACCAGACGCTGGCGATGGTTGCTGGAACCGGTCATACCTTGGGGCTGCGGACTAAAAAATTGTCTGAATGCATCGGTCAGACGGCCACCTTCTCCACCGCTCCTTCTGTGACTCACCGAAGCCTCAGCAACATGTTGTCCAGGACCAGGATTTGGTAATCCCCCAGGTCCTGGGAACCTGTTGCACAGACCCTTCTGCAAAGCCTCCTGAAGATGTTTCATCTTCTGCTCCCTCTGCGACGGCAAGATAAGCTTCGCAGCCTTACTCTTGTAACGTGGATCAAGGAGAGTTGCCAGCCAGTAATGATCCCTCTCCTTGATACCACGAACACGAGGATCTTTACGCAGGCTTTGCAGGATCAGGGAGGCAATGCAGCATAGGTTTGCTGAGGCATTCGGGGCACAGTCCTCTGGGTCACTGAGGACGACAGGATCCGCAGCCACCTCATCCCAGCCACATAAAAGTCCACGGGTTGCTTGGGACTATAAGTGATCCCTTGAAGACTGCTGCTGCTGATGCTAAGTGCTAGGCACAGGTACTCATTGATGGCCCTCTGCTGCGTGTGCAGCCGCTGCAGCATGGCCAATGTAGAGTTCCATCTGGTGGGCATGTCACAGATTAGGCGGTTCTTGGGCAGGTTGTATTCCCTTTGGAGGTCTGTCAGCTGAGCAGTGGCATTATATGACCTTCAGAAATGCACACAGACTTTCCTGGCCTGCCTCAGGACATCCTGTAAGCCTGGGTACCTGCCAATTTCAGAACATGAGCAAAACAGGGCACATGGGTCAGTTGTCCTTGTCGCAGGGCAGAGAGGAGGTTGGCGCCATTGTCGCTAACCACCATTCCTGGGTTAAGCTGGCGTGGCGTGAACCAAATCTGAGCCTGCCCCTGTAGAGCTGACAGAACCTCTGCCCCAGTGTAGCTCCTGTCTCCCAAGCACACCAGCTCTAGCACCGCATGGCATTTCTTGGCCTGCATTCCTGCGTTCCCCATCGTACGCCTACGGAGGACGACTTGTTCTGAGAAAACATCACCACAGGAAGAGGCCACAGAGGACGAAGAAGAGGAGGGGGTGGAGGAGAGAGGTGTGTCACAACCAGTAGTAGTGTTTTGGAGGCATGGTGGTGGAACAACCTCCATCACTACTGTACCTTGCCCTGTGTCCTTCTCAGCTGCCAGCAGAGTCACCCAATGCGCCCTAAAAGAGAGGCAATGTCCCTGTCCATGCCTGCTGGACCATGAGTCAGCGGTAAGATGCACCTTACCACTGACTGCCCTGTCCAGCGAGGCATGGACATTGCCTTCCACATAGAGGTAGAGAGCCGGAATCACCTTCCGTTAGAAAAAGTGGCGTTTGGGGACTTCCCACTGAGGTACCGCACATTCCACAAACTCACGGAAGGGGGCAGAATCTACCAACTGAAAAGGCAGCAGTTGAAGTGCTAGCAATTTCGCTAAGCTACCATTCAACCGCCGGGCATGTGGATGGCTGGGAGAGTACTTATTTTGGCGCTGCAGCAGCTGGGGCAGGGAAATTTGTCTGGTACCATCAGTAAATTGCCAGCATGTACTACTAGGTTGTGACACACCTATTTCTACACCTTCAGTCCTATCAGTGCAGGCTTCAGAGAGGACTGAGGGTCTAGTGGGGTTGGAGGTCCCAGCTGATGAGGGGCAAGGGGAGGTCCACTTTGTTCTTTGGTGTGGGTCTTTCTGGTATGCTTGCCAATGAACTGCATGGCAGGTCGACATATGTCTAGTCAAGCATGTGGTGCCCAAGCGGGAGAGGTTTTGGCCACGCGAGATATGCTTGAGACATATGTTGCAAATAGCAACGGTGCGATCTGATGCACGTCTCAAAAAAGGCCCACACCAAAGAACTTTTGCAGTGACGTTGAGACACAGCAGCGCCCTGTACAGGTGTAGCTCTGCGATGTAATGCAGTTGGTGTGCTGCCCTTAAGCTGGCCCCTGGAGGGCATCCTGCCTCTTTGGAGATGTGCATGTACCTCGTCCTCCTCCTCCTCTCTCCCATCAGGCACCCATGTAGAGTCAGTGATCTCATCATCCCCTCCCTCCTCATCACTGTCGAAAACCTGGCAGTATGCTTCATCTGGGGGAACATCACTGCCAGATTGCTGTCCCTCTCGGGCACCCCCTCTCTCTGGGCTCACATCAATGCCTTCCTCTATCTGTGTTCCATCATCGGAGCCTTCAAAATGCCGCGCATCTTCTTGTGGCATGTATCCAACACTGTGTTGAAATAGTTCGGGGGACTCCTCAGGAGGGCATGGTGGGACAAGGGAAGGATTGTGTGATGCCATTGTGCAGAGGGAAGAGGACGCCTTGGCAGCTGCTTTGCCAGACAAACTAAGCTCAGCCTGGGTGAGAGAGGATGAGGATGGCTTGGTCATCCACTTTACCAATTTCTCTGCATGTTGAGGCTCACTCAACACGGCCAGCTCCCGTAAAGAAGGACGAGCGTGTCAGATGGCCACATGCTGAAGAGGATGCACCGTATCCACCACCAGCGTTGCCTCTAGATGCAGAGCCTGCTTGCCCTTGTGAATCTCTGCCTCTCTTTGTTGTCCTTCCAGACATTGTAATGGCCTGAATTGGACACAAACTGGACAGGACAAGTGCAGTAACACCGAGTACGTTTAGGTGCTATTAAACTGGACAAGTACAGTAACACCGAGTACGTTTAGGTGCTACTACACAGCACAAGTGCGGTAACAGCAAATAGATTTAAGTGCTATTAAACTGGACAAGTACTGTAACACCAATTACATTTAGGTGCTACTATACAGCACAAGTGTGGTAACAGCAAATAGGTTTAAGTGCTATTAAACTGGACAAGTACAGTAACACCGAGTACGTTTAGGTGCTACTACACAGCACACTGGCAATACAACACGTTAGAACACTGCAGCTAGCACAATCTACTGCCTGACAAATAGGAATAGCTGATCTAGCTAAGCTATACAGTGTATAAATATATTTTCCAACTCCTAGGGATGTATATATATCCTCTACACACTAAATTAAGCTAAACTGACTAGCCTGCTTGCTCTATCTAGCTATATAAAAAGACTATCTCTCTGACTGATCTCTGTTCAGCGCTGGAACACACTACACGAGGCCGCCCAGCAGGCGGCCTTATATAGTGTGGGGCATGTGCTAAAGCCCTGAGCCATAATTGGCCAAAGCCACCCTGGCTTTGGCCAATTATGGCTCTCCATTTTTTTGCGCGCTGTGATTGGCCAAGCATGCAGGGTCATAGTGCATGTTTGGCCAATTATTAGCGCGCAATGCCGCAGTGAATTATGGGCTGTTGCGCGTCACTCGAATTTGGCGCGAACGACCGGTTTTGTTCGAATTTTGTCAAACGTACGAAGAGACAATGTTCGAGTCGAACATACGTTCCAATCGAACGCGGAACTCATCCCTATAGAGGACATATATTTATACACTGTATAGTTTAGCTTTATCAGATATTCCTAATTTACTGGCAGGCGATTGTGCTAGCTGCAGTATTCTCACGTGGTGTATTGCCTGATTCCTCTGCAGTGTGCACCATAAAGCTATGCAGTGTGTGTACTGCCTTTGTCCTCTGCAGTTTGCACCTAAAGCTACGTAGTGTGTGTACTGCCCGTGTCCTCTGTAGTTTGCACCTAAAGATACTTGGTGTGTACTGCCTGTGTACTCTGCAGTTTGCACCTAAAGCTACGTAGTGTGTGTACTGCCTTTGTCTTCTGCAATTTGCATCCAAAGCTACTTGGTGTGTACTGCCCGTATCCTCTGCAGTTTGCACCTAAAGCTACGTAGTGTGTGTACTGCCTTTGTCCTCTGCAGTTTGCATCCAAAGCTACTTGGTGTGTACTTGCCATGTCCTCTGTAGTTTGCACCTAAAGCTACTTGGTGTGTACTGCCCGTGTCCTCTGCAGTTTGCACCTAAAGCTACATAGTGTGTGTACTGCCTTTGTCCTCTGCAGTTTGCATCCAAAGCTACTTGGTGTGTACTGCCCGTGTCCTCTGTAGTTTGCACCTAAAGCTACTTGGTGTGTACTGCCCGTGTCCTCTGTAGTTTGCACTTAAAGCTACTTGGTGTGTACTGCCCGTGTCCTCTGCAGTTTGCACCTAAAGCTACGAGGTGTGTGTACTGCCTTTGTCCTCTGCAGGCCATTAGTATGTCTGGAAGGACAACAAGGAGAGGCAGAGAGTCACAAAGGCAAGCAGGCTCTGTGTCTAGACGGACACGGTGCATCCTCATCCGCACGTGGCCGCTGGACACGCTCGTCCTTGTGTTCGGCAGCTAGCCATGTTGCGCCGCAACATGCCGAAGACGTGGTAGAGTGGATGACCAAGCCGTCCTTATCCTCTCTTACCCAGGCTCGGGGTACTTTGCTGGCAAAGCAGCTGCCAAGGCCTCCTCTGCCTTCTACTCAATTGCATCAGTCACTCCTCCCCTAGCCCCACCATGTCCTCCTGAGGAGTCCCCCGAACTGTTTGACCACAGTGTTGGGTACATGCTGCATGAGGATGTGCAGCGTTTTGAAGGCTCCGATGATGGTACACAACTAGAGGAAGGCAGTAACGTGAGCCCAGAGAGAGGGGGTGCCCAAGAAGGACAGAAATCTGGCAGTCATGTCCCCCCAGCTGCAGCATACTGCCAGGTTTTCTACAGTGATGAGGAGGGAGGGGATGATGAGGTCACTGACTCTACGTGGGTGCCTGATAGGAGAGAGAAGGAGAAGGAGGACGAGGCACAGGCACATCTTCAACGAGGCAAGATGCCCTCCAGGGGCCAGCTTAAGGGCAGCACACTGACTGCATCACAATGCAGAGCTACGCATGTGCAGGGTGCTGCTGTGTCTCAGGGTTTTTTGAGACAAGTGCATCAGACTGCACCGCTGCTATTTGCTACATATGTCTCAAGCGTATCTCGCGTGGCCAAAACATCACCCGCTTGGGCACCACATGCTTGACCAGACATATGTCGACCTGCCATGTAGTTCGTTGGCAAGCATACCTCAAAGACCCACACCAAAGAACAAAGCAAACCTCCCCTTGCCCCTCATCAGCTGGGATCTCCAACCCCACTGTACCCTCAGTCCTCTCTGAAGCCTCTAGGACTGAAGGAGTAAAATTAGGTGTGTCACAGCCTAGTACATGCGGGCAATCTACTATCGGTACACCGATGGCAGATTGTACCAGGCAAATTTCCCTGCCCCAGCTGCTGCAGCGCCAAAAGAAGTTCTCTCCCAGCCATCCACACGCCCAGCGGTTGAATGCTAGCTTAGCTAAATTGCTAGCACTTCAACTGCTGGGCTCATGACTCATGGTCCAGCAGGCATGGACAGGGACGTTACCTATCTTTCACAGCGCATTGGGTGACTCTGCTGGCAGCTGGGGAGGGACGCAGGACAAGGTACAGTATTGTTGGAGGTTGTTCCGCCACCACGCCTCCAAAACTCTACTATTGGTTGTGACACACCTCTCTCATCCACCCCCTCCTCTTCTTCCGATGTTGCCTCTTCCTGTGCCGATGTGTCCTCGGAATCAGCGGTGCTCCGTAGGCGTTCAAGGGGCTACTTATGTGTGCCTTGGGGGACAGGAGTTACACTGGGACAGAGGTTTTGTCAGCTCTACAGGGGTGTCAGGACCTGGGCTTGAACCTGGGACCTCGTTTGTGTCTGTCATTGTCTCTTCCCTCTGAGCTATGTGGGATACTGGACAGCTCCCTGTCTGATCTGCTGGACAAACCTACCTGATCCATTGGAATACTCTGCCTTGTGTCTTGATTGCCTCGAACCTTGAACCCCTTGCTCCTCCCATGAACTTCCTATATAAACCTGATCTCAGCACTTCCTCTTTGCCAAGTTATTGTGCCTTCCCAGCCAGTGCCTTGTGATTTGTCTGCTCTGCTGCCATTGTATCTGCAATCACCTGTGTTTGACCCTCGGCCTGTTCCTGGACTACTCTGCCTGTATACCTGTTCTGCCACTGCTATAGCAATTGGCCTCTGAGCCTGACACCTGATCGTGACAAGGTGCAGGCTCAGAGGTGGTTAACACCACGCAAGCTTAAGCCAGGAATGGTGGTTAGCGACAATGGCACCAACCTCCTCTCTGCCCTGCGACAGGGACAACTGACCCATGTGCATTGTTTTGCTCATGTCCTTAATTTGGTGGTGCAGCAGTTCTTGGGCAGGTACTCGGGCTTGCAGGATGTCCTGAAGCAAGCAAGGAAAGTCTGTGTGCATTTCCGACGGTCATATAATGCCAGTGCTCGGCTGGCAGACCTTCAAAGGGAATACAACCTGCCCTGAGAACCGCCTAATCTGTGACATGCCCACCAGGTGGAACACTACGCTGGCCATGCTGCAGCAGCTACATACACAGCAGAGGGCCAGCAATGAGTATCTGTGCCAATATGGCAGCGGAACTGGGTCAGGGGAGCTTGTTTTTTTTCTCCACGCCCGTGGGCCATGATCAGGGATGCATGCACTGTCCTGTCACCATTGGAGGAGGCCACAAGGATAGTGAGCAGTGACAGTGCATGCATCAGTGAGACTGTCCCTCTTATTCACATGTTGGAGCACACGCTGCATGGAATAATGGACAGGGCCCTTGAGGCAGAACAGAGAGAGAAAGAGGAGGACTTCCTTACCTCTCAAGGTCCCCTTTATCCAGACAGTGTTCCTGCTTGCCCACCTATCACACAGGAAGAGGAGGAGGAGGATTGTGTCAGCATGGAGGTGGTGCCTAGCACTCAGCATCAGTCTTCAAGAGATAAATTACAGTCCCAAGGAACCCATGGACTTGTACGTGGCTGGGATGAGGTGGCTGCGGATCACGTCGTCCTCAGTGACCCAGAGGACTCCGCACCGAATGCCTCAGCAAACCTACGTTGTATGGCCTCCCTGATTCTGCAAAGCCTGCGGAAGGATCTTTGTATTCGTGCTATCAAGGAGAGGGATCATTACTTGCTGGCAACTCTCCTTGATCCACATTACAAAAATAAGGTTGGGGACCTCATCTTGCTGGAGCAGAAGGTGAAACATCTTCGGGAGGCCTTGCAGAAAGGTCTGTGCAACACATTCCCAGAGACTGGGGGTTACAAAATCCAGGTCCTGGACAACATGTTGCCGAGACAATTTTTTAGTCCGCAGCCCCAACCATCGCCAGCGTCTGTGTTACATGGTGCGGGAATACCTAGGGGCAAGATCAGACTTGGACACCTTTCCCACCGAAAATCTTCTGGCTTACTGGGTCTTGAGGATGGATCACTGGCCAGAGCTTGCACAGTACGCAATTGAGCTACTGGCTTATCCTGCATCCAGCGTTCTTTTAGCCCGCACATTCAGTGCTGCTGAAGGCTTTGCAACCGATCACAAGGTGCGCCTCTCCACCTACTCGGTCAATCGACTGACCTTCATAAAAATTAATCAGGCTTGGATCACCACCAGCTACCAAGCACCTGATGCTGATGTAAGTGAATACTTTTTTTTGAAATGTCAGATCCCTTCAAGACTGCCTATGATGATGCTGAGTGAATATCCCGTTATGCTGAGTGACTATCCTTTTCCTCCTCAATGATCATGCTGATAGCTTGTAAGAACATTTTTGGTTCTGAGCACCGCCACCAGTGGCTAAGGCGCAATTTTTCTGCCCCTGTTTAACAATTTTACAATTTTTGACGCAATACTTTGCAGCGGGCTCATTCATGCGCTCCAACTAGAGTATCTGAAGCACCAGCACCACCAACAAAGGCCCAATTTTTCAGCCCTGTTCTACAGGGGCATGTAATTACAATTCTTGATCTAATATTTCACAGCAGGGCCCATTTCTGTGCCCACCAAGAGTAACTGAGGGCTTACAGAGTTGTGGCACCAGCGCCAGCACCAAAGGCCCAATTTTTCTACCACTGCTCAACAATGACATGTAATTACAATTCTTGATATAATAGTTCACACAGCAGGGCGTTCCAGCGCCCACCAAGACTAACTGTGAGGGCTTAGAGTGTTGTGACAACACCATCACCTAGTGCCCAAATTTGTGCAGAGCATATACAGCAGGACCCTACTTTCAAACATCCAACCTACAAACGACTCCTACTTGCAAACGGAAGGAGACAACAGGAAGTGAGAGGAAATCTACCCCTAGGAACGGAAATTCTCTTCTGTAAGAGGTGTCTCCTGGTCACTGATGCTTTATCACCAATCATTGTTTCACTAAAAAACACAAATTTTCAAAACATCATTTGTCATTGGGACAGAAAGTGAATTGCAATCTTCTGAAAAGATGCAAACAGACAGCAAAACAAATGATAACCCTTCTCTATGTTTTCAGAAAAGCTTAAAAATAGATTTTATGGCTGGAGCTACACTTTAAAAAAGTACCAGTTCAAAATTACAAACAGATTCTACTAACAAACCTACAGTGCCTGTCTTGTTTGCACTGCCTGTATAATGCTGTTCAAAGTATATAGGGCCAAAGGGGCTTGTAATGACCTGGGGGGAGTGGGGGAAAACCCATGCTATTTTTCTCAAAGATTTTTATCCATATTGCAGGGACCAGACATTACATTAAAGCCGCAAGCAGTTTTAAATTACTTTTTTCTTATAGTAATCTCATTTTGTGCAGGGACAGTTCTAAACACGTGCCACCTCACAGGCATACTATAGAACACCCAGCAGGTACGATATTTAAAGGAATTTTTTTTCACTTCAAGCATCATTAAAATCACTGCTCCAGAAAAAACGACCGTTTTAAAAACATTTTTTTTCCATTGATACATGTTCCCTGGGGCAAGATCCGGGTTCTCAAACCTGTTTTCCGACAATAACTTGCATATTAGGCTTTAAAATGAGCACTTTTGAATTTGAACGTTCGAGTCCCATAGATGTCAAGGAAGTTCTAAATGTTCGCGCAAACGGTCGGTCCGTTCAAAGGTCCTGGTGCGAACCGAACGGGGGTGGTGGGGTGTTCGGCTCATCCCTAGTCTTGGGGCCCCAGAGGCCTAATAGTGGCCTTAAGGGTTAGGGAGAGCTGACATCCTTCTTTGTAGAGTGGGTTACTAGGCATGGCGACACTCACTTCTTGAATGGAAATAAGACATTTATTGTCTCTCCAAAGAACTGAGGGAGAGCAGGTTAGGGCCAGGACACCCCTGAGTAGATGCAATTGGCAGACTCTGAGACTTCTATAGGAAGACAGCTATGTCGAAGGCTTCCAGCCGGATAACACTTCTATGTACAGTAGGTAGGACTGCTGTCTCCTATGGCAACTAATTTTGCAACTTGAGGAGCTGTGTAAATCCCAAAGTCCTTTTTTATATATTTTTTTAATAAAATCCAACTGAATGCATGAGAGTTTCTCCAGGTTTGATTTTTTTTTAGTTTTGTTAGTTTTTGGGCTTGAAAAGTAATGCAATCATAAATGAAATATAAAAACTGACAGTGCAGTGCTCGGAAATTCTACATACATATAAGAACATGCATAAATAAAATACTGGAAATCATAATCATAAAATTAGCCACTTACTGACCGGCTCTTTGACATTTGTTATTTACAAGTAAAAATCTGTCTTTTTTAGGGTTGCACTGATATCAAGCATTTGCACAAGTACTTGTGCAAATTGTCCGTAGCTTAACCTGATATCTGAACAATCAGGGATGATTGTTGCTTTGGTGGGGGGAGTTACAAGCACCGATCTCCCTGTATAGATTTCAATAAATCTATACAGGGATCAGGGAGATCGGCGCATGTAACTCATCCCTGACTGCCCCCTGTGTCCTCCTCCGGTCCCCCTCTCTGTGCTCCTCTGGCCCTCCTCCAGACCCCCTCAGTGTCCTCCGTGCTCCTTGTGTTCCCCCAGTGCTCCTCTGGTCCCCTTCGGTGCTCCTATAATTCCCCCCCCCCTGTGTCCCCTGTGCCCCTCTGGTCTCCCTTCGTGCTCCTCCAGTCCCTCACTGTGTCTTCCGTACTCCTCCAGTCCCCCTCTGTCCTGGATCGGTCAGGATGGAGAGCAGAGAAAGGAGCCGGTAAATCTGTAATTTACCGGCTCCTTCCTTTTCTGAATGCACAGTGATCACTGACTCTGTCCATTCATAACTTAGCCTTGTAAACTGTGCTTACTCTGCTTCAGTTTATGAATGAAGAGGAGCCTGTCTCCTCTCCATTCATCTTCAGTGCAGCGGAGGCTGCTGAGAAAGGGACTGGGGAATATGTGCCCTCAGTCTCTTTGCCTGTCTCAAAGGGCAGATGTAAGGGGATTATTCAGACCCCTGATATCTCACCAAAGCCCCCCCCCGCCTCCACCAACAGGGCTGATATAACAAAAAAATATCATAATTATAATAATTGTAATAAATATTTAAAGCTAAAATTGAAAAAAAATAAACACTGACACTGTCCACTCCCCCCCAAAAGAAAGCATTGCAAAAATATATATAAATTGTAAAAAAATAAAACTGTAAAAAAACAAAAAAATGCTAACACAGTCCACGCATCATCAGTGCCCATCAGTGCTGCATATATTAGCGCCACTGTTAAATAAAAGTATTGGTAATCGGTAAGTACTTGTAAAAAAAGTATCGGTACTTATCGATAACCAGTACTATAGCACCTAAATGAGAAGGGTGCAGCTCGGCTGGGAATAAGGATGGCCAAAAAGTTAGAGGTTTTTTTTAACTAGGCAACAGGGGGGGGGTCCAGAGATAGAGATAGTCTGCGTGGAACATATTCCAGAGGGTAGTATTAGAGGCATTAGTGGCAGGGTAACCAAAGCACATGAACCCAAGGTAAGTATAGTAGCAAGTCCTAGTTGCAATCTCTGCAATCTCGGAACACCCAAGAGGATAGTATGTGACTAAAAACCAATAGTATGGGAAAAAAGCTAAAAAACGCTAACAAAAGGCCATTTCAAAAACATTATAAAATGTTGAAAGACTCACTGCAATGCTACTGGCGTTTTTATAACGTTATTTTAATGTCCAGTGTGCATGGAGCCTAAACCACCTTTCATATTACCCCTATTACATAGCTGGTGCCAGAAGAAGGATATTTCCCCAAGAGTGGGTGGAGAGCAAGCTCCACGTGTGGAGGCGTCCCACTCCATTCCTCCACCATTGTACTGGCCCCAACCCCACAACCAACCCCAACCCCACAACCAACGTGGTGACGCTGGTGGGATGGTGTCACACGCCCGCCGACATGTAGGCTCGAGTCTATATTTTGCCAAGCAACCAAAAGGAGGGGGAAGCCACAGCTGGTAAAAGGCATAGGGCTGACAGCCCACCCCCATCCAGAAGGACCAGCACACACATCTTGGGACACATGAGCGCAGGTTTATACATTGCATAGCAACAACCGAATAGGGGATGTCAGGGCTGACAGAGACAATAGCCAATTAAAAAGCCAGCCATCTAAAGGGCAGAAGGGGGACACCAACCATCCCAAGACTGTATACCAGGCATGCGCATTAACGAGTCTACCCCAAGTGTTTCCAGAGATGGTAGTGGAAAAAAGATTAAGAAAAATAAATAAGTAAAAAACAGTGAAACCACAACAACCACCACAATGCAGCTTGCCGCCTTGTAAACAATCAGATCAGTTGGTAACAGACTGTCCTGCATGGTCACCGTTTTGTATTCCTATGGGAAATTAGGATCAATATTCATACTAATTGACAAGGATCTGCATTGCTGAACTACATAATTGATTATGGATTTACATTGTGCCCCTTTTTTGTTTTTTTTATTTTTTTAGAAAGAACTTTGTCAAAAAGGTATGTATACTGCACTTTTTTTACTTTTCATGTCGAGGTGCAAGCGGTATCTGGAGGTCTCATTTTTTATTTATTTTTCTTCAACTCCGAGTTTTAGTGCCACAGTAAGTTCAGGAGTACAATTATGTTCTTTTGTCTTGGTACAATTATATGGGTTCTGGACAAAGACTATATAGTACTAAACAGATTAGTATGCCTAAATCAATTTGAGCATGAAGGTACTTTTCAAAATGGGGAAAAAACACATATGGGCATGTCTATGTTTCCAATGGCCCAACCTACGTTTGTGACTAAAAATAGGAAATAGCTATATTCGCTCCAATTCCCAAGTTTAATAAATAGAATATATACTCCCACCTGTCCATATCACAGCCACGTAGCAGGATTCATTATAGAGCCAGGAAAGGTATGCTGCAAATGGTCTTCCAAGGCCTGCTCCTGAGGTCTTCTGAAAGACACTAAAGCCTGGTACACACTATTATTTTTATTTGCTCAACCCCACCGATTGAACGAAAAAAAACTGTCCGCTCTGGTCTGAGCCACTAACCATGCAAGAACCCGCACCAGAACACTCCGATCCGCTTTCTCCACCATTGGCAGAGTCAGTCGGTTGCTGTTTTTCCAGCATGCACGTCCAACAGAAACCGGCTTCTGCCAAACAGACCGACATACACACGGACCAAATATCAGCTGTTTTTTAACCAGCCATTGTCTCCCGACATTTGGCCCATGGGTATGGGGCTTGAGTGTGTTTGATAATCTATTAACAATTTTTTAATTGAGGTAAGTTTTAGGCCAGCTTGTTATAGACCTCTGCACTTGGCAAATCTGCTTTACGACAATGTTTAGTCGATCTAGCAGCTGCCAATACAAAGAGGTAGAGTTTGTTTTGCGAATGGGATAAACTAGGTGGGTGGATAGCACCATCCATGGTGTTAAGCAGAGCTGTCTCCCATTGACACAAGGCCGGGCTCAGGTCCTGTACTCTCTGCTCACAGGATTTGACTGACATCAGGAACTACCGCATTTATCGGTGTATAACACGCACAGGCATATAAACACGCACCCTAACTTTGAGAGGGAAGTTTCAGGAAAAAAACAACTTTCCACAGCCCCCTGTGTATAACACGCAGGCACAGTTTACCCTCTATTTTCAGGGGGAAAAAGTGAGTGTTGTACGCCAATAAATACAGTAAATAACATCTGCATACACTGAACTATATTATTTTTTATAGCCAGCAGATGGCAGTGTATACCATACACAATAATTCAGTATGATTTGTTTAGCACACTGAATTTTCAATCTACTAACATTGTGGCGACAGTTTGTCATTTTTCCAAGCATAGATGAACCCCTTCTTGACCAAGGACAAAACAAACCCTAATGCCCAGACGCAAATTTACAACTTTGATATGTTAGTATAAACTGTGCTCATCATTGTAATTACTTAGTGTATCTAATTGGATTATAACTCTTGATGATCGCAGTGATACCACATATGTGTGCGTGATTTGTTCTTTGTACCCATATTAGGGCCAAGAAAAAATAGCACCCCAGTAGATTTTTACTGGGGTGCTATAGTAAATTCCGAATTGTGTGCATGTCAAACAAGCGTTCACGACTGTTAATATCCTTTTTAAAGAATTGGTGGCCAAAACTGAACTGCATATTCCAGATGAGGTCTTACTAATGATTTGAACAGGGGCAAATTTGACATCACGCTCTATGGAAACCATATCTTTCTTAATACAAGAAAGAACTTTGCTTGCTTTGGAAACCACAGCTTGGCATTGCATGCTATTATTGAGCTGATGATCTACCAAAACCCCCATTCTGTATAAATATTTATGGGTCATATCACTTTTGAGCCATTGTGGATCATTTGGGGCTCTGTCAATACCATCCCCATGATGGACATGAGCTCCCCCATGCTTCTTTGTATACATAGAGCTGAAGAAAGTATTTAATACATTTGCCTTCTCTTTGTCCCCAGTCACCCACTCTAGATTATTTTGTAAAGGACCTACATGCTCAGACTTAACCTTTTTACTATTAATATATTTGAAGATTTATTATATTCTTTGTAGCATTTAAACGGTGATAGTGTTCCTTCATTTTTATATTTTTATTAAAGTTTGTTTCTCATTATTTATAGCCATTTTAACTTTGACCAAGAGCCACATAGGGTTTATTTTTATTATTTTAAACTTATTGCCCATGGGAATATACTTTGTAGTGAGTTCACATATAGGGCCTGATTCAGAAATGAATTACGCCAGTGTATCTACAGATACACCGGCGTAATTCGTATTTCCCGCCAGCGTATCATTGTTTTCTATTCAGAAAACATGATACGCTGGTTTCAGGCTAAGATCTGACTGGCGTAAGTTACTTACACCGTCAGATCTTAAATGTATTCTTACGCCGGCCGCTAGGTGGCGTTTACATCGATTTCTCATTAGCCTATGCAAATGAGAAAGATACGGCGATTCACGAGCGGACTTGCGACGGCGCGTCGTTTTTTACGTCGTTTGCGTAAGCCTTAGACGGCGGAAGGTTACCCCTGCTATAGCAGGCGCAGCCAATGTTAAGTATGGACGTCGGGACCGCGTCGAATTTGCCGTCGGCTACGTCGTTTGCGTAACTCGTTCGGGAATGGGGCTCGACGTTCACATCGTTTACATTGATAAAAATCAATGAGATTTCGCGCATTCCCACTGGGAACGTCCACGGACGGCGCATGCGCCGTCCAAAAAAAAACGTGAATGACGTGGGGTCATGATTCATTTACATGAATCACGCCCCCACTCCATTCATTTGAATTGCGCGGCCTTACGCCGTGCAGTTTACACTACGCCGCCGCATAGTATGGAGCAAGTGCTTTCTGAATAAGGCACTTGCCCATAATATTTGCGGCGGCGTAGTGTAAACACCATACGCTACGCCGCCGGACAGATACGCAAAAGGTATCTGAATCGGGCCCATAGTCTTTTTGAAGAATTCCCATTTCTGTTCAGTGTCTATTGATGCCAATATTCTCTCACAGTCCAAGTCTTGGAGAGCAGTCCTCATCCTTGGAAAATTTGCTCTCTTAAGGTTAAGTGTTTTTATCTTTCCTGTATGTGTTTGTTGCTTACAGCCAACATTAAATGAAAATCATTTTATGGTCACTGCTACCTAGATGTTCTTTTATATGAATATTGGTAATAAGCTCTGCATCGTTTGAAATTACCAGGTCCAGCAGAGCATCATTTATAGTCAAAGCCTCAATAAACTGGACATAGGTGTTGCATTCGGGTGTGCACCCCAAAGCTCCAACACATATGCATCTAAAATATTTACCGGCCTCTTCATCGCTCTCCATCCTAAAACAATGGGATTAAGGGGGAGCAAGGGAGCACATGGGGGACCCAGGCAACAGAAGGAAGAGTAACAGGGAAAGGAGGGGTGACATATAGTCATATAGATCCGCTATATTTTCCTCCTGTAGCAGGAGAAGCCTACTTTCAGCTGCTGCAAGATTAAAATACAGATCGATTCCACTAAATTCCACTCCCCGCCACCTCTCCTGTCTAGGTTCTGAGGGGCTGCAAAGAAGGATTGCAGTTTACCCGTCACCTGCCCACCATTGACAGGTTGCCAATCCCAGGATTAGGGTGTGCCAAGGCACACCCCTTGCACACGCCTATGAAACTGGACCATAAAATTGTCTTGTAATAGGTTTATAAATTGTTGCCCTTTAACTGTCCCAGTAGTGCCATTACTCCAGTCAATTTCCGGGTAGTTAAAATCCCTCATTATTATTACTGTCCAACCCTTTCCATCTGTGCAAGGAGCCGAGTCTCCACCTCTACATTAACACTGGGAGGCACACCCATGTACAGTTCCACCTATAATGCTTCAGAGTCATCTCACTCTCCTTCAACTAGGTTCTCTTTCACACTCCCTTTGATATCACTTCTCACATACAGAGACAGACAAGAAGCCAAGATTCAGAAGGCAAGATTCAGCAATGCCAATTAGATCACAGTTCTCCTCGTGCATCAGAGTTTCCAAATCACCTATTTTGCTTGGCAGACTTCTGCCATTGGTGAACATGCACTTTAATTTATTGTCACATTTGGCAAACGTATGTTGCATATGTTTTTATTTTAGTACAAATAATAACATTTCCAATGGTTTTGGTAGGTACCACATATATGTAAAAAGTCAATATTTAAGTTTACAAATATTAAAATACATATTTGACATATAAAAAGACAAAAGTGCTACATGTAAACATTGCAAGTACATGGGTTTGTATTGTATCTCATCACTCATCATCCCTACCAAACTTGGGCGATGGATCACTTGCTGAAACTTCAAAAGTTACAGCAAGCGATCTATCGCCCAGGTTGGTGGGAATGATGAGTGATGTGATACAATACAAACCCATGTACTTGCAATGTTGACATGTAGCACCTTTGTCATCTTAATTTACATAATTTTTCACACCTGCCTAAATCTTTTGTACAGTACTATATATCTAAATATATTGAATTGTTATTTTATTTTTAACCCTAGCAGAAAATATAATAAATAAGAAGAGTTTTATGAAAGAAAAAAAATAACCCAGTACATCATAAGAACACAAAATGATGGGGGGATGGGGGGCAGCTAGAAAGCAAGTGCACTTGTTGCAGATACAGAAAAGGTAGCCCTAAAAAGACCGTTGGGTCTATAGAACATGGGGTGTGGGAATCCAAAGGATATGTAGCCTACCAATGCAATTCACGGTATAGCACACTATCTCTCCCTTCACAAGAGTATCCACTCGCCATAATGTTCCAATACACACTGGCAAGATGGCGACAGTGGACCTTGTTATGCACTTCATTATGGGGGGGGGGGGGGGGTGTTATGGTTTCTTTTGGTGAATCTGCAAAGCTTTCAGGACCTAAAGTTTTTGATTTGCAAACCACAGGGGATTTATCTCAGAGTTGAACTCAAACTTCATCCCTAGTTGCTATAGGTACAAATTTCAGTTTTTATTATGTTTTAGTAAATTGGCCCCATTGATTATATTCAGGCTTGTACAGAAATTAGGATTTAAGTGGAACACAAAGTACATTCACATTTTACAGAAAAGTGCAGAGCGGCACACAGAACTGTACAGCTTGACTCACCATGCATAATGAACAATTAATTCCAACAGATCCACAATAATATTTGTAGTTGCTGACAAAATGCTAATGCTCATACTTCATGGTATGTGCAATATTAAGAATCATTTATGTTGTAAGTAGCTGGTCAGGACTGATCACTGCGATAAATTGTTTGCCCTCCGTTCACAGGAGCCGTTAAATTTCGTTGTATCCTACTGTATGGAGGATGATATTAATGTATATGGCATGAACAAAACATACCCACAAACCTTCCCCTCTAGCACATGTCCAAGTATTATTTGTTTTACCTTCCTGTAGTTAACATTTTATTACACCTTGGGAGGCCATCATCGGCCTTGTAAAATTCTTGCAAAGATCAACTGCTGGGAACTAATCCCCCAAGAGCCATTTCCTTATACAGGTGAAACCTTCAAAAAATAGAATATTGTGCAAAAGTTCATTTATTTCACTAATGCAACTTAAAAGATGAAACGAATATAGGAGATAGTTCAAGCCGTAATTTGTCATAATTGTGATGATTAAGGCTTACAGCTCATGAAAACCCCAAATCCACAATCTCAGAAAATTAGATTATATGCAATCAATAAAACTAGGATTGTACATAGAAGAATATCAGACCCATGAAAAGAAGAAGCATGCATATGTACTCAGTAATTAGCTTGGGCCCCTTTTGCAGCAATTACTGCCTCAATGCGGCGTGGCATGGAAGCGATCAGTCTGTGGCACTGGTGAGGTGGTATGGAAGACCAGGATGCTTCAATAGCTCTTTTGCATTGTTCAGTCTCACGTCTCATCTTTCTCTTGGCAATGCCCCATAGATTCTCTATGGGGTTCGGATCAGGCGAGTTTGCTGGCCAATCAAGCACAGTAATCCCACAAGCATTAAACCAGGTTTTGGTGCTTTTGGCAGTGTGGGCAGGTGCCAAGCCCTGCTGGAAAATGAAGTCAGCATCCACATGGAGCTCGTCTGTGGAAGGAAGCATGAAGTGCTACAAAATCTCCTAGTAGATGGCTGCGGTGACCCTGGACTTAATGAAGCACAGTGGACCAACACCAGCAGATGACATGGATCCCCAAATCAACACAGACTGTGGAAACTTCACACTGGACTTTAAAGCATCTTGCAGTGTGTGCCCCTCCATTCTTCCTCCATACTCTGGTTCCTTTCTGCTCTCATCAGAAAAGAGGACTTTGGACCACTGAGCAACAGACCAGGTGTGTTTTTCTTTAGCCGAGGAAGGTTGCTTCTGACGTTGTTTGTTGTTCAGGAATGGCTTGACAAGAGGAATTCGACATTTGAAGCCCATGTCCAGGATCCGTCTGTGTGGTGGCTCTTGATGCACTGACTGCAATCTCAGTCCACTCCTTGTGAAAGTCCCCAACACTTTTGAATGGCCTTTTCCTGACAATCCTCTCCAGGCTGCAGTCATCTCTGTTGCTTGTGCACCTTTTTCTTCCACATCATTTTCTATTAATGTGCTTTGATACAGCACTTTGAGAAAATCAAACTTCTTTTGCAAATTACCTTTTGAGGCTTTTCCTCCTTATGGAGGGTGTCAATGATGGTTTTCTGCACAACTGTCAGGTCAGCAGTCTTTCCCATGATTGTGATTCCTACTGAACAAGACAGACTCGGGAAAGGCTCAGGAACCCTTTGCAGGTTTATGGCTTAATTATCTGATTAGAGTGGGACACTTTGAGCCTAGAATATTTCACCTTTTCACAATATTCAAATTTTCTGAGATTGTGGATTTGAGGTTTTCATGAGCTGTAAGCCACAATCATCACAATTTTGACAAATCACGGCTTGAACTATCTTGCTTTGCATGTAATGAGTCTCTCTCATATATTGGTTTCACCTTTTAAGTTGCATTAGTAAAATAAATGAACTTTTGCACGATATTCTAAATTTTCAAGTTTCACCTGAACACAGAGTGTGATGGGCTCTTAGGAGTGAAAAGCAGCAGCACTTTTTTGTTAGGAAAGTTTAGCATGTAGGGCTGCAAGCGCCAGTTTGGATTTCAGTGTAGATTTAAGCCGAGCAACAGGTATTTATCTGTACTTGCTGCATTTTTAAAAGGATAAAACATGGAAATAGGCATTTATTTGAGAAAAAAGTTGTCCGGACATACACTATTTATTAGTGGCTGCATATATTTTAAATGTGTGTGTGTCATACGAGCCTGGTGAAGGCATGATAAAATGAAAGGGGTGGGGATTCTTCATGCTCCCTTCCGCAGTGGCTGCACCATATTTTAGATTAGATGATCCTCAGAAACCTACTGTTTTGTGATAACAAACTGATATTCAACTGTCAAGAGAGATACAGTACATGCATAGATCCAGTGAAATTTTAACACTCACATATATGTTTATTTTGGTGCACAGAAAAAGTTTGAGATGTTGGCCTATGCTTTCTGTTTTTAATCAGGTAGCAATCAGTATAGAATTTTCCAATAACTAGAAGTGACAGAGGAAAGAAAACAAATGTGCATTGCAGTAGATAATGAGCACATAATAACCCACATGTTACAGGATAGACTCTTACCTGACATAAGGCAGAAACTCTACATTTCCTTGACATAATACCATGGACATTAAACAGATGGAAAATGATAGGAAACACCTCATCCAGCACTGGGCTTTTTAACAATCTGGATCTTTTAGTTAAGCCTTTCTTGACCTTATTACCTTGGAGGAACATTTGGCAAAATGTTTGAGATCTCTGGGAATCCCTGAAATAACTTTCAGATCTACAGCTCATGGTGTGATCAACGAGTTGACGATAAATTGTTCTTAGAAATAACAATAAATAGAATAAATATTAAACCTTCCCTCCTTAATGTGAAACCTGTGTTTGCTTTTTTTCTGCACAGTTCAATCCTGGGTTGAACTTGAGATAAGCAGTGTACGGGTGCAACAGGGCAGAGCATGGGAGGGGGGGGGGAGGCGCCAGTCTGCAGTACAGTAGCAGTTCCCTTCAGATGCAGAGCAGTGCTAATCTCGCCAGCCTTCTTCTTTTGTCCATCCCATGTGATGTCACATACAAGCACCTTGAATGGACAGGGGGAGAGGGCTAGTAGCAATCAGTGACGGCTTGATGGGGACACAATCTGTTAACTTGCCTGCAGTTGATGAGTAGATCACAACAGAACTCCCATGGAATTTTTGAAGAACCCAGGTTGAGAAACCTTGCCCTAGTTCAACTGTTAACCAATAACCAAAAAACTATTTTATAGCCCCAAAACTCAACACAATTGATCCAAGTCTTTTATATCAGGCTGTTAGGAGTTAGTTATAAAGTACATGACTCGTACAGCAGGAATTTGGGAGTGGGTTAACCTCGTACTGAACTAAACACTTCCCCACAGGAAAGAAAAAATGTGTAATATGGAAAATTATTAATACTTAAATATATATTGAGTGATATAAACTATTATGGTAACATTAGGAGAATATGAAAAGGCTTAATTGGTATTGCCTCACCATTTCTATAGACTTCGCAATTTATTAAAAAGTCTAGTAAATGCTTTGATTTACTGGAGTGAGAATGAAATAGCCTAAAGTCAAAAATCTCTACTGCATTGAAAAACATCATTTTTTAAATATAACCATCAGTTAGGTGTTCCAGTGTACTTAATTCACCACAAATGACTATTTTCATGTCATGAAAAACGGTAACTTAAACCTTAAAGAGGAAGTAAACCCTTTTAAAAAAATCCAGGAAAAAAAACTGCAAGAGAAAGGCATAATGAGCTAGTATGCATAGCATATTAGCTCATTATAAATTACTTACCTGAGATCGAAGCCCCCGGAGCAGTCCTTGATCACCTCCTTCACTGCCACCATTTCTCCAGGTATCGTTGCTCTGGCATGCGAGCAGGAGGCGATAGTGACGTCGCGATCGCCTTCACTAACGGCACACTCAGTGCGCCTGCGCCCTTGTCTACAGCGCGCATGCGCCATAGACATCGGTGCCCCTTTTTTGGAAAATATCTCCTTAACCGTGTAGGTTAAGGAGATATTTCTTGGACCTACAAGTAAGCCTTAATCTAGGCTTACCTGTAGGTTAAAGTGGTCTGTAAGGGTTTACAACCACTTTAAGTGTTTTTTCATTAAACACACTGGAATAAAAAAATAACAGACTGAGGCTGGGTTCACACTACACGACTTTCATCCTACTTTGCTCTGCGACATTTGTCCTACATTAATCCTACATTGGTCCTACGTCCATCCTACTTTCATGAACAGGATACTACTTTGGTCCTACTTTGTGATAGACTGACTTGTTCTTTGACCAATCAAAACAATCCCAGAGTGAGATAAATTCCTTTTACTGGTGCTGTAATCACATGTCAGATGGCAAAAGTCGGATGGTTAGGACAAGGCTCCTACTTTGGTCCTACTTCAATGATATTCAATGGGCTGAAGTAGGATCAATGTAGGACCAAAGTAGTACAGGGAGTAGTTTCAAAGTCGGACCGACTTGTGTAGGACCAGTTAAGACAGCTCTCATAGGGAAACATTGATTTTCACACGTCATGCTACATGAGCTCCCAATGTAGGAGCGTTGTCGGAACAAGTGTGAACCTGGGCTAAAGCTGCCAATACAGAAATAGATTTATTTTGGTCAGCAGATTTCTCCACCCACACAAGATGAAATCCACCTGCTAGGCCACTGTATTCTGATAGCCGCAAACAGTGCCTGCAGCTGATTGGCTGCAGGTGCTGTTGGGCTGACAATGCTTGGCTCCTTTAACAAAAGTTGATTGAGTAATTTACTTTTGTCAAGCTGGTCACGATCTTTACCAAGCCTGGATTGTCTCTGTAAAGTCAGCCAAAAGAGGGCTTTAGCCCGTTGTCTGCTGAAAACAGGTCAAAAGGAGTGCAGAACAAACTACACTCCTGTGATCCACATGAGAAGTACAGCCAAACAAGCTTTGGCTGCACTTCTTTAAGCCAGCCATAAACGGATCGAAATTTGGCCTGTTCAGCAGGAACCTGCTGAATTTTGATCCATCCAAAGGGCAGGCTGGTTGTAATTACTGCTGGCAGCAGTAATTATTGTATTCTGACAGCAGGGAAACCTCCCACTGGCAGAATACAATAGTGTAGTGGGAGGGATTCCCACCTTAAACACTGAATGTGAGAAATAAATCAAGCGATTTTTTATTCAAATTGCTAAACGTATGGCATGCCTTGGAATTTTGTCAGATTCCTCTGAATTGGTCCAAATTCCAACGGTATATGGTCCCAGCTAAAGACCTGGTTGGCCACTAACAAACATTTCTGTGTTGTTGCGGTTTACTTTTCACCAGTTTTTCTAATCAGCCCCATTTATTTTATATTTGGTTCAATATAGAGTATACTTAGTAGGGTTGTCCCGATGTACTCGCCGATACCGAATAACGATACTTTTTTAAATGTGTCCCCAAATGCAGCCATGTCCTCCCACATATATTGCAGCCATGTCCTGTCCCCCACATATTGCAGCCATATCCTGTCCCCCACATATTGCAGCCATGTTCTGTCCCCCATACCTGTAGTAGCTGCTGCCGGGTTTATCCCCGTGCAATACAGCGCGCATTACAAGCTTTCGTTTGTATACTTGTAATGCGCGCCTCGCCATGTATAGACACTCCCCTTCTCGGGATTGGACGGATCCGTCCAATCCCGAGCAAGGGGGGAGTGTCTATACACGGATCCGTGCATAGACACTCCCCCTTGCTCGGGATTGGACGGATCCATCCAATCCCGAGAAGGGGAGTGTCTATACATAGTGAGGCGGGCATTACAAGTATTCAAACGAAAGCTTGTAATGCGCGCTGTATTGCAGGGGATTAACGCGGCGGTATGCGGTGGCGGGAGTATTCTATTTAGGTATTGGGGGTATTTGCGGGAGTACAAGTACTCCCGCAAATACTCGGTATCGGTCCCGATACCGATGCTAGTATCGGTACCGGGACAACCCTAGATTAAAGCATTTGCCTTGCTTTGAGCTGCATCACATTAGAAACATTACCAGAATCTTCATGCCAGCACTGATGCGGCTCCACAAAAAATTGAAAGATTCCCCAGAGCAGGTTCCTGGATCAGGAAAGCACCAAGACAGTACAAATATTCCCCAAATGTCCCTTTTTTGGACAGTAGACAATCCAAGGTATTTAGTAAGAGGCATGGCAAGTTTTTTGAAGTTGTAATTTTTTCCCACAATTATTTGGAAAAATATGAAATCATCTTTATTTTATTTTTCACAAAAATTCCATATCAACAGGTTACTTCTCAAACACGGCATAGGCATAGCTGCAACTACACCCCAAAAAAACATTCTGCTACTTGTCCTGAGTATAGCGATACCACATGTGTGAGAAGCACAACATCCAAGGAGCACCTTCAGGCATTATCCACTTTAAGACCAAGCCTTCTTCCGACACTTTGTTTCCAAGTAAAAAAAAAAAAAATCTGTATTTTTGCTAGAAAATGACTTGGAACCCCCAAACATTATATATTTTTGGAGCAGAGGACCAAGAAAATATGGATTTACAAAATTTTATGTCAAGCGGTATTTGCGCAGCAGTTTTTCAAACACAATTTTACACAAAAACGCATAAATACATTTTAATGAATTTCAATACACAGACAATATAATACCCAATTTTTTGGTAAAATATCAAATATGGTGTTGTGCTGGGTAAATAGATACATTGTGCATGCTTGTGAAATGGCACCAAACTTCGTTTTTAAAAATCTTCATAAAAGACGTGATGTGTAGTCAAGCTATCGGCAAGAAGCCCCCACAAAGGCCCATTGTTGAAAAAAAACATGTAAAGAGGTTATAAAAAGGTAACAAAGACACCAACTCCAAACACACCAGTAAGCGAGCAGCATCTTCATTCCAGACCAACAAAATTAAAGGGGTTATAAAAGGTACAATTTTTTTCCTTAAATGGCTTCCTTTACCTTAGTGCAGTCCTCCTTAGTGCAGTCCTCCTTCACTTACCTCATCCTTCCATTTTGCTTTTAAATGTCCTTATTTCTTCTGAGAAATCCTCACTTCCTGTTCTGTCTGTAACTCCACACAGTAATGTGAGGCTTTCTCCCTGGTGTGGAGTGTCGTGCTCGCCCCTCCCTTGGACTACAGAAGAGTCAAGCCGCTCTCTACATTGCAGATAGGGAAAGGAGCTGTGCGTTAGTGTCCTGCTCTCCTGTAGTGTCCTCAGGGCCCACTAACAGGCCAGGTTTGCAAGATAACTGAAATACTTCACAGGTGATATAATTTGCTGCTCAGTGATTGCAGTATTCTAGTCTGCATCTCCTCCCCAAGGTAATACATAAAACATAGCCTGTAAGTGGGCCCTGAGGACAGGGTTGATGACCACTGATGTATAGAACCTGCTACAGCATGGCATTTGTAAAGAAAAAATAAATTGTCAAATCAAATTTAAATTGACCCGCGGTTACAATTGCCAGACTGACATGGGCCCCCCCCCCCCCCCAGTCCATACCAGGCACTTTGGGCCTCGTATGGATTTTAGGGGCAACCTCATGCCAAAAAATAAAATAAAAAATGGCGTGGAAAATCCATACCAGAGTCTTATACAAGCAAGCAGCCTGGCAGGCCAGAAAGGGGAGGGGGGGGATGAGCAAGCGCCCCCCTCCTGAACCATACCAGGCCACCTGCCCCCCCCCCACCCCAACTTGTCCCCATGTGGGGACAAGGGCCTCTTCTCAACAATCCTGGGAGGTGGTTGTGTGGGTCCTGCAGACAGGGGACTTATCGGGATCTGGAAGCCCCCAAATCCTGCCCCCTCTATGTAAATGAGTATGAGGTACATTGCACCCCTACTCATTCACCCCAAAAAAGTGTCAAAAATAAAGAAAAAAACTGATGGGTTTTTGAAAAGTCCTTGATTAAAGTAAATAAATGTCCCCCGATGTAGGGGCCATTGTCCATCACAACGGTAAGGGGTGGTGGCCACCTGGTGACTCTGTAACCTTGTGATGTCATCGACCCAGCATGCCCCATTCACAAGGGGGCAGCGTTACTTCGCTGACATCGGGTGACTCCTCCTAACTATTTAAAAAATGTCAAACAAGGAGAAGGCAGTCAACTGTTATTCGATGAGGCCAAAGGTTTTTTCATTTTTTTTTTCACAGTCGGTGGTGCGGCAGGTAGCGTGAGGTGGACCCACATCGGAGGACATTGTTTTTTAATAAAATAACGGTCAAAAACTTGTGTACGGTTTTTATTCCCTTCTAAGTGAATGGGTAGGGGTATACTCATTCACATGGGGGGGTGGGGGGGAGCCAGAATTTGTTAAAGGGCGCTTCCAGATTCCGATAAGCCCCCCGACCACAGACCCCCACAACCACAGCCCCGGATTGTGAGGAGGCAGCCCATGTCCCCATCAACAAAGCATCCCCCGATGTTGAGGGCATGTTGCCTGGTATGGTTCAGGAGTGGGTACTCGCTCATTCCCCCCCCCATTTTTCTGGCCTGCATGCTTATATAAGAGTCCGTTTTGTTTTGGAATTTTCTATTGCCAGCGTTATATTGATAAGTGACGCTCTGTAGGTATGGGACGCTCGCAAATTGCACATGCTCGTAAACTAAGTGGAACGCGGAACGAAAGTGAACACTTATCAGAAGATTTACGTCCCATTCTGCATGGGTCTACCCTCTAGTAGAGTTGGAAAGCATTACATTGGTTTCCCTATAAACTACGTACTGTAAAAGACAGATGTTGGCTGGTATGGGGAATCCTTCTGGTGGGATTCACATCATGGCACTGTTCAAAACCACATACATTTATGCAGTATACATCCATACCACAACTACATTTTACTACTGCTCAATAGAAAACCACGGCCAGGGTAAAAGCTTCTGAAGGTGTAAGTAACCATTTTATTGCTCAGAATATCATTTTGCAACATGGTTCAAAACGAAACACATGAACATTTTTTAAGTATGCCAGCCCTGTAAAAATGCTGGCACAAGAGCTGGATGGTGATCTCGACTCTAAGGGGAAAAAAAAGAAAGGGTAAAATCTGGCAATACAAGTTTTTAAATAAAAAAAAAAACAGACACACATAAAGCAATGCAAGCTATTCATAAGTGCTTGTCTGTATGGAACTACTTCAAATTGCCGGTGGAAACTCAGGGGTCTGGGCATAACTTGTCATTAAATAGTTTGAAACCGTTCTTAGAAGAGCACCATTCCCCCACTAGCCAGCCAGTTACAGTTCCTTTAGAAGCACAGTGAGGCATTATTCACATTAGTACAGGCTTGTGGCTCGCCCATTCATAGCAGGTAATTACAGTAAACATTGTGTGTCCTGCATCTTTAATCCAATTTCCTCAGCCTTCTTGGAATGCAATCTTTCCTTTGATCACTGATCGATGTCCGTGCGTAGTTGTTGCATCATAGTGGCTTCTGGAAGCTGTACCCTGCATGTTATAGCCAGAACTAACTCCTCCTGGAGTAATTCTGTACCCTTGCATTGGCACCACTTGTGCCTGAAAAGCACGATGGGAGTGGCAGGAAGAGGTAAACAGGTGTCCCATTCAAAATTAAGAGATTTATATATTTAGTTATAACCTTGTGCTGAGGTTTTGGCATATACAGTTCGGCAGGGGTAAAGGGGTTGTTACACATTTATTTACACTCAAGAAGGTGTCAGCACTTATGTTTCATGGCAAGCTGTGGAGAGAAATAAAAATACCATATCAACCAAGTTGGAGATTTGGAAACATCACTACAAAGAAATTGTTTCAATGAAAATAAAATCCAACAAACACCAAAATCTGCAGAAAACACAAAATAGCATGTTTCTGTTGAGATCTGAGGCAATGCGTTTCTAAATATCCAAGTATGTGTCCAGTGTAACAATCTTACAGGAAACACTAATGAGGAATAACAAAGGAATACTGACCTATTTACTTGTCTAGATGCACATTTGAGCATGATCAGCTTAATACACATTTTATTAGCGTGTGGAGTTTACAAAACAGTGTGTCTTTTTTTACAGCTAGACAGAGAAATCTACAGACCCATTAAGAAAATAGAATAATGAAAGATATTAAGAAGTATTACCGTATTTATTGGCGTATAACGCACACTTTTTTCCCCTTAAAAACAGAAGAAAATTGTGGGTTTGTGTTATACGCCGACCCCGTCTCTGAGCGCCGCCGCCGACATATACCGAGCGCATTACACTCGGGTACACTAGGCTAGGCTCGGCCACACTCGGCTTCGCTCGCGGTCACGCCCTGCGAGAGGAGCCTAGCCGAGTGTACTGTTCTCGGTATATGTTGGCGGCAGCGCTCAGAGACAGCGTGGAAAAAGCGGGGAGGACACCACAAAGGCAGAAGACGGATACCGGACAAGGCCGTCGGGCAAGACACGGAAGAGGGGCATTCAAACCAAGTCATTTTTTTCCCCAGGAGATTTCCCTCCTAGAACTGGGTGCATGCTATACGCGCTATAAGACATTTCCTTCACAATAATAATGGGAAATTAGGGTTGTCCCAATACCGATACTAGTATCGGTACCGATACTGATCATTTGCCCGAGTACTTGTACTCAGGCAAATGCTCTGATGCTTCACCCGATACCTGGGCAGTCAGGGTGATCAGTGCGGTGGGAGAGTTAAAAGCAATGATCACCCTCTGTATAGGTTTCAAAGCCCGGCTTTTAGTGAAACCAGCTGTGATCGGTGCTTGTAACTCCCACACACGGTCACCGCTGACTGCCCCCGCATCCTCCTCCAGCCCCTGACATTCTGCTGCTGTCCCCCTCTCTTCTCCCCCTCCGTGCTCCTGTCCCCCTCTCTTCTCCCCCTCCGTGCTCCTGTCCCCCTCTCTTCTCCCCCTCCGTGCTCCTGTCCCCCTCTCTTCTCCCCCTCCGTGCTCCTGTCCCCCTCTCTTCTCCCCCTCCGTGCTCCTGTCCCCCTCTCTTCTCCCCCTCCGTGCTCCTGTCCCCCTCTCTTCTCCCCCTCCGTGCTCCTGTCCCCCTCTCTTCTCCCCCTCCGTGCTCCTGTCCCCCTCTCTTCTCCCCCTCCGTGCTCCTGTCCCCCTCTCTTCTCCCCCTCCGTGCTCCTGTCCCTCTCTTCTCCCCCTCCGTGCTCCTGTCCCCCTCTCTTCTCCCCCTCCGTGCTCCTGTCCCCCTCTCTTCTCCCCCTCCGTGCTCCTGTCCCCCTCTCTTCTCCCCCTCCGTGCTCCTGTCCCCCTCTCTTCTCCCCCTCCGTGCTCCTGTCCCCCTCTCTTCTCCCCCTCCGTGCTCCTGTCCCCCTCTCTTCTGCCCCTCCGTGCTCCTGTCCCCCTCTCTTCTGCCCCTCCGTGCTCCTGTCCCCCTCTCTTCTGCCCCTCCGTGCTCCTGTCCCCCTCTCTTCTGCCCCTCCGTGCTCCTGTCCCCCTCTCTTCTCCTCCCTCCGTGCTCCTGTCCCCCTCTCTTCTCCTCCCTCCGTGCTCCTGTCCCCCTCTCTTCTCCTCCCTCCGTGCTCCTGTCCCCCTCTCTTCTCCCCCTCCGTGCTCCTGTCCCCCCCTCTTCTCCCCCTCCGTGCTCCTGTCCCCCTCTCTTCTCCCCCTCCGTGCTCCTGTCCCCCTCCGTGCTCCTGTCCCCCTCTCTTCTCCCCCTCCGTGCTCCTGTCCCCCTCTCTTCTCCCCCTCCGTGCTCCTGTCCCCCTCTCTTCTCCCCCTCTGTGCTCCTGTCCCCCTCTCTTCTCCCCCTCCGTGCTCCTGTCCCCCTCTCTTCTCCCCCTCCGTGCTCCTGTCCCCCTCTCTTCTCCCCCTCCGTGCTCCTGTCCCCCTCTCTTCTCCCCCTCTTCTCAGTGTCCCCCTCTCTTCTCCCCCTCCGTGCTCCTGTCCCCCTCTCTTCTCCCCCTCCGTGCTCCTGTCCCCCTCTCTTCCCCCCCTCTTCTCAGTGTCCCCCTCTCTTCTCCCCCTCCGTGCTCCTGTCCCCCTCTCTTCTACTTAGTGCCCCCCTCTCTTCTCCCCCTCTGTGGTGCTGCCCCCCTGTCAGGATGGAGAGTGGAGGTAGGGGCTGGTAAATCCGGCTCTTACATTTTCCGAATGTACAGAGTCAGTGATCACTGACTGTCTATTCACATAACTGAAACATCGTAAACTGTTGTTAACAATTTTTCACTTTATGAATGGAGACGAGCTGCTGTCTTCTCTCCATTCATTTTCAGCACTGTTGAGAAAGGGACTTAGGAATCCGTATCCCTTGTCCCTTTCCCTGTCTCAAAAGGGAGATGTCAGAGGTCTGTTAAGACCCCCGATATCTCACCAAAGCCCCCCATTAGGGCTGATTAAAAAAAAAAAGAATTGCAATAAGTTATTGTAAAAAAAAAAAAAAAAAAAACACCGACACTGTCCATCTGTTAAAAAAAACAAAAACGACACATGTGCCACTGTCACATGAGATTTAAAAAAGTATCGGTAATCGGTATTCACGAGTACTTGGGAAAAAAAAGTATCGGTACTTCTTAAAAAAGTAGTATTAGGACAACCCTACTGGAAGAGTATAGTTAGGGCAGTGGTTCTCAACCTGGGGGTCAAATGATGATTTGCCAGGGGTCATCAAATCCTGGGCTGTTCCTGAAGCCTACACCTTTGGGGGGGGGGGGGGGTTAGAGTGAGGCTGTGAGCCAGGCCTTCTCGTCCAACATCAGTGCCTGACCTCACAAATGCGCTTTTGGAGGAATGGTCAAACATTCCCATAGACACACTCCTAAACCTTGTGGTCAGCCTTCCCAGAAAAGTTGAAGCGGTGGGGCAAATCAATATCAAACCCTATGGACTAAGACGCCATTAAAGTTTGTGTTTGTGAGTGTGTATAGCTGCAAGTTAGAATACAATTTTCTATTCTACAACATTAGCTGACAGATTAATATCCTCCATTGGAAAGAAATTCTAGCCTTTATATATTTGGTATTCATAGGTTTGTGATCACCCTAATTTTAATCAACATAATGTTTTAAAAACGTTTCGATATACTATACCATTTTGTAATTATAGTACTACATGGCAAAAATCGCACTTGCACACACACATACACTATATTTATTTTTTCTTCCATCACTGTTACAACACTTAACCCCCTCCCTATGACATAAATCTCATCACTCAGGTCTGTGACAATATCCCCATGCTCTTATATAGCTGCAGACATTAAACCATTAATACAACTTCCTGTCCGCCACTGTGAATGTATGTACATTAAGAGGAACCGCAAGACGCTTTATCAAGTGTTTCCTGAAATGCTGAGAGCACAAGGGAGCCATCACTGACATATACTATAAATAATTTGCACAGCTTATTGTCACTGCAGTAGGGTCCTGACTGTGGGGGGGACAAGTTATGATCACCTTGTGTGCAGTGTCTGCAAACTGTTGTGCGCTGTTCATCATCTCAGCTGAAGATTCCTCTGCTCGGCCCAGTCGTTCCCCACGCTCATTAAGGGCTTGGCTAGCTTTCTGTACAGCACTAGTTACACTGTCTGCAGCAGAATGAAGTATACTGTTTCCTGTAATGCAAATAATATTCTGGATACATTATACAAGGAACATTGGATTTTTACTGCATTATTTACTGTAAATGCAAAGTATAAACTTCTTTCAAATGATTTTTATTGAATTTTTTAGACAACATACATAAGCCGTTGTATAATATCGGCATATACAGTACTGACAACATGTCGGTACAGAGTAGGGTCAGTAACAAAAAAGGAAACAAAAACAACTCACAATCAAATAAAAACCAAGGCAATAAAGCTATGCCTATAAACCCAATAGAGTAGAACGAGCCCAGCATCCTAGCAAAGTATAAACTTCATGCTTAACCACTTAAGACCCGGACCAATACGCTGGCAAATGACCCAAGGGGTTTTTGCGATTCGGCACTGCGTCGCTTTAATAGACAATTGCGCGGTCGTGCGACGTGGCTCCCAAACAAAATTCGCGTCCTTTTTTTCCCACAAATAGAGCTTTCTTTTGGTGGTATTTGATCGCCTCTGCGATTTTTATTTTTTGCGCTATATACAAAAATAGAGCGACATTTTTGGAAAAAAATCAATATTTTTTACTTTTTGTTATAATAAAAAACCAATAAACTAAATTTTAGTCAAACATTTAGGCCAAAATTTATTTAGCCGCATGTCTTTAGTAAAAAAAAAAAAAAATCGCATTAAAAAAAAATTAGCTACCTAGCGGGAACAGCGACACTAATACAGCGATCAGAAAAATGATCGCTTAGTGACGCTGGCAATAGGGAGTGAAAGGGTTAACTAGGGCAGTGATCAAGGGGTTAAAACTTTATTGGGGGGGGGTGGGGGGGCTACCCTGACACTAACACTGACTGACTGTCACACTGTCTGTCACACTGACACTAAATACAGTAATCATACATGTATGATTACTGCATTCAGTGACACTGTGACAGGGGGAGGGGGGGGGCGATCGCGGGGGTTAAATGTGTTTGTGTGTGTGTCAGTGTGCTGTTTGGTGCAGGACTTACTTGTTCTGTAGTGATCTCTCCTCAGCGGCGCTTGAAACAAACGCCGAGGGAGAGATCACGTCGCTTCCTCCTTCCTGTGTTTACACAGGAGGAGGAAGTGACAGGTCAGGCGGGCGCGCGCATTGGCTGGGAGCGATCCGGAGGGGGCGGATGAAAACGGATAGCCGCCCCCACTTGTCGGATCGCTCCTGCAGCCGCGCGGACCGCCGCATGTACGGGGGGGGGGGTCCGATCGGACCCCCGATCCCCCCCAAGGCACCAACGTATATATACGTTGATGTGCCTGTCGGTGCCATTCTGCCGACGTAAATGTACATGCGGCGGTCCTTAAGTGGTTAACATATTAAATCTCACAGTGCAGTAGTAACTCATCAGGTTTCATAAAACAATTCTCAGCCATTAGAGAGATAATGAAGATTGGAACTAAGCGTGCCTTTGTAATAAAAATGTAAAAATACCGTTACACTGCACCTTGTACTCTGTGATATAGAAATACGTTTAGGGCTGCTAGTATTTAATCTACTAATGTCTTCAGTAAGGAGTCTTAAAATGTGTATAAAAAGAAATTGTTAATGAGGCTGCAGTGTCTTCCAAATGTATCTAAAAGTTACTTCCATATATCCCTTTAGAAATTCATTTGAGTCCCTGCTGATACCAGCCAATACCGAGTGGGTGACAAATGTTTAAAAGAGTGGCACTTCTTTTAAACACAAGAAAATACTGCTCCTCCTCCTATGGAGAACTTTATAAATGTTCCTAAAAACATCACTGAAGGCATTTATGGCATAGTAACTTAATAAACTGACAGTTCTGGTGACGGAAGTAATAGGGCCTCTGAGCTTTGGGCATTTGTCGATGGTATCAGTTTCACACACTTCCAAGATCATTCAGAATTCACTGACCGGTTCATTTGACCTGCTTCAAGCAGGGTTTTTTTTATTCCTAGTGACTCGTATGGGAATGCAAAACTTGTTTTACATGAACAAAAGGCTGTTGTCTCTTGCCCTTATGGAAAGGAGACATTTGTATTGAAGGTTACCTCTATGATCATCACATCAGAAGGAAGAGAAATGTAATGGCTCAAATCTATAAACTTGGTTGATTTGACTGGTTACTGTAAGGGTTCATGCACATGGCCTTAAGGTGGCCATCTAGTGACCAGAGTCTCCATATAAATGTTCATGGGACCTATAAAACGGCAATCTGTATATCCAACAACTATCTGTTTGGAGCATACCTCTGCGTGCATGATTTATAAAACCCTGGTACATAACACTGCATCTTCTAATTGAGCAGCAGTTGTGGGTTCTGGGAAAGTTTTATTGATTTTCAGCATTTAGGCCAATTACATGATTTGGGAAATTTGGTTTGTGGTGGTTATCATGGTCTCAGGAATTCAACAATAACAACCACCCCCCAACCTTAAAGTGTATTTTTTTTTTTGATGTCACAATGTAGAGTATAAGATTTCCTATCTGTGCCCAGTCTTGCCACACAGAGTTAATCCAGATCTGAGTAATCCTCTTTTAATGTTCAGTGAAAATGAACAGCCTTCCAGATAAAAACCTGCCTAAATAAAATGTCAGTTTTCTCTCTCCTTGCTTTGAGTAACAGGTTTTTTACATATCTAGCTTGGACATGTTTATCATATGTTATGTTAATAATAACATGAGGTATAAAAAGTGAGAAATCCACCCCTCCCCCACATAACACATCCTGGTAATATACAATGAACTTTGGATCACTTCATATTATGATAAACCAAGTCCAAGCTAGATATGTAAATAACCTGTCACTGAAAGCAAGAAGAGAGAAACAGACTTTATAATTTGGCAGGTTTTTATCTGGAATTCTGTTAATTTGCACTGAACATTAAAAGAGGATTACTCAGCGCTGGATTAACTGTGTGTGGCAAGACTGGGCACAGATGATAGGAAATCTTATACTATACATTGTGACATCAAAAAAATAAATAACAATTTTTTTGGGTTTACATCCAATTTATCAAACTGCAATCAGATTTTTTACCCTATTCCAAAAACAATTGCGTACTGTCCATGATACAATTTTTCAGGACAACCTTTAGTGGTGAACCCCCTTCTTTAAAATCCAAGCAGTACGAATACAAAAGTTTTTGGCAGAATGTTACAGCTTTGTCTATTAGTACTGCTTGGACCTTGAAGGGGTTATACCCCAAAAGATTGTCCTGAAAAATTATATGCGAGTGCACATTAAAAAAGTATCACAAACAGTACTCAATTGTTTCCGTTGCAATTGCACCAATATGGCTACAATTACCTCAGGCAAGAGATTCTATTCCAGAAGCAAGTTGAAATACATGTGTTATCCCTAGCAGCAGGAATTACGATGAACACCTTTAAAAATTGACAGATCATCAGTAAACAGGAATGGGAGGGTTTTGGTATATTTAAAAAGAACTTCATTATAACTATAAAAAAAATGTGCACAAGGGTTGGGCTGTAGTAGTCTTAAGCCAAGTGGCGGCTGGGTGGGGGGTGCAAACTTTCACCGACCCCAGGGGCACCTCAAAGCCCCCAGCCCCCCCTTCTCGTCCGCTTTCTTACCCCATCTAGGTGGCAAGCATCTGCCGCTGGCAGGAATTTCCTCTTGTCCATCACAGCTGGGAGTCTCCGCACCTCCTCCTAGGCATTCAATAGGATCGCATGTCCTTTCAGCCAATCGAGTGACGGTTTTAACGACCTGCTTCCTGGTTGGCCGGGAGGAGGATCAGTGTTATTATAGCGAATATTAGTTCACTATTGTAACACACCTGGGTGGGTTCAGAGAGCATTCTCTGTGCTCCCGAGTCCACCCTATTTTAAAGCCTATTAGAGCCTCTGACTATTTAGGTACCCTATTTATCGGCGTATACCGCACACTTTTATCCCCTTAAAATAAGGGGAAAATTGTGGGTGCGCGATATACGTAGCTAAACGCTTCCCGCGCTTAGTTTGAATGCCTCCGCCGACATATACCGAGCGCAGTACACTCGGGTACATTCGGACAGGCTCGGCTTCACTCGCGGTCACGCTCCTAGCCTCTTTGCGTGATAAGCCGAGCATGGCCGAGTGTACTGCACTCGGTATATGTCGTCGGCGGCGGCGTTCAAACTAAGCGCGGGAAGCGGGGATTCGACTCAAAGACAGTGCGGGAGAAGCGAGGAGGACACCACCGAGGCCACAGACGGACGCCGGACCGGACAAGGCCGCCGGGCAAGACACAAACGAGAGGCATCTAAACTAAGTATATTCTTTTTTTTTTCCAGGATTTTCTCTTCTAGGTTGGGGGTGCGCACTATACGCTGGTGTGCGCAATACCCCGATAAATACAGTACCTAAAAAATAAAATAAAGAAAAACAACCCACATTGTAATCAATGCACCTGGCATCCTAAAACGGGCTGGACACTTGGATGGGGGGCAGCACCCATGCACCCTCAAAGAATGGGCCGCTCCTGTTTAAATTCCTGTGACAATTATAGCGGGTGCCATGCAGGACTCCTACAGACTGTCAGTGTAAGCTGTCTACTTATACATCGTACGGGTAAGCACTTTCACAAAGACAGGAAGACTTAATGAACACTTAACAGCGCCCTGATAATTCAATGAAAGCTACAAGCCGACAGCCGCAAAAGGATGTCGTACTTGTAGTTCATTGATTCACATGGATCTGTGAATCAATGACACAGCTGTGTTTGCGGTACAATACATTTTTTATGAAATGGTGACGACATTGTCAACTTACTAAGTGAAAAATGAACTACAGCGCTAATTACATTAATAATCTCAAGAGCACTAAGTAAAAAAAACAAATAACACAGCTGCAATCCGAGTGTAGCCAGATCAAACATTGTCAACTTACTGCTGTAAGTGGTGAAATTAACATTCCTTTTTTCCCCATGGAAAATAACTCAGTCAGGGTCATAATGTAACAAAATATTGTCCTAAAAACAGAAAATGTCTCAACCTGCACCAGGCTCGAACTTGGTTTCGTAACCTATACCACCCTATTTTGAGTGATGTATAAAATGCCTCTTCCGACATGGCATATGTGAGCAGAAGTGCTGTTTTAAGCACCATCCACAACATCTTTAGGGGAAGAGGGTGAGTCTAAGCAGTGATGGGACTCCATTGGATTATTAAATTAGCACACATTTGTTTGTAGGTGTCAGACTCCTACAGTAGTAGCGCCTGGCCATAGTGTTTACATGGGTGAAGATTCAATAGGAGTTCAGGTTGGAAAACTTGGCAGTTTAATATAGATTATGGCTAGCCAAACTTAACTGATACTACAGCAGATAAATGCTGACTAAGGTGTCATTTCATTTCTTCAGTCAGCTAATGGTCATGAAACTTACACCAGCAATAACACTGTCAGACCATTTGTGACTGAAATGGAGAAAGAAATGAGCCCTGTTTACACCAGCACCAGTCCAGCAACCAGAACATATACAGACATGATATCACACAATAAGTTTAAGGTGCTTTAAATCAGAGAAAATTGTTTTTTGAAAATACTTAAATGCAAAATTGGAAACGTTTGGTGACTGGTTGTAATGTGAAAAGGCATTTTTATCCTACATTATAGAATTTATAATGGTCTGCGCCACTGGTGGGTTAAATTACCCAGTGCCTCCTATACTGTATAGCTCTTAGACTCCACCATTTGGGAATGCATCTTTGTTATCTGATGAACTCACCTGAGAACAGCCTGGACTGGCAGTTGATGAACTCAGGCTTTTGGTCGGAGAGGTATCTCTGGCATGTGTGATACAGGATTTGGAAGAAAGTAAATTTCTCAGAACCTGAACCTGCCACCCATTGATCGAAGCCATTATCAAATTGAAGGTCAAATTCTGGAGATTCCTGTAAACAAAGAAAGATAAAATTGTAATTCATTTCAATACATGACCTACATGTCATGTAAACATCTACTGCTATTGCTTTCAAAAGGGAGGCACCCATGTGTTAGTTTCCTTTCTGTTTAGTTATAAGGCTGTACACCTTTTAGAATACACTGATCAGAGGCCGTTGATGATTGGCTACAGTTGCTGCCGATATTAAATTCCAAAATGTCCCCTTGACAAACACAGATTAAACAATCAACTTATTTTGAAAGGAAATGCCTGCACACTGATTGAAACTTAATATATGGCCAGCTTTACACAGAAACCTCCATGCCGTGTAGAAATTAACACAGAAAAGAGATGCTAGTTACAGGTATACACAGTATCCCCAGCCAATATACTGTTGGAAGCTTTCAGTAAAATCACAAGTGCATTTGCATTAATCAGAAGGAACGCCTGGAAAGCCTACTTCAGGGCCGTCTTTAATATGGTTTGGGCCCTGGGCAAACATTTTTTTGGGCCCCCCTCCAGCTTATTTTGGGCCCGACTGGTTCACATGTATGTGTTTTGGCGGCCCTCATTTGTGCAGGCACAGCAGCCCATTCATTTGAGGCATGCACTTTTCTTTGCAGGAAACGCAGGCATGGCGGCCCATTCAAATGTGGGCCGCCAAAACAAATACATGTTAACCAGCCAGGCCCAAAATAAGCCCATGAAGCAGTTAAATACAGACAGTAATGCCATGTTCTCTGAGGCCTTACTCAGCCTGGACTGCAGGTCTGCTTTGTGATTTAAAGAGTTCCTGTATTTTACACATGGCCTGGGGTCCCATGGTGCTAAAGCAGAATGGACAGATGGTGCTGTGACCCCATGCCATGTCATGTGTAAAATACAGGAACTTTTTAAAACTCTGACCAGGCCTGCAGTGAATCATCAAATATTATAAAGACTTTGGGCACACTCTACAGAAAACTTCTATTTACAATATAGTTTAGCAAACAGTGACATACCTTGAGGAGCAGGAAGAAGTCAGCCTCGGGAAGATCAAACTGGGGATGCTATAAAATCACATTCTAATTCACTTTTATATACAAGCAGCACCCAGTGGCAGAAAGGGAGAAGTGCACGTCTAAAGGGAAGCCAGGGGTGCTGTACATTTTAAAACACTGGGAGGGGAAGCAGTACTTACACTGGCTGCGTGACGCTGACGATTTTCAGCGCCGATTTGTGGGCAACAAAGGGGCTTAACGGGCAGCTCTGCTTTGGGCCCCCAGCAGTGACAGGGCCCTGGGCAGCTGCCCCTGTTTACCCTATGGTAAAGACGGCCCTGGCCTACTTATACATAGAAGGTTGAAGGAACAATCATCATTCATTTTAAAGTAGAAAAACGTTGACACATCTCTCACCAGTGTGTGTGTGCGCGTTTTTGTTAAAAATCCCAGTCAACATAGCAATTCACACAGCGTATTCTAAATGGTATTTGTACTTTGCACACTTTCCCAGCCAAATACCCAACACTGGAACTATTGTTAAAACATCACTCTGTCACACCAAATAAGCATTAGCATGAAAGTGCAAATAACAGTTTAAACCAAAAGGTTCTAATAAAATATAAGGAAATTACAACAATGCACTCAAACAGCCATTCAGGAATCTGGGATACAACTACATAAAAGTTCCAAAGAACGGGATCCAAATGTGAATGCACAGCTTGCAGCTGTTCTTCATGCTACTTGTTGGCTTTAGGAACAGCACTGGCACAAAATGTATATTCTTGATCTGAATATTAACACACCTGCTATATAAAGACTAAAGCCAACTGAACAGTCCCTTGACCAGAGAATCCACTTGTGGGACCTTAGGGAAGTAACTTTCTCTTGAGTTTATGTTATACAAGATTAGAACCAGGTACTCTCGACTGTGTGAGGACTGGATGGTAGATTCTGGAAATTTATAATCCTATCCTTTATGGTATTTTTATTGATGCAGCAATACTGGCTTATTGGTTTGTTTTGGGTTTGTGTTATTTTTTGACAGGTACCTGTTCCCACTTTGAGAGATCTCGGGACGGCAAGATCACTCAAGAGTTAGCTCCCCCTCCTTTCCCTGCTGCTGGGCTATTCAGAAAGCACAGCGCCCTTTGTGCATGCGCAGTAGGGAACCAGCTGTGAAGCCTCAAGGCTTCATTGCCAGTTTCTCTTACAGGCAATGGCAGCGGAAGCACCCAAGAGTCGATGGGAAAATCGGCTGAGGTGCGAACATTTCCGGATTTCAGGACAGGCAAGTGTCCCAATATTAAAAGTCAGCAACTACAGTATGTGTAGCTGCTGACTTAATCTTTTACTGGGGAGCAGAACTCATAGCCACCATGAAGGTGCCATTTCTATGCCAAAACATTAGTTCTGAGGAAGATGTTAACTTTTAGCCATGTCTGAATAAATTATGCCTACACCTCCTGAGAGCAAGGTGGCATTATCAAGGTGAATAAATACAGTGAAAATATGGTTCAGAAATAAAAAAACTGATAATTGGCATGTGCGTATATATATTCACCCCCTTTGTTGTGAAGCCCATAAAAAGCTCTGGTGCAACCAATTACCTTCAGAAGTCACATAATTAGTGAAATGGTTCCCACCTTTGTGCAATCTAAGTGTAACATGATCTGTCTACATAATATATATATATTATATATATATATTTATTAGGGCTGTTACTGATTAAAAAAAAGATTAATCGAACACAAAATTTTTGATCGATTAATCGACTAATTTCGATTAATTATAACGCACATACAGATCCAACTACTTTTAGCTGATCTCCTTGCAGGCTGATTCCCAGTGCAGCTACCAACCACTGGAAAAATGGATAGCAGGATACAAAAAACACACAAAGGCAGCGCTCGATTGGAATAGTATTAAAACTTTTATATAGTCTTCAAGTAGGTAACCAAATAAATATTGCACTGGAGATAAAATTGATGTAGCTACATAAACTGTAAAAATGGTGCGAGTAATACCAAATGGTACCAAAAGCAGTCATAAAAACATGTAGCCAAGTATGATACTGGTATAAAAATGTGTACAATTATACTACCGCTGAATCCAAATGAGGAGGGGTTAACATCAGTCCGCCGGCATGTAGATGTCCCGTGAAGGGAACTCTCAACTCCCAGTGGATGGATATAGAATCCCAGGGTGATAGAGGGAAGTGTAACAGTCCTTGCGTGTAGCAGATAGGAAGGTCCCGCCGGCATGCAGATACGAAGGCACAGCAAATGAGCCCTTCAGATGGACAAGGCAACCCCCACCCGTGTCTGACGTTATCGGATCTCCGACAGAACTCCCTGAAGGCCCAGAAGCCGACGGAGAGGTGAGTACCAATCAAAAGAATTTTAATCGATCAAAAAGACATTGATCGATCAAAAAAATTAAAGATTAAATCGATCAATTAAAAGTTAATTTGCACAGCCCCAATACACACACACACACACACACCTTCTTGAAAGGCCCCAGAGGCTGCAACACCTAAGCAAGAGGCACCACTAACCAAACACTGCCATGAAGACCAAGGAACTCTCCAAACAAGTAATGGACAATGTTGTTGAGAAGTACAAGTCAGGGTTAGATTATAAAAAAAATATCCAAATCTTGGATGATCCCTATTAGCAACCACGTTGTGACTGCCTAAAGACTGATGTCCCTGTGACCTGGAGAGGAAGCCCATTTAAAAGAAGGATGCCTACTCCTTTTAACAGGTAAAAGAGTACAGTACTCTTTCCACTAGAAATCTTTTGAATGCATTTGTCCAAATCATCCCTGAACAACTGTTCTCCGCGAAACAGAAAACCAGGCAAAAGGTTCTTGCATAGCGCCTTGGCTGACCAATTTTTCCAACTACAGGATTTTACGCATATGCACCAACAGAAGCGTCATGCGGGAGGTTTGTGAATAGAATCCTTAACAGCGTCAACAGGAAAGCATAAAGCCTTTGGTAGATCAGCTAAGTCTCGGGCTTGCTGAGCATGAACCACCCTGGAGAACCTGTTTCACCTGATCCTTCAGGGATTGACAAATGCCACTTGCTGCTACCGCAGGCTGAGCTACAGCACCTGCTATAGAAAAATAGGTTTTCAATAAAGATGGACAAGTGGACAGTCGGACAAGTTAGACTTTTATTCACGGAAGAGATCGCAGTGTCAACTGCCGGCACACTCCACTTCTTGGTGAATTTTTCCTCCATGGGATAAAGTACAGAGAATTTCTTAAGAGGAAGAAAATATTTATCTGGATGACCCCAATCTTCATATATAAGCTGTTCCAAAAAAGGATGGACAGGACACGCATGCAGGTCCTGTGGGGCTTTTAAAGAACCCAAGGAGGAAACAGCCCTTCCAGCTGGCTCTGTTAAAGGCAACTTAAATGCTAAACCTACCATTTCTGTAAGGGATTGCACTAGCAATTTTTAAGACTAAGAAGCTGAAAAGGGCCCCTCTATGGTAGAATCTTCAGAAAAATAATCAAACAGTCTCTCTTCCTTATCCCCCGAGGGTGTTTTATCCTCTACCGGCCACTGCTGGTCCGTAGGCTGAGGACCCGGGGCAGGGGACCTAGCCCGCTTTGCTCCACCCTGGGAAGAAAATGCGATTAGAGACGCTAAATGCTCCTTCCAAACCTACTAGAGCTGAAGAAAGTACTTTCTCAGTAATATAGGCAGGGGTCTGGAGGTTGGGGGTGGCTGCAGCACCTGACAGTCCTGATGACTCAACCTGGTCAGCCACATCTGGTACCTCTGGAGAGGCTGGCACAGCAGAGGCACGACCAGGAACCTCAGAGCCTGATGGTGATGTCTTATGAGCCTTTTTGAGGAATTTGCTCCCGTTTTAGCAGTCTTAATCTCTGAATTCCTGGAAGACATAGTCCGAAGCACAAAAGCAGAGGTACTATAAAAATTGCATCAACTGCTGAAGTATAGTCCAGCAAGAAATGCTGCTATCCACTGTTCAGCCTGATACAAAATAAATGTGTCACTAGGGAGTGCCTGTATCGATCACTCACGTGCCCCCACCGCTGCTGTGTCCCTCCGTCAGCTCCTACCTCCACGAGGCAATGTTTATATGGGGATGTACCGATTCGGGGCGTGCAAGAACGTAACCGCTGGGTCATGCACATGGCGCCGCGCTAAGCCACGCCCCTCCTCCCCTCGCCGGAATGCCCCCCGGCATTCAAATCTGCTGCTTCCGCACATGTGCCGCTCGGGACTCGGAGAGGGAAGAAAACTTCTCCAGAAGCCCCGGAGGAGGAAACAAGGTGCCGCAGGTCCAGCTCCCCTAAGAGAAGCATTACAGGCAAAACCTTGCACTTCTTTTCCAAGGCCTGGGTACCATCCACTTTGGCCTTAATGACGCTTTGGATGGATCGGTTGCTTAGTACGCTTGATCCTAGAGGACCCTCCAGCGGAGCTCTCAAAACACTTCTTTAACCATGACCAACACATTAGACACTGGTGAAAAAACTGAGGTACTTCCTGTATGGGAGGGGTTATATAGGGGAGCCATGGCAACTGGAACTTCCTTGTCCTGGTGGGGAGGTGTGCTGTGCTCTACCCTGGGGGCCTCTCCTACCTCAGCTTCCGGTGGAGACATTTGTGATGCTCCCTGGCCTCTCAGCATTCTGCAGTGACATGCCGAGTTCTCGAGTAGAGGGTACTAACATTTTCCCTTCCATGCCCCTTTCCCCTGCATCTCTTTTGCTACTGGGGTCAATATATGTTCAATGTTCTATATTCTTTTGACAGAATTGGTGATACGCATCAGCTCCTGATGAGATGGTATTATCCCCCGAAATGTGTAAAGCTTACAAAGATGCATACCCTAATGACTTCATCTGTGAGGACATTAATTTATTTTTAAGACGTTTTATATGAATTTGTACACGGAGTAATAACAGGAATGATACCATGCATCATTGTTTACCACTCACGTTTAGTTTTTGTAAATACAATTCTTTATTGCAATATCCATTTTGGCTATATAATGTCATATTTATGGTTAGTCCATAAATAATTTTTCTACATCCAGGTCCTCTCTGCGCCTCATCGAAAGTCCTAAACTCCCCCCTTTATATTATATAGGGGAGGGGACTTCCTGGCTTGGGTGTGCCAGTGTCCATCACCTGAAGGTGGCCTATAACGCACATAGTTATTAATATCCAGCTCTGTGTCCCGTGATGTACAAAAAAGAAAAAACACATTTCCCTGTACCCCAAGAGCCACAGGTGGTGTGTACAGATAGCCATAGAAGTGAATGGCTGTACGTCCCTGAACCAATGCAAACGACATTGCACAGAAGTATCAGTATTTATACAGAGAGTGTATATTAATTTGCTTCTATGGCTCATTGTATGTTACACCTGTGGCTCCATGGGCACAGAAAGATGTCGTGTTTTTTATGCTAGGCATATGTCTGCAAGCATCTATATGCATGAATGCAGTTGAAGTAATAAAACACATCTGAGCAAACTGCATGCATCTGCTTTATCACTGCAAATATGAGCCTCTGAGTAAAGGTTTAGCCCATTCACCAGTATAAAGATGGCGATACACTATTAGAGACCTGGCACAGCAGTTCCTGAATATCAGGATAGATGACCTGGTTTCATTGTTATTAGTTGACTCATCACGCCCAATAGATATAACTAAATGCTGGAAAACACATTGCAGTTGCTTAATAACTGTGGTCTAATTATTTTGTTAAATGATAAACTCTCCCAGATATAGTGACTTAATTTGTCTTTTCTTCCCTTTCTACCCTACAACTCTGCCATTTTTCCTATACTTTGCAGTTGGAGAATAGGAGACATTTCTCATGTGCCAATGCTTTTCTTTAAGCTTTTGCATGGTGCTTATATCCAAAGAACCACGCCGGAAGCCCAGCATAATATGACGTAATCGTGGACAGTACTTGGCAAACTGAAAGGGACTGCCAGAGGTCTTGTCTCATAATAAAGTTTTCCCAACACATGCCTTTAAAGAATGTGTGCTCTCCAGCACCAAATGTGTATTTATATTGCAAGTGAAACCATTTTCAGATTACAAATATGTGGGCACCCATGGAATTATACTATCTTAAAAATCACTGTAGAGGAATGTAATCCAAGTCTTGAAACCTTTGATGCTCTTAGTATATACAGACCACAAAAATAGAAAAGGTAGTCGTTAAATGATCCTCCTCACTGAAGCAAGAAGGAAAGAAGAGCCACAGGCCTCTTTCAAACCCTGTTTCCTACATCAGAAACTCTCTCCAATCTCTTCTATTAAACAAGATGTCACGTTTTGGGCTGGTATTGGGGTCAATTCACAAAGCTTTATTTTCAGATTGCGGGTGTTATTTTAACGATTTTGCACGTTATTGAAGCTAGTTCAATTCACTAAACGATTTAACGCTTTGAAAAATCATCAAATAACGTTTCCCTACACAGAACCGATATTTTAAGGTGTGGATCCTTATTAAAGAGTCAAATCGTTATTTTAAAGATTCAAAACGTTATTTTAAAGAGTCAAATCGTTAAATATGTACAGAAGTGCAATTCACAAAGATTTTTTTGACAGTTATCAATCGTTAAATTAACACCTCCCTCAGGGTGGCGTTATGACATTTCCCAGGCGATATTTTGTTGTTAGAGGAAGCTTTTGGCGATTTTTGTAGTGAAGTGAAGTTTTTAGTAGTGTTGGGCAAGATAGAACCGTGCTCTATTTGAACTTAAAATTATCCAGAGGCGAAGAAGAACATCATGTTAGAATGTTGTTCAGATTTATAAACGTGTATTCCGTTCACATACTATTTTGGATGATTTTTCTGAAACCCAGGTGATAGCTAAATTCCGATTATCATCTCCCATGATTTATTCTCTGTATGAGGAAATACACATGGCTTTAGAAAAGCACACACTAGAAGTTTTGCACATCACATGCTCAATCTTCACATGTGTCTTGCTTGTGTGCTTGTGTCTCTCTCTCTCTCTGTATCTGCTCTTTTCCACATGCAGCTGTTCTCCTCCCCTTCTGCTCCCAGAATGCATCTCTCCAGCATTATTTAACGATCTTAAGAGTTATTTTAACGTCCCAAATGTTAATAATAACGTCTGAGTAGTTAGCATAACGTTTGGATAAAGAGTCAGTTGAAAACCATAACGACTATGTTAAATAACGATTATAGCTTTCGTGAATACCATGTTTGCTAGCGTTAAATAAGGAGTGCTAATTTAACACCTGAAGAAATCCAATAACGTTTCTCTTTGTGAATTGACCCCATTGTATGTAAAATGCTACCCAGTATTGGTTTATAAATTAATTTGAGTTTACCCAAGATTAAAGGGATAAGCTACCTTTGTCTAATTTGGCGCTCTCAGCCCAAAATGATAAACCAGGACTGCCCAAATGCTCAAAGTCCTCGAAAGGTGTGTTTATGCAGAATATTTCAACAAAGCATTAACAAATGAAAAAAAAACATTGGTCACTATACAACTAACTGAAGGATTTTAGAGTTAACCACTTAAGACCCGGACCAAAATGCTGCTAAAGGACCTTGCCCCTTTTTGCGATTCGGCACTGCGTCGTTTTAACTGACAATTGCGCGGTCGTGCGACGTGGCTCCCAAACAAAATTGGCGTCTTTTTTTCCCCACAAATAGAGCTTTCTTTAAGTGGTATTTGATCACCTCTTTGGTTTTTATTTATAAACAAAAATAGAGCGACAATTTTTAAAAAAATGCAATATTTTTTACTTTTTGCTATAATAAATATCCCCCCAAATATATATATATATATATTTTTCTCAGTTTACGCCGATACGTATTCTACCTATTTTTGGTAAAAAAAAGAAAAAAAAAAAGAAAAAAAAAAAAATCGCAATAAGCGTTTATCGGTTGGTTTTCGCAAAATTTATAGCGTTTACAACATAAGGGATAGTTTTATTGCATTTTTATTATTTATTTATTTTACTACTAATAGCGGCGATCAGCGATTTTTTTCGTGACTGTGACACTATGGCGGACACTTCGGACAATTTTGACACATTTTTGGGACAATTGTCATTTTCACAGCAAAAAATGCATTTAAATTGCATTGTTTACTGTGAAAATGACAGTTGCAGTTTGGGAGTTAACCACAAGGGGGCGCTGTAGGATATGTGTGTTCACAGGGTCTGTTTACAACTGTAGGGGGGTGTGGCGTCATCGATCACGTCCCCCTATAACAGGGATGACGTGATCGATGCTGCGGCCACAGTGAAGCACGGGGAAGCCGTGTTTACACACGGCTCTCCCCGTTCTTCAGCTCCGGGGACGGATCGCCGCACTCCAGCGGCGATCGGGTCCGCGAGTCCCACGGTCCCGGAGCTTCGGACCGGGTCACAGGAGCGCGCCGCGGGCGCGCGCCCGTGACCCACGGCTGGGTACTAGAAACCAACGTATATATACACATTGATGTGCCCAGCCGTGCCATTCTGCTGACGTAAATGTTCAGTAGGCGGTCCTTAAGTGGTTAACCCCTTCCATACAGGGCATTTTCACCCCCTTCCTGCCCAGACCAATTTTTAGTTTTCAGCGCTGTTGCACTTTGAATGACAATTGCGCGGTCAGGCAACACTGTACCCAAATTAAATCATTATGTTTTTTCCCCCACACAAATAAGAGCTTTCGTTTGGTGGTATTTGATCATCTCTGCGTTTTTTATTTTTTGCGCTATAAACAAAAGAAGAGCGACAATTTAAAAAAAAAAAACGCAATATTTTTTCCTTTTTATTTAATACATCTCACAATATTTTTTAAAAAAAAACTTTTTTCCCCCTCAGTTTAGACCGATACGTATTCTACGTATTTTTGGTAAAAAAAAAAAAACGCAATAATCGTATATTGATTGGTTTATATTGATTGGTTTGCGCAAAAGTTATAGCGTCTACAAAATAGGTGATAGATTTATGGCATTTTTTTTTTTTTACTAGTAATGGCGGGGATCTGCGTTTTTTTTTTTGTGACCGTGACGTTGCGGCGGACATATCGGACACTTTTGACACATTTTTGGGACCGTTCACATTTACACAACGATTAGTGCTATAAAACTGCACTAATTACTGTGTAAATGTGACTGGCAGGGAAGGGGTTAACACTAGGGGGCGCTGAAGGGGTTAAAATGTGTCCTAAAGTATGTTCTAACTGTAGGGGGAGGGGGACTCACAGGGGGAGGAGATCGATGTGTGTTCCTCTGTACTGGGAACACACATCAGTCTCCTCACCGCTGACAGGAGGTGGATCTGTGTGTTTACACACACAGATCCACACTCCTGACGTGTTTGCCGGAAATCGCGGGTGCCCGGCGGCAATCACGGCCGTCGGGCACGCGCGCGGGACCGCGAGTGGTGCCGGCGGCGCGCGCGCGCCCTAGAACGCCGTGAAGACTGGACGTTGTGCAGCGTCCAGTCTCATCGGCGAGGGGATCGCCATGACGCGATTCCCCTATGGGCTGGTAAGGAAGGGGTTAAACAATACACCCATAAACTTAGAGGCCTGCCGAACACAGCATGAAAAGTTGAGGTCCACGTGGTTCCCATGACCCCTAAACCCATAGCTGGGAGATATGCATTGTAATAATACACACCACACTGTCACTTGTTTGAAACAACTGAACAGGAAAAAGATGTGAAACAATTTAACAACAATGTTGAGAAGCACTAATCACATCTCAGCACAGCAGTTGAAGCTGCTAAACATTAGTTTATACAAGTCAAATGAGGCGTTTACATTATCTGCCAACTCTATCGAGAAATGGAATTAGCGAACTAGGAAAGCCTGTGGCAGTGCTAATCGGCTGTTTTTTTCTTAAGCAAGTACCAGAATAAGAAGCAACCCATGAACAAGCTGTCAATATAATACACAAACCTTTTTTGTAATGAGCCAGCGCATAACCAGACCATCAGGTGGCTGGATCCTTAACGGATTTGGTAACCAACACGTGGACATTTGGTTTAACAGGCAGTAAAAAGACAGTAGTAGAGAAAAACAATTGCCTAAAGAATAGGACAGGATGACAGATCAGCACATTATAGAATTTTAGCCACAATAGTGTCCGATATCCAAGCAGGTATTAGCAAAAGACACATGGATAAAGACCATCAGAGATGACTCCATCAGTACTAATCTTCTAAGCAGGGAACATTCACACTCCAAACATGTGAAACCATAGAATCCCAAGACTGTACTGTACACCTTGTCAAAAATACCATGCCCTGAGCAACAGCCAACCCCTCAGGCACCTCCAGGTTCCAAACATCTATCAAGAACTGCCACTGTGGAGTTGGGTGTTCAAACAATCTCTTCCTTTATTTCTTCCTTTGTACATTCATATACGTATTACTTAACAGTAAGGTTATATAAATTGCACGCCATATTCCCTCCCAACCCTTTCTCGTGTACAACCTGTACTTTTTTTGGATATTTTGATATGACCATGTCATTTTTGCCAAGGTGACGGCTGACTCTTTAGAATTCAGAACAGATTTAAAGGGGTGGTTCACCCAAAAACCTTTTTTTTTAACATTAGATTGAGGCTCGTTTTGTCAAGGGGAATCGGGTGTTTTTTTTTTACAATCGAAGCAGTACTTATCGTTTTAAAGATGCATCTTCACCCGTCGCTTCCGGGTATGGTCTTCGGGACGGGCGTTCCTATTTGATTGACAGGCTTCCGACACGTCACGATTTTCCGAAAGTAGCCGAACGACGGTGCGCAGGCGCCGTATAGAGCTGCACTGGCGTTCGGCTTCTTTCGGCTACTCGTGACGCGATGTATGCGACCGGCGGAAGCCTGTCAATCAGACCAGAAGATCATACCCGGAAGCGACGGAGAAGATGCATCTCTAAAACAGTAAGTACTGCTTCGATGGTAAAAAACACATCCGATTCCCCTTGACATAAAGAGCCTCAATCTAATGTTAAAAAAAGGTTTTTGGGTGAACCACCCCTTTAAGTCTTGGGAGCTGTAATCTGCAATTTCCTGTTCATACAGGCAAAGCCAGAGAACTAGTGGCCATCTCATGCCTTTGCTACTCATCAGCACTATAAGAAATCATAGCGGGGTTAATTTATTAAAATAGTGAAGAATGTTCATTTTGCAAAGTGAAATTTCACTTATCTTTGTGAAGGTGAAGTGTGATTTTGCAAAAAAGACTTGGATGATGAAGTCCGCAAAACTTCACGCCATTCACCAAACTACGTGAAAATTCATTTTGCAAAGTCAACCTGCTCCACTTTTCAACCCCACCAAGTACAGAAAGGACCATTTATTATTGTGCCCTGTATTTAACAACAAATCTGTGAGCTAAATATTGATTTTTTTTTCCCCATTTTTACTTACTCGATTAGGGTCTATACCATTTACTTGTCTAAGCTGATCTAGAGTCCATTGAGTTCTTCTCACAAAGCAGGATGAGCCTTCAAACTGTTTAACCTTGGTGATATAGACTTGTGATGGCCTCTTGTTTGTCACTATAAACAAAAAACACAAATGGAGTCACTGTCAATGCCTACTGGCAAATATTATATAGTAGATATATCTCAATAAACCGATATCTATAACCAAGTCTTTTATTACCCATGTTAAAAGTGTGTCCCCTACAAACCAAGCAAAGAAAAGTTGTACTATTGCCCACAAAGCTAATCTGATTCAACCCGACATTTTTTTTTTATAGGGCAGACTAGAAAATAAAACCTTGCAGGTTGTATTTTACAGATTTAATAGGAATGTGTACAATAACATTGCGATATCTGCAATTAAAAATTCACTCTAAATTGGATTTTAGTCAGGGAAAAAAAATAAACTTTAAAATTCTAAATCAATTTTTTTTTTTTTAATACATACGGTACCTGGTTTGAAAAATAAAAATGTATGAATCAGTTAAAGATCTTCCAAAATTATCTTTTAGCTTTGCCACAAGACATAACATTTCTGGGGTGGTGGATTTTGCTTTCACTTTGACCTCCCTTTGTGTACTTCTAGAGATGATTGGTAAAGCCTTTGGCTTCAACCAGGGCAAGTCAACTTTGCTTGCATTACTGCTCTATTAAGTAAACGAGAAAAACTAACAAAATAAAAAAACACTTTAGAAAAGAGACCTGCTCATTTGAAGCTGAAGTCAAGCCAAACACACAGTTGAAAAAACACCAAAAAGTTGCTTTATCTGCCCCAAGGAGTTGTTATTCTGCCTGGCTACACTTGGGACTCCTACACCTTTGACACAGTGCAGCCAGGAAGTAGACACCACTTTGAAACGCACCTAAATGACCACCTTCCCAAGATGATTAATTTTTCTTGTTACTTTTTCTTAGAAACAAAGAAACTTGGTAATATTAAGGCTGGTTAAAACAAAGCGTTTGGTAACTGGGCACTACATAATATTTCATTATTGTATAGGTCATACACAGAGAAAGAAGGAGGTGAAGGGGTTAAATTCTAGGTCAGATACAGTAGGAGAATGGAAATTTGAGATTTTCAGGATAAAGAATGAACACATACACCACTCAAATATTTAGCAGGAAAGTGGTTACTACACCATCATGACAGAACTATATAGGCTGCCATTGCTGTCCTCTTCTTTTGAGAATGTTGCTGCAAACACATTAATGATTTAAGTCACTGGCCTGGAGCAATTTAGAGAGAAGGATTTTTGACATCTTACCGACACTCATTTACAGTACACTTGTTGAGGGGCTGAAAAGTAATCTGAAAAGCCACCCGCAGTAGACACCAATAATTTTGGAAGGAAGGCAACAATGAAAGGTTTTCAAAACCGATAAACTGGGGGGTCAGCTTACCTTTTAGATTGATCAACCACTACATAAACTACACCTACATTTGTGACGACAGATTATATTTAACTCATTTATAAAATATCTACCTATAGAACCCCAAAAAATACGATACGGCACTGTGTCGCTTTAACTGACAATTGCGTGGTCATACAACACTGTACCCAAATAAAATTTATGTCTTTTTTTTCCCCCCACAAATAGAGCTTTTTTTGTGGTATTTGATCACCTTTTTATTTTTTGCGCTATAAAGAAAAGAGCAACAATTTTGAAAAAAAAAAAAAAAACAATCGGGACTTCGATATTGTGGCGGACAGATCGGACACTTGCCACATTTTTGGGAGCAGTGCTATAAAAATGCACCGATTACAGTATACAGTCACTGACAGGGAAGGGGTTAACACTAAGGGCGATCAAGGAGTTAACATTGTTCCCTAGGGGTGTTCTAACTGTGGGGGAATGGGACTGACTAGGAGGGGAGATAGAGAGATCAGTGTTCATACTTTGTATGAACACACGATCAGTCTCCTCTCCCCCGAGAGAACCAGGATCTGTGTGTTTATACACACAGATCCCAGTTCTCACTTGGTCCCAAGCGTTGGCGGGTGGGTGCCTGGCGGTCACCTCAGCTTGTTCCATTAAGCCACAGGTGGCAAACACAAGGCCCGCGGGCCAAATTCGGCCCTCCAGGCCATTTCATGTGGCCCTCGCACATCTCCTGCAGCTCCTGGTCCTCCTCAAGACCCTCAGTTTCTGCTTTTAGGCAATGCATCCAGCTTCTTTCCAGCAGCAGCATAAGGAAAGGGGGGTGCACTGTGATCTAAGGGAAAGTGGGGGACTCAACTTCTGATGGTGGGGGGGGTTTTAACATCTAATGTAAGGGGAGGGGATGCGCTGGACATCTAATCTTACAGATACAACCGGCCCTTCTGAGGGTAATCATAATGCTGATGCGGCCCACCATGAAATTGAGTTTGACACCCCTGCATTAAGCTTTGACAATAAAATCTGGATGCCGATTGGTTTCTATGCAGAAGTGTGACTGATTTTGCACTCTCCAGCTTTCGCAAATAAACCCCCCATGTGTATCAAGTTTCTATAAAAGAAAAAGAAAGAAAAAAATACACACGCAAGAAGATTTTCTTCATACAGTTTAGACTGCTGGTCCAGTTTAATCAAATCTAATCTGACAATACCCAAAGATGAATCATGTACAGTGTAAATGCATGATAGAATGCTTACAAAAGTTGTACTTGCTAACACATCAGCTTAGCCTATCTGCCCTGCAAATTCTGCACATATTGGAGCACTCTGGGGAAATTAGGTACAAGTTATTGGCAAGGGAGGAAAAAGCCACTTCACAACAGGAACTATGACATTTCCTGAATTGGCCCTATTCCCTCATCACACAAGGACTACACGGATTTCCTTGTCCCTAAGCAAGTCAAACAATTACAGAGCATACAGGGCGAGCACGGGCAAAAGCAAACAAACACACATCTGGTTACTGTACAGCAGTTGTGGCTATGACACTTGTATGTTTGTATGAGCAAGTGATCTAATACAGCAAAATGCCAAGAACATACCTGATGACTTTTTCAAATTTCCAGGGACAGGATTCTTAGTTGATGTTTTATTTTACCACAATGCTGCCTCAGAAGACCACTAATTCTGTTCTAGCATTGTTGCCTATTCACTTGTAGATAAAAAGTTACTTTATTGATTTAAATGTCATTAACTAAAGACCGTTTCCAAGGATTGATTGCTACTATACTATCTGCATAGCATATCCTAAGGCTCCTTTCACACGGAGCGGACCGTTTTTCGGTCCGCTCCGTGTGTCCGTCAGCTCAGCGGGGGGGTCTCCGCTCAGCTGTCGGCGGACAGGGCGGTCCCCGCACACTGTGCAGGGACCGCCCTGTCTCTCCTCCGCTCTCCCCTATGGGGAGTCGGATGGAAACGGACCGTCTGTCCGTTTGCATCCGATCCATTTGGGCGGACGGAAGAAAAATAGGGCATTCTTCCGTCCGCAAAAACGGATGCGGATCTAGCGGACGTTAGCGGATGCATCATCCGCTAACGGATCCGCTCCCATAGGGAAGCATTGAGGTCCGTTACCGGACGTCCAAAAAACGGACGAATGGAACGGACCTGTGAAAGGACCCTAAGTCCGCGAAAAAGAAAAATACTACTGCTTATGGGAACTCAATGACCCCAAACAGTCAAACGTGCAAAAAAAACAGCCCAGTATTTTCTCAAGGAATTTGTGACAATTCCTTGACAAACTACACTGTATCTGAGCGCCACAAAGCAAAAACACAATTCATTTTTAATATTCAAAACCAAACTCCCCCATTCAACATGCTTAATTTTGTGAAGAAAAGCCTTTGGGAAAAAAACACACCACTTAGCATTTCTGGAAGCAGCCATCTTGAGTAAGGGCAGATGATTCATGTAGCATTTACTTCCTGGAACCCATATCTGACCTTTGCTCAGGCATGACAGCTAGAGGATGAGCTGAGAAAAAGTCCCTTCTCCCCTCAGACTCCTGGGATGCAGGACATCATTTGCCTAGGCCTGAAAACCAGGAAGTAACTTAATTTTATTTATTTTTACTACATTTCTTTAAAAACAAGGCTTGACAAATACCAGGTCACCATGCGATAAGCAATGGCACGCTGCCAGCCGTCTGAATGTTTCCAAACACCGCACAACTTTAATGTGTTTTTTATTGCTTTCAGAAAATATATATAAAGTTTTGGGGATTTTATGTAATCTTCAGGCCTGAAATAATTTTTTAAATGTGTGCATAAAACCCCCCACATAAAATGGCTCTGGCAGCGAAAGGGTTAAAGGGGTTGTAAAGGAATTTTTTTTTTTCATAATAGGCATCCTTTACCTGCAGACATTCCTCTTTTCACTTCCTCATTGTTCGTTTTTGCTCAGAAGTTACTCTATTTCTTCTATGTTCTGTTCACTTCCTGCTGTGAAGGGAGGCTTTACTGCGGTGGTCAGTAACATGCTCGCCCCCTTCTGGGAACTACATTTGTGTGGCAGGATGCTCTCTACGTGTTAGAGACTTCAAGGAGGTGTGAATTACTGGGCGTGCCGCAATATATACTGGGAAATTTAGTTTTTACATGAACGAGCGCCGCAAACCAGGGAGTGAACGAGAGAACAGAAACTAGAGTGCCGGAGGTGATATAGATGAAGGAATTTAATAGGTATTTACTTGTTTTTTAACAGAATTATTACACTATTCTGTCTGGCTACCTTGCAGACATTAAAAAAAAATCCTTTACAACTCCTTTAAAGGATAAGTTCACTTGGGGGAACATGTTTCCCGTTCTACCCATACGATTTGTTAGTAAAAAATAAAGTAAAACCTGGCTCCTAACTCTTTTAGCCGACTCCTAGACAGTGTTGCCAACCGTCCGTATTTTCACGGACAGTCCGTAAAAAAACGGGAACCCCCTCCCCATTTGTAAAGGTCAGTGGTTACGGGAATGTGCCAGTAAAAATAGCCGAGATCAGCTCGGCTTGAAACTGCACATGGAGATTGGAGGCAGGGGGTGATGGTGGCTGCGGTGACACTGCAGAGGGGGGTGGAGGCAGGGGGTGTTAGTGGCAGGGGGTGATTGGAGTCACCACAGAGGGTAAGGGATGAGGACAGGGGTTGTTGGTGGCACCGCAGAGGGGGATGGAGGCAGGGGACGATGGTGGCAGGGGGTGATTGGATGCACTGCAGAGGGGGATGGTGGCACTGCAGAGGGGGGTGGAGGCAGGGGGTGATGGGACAAATAATTTGCCCTTATATCGAAAATAACAAAAATATGTTTTTTTTTTTTACCTTAATATCTACCTTAAATCTTATTGCTATTTGCCTACTATACTTGTTTGGAGCCTAAATACTGAAATTTGCACCTAAAAATGTAATTTAGTAACTTTTGTGAAATGCCAGTAAAAACTTGGCTGCGCCAGTAAATGTCAGGTGTCGCTACGCTTTAATGTGTATTTCCAATTTTTCAGCTTTGCTGGGATAACACCTTTTTATAGTTAAATGTTCTCATTTACATAGTATAAACTTACCTTCTTTTACTTCCATGCAGAGTGCTATGAAGCCAGAATGAACGACTCCTGTGTGCAAACACAAGTCAAGTCACCCCCGCAGGACAATCAAGAGGCCGAGGACCCATCACCCAGAATAAGCCTGGGGATGAGATGTCAGTGGCCCTAGAGCAGTGGTCTCAAACTCAAATTACCTGAGGGCCGCACGAAAAAGTTTTCATATTCCATGGGGGGCCGCATGCAAACTTTCAAACTTCAAAAACAGTACTGGTGTCAGCGAACGCATTATTAACCCCCAGCACTGGTGTCAGCAGAAGCATTATTAACCCCCAGCACTGGTGTCAGCGGACACATTATTAACCCCCAGCACCGATGTCAGCGGACGCATTATTAACCCCCAGCACCGATGTCAGCGGACACATTATTAACCCCCAGCACCGATGTCAGCGGACACATTATTAACCCCCAGCACCGATGTCAGCGGACGCATTATTAACCCCCAGCACCGGTGTCAGCGGACGCATTATTAACCCCCAGCACTGGTGTCAGCGGACACATTATTAAACCCTAGTATTGGTGTCAACAAACGCATTATTAACACAGACCACTCCACTGCCGACAGACCACTCCACTGCCGACAGACCACTCCACTGCCGACAGACCACTCACTATCATGGCACAGCACATCAAGGCTCAGAGCCCAGCAAATTAGGGCACAGCACATCAGGGTACAGGGCACAGCACATCAAGGCACAGAGCCCAGCACATCAGGGTACAGCGCACATCGGGGCACAGCGCACATCGGGGCACAGCGCACAGCACATCAGAGCACAACAGGGTACAGGGCACGGCACATCAGGACAGGACATATAAGGACAAGGCACATGGCACATCAGGGTACAGGACATGGCACATCAGGGTACAGGGCACATGAAACAGCACATCAGGGTACAAAGCCCAGCAAATCAGTGTACATGGCACACATCAGGGCACATGGGGCATATCGGGCACAGCATATCAGTACAGGGCACATGGCACATCAGGGTACAGGGTACCCTGATGTACAGAGCCCAGCACATCATGGACACATTTCAGGGTACATGAGGCACATCAGGGTACATGGGGCACATGGCACATCAGAGCACATTGTTGAGCGGGGGAGGTTCTGCGGATCGGAGTTGTTGAGCGGGGGGTTGCAGATCAAAGTTGTTAAGGGGGGGGGGTTCCACGGCTCGGAGTTGTTTAGCGGAGATTTACCGCGAATCGCAGGAATTTACAGCGAGTCGCGGGGATTTAGCGTGAATCTCGGGGAATTATCGCGAATCGCGGTAATCGCGCGGGGGGGGGGCGCGGATTCGCAGGACTTTTGCCGTGATCGCGAGACCGCAGGATTTACCGTGAACCGCTTCCGCGGCACCCGCCCTGCCTGCGGGCCATTTATTACCAGTCGGCGCGCCGTAAATGGCCCGCGGGCCGGTACTTTGAGACCCCTGCCCTAGAGAGATTCAACGGTCGCATTGTTGGAGGTAAGTGGACAAAAAAAAAAATTGTCCCTACATTGGTTCACTAAAAGCAAGCTATTATGCACAACAGAAGCTGCATAGTCTTATGTAGATAAACCTGCTCCAAAAGAAAAAAATAGAAGGTGAAAATGCACTTTAACGATGAAATAAACCCTGATGGGTCTTTTTTTCCCCTGTAAAAGCATAATGCATTGCATACCAAGTTGCACTTGCCTGCAAACAAAGCCCACAATGTCCCCGCTGGTGGCCACATCCATCTTTACCCCTCTTCCTTTCGGGACCGTGGACTCCGGCTCTGTGACTGGCTCAAGTTGCCGGTCATGGCACAGGCCCTTAAGAAATGGCAAGATTGTGCCCTTTCAGGGCACATGCGCCTATTACGTTGACGCAAACATATATCATGCTAAATATCTCCTAAACCGTGCAGGTTTAGGAGATATTTCCAGTACCTATAGGTAAAAGTTGTGTAGCTAGGTTTACAAACACTTTAAAACACAACTTAACTACTTAAGGACTGGACCAATATGCTGCTAAATGACCCAAGGGGTTTTTATAATTCGGCACTGCGTTGCTTTAGCAGACACTTGCGCGGTCGTGCGACGTGGCTCCCAAACAAAGTTCACGTCATTTTCTTCCCACAAATAGAGCTTTCTTTTGGTGGTATTTGATCACCTCTGCGATTTTTTTTTTTTGCGCTATATACAAAAATAGAGCGACATTTTTGAAAAACAAACCATATTTTTTACTTTTTGTTATAAGAGAAATCAAATAAACTAAATTTCAGTCAAACGTTTAGGCCAAAATGTATTCAGCCACATGTCTTTAGTAAAAAAATAAATAAATAATCAAATAAATAAATAAATAAAAAAAATAGCTACCCAGCGGGAACAGTGAGGTGCCGTACACACGGCAGAGAACCTCGACGGGCAGAACACATCGTTCCGCCCGTCGAGGTTCTCTCCCGGCCGTCGGATTCGGCGACCCGCCCGTCGGGAATGGCAACCAGCCATTCTTCCAGGCGGGCCGTCGAGGAAATAGAGAGCGTGCTCTCTATTTCGGCTCGACGGGCTTCCCGACGGGAAGCTCGCTGAGACCGTACACACGGCCGAGGTCCTCGCTGGAATGTGCATTCCAGCGAGGTTCTCGCTGATTTTCAGCGAGAACCTCGGCCGTGTGTACGGGGCTTCACACTAATACAGAGCGATCAGAAAAATTATCGCTTAGTGACACTGGCAATAGGGAGTGAAAGGGTTAACTACGGCAGTGATCAAGGGGGTTAAAACTTTATTAGGGGGGGGGGGTACAGGGGCTACCCTGAACCTAACTGGCTGTCACACTACCTGTCACACTGACACTAAATGCAGTGATCAGTACATAGTGTCACTGAATGCAGTGATCATATGACAGGGGGGTGGGGGGTTGATCGCAAGGGGTTAATGTGCCTGTGTGTTACTGTGTCAGTGTAGTGTTGTGCAGACTTACTATGTGATGTTATCTCTCATCAGTGGCGGTTTACTTTGGATGTCAGTAAGGGGTCTGGCTGCAAGAACCAAGAATAGACAGCCAGTCTTGATAAGATAATAGAAGATGTCAGCACAAGAGCCTGCATGCAGCGGTGGAGCTGTGAATTACAGCAGAAAACACTGGATTCGCACAGCGTATTAGTATATTTTTTTAGGGTAACCCAGAAGTCAAGATAAGTGGGAAAAAAAAAAGTGTAAAGAGAAGAGCAAAGTTCCTTTTATAGGTCCCATTCACACCTGCACAATGCATTTGCCACGCAACACCATAGGGCAGCCCATTCACTTGAATTCCCAAAAGTAGCTCATGCACCTTTTTTGGAAATGAGCCTTAAGTGTTTTTGCCATGTTTTCAGGAAGACTTTTTTCATGCATGTCCAGAATGGGTAGGTGTGAATGGAGCCTAAGAATCCAATGGGTAGTTCAGTTCAGTCACCTCTATTCATACCTGAAATAGGTTTGGATGGACTAAGGCATGGTGCAAATTTTCAGGTTGCAGGAAAGAAATGTGTATTGTCTGCATCACCACACCCATCAACAGACAGTGTTGACAGGTGAATCAGCAATTGTCTTCTCCCAGCAGCCACTAGCGATAATTGTAAAATAATCCGGCAGGCTGGTTGTACACAGGTTGATAGTTCGATCAACTTGATTCATTCAGGCTGCCCATTAACAGTTTGAATCTGGGCCAGTTCCTGTTAAACTGCCCAGAGATTTGAACCATGCATGGTCATCGGCTAAAAAACCTACGGGTGGTGTAAACAAATGGATAAAACAAAAGCACTGTCACATAGGCAATGCTGGACACCAGACAGGGTTAAGTTGAGCAATAACAGAACAATGCTGTCTGACCTACTGGATCTGGTAATGGTAATTTGGAGCATTCAAAGCATTGATCTGGGACACATAAATTAGTACTTAATCCTGGTTCAGGGGCACCTGGGGAGCACAGACAGAATGATGAATTAAGTGGTGGCTCAGTAAAAGCTGTACCACTGCCAGAGTTCTAATGTCAGGTATGCAGAGAGGCAGGGAGAGAGAGATGAAAATAAGCACATTTAGACAAACTAGCGCTTCACAAATAGGCTTACTTAAAAGATTATTACTGATCTCTGCAACAGGCTTCACTGTGTAGCTTTCCTCCATAATTGCTTTTCAAGAAACCCTTAATATCTAAGGTTTTTATATATAAAACGGCTTAACCACCTGAAAAAAATAAACACAATGTTACAAGGAGCAGTAAAAGGCAACCTGTCACTTGCAATAGTAGGTAATTTGCCAAAGTGATAGCAGTCTAATTAAATATTGTCCGGGGCTGCCATTCCAGAGGGATTTGTATCCAGTATTTAGGCCCAGATCCTACTAAACAATTCTCACCACTTTGGAACACCTACTGAGATCCATCACCTTGAGAGGTCACTCTGCTGGCCAATGTGTTGCCGCTACCACATTTAAGAAATAATGCAGTGGTCTTCCTACTTTGAGGACACCCAGATAATATCTAAAAAGATGTGTATAGTCATTCCATGGTACAGTTTTCAAACAAATCTTAGGAAACAAAAAGCATGGCTAAATTTAGCATAGGGTTTGAGGACTCTATCTATAATGTGCAATTATACTGTGCATACTTGCACATTATGGAACACTTACCTCTTAGTATGCCTTCTCTCCAGCAGGAACAGGTCCAGGATCTTGACACTTATTTGGGTCCCATTTTGGCCACTGAAGTGCACAGATGAAAGCCACTGGCGTGGCCGAGGAAGTCCAAACTACAGACGTAATATATATAGGACTGGAAGCACACCAGTGACGTCACCCCGTGGCCATATTGAATGTAAAATATGGTGAGATGGAGACAGATCCCTTACTCATTGTATGAGTGCTAGGAGTAAGTCTTCGGCCAAAACGTGTTAGCATTTTAATGATGTAGCCATTTCTGCAGGTGCTCAAATAAAGTTTCATAACAGAGAAGCTTTTTGAACTTATGGCATTACTCATATTGATTGCCATTGTCGGCACATTTTGTGCATTTATTTTCTGTGCTTTTAAAGTCTATACAGAGAGTACTATGGGTCCACTTTTGTGTCTTACATATGCCCAATATCTATACGAGCGATGTATGTGGAGACAGGAAGGGCGGTGGTTATCTGATGCTTGCACATATCCAGAGGATGGTGTTAAAAGACATTCTATTCCATAATTTGATTCCGGCAACAACCTAGAGGGCGATATAAAGTGTTTGACCTCATTATTTCTTGCGAGGTCAAAGCTGGAGGAGAGTATTTAAATTAACACATATGGTGGATGCACGCATGGCACATTTGTCTCAAGATCTGGAAGATATTTTTCCATGTTTGTCACAGTGGTGATTGGTAGCACAGTTTATACCGTATATGAACATTACGTTATAATTTTATTCTATTTTTAATGTTGGTTGTGCTTAGAGATGAGCCTAATGTTCGAGTCGAGCGCAAGTTCGACTCAAACATCGGGTGTTGCTTGCTCGCAAATGAACAGAACATATGGGGCGTTTGTTGAAAATTTGAGATCGCAATGCATTGACGTCTGAGGATTGGCCAAAGCATGGACCTGACCTGCATGCTTTGGCCAATCACAGCGCGCTCTGCTGCAAGAGCCATAATTGGCCACACTATACAAGGCTTCTTAACACAGCGGATGTGTGTAGACAGAGATAGATTGAGCTAGATTAGGCAGGCAGGTTAGCAGCGTGCAGGCACTGTATTTAATTTTTTTTTTTTATATATAATTTTTTTCCCATACTCTGCATTTAGTGTAGACTATAGTCAGTGTAGTGTATATATAACAGTATATTGAAGTGGTTAATGAGAACCCCGTGCCAAAATCTTTTAACAAATGGGGGTAGGGTCCCCCACCAAAATCCATACCAGACCCTTATCCGAGCAAGCAACCCTACCAGACCGCTTGCCCTCAACATGGAGAGGGTGCTTTGGGGTCTCCGATGTCCATCCTTCTTCAATCACAGCACCGACGGACCGAGAAAAAAAAAACACACAAACAGCTCCACATCAATGGGAGTCGTCCCGCCGACTGCTGTCTTTTCACTGTAACAGCTGTTATATAGGCAAGGGCTGGGGCCACCCGGTGATGTAGCTGAGTGACCCCCGCCCCTTCTGACGTTATGTGCCTTTAGAGGGGGGCAGCACAATCCAATTACGTCAGCGTAACTCTATTTTTTGGGTCCGACAGTGCCGTGATTGAAGGATGGACATCATGGGACCATTTTTTTTACTTTTTTTTTTAATAAAGACATTGTCAAAAATGGTCCTGTGTTTTTTACTTGACACTTTTTTTGGTGAATGGGTAGGGGATTAATGTACCCAATTTTGGCGTGGGGTTCCCCTTATTATCCATACCAGACTTTTTTCCATTTTACCGGGAGCCAGTAATACATTACAGCCGCAAGCAAGTTTAAATGAATTTTTTTTTCCTTCAGACAGATGCTCTACTTTACAGGCAAACTAAGGGGACCTCCCCAGGCACGATGTTAAAGGAATATTACATTTTTATTGTTTCACTTTAAGCATTCTTAAAATCACACATTTTTAAAACTATTTTTGCATTAATACATGTCCCCTAAGACAGTACCCGGGTCCCCATACACTTTTTATGGCAATAACTTGCATGAGCACTTATGATTTGTAATGCTCGTGTCCCATAGACTTTAACAGTGTTTGCTGATCCCTAGCTGTGCTACACTATTTATGTATATAGCTAGAAGGACCCTCTTATATTCGTCAGTGGGAGGAGTATCTCTGTAGCAGAAGAGCCCTCTTACATTGGTGGTCAGTGGGAGAAGATCCTTCTTACACTGGAGTTCAGTAGAGGATGTCCTGTGACACTAGTGGTTAGTAGTGTTGCTCACAAATATTCGCATTGCGAATATTCGCTACGAATATTGCATATTCGAGTATTCGCGAATAACTCGAATATTGTGGCGAATATTCGTATTTTTTCAAATTTATTTTTAAAACAGATCACATCCTAGTGATCTCCATCGATGTCTAAAAGCATTGCTGGTATGATTAGAGAGAGACCCTGGGCCGAGTAGCTGATGCGATTCTTTTATGTTGCCGAAAATTCGCATTGCGAATTTTCGGCAACATAAAAGAATCGCATCAGCTACTCGGCCCTTCTTTTGCATCAGAGCCAATCATAATAACTCGAACATTCGACAAATGGAATATTGCGCGATTATCTTCTACGTCCTTTTGCATCAGAGCCAATCAGAATAACTTGAATATTCGGCAAAAGGAATATTGCGCGATATTCCTTTTGCCGAATATTCGAGTTATTCTGATTGGCTCTGATGCAAAAGAAGGGCGGAGAAGATAATCGCGCAATAGGAATATTGCACGATTATCTTCTCCGCCCTACTTTTGCCCCCTTATTCTCCTTTCTTTTAAGTAGAGTTAGTGTAGAGTTAGTGTTTAGTGCATATTAGTTTAGTAATACAGGAAATGATCTCCGTTTATGAGAATTTCGCAATCATTTTCGCATTAGCGAAATTTCGCAAGATTTTTTTTGGATAAAATATCACGAATATTCGATATTAGCGAATATTCGCGAATATTCTTCTATATATTCGCGCAATATCGCGAAATCGAATATGGCGTATTCCGCTCAACACTAGTGGTTAGAAAGAAGAATATACTTTACATTGGTGGTCAGTGTACAGTCCCCTCCGATAATTACCCAACTGACACACACCACTCATTCTGTCAAGTGATGTTAGTGTCGGAACTGCAGGTGCCATCATACAGGAGATAATTTGCCACAGCTCAAAGAACCTTAGCAACCTTTAAATGAATCCTAGAGTTTCATGAAACCTTGGTAAAACCAGCTGCTCTTTTGGAGTTTGGTTGTGATGATGAGTTCCACTTGCTATATGCCTTTAACAGCAGAGATAAATGGCACAAAACTTGTAGAAAAATGTCTAAACGTTTTAATCTTGCAATTCTTTACACACTGTACGCCGTCTAGCTTTTTTTTTTTTTTGTAAAAAAAATAACAAATAAAATAATTCATATATTAAAGAACACAGGCCGAGTTTTCATAGACCCTGGGCCGATACCTTTAAGTGATTGGACTGACACTTTTAAGGACACGCCCCCCTGGGTGTCAGCCCTACTCCACTTTGTTTTTTAGCAAGCAATGCAGGACTAGAAAGGAGGGTGGTCTGTGTTTTGTAATGTACTCCAAGGTATGAAAATTACAGACAAGTCAAAATTACTTTTATCTTAAAAAAATGTTACCCCAACCTGGCTGATGTACCATGTACTTGTATGCAAAAAGTATCCTGTTCTCTTTGCATTGCTTCATATGTGTACAATACCTGAGGTTTCTGCCAGTCCCTCTACTTTCCTATTCAAAACTGACCATACCAAGCATGCAGATGAGAACACAGAGTATGCAATCACTTCTAAAAATGGAAAAAGGGTATTCATGATTTTTTTTTTTTTATACGTATGCACAAAAATGTTGTCTTTTACTTCTACTTTAAACTGAATGGGTTGTTTTACAAGATAAGGTAAACTGTACAGTACAGAGGCGGTGTGTTTGACCCTGGGACTTCACCAAGCAATGAATGAGAAGTGTAGGCAACAACTAGACAAACAGAACTGTGCCAACAAGCCCAACAAAATAGAAGGTCAACAGACCCAACTTTAGAGTGCCGCTGGAAAAATCTTGTGGCTAAAAGCCGAATCCACAGAAAACAAAGTCCACCTGAAAAAGGTATGCACAGAGGATTAGGTGGTGGCTTTATTAATCTGGGCTAAAGTCTTGGTTCCAGAATGCCCAGGAAACACTCACCAACCTGGTAAAGTGAGTGTGTAAAAGCAAAGGAGAAGGTATTGAGTGTGGGAAGTGTTTTATCCAGCGAGTGATGGTGTATTTTGAAGCAGAATGTCCCTTGGGAGGTCCTGAGGTTAGGACAAATAGGAAACCATCTTCCCTAACAAAAATCTGGTACTTTGAGATGGGCTCTTCTGTTTCTGACTTTATCCAGGCAAGAAGAGAAACTTATTATTGGTGCTTTGGAGTAGGGCACAAAGATGGAAGGACCGTGTCTTTGCTGAGGTGGAAGACTGATACCGCCTTAGGAAAAAAAGATGGTCATGGGCATCATGAGTAATGCCTCCTTACAAGAGAGCCTCTTGCTCACAGACACATTTCTAAAAGACATGACAGCAACCAAGAACGCCACGTAGTAGGACAGACCATCTAACGGAATTCCCCCGATGAGTTCAAAGGGTGATTTCCGCAGAGCAGAGAAAACCAAGTTGAGGTCCCAAGGAAGCACAGGGTGCTGCAAAGAGGGCCTGATCGGAGATACTGTACACTTTGGATTAAGTTTTGGCAAGGGAGAGCAAGGCCAGAGATGTTTAAACGAGAATGTACAAGGCTGACACCTGTCCCTTCAAAGTGTTTAAGGCCAAGTTCTGGTCAAGTCTTGATTGTAGAAAGACCATAATATGAGGCACAAAGTACATAATATGAGGCACAAAGTAATCAAGGACTGAAGTGTCTATTCACACCAAAAAAGCATTTCCAGGTATAATAAAATATTTTTCTGCAATGGTCTTTTCTTGCATTCAGCAAGGTCGGATTGACAGACTTCATAGATCTATCGGCCCAAAGCTACATCATTAAAGTGTGTGAGAAGCAGGATGAAACAGACGTCCCTGAGACAGCAGGTCTGGCCTGTTGGGAAAAGGCCACGGGCTACCCCTAGTAGTCGAAGTCTGTGTACCAGGTTCTTCTGGGCCAGTTGGGTGCAATGAGAAACACATATTTCTTCTCCTGCTTTATCTTCAGGAGTAGGCGAGGTAGAATTCACAATGGGGAGGGAAGGCCTAGTTTAAACCAAATTGAGACCAGGGTATTATCAAGGCATTTGAAGCCAGCGCTAGAAGATCCTTGGTTTGGATGACAACCGAACTAGTTAAAATTGGGGGCCAGTATATCCACATCTGGGGTTCCCCCATATCCAACATATCAGGTTGTATAGATATTGGGATGAAAATTCCCATTGGTCAAGGCATTGATGGCTAAGGTAATCCACCTTCCAGTTTCCCACTCCTGGGATATAGATAGCAGAGAGCGATTGACAGGGTTTATCCACATACGAGATGATCTGGCTTGCTACCTTCCTTCAATGACTCCTGCTATCCCCTTGATGGTTGAAATAGGCCAAAGCTGCAGTGTTGTCTGACTGTATCTTTACTGGGTGTCCTTGAAGAAGGGGGACCCCAATGTTGCAGAGTCAAGCTTATTGCTCTGAGCTCCATGTTGTCGATAGGGAGCTTGGCTTCAACTGATGGCCATGTTCCCTAAACCATGAGGGAACTGAACAGTCTGTCCAGCCTGAAAGGCTGGTATCTGTCATTATCACTCTCCAGTGATAAGGAAGGAAAGATTTCCCCATTGTTAACTCTGGGCCGGAAAGCCACCAAACTAGGAAATTGTATTTCTGGCTGCACAGGAGCATAGGTAGTTTAAGAGGAGCAGCATGCTTGCTTCAGGTCAGCGAGATGTTGTGTTGAAGTGGTCTAAAATGTAATTGGGTTAATAGAACGAACCTAGAAGGAGGCTACCATGAAGCCTTGAACTCGCATGGAGAATCTCATCCAGAGTTGCCTCTTTTGCCTAAATTTCTGAGTGGTATCCCTGAGAACATTTGAAAAAAAAATACCTTTGCAATCACTTTAAGCTGACCAACTTTGAGCCACAGGATTCGGTCATGGTCAATACAGATTAGAGACGATCTTTGTCCCTACTTGTTCTAGGGTATGCACTCAAAAAAGAACAGGAGATAATTGCTGCAATTGCTCAGTTAGGGCACAGTCCTGCAATATAGGATCATGTTGGTAGTTCATTGCCCTAGTACAGTTATAGCTGTGGTTTGACCGACAGAAATTGCAATGATAGCCGGTTGCAGAGTTGAGCCTGCAAGTGTATATAAAGACTAACAGCATCTCAAAACTACCCATCTGCAAAATCTTTTGATGAAAGATTTCCAAGTGGTACAGTGAGTTGTTTAACTGGCTCCCGCCCAGCCTATTGGTGAATGACGCCAGGGCCTCTCGTCTATCTGAGTGGACGTCATAGGATGTGCTCCGGGATCACAGCGGATGACTGATCACTGTACCGGCCCCGCTGCCGGTACCATGTGACCGCTGTCACCAATCACAACAGGTAACATGACATGAGCTGCGATTTGTCACAGTTATCACATGGTACAGACTGGGCACATCAGTGGAAATGCAAAAACACCACCAGTGGTAAAAGATATATCCAGGTTTTACAGCAGCATATGCTCCCATCAAGATGACATATTTTTCAGGAAATGCCTTGCATATTTCAGCAGGACAATGCTAAACTAGATTGAGATTTGCAAATCAGCGCATTCTGTTTTTACATAGATTTTTACACAGCGTCCCAACTTTTTTGGAATTGGGGTTGTATAATATCAACTACTACTAGTGAATTTTACCTAGCAAAATTTGTCCTTTGGAACAAAAACTAAAGAGTCCTGCTCATTGGAACATCAGCAGAGTAATTACCATGCTCATGCAGTTTGGAAACGAGATTCAAATTGGCTTCTCTATCTTCATCTAGGGAGGATAGTGCTTTCACAACGATTGCCAAAGACAGGACTTTAATGTAGCTATTTTCTGTCCTTTTCAAATTAAATTTCTTCTGGGTCAAGTCCTGGCATTCTCCCACTGCATAAAACACAAACACTACTGTGCTGCCAAATACCAGTCTACTAGCCAGTGACAGACACGGCTGCCAACAGAGATAAACTGCAAGAAATCCAGGGAGACCAACAGCCTAGGAAATACATGCATTATATTAAGAGCTTCTACAACTGGACTTTTTTGTAATTCCTTTTTTTCGTAATGCATAAAATTGACAGACATATTACCAGTAAATACAGAATAGTGGATATTGGTAAAAGAGAATGCAACATCATATAAACATCAGAAAAATCAACTAAATAGCCAGTCACAGGAAAACATAAGCAGAGATTGTCAAAAACATTGGCACGTTAAGAACATTGTGGACAAAATTAAGTGAAAAACTCTATAGGAAGTATTGCAGAGGTAAGAAAGGGGGAATTAAAGCAGACTGACTTTCGGAGACATCATGGGCCGAAATACAACAAATCGGGCGCTGCCATCAAATATATTACACACACAAACACAGAGAAATATATAAACAAGGGACCAATTAAAGGACATGAGGGGGGCACCGAGATGCTACTAGATAAGGGGTGAAGGAGGGTGGGGAAGGAAAGGAGGGGGGGAGAGAGAGAAAAGGTATAGTTAATTGAGGAAGGAAGAAACGAGCAGGGGTGCAAGCAAGCATCCGTGAAAACAAGATATTGCCATGGTCTCCATGTGTCCCGAAGGTTTCATCCATGTTAAGCAGAGTAGCTATGAGGTCCTCCATGTCCCCAAGTTCGTTTTACCTTGGAGTACCAAAGGGAGAAAGTGGGAGAATTAACCTCATTCCAGCAAAGTGGAATATGCAGGCCTTTGCCACATTTAGCAGGTCAATGGTGAGGGATACGTTGTAATTCTTGATAGGTCTTTCTGAGAGGTGCAGCAAACAAGCCTGCATTTATCATGCAGATCCACAGAAGTGAGTTACCACCAGGTACGTCTCACTAGAACAGCAAGCGCATCAGGCATTGCCAGAAAATGTGAAGGAAGCGCCATAAGTGCTACAATGCCAGCAACTAATAGGGATCAGAGTTTCGAAAGATGTGGTTGCGCTTGGTAGGAACCTGATACTAATCGGGCGAGTTTATAATTGGTCTCTTACACACCGATGGCAATTCTTTAGTAAATTTTGAATTTTCTCCTCGTGTGCCGTTGTGAAGGACACACCCAAGTCAGATTCCCATTAAGAGACAACTAGACCTTTTAAAAGTTATGTATGTTATGCTAAAGCCTGATACATGACACAACTAGTTTTTTTTTTCGTTCAACCCAGCAGGGACCTAAACAGATTTCAATAGACAAATGGTCCATTGGTTAAAATAGCCAGCACAACCAGTGACTCATCTCTGCTGTCAGGGGGAATTCCCAGTTGACAGCAGAGGGGGACAGTATGTACAGCAGGAGAGGGACAGTGTTTACAGAGTGTGGAGAGTGTGTTGACAGAGGATCTATCACTTGCCTGGCAGGGGGGAGTGTGTACAGTCTCAGTGCCCAACCACCCTGTTAGTTTCTCTTTGTTTGATCAGCATTGTAGGCTATAGCCTACAATGCTTATCAGTGTATTTTGACCACTGTGAAGTCTCCCCACTGTCAGAATACAATAGCTCAGTGGGGACGATTCCCCCATCCACTTTGAGGATGTAGATGGAGGCATCAAGTCAGTTTCTTTTTCTTCAACACTTAGGTAGAACGAGAAAAAAAAAATATATGAATTACCCAACACTGCATTCAACATTGCAAGCATAACAGAAGTCAAACATTGTAGTAGTGTTATGGTATGGAGATGCTTCGGAGCCTCAGAACTAAGACAGCTTATCGTATCTGATTAAACCATCAGTTATTCCTGCTAGCAGAACATTTCCGAGGAGAAATATCTAAATTATTATTATGCTTACAGCTTACCAAATATACTCAAACAGAACCCAGAAAATATGAAAAGGGGCCATAGACCTGACAAGCCAAGCTCTGGGATTCACAACCGTGTCAATTGCGATTCTCACAATTGAAATTTGTCAGTAATGCTTTATACTGTATTAAAATGAAAGCAACTACACTGAAAATTATAGACTTTGATCATTTAAATTGTTTATCTGAAAACTGCATAGAGCTTAGGTAACTGACTGCAACTACTTTTCCTTCTAAAACAGTCTGTCTTTTGTGTGCTTTCCTGTAGTGCCAAAATGTGACACTCTGCGTGACAAAGACAACAGCGAAGCTCAGGCATAAATGTAATGTGCCAACACACTTTTACACACAGTGATAGTACCTCTCCCATTCCAAGAGTACAATAAATGGGAAGAAAGCCAAGCTGCAAGACAGTAGGGTTCTTATGAAGTCCGCCAGCATACAGTAATACACAGGATCTGCTTGTATAATCCATGATTGTGATTCAATCTTTGCAGGTTACACCCATTTTAACATCCGGTTATAGTTTTCAGTATTAAACTCACATAGAAGTTTTGTGGATGCCTCTGTGGTTAGTATAGACGCACAAACACCATTAAAAAGAAAGAGGGGAAAAAAAATCAATAGTTACAGTTCAAGAATAGTAGCAAGCTCCTAGAGAGCTAGAAACACAATATTGTGTGTTTTTTCCAGATGAACACGTTTAAGCACTATTTAATTTTTGCAAAGTGCAGGTTTTTATTGCATGCAGTTTTTTTTAAAATGTACTTCGATTAATGCCCCGTACACACGATCTGAATATTGTACCACAGATCGTACGACTTTCGTTTAATAGTCGCAAGTAAAAATTTAGTAGGTTATTAAAGTCACGAAAACTCTTGTACGATATATAAAAAAAAAAAAAAAGTGATGTCATGTGTTGTAATGTACTGTATTGTACTGTATTTGTATTGTATTTTCAGATGACAACTGTACTGACTAAACGAAAATCGTACGATCTGGCATCGTAAGAGGAAAATGTTCACGTTTGTCCGATCGAATAAAATCGGATAAACTGTCGTGATCGGCTCTCGAAAATAGTGTGCGATTCTTCCTTGGACGATTGTTTTCGTCCGATATTCGGATCGTGTGTATGGGCCATTAGACTGTGTTTATAGAATAGTCTTCAGGAGATGGACAATTCACTGAAAAAAATGTAAATTTAAACTTGTATGAAATTTTACCTGATGTAACATTCAATTTTGTCCTCACAAGAAGAAAAAAAGTAATCTATATCCATTATGTAAAATAATAAGAAAAAATATTTCCCCCATCAAGCAGTGGGTTAAAAAAAAAATGGCCATGGACTGTTCCATCTCCATTCAGCCAGCAGGACTGAACAGGAAAGAAGAAAAAAAAAAAAAACACACACACTACAATTCCTCAGTTCACCCCCACCAGGGACATATTGTATTCCGACAGCAGGATCCGCTATTGTCGGAATACATCAATCAGTGGCTGTTGCCAATGATCAATTAAAAAAAATCCATCATGTCCCTTCCACAGAAGTTGTTCAAGCGACTGTCTTTGGGTGAGCAGGGACAGCCACACACTGATTGAAATTCTGGTTCTGCAGTGTATGGCCTGCTTAACGTTGTACTCTTGTAGAGCTCCAGGCACTTTTCAGATTCATTGGATAATGGGTCATCCACTGAGAACTGTGGTTCCTCCAGCAGGCCCCCCAAGTCACTAATGTATTTGCATTATACAGCAGGAATGGCTGTCAAAATGCAGCTGCTCCTGTGTAAAGTGACAATTATAGATTGCTTTTAGTAGTTTACGCAATGACACTGGCAGGCTAACATATTGCTTTATTATATGTACTTCATTCATATGTGGCTCAGTGGTGTGACCTTTAACCACTTAAGACCCGGACCAAAATGCAGGTAAAGGACCTTGCCCCTTTTTGCGATTCGGCACTGCGTCGTTTTAACTGACAATTGCGCGGTTGTGCGACGTGGCTCCCAAACAAAATTGGCGTCCTTTTTTCCCCACAAATAGAGCTTTCTTTTGGTGGTATTTGATCACCTCTGCGGTTTTTATTTTTTGCGCTATAAACAAAAATAGAGCGACAACTTAAAAAAAAATGAAATATTTTTTACTTTTTGCTATAATAAATATCCCCCAAAAATATATAAAAAAACATTTTTTTTCCTCAGTTTAGGCCGATACGTATTCTTCTACGTATTTTTGTTTAAAAAAAAAATCGCAATAAGCGTTCGATTGGTTTTCGCAATATTTATAGCGTTTACAAAATAAGGGATAGTTTTATTGCATTTTTATTAATTATTTTTTTTTTACTACCAATAGCGGCGATCAGCGATTTTTTTCGTGACCGAGACAATATGGCGGACACTTCAGACAATTTTGACACATTTTTGGGACAATTGTCATTTTCACAGCAAAAAATGCATTTAAATTGCATTGCTTACTGTGGAAATGACAGTTGCAGTTTGGGAGTTAACCACAGGTGGCGCTGTAGGGGATGTGTGACCTATGTGTTGTGTTTACAACTGTAGGGGGGTGTGACGTCATCGATCGCGTCCCCCTATTACAGGGATGACGCGATCGATGCTACGGCCACAGAGAAGCACGGGGAAGCCGTTTGTACACACCGCTCTCGCCGTTCTTCCGCTCCAGGGACGGATCGCCGCACTGCAGCGGCGATCGAGTCCGCGAATCCCGCGGTCCCGGAGCTTCGGACCGGGTCGCGGGCGCGCGCCCCGCGACCCACGGCTGGGTACTAAAATCAACGTATATATATACATTGATGTGCCCAGCCGTGCCATTCTACCGACGTAAATGTGCAGTAGGCGGTCCTTAAGTGGTTAATCTGCATATCACATCACTAATTTCAATAAAATGTATTCCAACTGAAACCCCCTCTTTAACCCTTAGGCGCCGTACACACGAGCAAATAGATCTGTTCAAATTGGTCGGACAGACGTCGCCACGTCACCGCACCAAGAAGTAAAACACAAATCCATTTGACGCATGTGCGAGCAGATATGTCTGCTGGTTAGCATACTAACCAGCAGACATATTGGTCCGACGGGTTCCCAGCCGACAGATTTCAAAGCATGCTTTTAAATCTGTCGGCTGGCCAAATCCGTCTTTTTGCCTGTACACACGATGGAATCTGTCTGCTGGGACGGTCTGGCAGACCGTTTCCAGCAGAAAGATTTGATCGTGTGTACGCGGCCTTAGTTAACCCTAGTTTTCATTCATGATCTACATCCTCCTCATTTCTATTATTCTTCTGCTTTTTTCATATATCTATATTTTGGACACAGAAGGTGATTACCTTAAGGATGAATTTAAAGGGGTTGTAAAAGTAGATTTTTATTTTCCCTAAATAGCTTCCTTTACCTTAGTGCAGTCCTCCTTCACTTACCTCATCCTTCCATTTTGCTTTTAAATGTCCTTATTTCTTCTGAGAAATCCTCACTGTTGTTCTGTCTGTAACTCCACACAGTAATGCAAAACTTTTTCCCTGGTGTGGAGAAAGCCTCTTGAGGGGGGAGGGGGCAACCAGGAATGTCAGGAAAATCACTACTTTGCAGATAGAGAAAGGAGTTGTGTGTTAGTGGGCGTCCTGTCACTCCTGCTCGCCCCCTCCCCCTCAAGAGGGTCTCTCCACACCAGGGAGAAAGCCTTGCATTACAGTGGTGAGTTACAGACAGAAGAACAGGAAGTGAGGATTTCTCAGAAGAAATAAGGACATTTAAAAGCAAAATCAAAAGGATGAGGTAAGTGAAGGAGGACTGCACTAAGGTAAAGGAAGCGATTTAGGGAAGGAAAAAAAAAAATGTGTACCTTTACAACCCCTTTAATTAATGACTAAATGTAGCACCAAACAAACAGGCCCATAGAGGAAATTTCTCTGGTCTATATGGGGTATAAAGGTAGAAAAGCTGAAGTGGTTAAAGATAACATCCCTTAAAAAGATGTTCATTCACTTAACCAGCAAATGTTGGTGGAGATGAAAATAGAATCTTATTAGCAGACATAATTTAGGAGCTGAATAAGGGGGCGTAGAAAATGAAGCCTCGGCATTGACTTTATGTCAAGAAAACGACATGCTTTACAATGTAGTGCTCAGAGTCCGTGAACATGCAGAAAGGAACGGTTATATTTTACAGACAATATATGAGCAAGGAATCTCCTACTTGATATTTTAATTAGTAGCCTGGAAATGTTGCTCGCATTTCAATGGAAACGCATGAGGGAATGTGTTATTAACAAAAATTACCTGTCTTCCCATGGGCTGACTGGAGGCACTCTGTAGTATGTTGGGCATTTACCAATGCTGGTCTTACAAGCTAGCTGTCAGAAAACCCAAACAGTTCAACGGTTCAGTGGACAATTTTCACCCTGCTCCTTAAGTAATAGAGTGATAAAAACAGGTAAATTAATCCTGTTCAATGAACCCGAAGGGCAGAGGTGTCCGATGTGTGGGCCACAATGAAAGGTCTGATCTTATCTCCTCTGACACAAGATGTTGGCACCCAATATTTGTTTCTCTGCTTTTGCACTACAGTAAAACCTTGGACTGCGAGCATAATTTGTTCTGGACGCATGCTTGTAATCCCAAGCACTTGTATATCAAAGCAAATTTTCCCATAAGAAATAATGGAAACTCAAATGATTCGTTCCACAACCATTTATTCATAAGTCCTTCAGTTTATAGTCTATATAAAAAGATTATGTCAATGCACAAATGGAAGCCTCCACAAGGTAATTAGAATCAAAATCCAACAGGAGCTACAGAGTATAAAAGAGAACTAAGTGTAGCGATATGGTACATTTAGCAACTCTCATGGTTGATGATTAAAAGAGGCACATCCAAGTATGCAGGCATCCGGGGTAAAGCGATCCACATAAACCATTTTTCTCGCCGATGTCAGTCTGCAATCATGATCGGCAAGACTACCCTGCAGTAGAGCGATCTGAAAGCGAGGCTTGAATCGCTCGTGGAAGGGAGGACATCAATGGCAGTGGTCTACGTGGATCGCTTTACCCCGGATGCACACTTGGATGTGCCTATTTTATCAACCATGTGAGTTTCTAAATGTTGTACCTTCATTAAACCATAGTTCTACACTTGGAGGTGCCTCATTTTATGCTCAGTTGTGACATGACACTACTCTTATATCAAGACATCGCTTGTATATCAAACTCTATTAAAAAATGTTGCTCGTCTTGCAAAACGCTCTTAAACCAAACTTTTACTGCATTAGTAAGCTAAAAGGTTCAAATTCAACACAGCAATGTCAATAAGTGATGACAAAAGACAAAACTGCCTTAAAAAGGCAAGCAGGACCTGTCATACTCGCAGTAAGAATATAGAAAAATACCCATATATAAAATAAAACTACCCTAATTAGTAATACATGACTCAATACTAAAAGTTAGCCGAGTTTTATTACAGGCATAGGAACGGACAACTCCCAATACCAAGTAGCAGGGATAAAGCTTTAATAATGTAGAGTTTGGTGGTGGTGCCTAATTCAACCACAGCAGTGCCCAATGTAAACACATTAGGCAAGCAAGAACTCCTAGAAAAGGGTAACCTATATGTACCATGACATCAATAATAAATACACTGTTTAATTTATTGAAAGAATGCAAACCTTTATAACACTTAGGTCAATTTATTTTTCACAAAAGCCTGGAAGAGTTCTATTTATTTAAATAGCTTTACAGTGTGAACACATGTGGTCTTTTGTCTTGTTTTAATTTGCTGGAGGAATATCACAAGCATTTATCCAGCACTGAATTTTGACTGTATTTGGCTTAAAGGAGGAGAAGTCCAGCCTGAGCTTGTTTGGCTGTGCTTCTCCTATGGGTCACAGTTTGTTTTGCACTCCTGTGATCTTTTTTTTTATTAGCAGAGAGTGGTCTGAAGTCTGCTTTCTGCGGACGTCTCACAGAATGACCTGTTGCTATGCGGTCTGTTTTCTTCTTCTTCTCCTAGTGAATGGGGCGCGCTGCTTTCTGGGAACTGTGTGTGTTCTCAGAGAGCAGCCGCCCATTCACAAGCCGGCGCGAGACTTCTGCAGGCGCAGTAAGAAATGGGCAGTGAAGCCGTAAGGCTTCACTGCATGTTTCCCCCAGTGTGAATGGCGGCGCGGGACCTGCATCGATCGTGGGACCGTCATCGGGGGGGCCATTAGCGCGGGCAAGTAGGACAGGTAAGTGTACTTATTAAAAGTCAGCAGCTACACTGTTAGTAGCTGCTGACTTTTAAAAAAAAAAATTGCGGGTGGAATCCCGCTATAATGTAGTATTTTTCCTGATCAAGGTAATGCAGAAAAATGACATTATGCCCACTATATGGAGCCAATGATATACGAAATTTAGAGTACAGTATTAACTAAAATAGGCTCAGAATTCTTGAGGGCTTGTGACATTAGTGTAATGATTATTTTTTTTTTTTTATAAATATATTTTCTTTGTGCATAATGGTATTCCATGATCCATTGTCCTCTTATATAAAAAAATATAAAAAAAACTCAATTGGATAATTTTAATACTCAAGTTATCTTTTGCTGGAACCCCTAATGGATATGGCAAGTTTACTTTAGCCAAATCTTTTCTTTATCGTTTAGTAGTGTGTGTGTGTGTGTGTGTGTGTGTGTACACACACACACACACACACACACACACAATACATACTTGAGTATAAGCCAAGTTTTTCAGCACTTTTTTTGTGCTGAAATGCCCCCTTAGGCTTATACTCGAGTCACCTTTTTGCACCTGATTTCCCGGACTTTGGGGCCCTGGTACTGGCCGGCTGTAGATCCTATAAACCCCAAACTTGCTCATGTAGCCCCACTCTTCCTCTAAGTGTGCACAGTTTCTTGTCCAGGAGACCTACGGCCGGAGAGCACCGATTTTTCAAAGCCGGGCACCCCTTCCATAGACTCCCATGTTAAATGGTAACTTCTTCAGTGAATTTGGGGACCTAGTACTGGCCGGTCATAGGTCCCCTGGACCCGGGACTTGGCACACATGTAGCCCAATTTCTGCTCTACAAGTGTGCAAAGTTTGTTGGCTGGGGAGCACCGATTTTTCAAAAACGGGCATCCCTTCCATAGACTCCCATGTTAAACGGCAGTCTAGTCATGGGCACCAGTGAGGCATGCAGATGGACTCCCTAGGCTTATACTCAAGTCAATAAGTTTTCCCATTTTTTTGTGGGGTAAATTTAGGTACACACACACACACTGGTATACAAGGGTATTCCAGGATCACAAAACAGATTGAACTAGACTGATGCAGGTTTGAACTAAATCAGCAAGTAGACAATAGAAAGTACCAGTTACTTACCGGTAGCTGGATTTCTACGATGTCTTACAGGACGGCACTGTGAGAGTAGACTGGCTCACCTGACAGGAAACACAATCAAAAATGAAGTTTAAAAGGCCCCACCCCTCCCGTGTGCCTCAGTTTAAGATAAGTAACCGCTCTTTAGAACACGGTATAAACAGAGACCCAGAAAAAAGGAGGAAAATAGATAGAAGTAAAAGGGAGGGAAGTAGGCCTGCCGTCCTGTAAGACATCGTAGAAATCCAGCTACCGGTAAGTAACTGGTACTTTCTCCCTCGTCTTCCAGGACGGCACTGTGAGAGAAAAGCAAGTAATCCTCAGGCCTACCTTAGGGCGGGACCACCGTCTGTAAGACCTTCCTACCAAAACTCAGGTCTTGAGGAGACAGTAGTTCGACTCTATAATGCCTGATGAACGTATTCCGGCTGGACCAGGTTGCCGCTCTACAGATCTGCTCTATGGAAGCTCCTGCCCTTTCTGCCCAGGAGGTTGCCAGAGAACGCGTGGAATGAGCCTTAATAACAGGAAGTGGTTTACCTGCCTGTGTGTATGACAAAGAGATAGCCTGCCTAATCCATCTGGAGATGGAAGCTTTAGTTGCCTGTTGGCCCTTCTTCTGCCCTGAAAAATTAACTAAAAGGTGAGGGGAAGATCTGAACTCTCTAACCCTCTCTAGGTAAACTAAAAGGCAGCGTCTTACGTCCAGGCAATGGAAAGTGGTTTCCTTTTCATTGCTGGGATTTGCGCAAAAAGAAGGAAGTATAACTTCCTGAGACCTATGGAACCTGGTTGCAACCTTGGGAAGGTACAGAGGATCCTGAGTCAAAATAACCCTATCTTCAAAAACCCGCAGAAAGGGTTCTTTGATAGAAAAAGCATGCAAGTCTCCAACTCTCTTGGCAGACGTGATGGCTAACAAAAAAGTAAATTTAATCGTAAGAAATTTTATAGAAATGCTGTCTATAGGCTCAAATGGTGCCTTAGTCAGCTGTTCCAGGACCAGGGGGAGGTCCCATGAGGGAACCCTGGAAACCTGCATAGGAGAAAGTCTGTCCCTGGCTGTCAGGAACCTCTTGATGAGGGGTTCCGCTGAGAGGCTCTTCTCCAAAAAATATGATAAAGCTGCCACCTGGACTCTTAGAGTTCTAGTAGCTAAGCCTAATTCCACGCCATCCTGAAGAAACTCCAGGATGTCGGGAGTTTTGGGAGAAGAGATCCGCTTAGCGGTGCACCAACGCCAAAAGACTGTCCAGACCTTTGTGTAGATGTGTCTGGTGACTTTCTTGTGGCTGGATAGTAGGGTATCTATGACTCTATCCGAGTAGCCCTTCTGTTGCAAGTTCCGCCTTTCAATAGCCATGCCGTCAGGCTGAAGAAACCTGGGTTCGCATGAAAGATCGGCCCTTGCCGCAGGAGATCCGCTCGGAGAGGCAGGGGAAGCGGGGGGGCTAGAGACCAGAGCTTCAGAATGGGAAACCAGGATCTCCGGGGCCACCAAGGAGCGATTAAGATTAATTTGGTCGCTTCTTCCGGTTCCGGCGCCGCATGGAGTAGCTGTGCACTCCTTCAGCTCCCGCATCGGCCTATAAAAGCCAGCAAACCCGCTGCCGACCCCTGGGCTAACCATCCGCCATCCCCCCCCTCCACCCGAGGATGGACAAATTCCTGGAAAAAAGCGGCGCGCGGTCGTACGCCGCCGCTGCGGCGCGAACGGGACAGCCGCAAATCGAGGCCCCGGCTTTGGCCTACACGGATTCGATCGTAGATCCGATCGTGGATCCGACGCCTGCAATGGAGGTGAGTGCAACACCAGCCCCTCCAACTACCCCTCAGACTGTTCACATCTCCTCACCTCCCCCACAGGCGGGGGATATGCACAACATAGAGCTGATGGCCCAGGCCGTGGCTGCTCTATTATCCCCCATGATAGCGACCTCGGTGGAAAAAGCCATCAATGCAGGGATACAGAAAATCCAGGCTCAACTAGGGGAGCATGCATCCAGGCTGAATGAGGCTGAGAATCGCATCGGACATATAGAAGAGGATCTTTACCAGGCCCAATCCTTTGAACATGCGCAAGACAAGACGAACAAGTATATACTAGACAAACTGGACGACCTTGAGAACAGATCCAGGAGGAGCAATCTGCGCTTTATTGGCGTCCCTGAATCGCTGCAACCTCAGGCACTTTCAGATCTCTGCTCCAGACGCATCCCCGAGACCCTGGGCCTGCCGGGCCCCTGCACTGTTGAGCGCGCCCACCGCATGGGCCTTTTCAACTCTGATCGCAAGTCACCTCGCCCTGTCATCGCCAAATATCTCAACTATTCAGAAAAATCCCTCATCCTGCAGAAGTTCAGGCAGTCCAGGACCCTCCAGATAGACGGCATGAATATCCTGATCTTTGCGGACTACTCCGTGGACGTCTCCAAGAGGAGGAAGGCTTTCCAGCAGACCTGCACGGAGCTCCACCGAATGCAAGTCAAGTTTACTCTGGCTTTCCCGGCCGTGCTTCGACTCAGAGCACCCAACGGAGATCAGCTCTCCTTCCATGACCCATCCGAAGCTGAGGCCTTCCTGAGATCCCTCCGCTCTAGCCCCCACCACAACCAGTCTCCCAGAGCGGCACCTTCCAACCGGGCCCTAGAACACGGAAGCCCACGCAAGGACTCTCCTAAAAGATTCAAGGCATCTAGATCCGACCGTCAACACACCTCATCCTTTTGAACTTTTTTTTTTTTTTCTTGAACCTTCTCTTTTTTTTTTCTCTTCTGGACGGTCACACCATCCCGATGCAGTTCTGCTGCTCATTAACCGTCCAGGACCACTCCTGGGCCCCTCTCCTTCAGCGTGCCTCCCCCTTCACCCGGGGGACCACGGTAGGCCTAATGCAATGCAATTTTGATGTTATGCCAGTCTGTCTCCTTTTCTTTTCTCTTATGCTCCTAAATGCCATTTTATTTCACACTGTTTTGTTTTCACATTGTTTTATGTTCTCTTGCACAATCGGTAATAGTTGTTTTAGCTCCACTTGTGCCTTAATATTATGTTATCCTATACGTTTATATATCATGTGTAGGCCTTTCCATTCTTCCGCAAGGATACCTGTCTAGCTCCTCCCCCCCCCCCCCCTCACGCATTGCTCCTGCTGCTTACACCCCCCCCATCGGTCGCGGCGGGTGAAGTGCTGCATTGAGAGCCCTGCGTTGGGAGCTGGCCTATTCAGTGGCTCCATGCGGAAAAAAGTGAAGCTCCCAAATGTTGTTGTTCACCTTGTTTGCCCCCATCACCCTCCCCCCATCTCCCCCTCCCTGGTTCTCAACCCTCCGCCCATTTTTAGGGATCCGTTACCACCTCCGCTCTCTCTCACAGCAAACCACCACAACACCTGCTGTCCTTGCACCCCACTTCTACAATGCTCCATGCTCCCATTCTCCTCGCCTCCACGTCCTGCTCACACCCCATTGTTAGTCTTCCCAACATGAGAATAGTCTCCTGGAATGTCAAAGGGCTCCGCTCCCCCAATAAGAGGATGAAAGTTCTGCGCCACCTTAAAAGGCTCAAGACCGACATCGCCCTCCTTCAGGAAACCCATCTGTCCACCCCCGACTTCCCGCGGCTGCGGAAACTCTGGGTAGGCACAGTCCTCGGTTCTGACTCAAGTGGTCGGAAAGCTGGGGTAATAATCCTTATTAACAAAAACCTTCCCTGCAAGATTCTGTCCTCAGATTCGGACTCCGAGGGGCGATTCACCTCGGCCCGTATTCAACTGGGATCCAGGGTGGTAATCATCACTAATGTCTATGCTCCTAACAGCCCCACAAGTGCCTTCTTTAGCGACCTCACCTCCTGGGCGCTTAGAGACCCAGCCTGCCCACACCTGATAGGCGGGGATTTCAATTCCATCATGCACCCGATAGACGACAGGTCCTCTACCAGACAATCTCGTCCTCCTCTGACTCCTCTCACCCAGACATTATTGGCGTCGACGGTCGATTCACTGCACCTCCACGATCTATGGCGACTAAAGCACCCTGCTGACAGGGAATTCTCATTTTATTCCCACCCTCATAAAGTCTTCACGAGACTGGACTATCTTTTCTGTTCTGACTCTCTCCTCCCACTGATCTCGGAAGCTGACATACACGACATCGCAATCTCGGACCATGCCCCGGTCTCGACCACCCTTGAGGACCCTGACTTAGCCTCTAACCCCAGAATCTGGCGGTTCCCCTCCTATCTTCACAATAACTCCGATTTTCACCAGCATCTAGAAAAAGCCTGGTTGGGATACGCATCGGATAACGCGTTACACGCTGACAACCCTAACCTTTTCTGGGAAGCGGGCAAAGCGTTCCTCAGGGGCTGCATAATCGCCTACGCCTGGTTTGCTGCCAAGCAGGCCTTTGATAGCTGGGCAGCCACCCTCGAACGTACCCAAAAAGCGCATCTAGACGCCTCCCTCCACAAGTTTGGTAACAAAGCAGGTAGACTCCTTTCCAGATTAAGTAAAGGACCCAACCGCCCGACGCATATCATGTCCCTCAGGGACCCGTCGGGTTCCATACACTACACCCCAAAAGGTATCAATAATACTATGCGCCAATTCTACTCCTCCCTGTATGCCTCAGACCCTATCGATAAGCCGACAGCCCTCAATTTCCTACGACGTATCTCCCTGGACCAGGTAACCCCCACCCAGCTCGAAGCCCTCAATGCCCCTATCTCTGTCCTGGAGGTCCAATCCGTAATCAAACAGCTTTCCCCCTCCAAAGCTCCAGGCCCAGACGGCTTCACCGGAGAATTTTACAAGTCCTTTAGCTCGACTGTGTCCCCCCCTCTCCACAACGTCTACACACACATATGGTCGGGTGGGTCCTATCTTCCAACGGGCAATCAGGCCATAGTAAAACTCCTAGAGAAGAAGGGCAAGGACCCCCTAGAACCTGGCTCTTATAGGCCCATCTCGCTTCTTAACCTTGACGTTAAAATCCTATCCAAGATAGCAGCCACTAGATTGGCATCCATTATACCCTCCCTGATTCACCCCGCACAGTCGGGCTTTGTTAAGGGTAGGACGGCCACCATGAATATCAGGAAGGTGATGCTAGCTCTCGAACACGCAAAAAATGACCCGGCAGGAGACCACGCCATCATCACCCTAGACGCGGAGAAGGCTTTCGATAACGTTAGTTTCGAATGGCTCTCCATGGTCATGTCCAAAATGGGCTTCTCGGGCCCCTTCACGCACCTCATAGAATCAATGTACACTGCCCCTGCCGCGAGAGTGGTCGCGGCGGGCCTCCTCTCTGAGGAGTTCAGGCTGCACAAAGGCACGAGGCAAGGCTGTCCACTCTCCCCGCTCCTTTTCAACATAGCACTTGAACCCCTCTCCCGCCACCTAACCCAGATCGCCCCCCTTCATGGCATCCATGTCGGAGGCCACGACCTTCGCACGTCACTATTTGCAGACGATGTCCTTATCTTCACATCCAGCCCCTCACTCGACATGTCCACTATCAAGACCACCTTTGACGAATTCAGGCAATGTTCAGGGTTACGTATCAACTATAGCAAGAGCGAAATACTCCCAATAGGCTCCCTATCTATCCCCTCTTGGTCCCAAAACTCCTTATTCGCCGTTGCAAAGTCACATATCACTTACCTGGGGATAAAAATAGGCAAACTACCCTCCTCCCTATACCACCTCAACTACCCCCCCCTGCTCACCAAAATATCCCAAGAACTGACCAACTGGATGGACCTGCCTCTCTCGCTACTGGGAAGATGCCACCTTGTCAAGATGGTTAGTTTTGCACGCCTACTGTACCCACTACAAACCATCCCTTTACTCTTGCGCCACAAAGACATTAAATCCATTAACTCTGCCATTTCCAAGTTCCTCTGGCGTGGCAAGAGGGCGCGCATAGCATTTACCAAGCTGCATCTTCCCAGGCGAGAGGGGGGCATTGCCCTTCCCAACATCAGGCTATATAACTTGGCATGTCTATTGAGAACAGGCTTGGATTGGATAACCCAGTCCTCAAGGTGCTCGAACTACCCCCTCGAATCGGCGATGGTCCGCCCCTTCTCGCTCACGGCCCTTCTCCATTGTCATTGGAAATCTGCCCCCCCTCCCCTCCAACACAATCTCCTTCTCCGGGATACAGTCATCGCCTGGAGAGAGGTCAGGAAGGCCCTCAATGTCCCTTCCTCTATCTCACGATACCTCCCTATCCTGGGCAACCCGAGCTTCCAACCAGGCTTAGATAACCAGCCCTACCTCGACTGGGAGGGTAAGGGTATCAAATCCTTTTATTCTTTATGTGACCCCCTTTCAGGCCGCCCCGTAGGTTTTAGAGCCCTGGCAGACAAATTTTCTCTCCCTTCGTCACATGTATTCCAGTATATTCAATGCATTAGTTTCCTGAAAAACGCCTGTCGAGATGACAGAAAAAGGTTCCAGAGCTCCCTTACCGACACCCTTATTTCCCGGGCCTCATACAAAATCTCAGACATTTACCATCCCCTCCTCCAGCACAACATCCCCCCCCTGGCCTCAACCTCGGCGGCCAACTGGTCGAAAGACTTCCCTGACCCTGACCTGGTGGAGAAGCTCCTGCATGGCCTCACCACCATCCACAGACTTATCCCTAACGAAATATGGAGAGAGACGCAGATTAAGATTGTTCACCGAGCCCACATCCCCTTCAGCCGAGCCCATGCCACCCCAGAATGCCCCCTCTGTAAACAACCCAAACCTAACTTGGCTCACAGGTTCTGGTCTTGTTCCCTCATAGCCAGTTTCTGGGACCAAGTCATCCAATACATTTTCGATGTCACCCTGCTACGCATACCCAGGGACCCGTTACTACTTATATTTGGGTACTGGGACCCCATACTACTCCCCTGGTCCTCTCCCACCACCCCCCTGGGCAGGGACTGGACTCTGATATGCCTCTTGATAGCCCGTAGAGCCATCCTCCAGAAGTGGATATCAGCGGACTGCCCAACCACTGCTCAAGTTAAAAGGGAACTGTTGCAGCTCTTATACAAGGACAGGCTCAACACGGACCTGACCCACGAACGGAGCAAGAACCGCTTCTATCACTTATGGAATCCCTTTCTGTCACATACTTTCACTCCTACTGAATGGTTGAACTTTGAGAAAATGTCTTTTCTATACCAGGATCCCCCTCGGGATTGACATCTCTCCTACCCTCCCTCCCTCCTCCCCTACCCCCCCCCCCCTCTCTTGTTGCTCTTTTTTGTTTGCAAGCACTACTATTTCACCTACCCCGTGACCACTTAACCTATGCCCTCCCCCTTATTTGTTCTCTCTGAGAACCTCTACATATACTGTTAATCTACTGCAATGTTCCACAGAAAATGCTTTTATGTCCTGTTTTTTTTGTGATTTCTCTGTTATGCAACTTCCTTAATAAAAACATATTTCAAAAAAAAAAAAGATTAATTTGGTCTCCGCGGAGGCCAGCTTTTGTAAGATCCTTGGGATCAGATTCAGCGGGGGAAAAGCGTAAGCCAGACGGAAATCCCAGTCCTGGGCCAGCGCATCCACCCCCTGGGAACCCGGTCCCTGTACCAGGGAAAAGAATTTGTTCACCTTTCTGTTTTTCCTGCAGGAAAAAAGATCTATGTCCGGGACCCCGAACCGCCGACAGATCCAGTCGAAGGTTTTTTGGCATAATTCCCACTCTCCCTGACAAACGGGCTGACGACTCAGAAAGTCGGCCTCCAAATTGGTGGCTCCTCTTATGTGGATTGCCTGAATAGAGGGTACTCTCTGTTCCGCCCAACCCAGGATCTCCAGGGAGAGTGTCAGGAGGGACTGGGACTTGGTGCCCCCCTGTCTGTTGAGAAAGGCGACTGTTGTAGCATTGTCGGAAAGGACCAGGACATCCTTGTCCTGAATTCTTCCTTCGAACGCCCTCAGAGCTTCTCCCACTGCCAGTAATTCTCGATAGTTGGAGGAGGTCCGTCTTTGATGATGATCCCAGGATCCCTGAGCCCGTAGTTCTTGTACATGGGCTCCCCAACCCCAAGCACTGGCGTCCGTAGTGACCTTCAGTGGATCGGTCTGACTCCACGGACGGCCCTTCAAGAGGTTTTGGTGGTGGAGCCACCACTCTAGGGAGTCCTTGACTAGGATCGGAACCCTGACCCGGGAATCGAGAGTGTCCTCCTTTCCGTTCCAGGCGGAGAGGAGGAACCTCTGAAGTGGTCTTGTGTGTAGTTGGGCCCAGGGGACCGCTGGAATGCAAGCGGTCATCTGACCCAACAGCTTCATGATCTCTCTGAGGGAGGGATTTTCTGCAGCCACTAAAGACCCGATCGTCGTCACAAGCCTCTGGAACTTCTCTTGGGGAAGAAAAAGTTTCTTCTCCCGGGAATCTATGATAACCCCCAGGTATACCTTCCGCTGTTCCGGTAGAAGGGAGGACTTTTGCTTGTTGATTATCCAACCAAGCGTCTCCAGAGTGGTCATGACGACGGTCAGGTCCGAAAGGAGCTGATCCTGACTTGGGCTGAAAAGCAGGAGATCGTCTAAATAGGGGACGAGGGAGATCCCCTTCAGATGTAGATGAGCCATTACCTCCGCCAGGATCTTCGTAAATACCCTTGGGCTGGAGGCCAGACCAAAAGGGAGGGCAGCAAACTGCCAGTGCTGAATTCCCTGTGCGGAGGCGAGGGCAAATCTCAGAAACCTCTGATGTCCCGAAAAAAATCGGGACATGCAGGTAGGCGTCCCTCAAATCTATGGTTGCCATAAAGACGCCCTCTAACAAAAGACTCCTGAGGCTGTGAACGCTTTCCATCCGGAATCTTTTGTAGAGGAGATGGGAGTTCAGAGGTCTCAGATTGATTATCAGTCTGAACTTGCCGTCCGGCTTGGGAACCACAAAAATGTGGGAGTATACTCCCTGACCTTGTTGGTCTGGCGGGACTGGGATTATGACCCCCTGTTCCGCCAGACTTGTAATATTCTGGGAGAGGCCTACAGCTTTGCTGGAGTCCCTTGGGAGGTGGGTGAGGAGAAAGGCCGGGGGGGGGAGCTCTCTGAACTCTAAGTGGTAACCCTCCCTGATTATCTGCAGGACATGGGGACTCTGGGTTATGTTCTCCCAGGCTGGAAGAAACCTGGCGAGCCTGCCCCCCACCTTCCCGTCACTTGGTGTCCTTTCCGGATGGTTTGGGATTGGCAAAAAGGATCCCCCCCTTTGGTCTATCCTTACCAAAGGGCCAACGACGACTGGTGGATTGTCCTTTGTCCGGAATCTTTCTCTGGCTGGGACGAAAGGACCGCTTCCTACTCTGCCTAGGTTTTGAAGGGAACTTATTCCCCTTCTCAGAAGACCTGGACAAAGCCTGATCTAAGGCTTCCCCAAACAAGAGGGAACCCTTGAAGGGGAGAGCACATAGGCGGCGTTTTGAAGCAAGATCACCCCTCCAAGTCTTTAGCCAGACGGCCCTCCTAGAGGCATTAATAAGTGCCCCAGTCTTGGCTGAGGCGCGAATGGTTTCTACCGCTGCGTCTGCCAGGTAGGCCACTGCCCCGCTAATAAGTTGGAGGGAATCTCGTATCTCCTTAGTCTTGGAAGAATTGGGGATATGGTCTAGAAGTTTTGAAGTCCAGGCGTCGGCATTTCTTGCCACGCAGGCTGAGGCCAATGCAGGACCAAGGGAGGCTGCATTGGCTTCCCAAGCCCTACGGAGAGAAGTGTCGGTACACCTATCCATGGCATCCTTTAAACTGCCTGAGTCCTCAAAGGAAAGGTCTGACTGTTTTGAGACCTGTGCCAAGGAGGCATCAAGCTTAGGGACCTTAAAAAAGGTGTCTACTACCTCCGTTTTAAAGGGACAGCGGCGTTTCCAAGTTTTGAAACTAGGTAAGCTCTTTTCAGGTTCTGCCCACTCCCTGAGGATAATGTCCTTTAGTGACTGATGGACCGGGATGGTCATGGTTTGAGGTTTTATTAAACCCCTGTACATCCTGTCCTGGGCTGAGACCTGCTCTGCTGGTTCTTGAATGTGCTCTGTAGCATAGACAGCCGCTAAAAGACCCTCCATATCATCAGTAGGAAACATATATTTTCCTGTCCTGGTATCCTCCTCCTCCTCTTCCTCCTCCTCTGCCTGGCTGTCAACCAGGGATTCACTACGTAAGGCTAACTCGGACTCCTCAGAATCCGAGGGGTACACTCTACGAGCCTGTAGTGGTACAAACGGACGAGAGGTTGAAGAGGATTCCTGGGAGGAGGGGCCCGGAACCGGAGAATCAATGTTCTTTCTACTTAGGGAAGATTGAAACTCCTTTAGGGTAGATAGCATTTCGGTCTGAACCGAGAGAAATTGCTTCATGATCTGTGAGGTTTCCTTCCCTGTAAGCTTACAGATGCACTTAGAACAAAATGGCTTGTTATGCTCAACTGGTAATTTGTCATTGCAATTGCCACATCTCCTAACACGTTTAGGAGGTTTAGCCACTCTGCTGGCCTCCCCCTGGGCAACAGGGTCTTCACCTAAACATATCAGGGAGAAACATATGCCCATTAGCCTTCACCTCTCAGGATTAGGGGAGGGGGGGGGGGGGGGAACAACAACAAACCCCCTATGAAAAAGGAAAGACTCACCCTTGGTGGTTTCCTCTGCAGCCATAGGAAAACGACGGTCCTCCTCCATAGTCGCGTGTGCCGAGGAGAGGTCTTCCATGGATACGCTCTGAGACCGCCAGGCCCCTCTATCTCCCTGGCTGCTTTATCGTGTGCCCCGATCGCCTGCAGCGTCTGTCCGGTGGGGGCCGCCATCTTGCCGCGCGGGAGCGGAATGACGTCACGGCGCCGTGCGCGTCATCAACAGGCGCCCGGATGCTAATGGCGCCGCTCGGAGCGGCGCCTAACCACCCGCCATGCGGTCCGGCGAACCCCCGGACGGAGCCAGCAGGAAGGGGGAGGCCTTCGCCCAACCTCCAAGGTAGGAACCAGGCGGGGGGAGAGAGGATGTGGCCTCTTCGGAGCACTGGAGAGCCCTGCCCTCCTAGGAGGCTCCGGCGTCCAGGGGAGTCTGTGACTTCTCCTGTTCCCCCCTGGACTAAGATGAAGGGGAAACCCCCCGGGGGGTAGCAAGCTACACCGGACCCAACGGCACCCAGTACCTGCGGTCCGGGCTCCGGGGGGGGGACCACCAGCCCCAGGCTTTAGGTCATAAGAAAAAAATAAACGTTTCGCTGAAAGGGAAACACAATCAGAACTGAGGCACACGGGAGGGGTGGGGCCTTTTAAACTTCATTTTTGATTGTGTTTCCTGTCAGGTGAGCCAGTCTACTCTCACAGTGCCGTCCTGGAAGACGAGGGAGAAAAAGGGATTTTTAAATACAGCTTACCTGTAAAATCCTTTTCTTGGAGTACATCACGGGACACAGAGCGGCATATTCATTACTATATGGGTTATATGGAGTACCTTCAGGTGTGGACACTGGCAATCTCAAACAGGAAGTCCCCTCCCTATATAACCCCCTCCCCTAGAGGGAGTCCCTCAGTTTTGTAGCAAGCAGTATGCCTCCCAAAATGGTCACCCAAAAGAGGGATGGGAGCTCTGTGTCCCGTGATGTACTCCAAGAAAAGGATTTTACAGGTAAGCTGTATTTAAAAATCCCTTTTTCTTTCTCGTACATCACGGGACACAGAGCGGCATATTCATTACTATATGGGATGTCCGAAAGCAATGCTTTAATGAGGGGAGGGAGACATCTTCCAAAGAAGGATTTAATTTTAGAGGTATACTCAGATACTAGTAAATCCAACTTAAACGAGAAATGTAAATCTCAAATCAAATCAAGGGAGCCCCCTCAGATCCTGAGGAGCTTGAATCGCGGCCTGTAGTACTGACTGCCCAAAGGCTGTATCCGCATTCCTTCTTACGTCCACCTGATAAAATTTTGTAAACGTGTGGACTGATGACTACGTTGCTGCCTTGCATATTCGAGCCATAGAGATCTGATGATGTGCTGCCCAGGAGGTGCCCCTGGCCCTGGTAGAATGGGCCTTTACCGACAAAGGAGGAGGCACCTCTTCAAACCGCAGGCCCGAACAATTAATTGTTTAATCCATCTTGCGATGGTGGATCAAGCGGCTGCCTGACCCATCTTGGGCCCTTCCGGTAAAACGAACACCACATCTGTTTTCCGAACCTTCTCTGTAGCTTTAAGATAGGCCCTTACGGCCCTTACAATATCCAACGTATGCAGCAACCCCTCTTTTCTAGAGGTGGGTTTTGGAAGAAGGATGAAAGTACCACATCCTGGTTCAGGTGGAAACTGGATATAACCTTTGTAGAAAGGAAGGATGAGGACGGAACCCCGCCCTATCCTTATGCAAAATGAGATATGGTTCCTTACAAGATAAGGCTGCCAATTCCGATACTCTCCTGGCCGAAACTATGGTGATCAGAAATACCGACTTTCTAGTCAGTAAAATCAAGGTACCTCAGCCAACGGCTCAAGAGGTTGTTTCTGTAGGGATGACAGAACAAGATTTAAGTCCCATGGACAAAGTGGTGACTTGACAGGAGGATTAATACGCAAGACCCCCTGTAAGAAGGTCTTTACCAGCGAGTGGGTGGCCAGCGGCCTCTGAAACCACACTGACAGAGCTGAGATCTGTCCCTTGATTGTGCTTAGTGCCAGGCCTTTATCCACTCCTAGCTGGAGAAAACTTAACACCCTATCAATAGTATATTTGCGGGAATTCCATCTTTTGGATTCACACCAGCCTATGTAGTTCCTCCACACCCTGTAATAAATCACCCTGGAGACCGGCTTTCTAGCCCTAATCAGGGTAGGGATTACCTGCCTAGACAGACCTCTACCCCTGAGAATCAGGGATTCAGCCTCCAGGCAGTCAAATTTAGACGCCGTAATGTAGGGTGGAGGATCGGGCCTTGTGAGAGTAGGTCTGGTTGTAGAGGAAGAGTCCAAGGGTCTCCCACTGCCATCTTCAGGACTAGTGAGTACCAAGTCCTCCGGGGCCAAGCCGGAGCTACTAAAATGACTGGCTTGTGCTCCACTCTGATCTTGCGCAACAGGCGAGGGAGTAACTGTAGCGGAGGGAATGCATATAGAAGTTTGAATTGATGCCAAGGGCAAACCAACGCATCGGTTCCGCAGGCCATAGGATCCCTCGTTCGAGACACGAACCTGTCTAGTTTCTTGTTGAACCTGGATGCCATTATATCTACGTCTGGCATTCCCCACCTCTGGCAGATTGTCTGAAAGACCTGGGGATGCAGAGACCACTCCCCTGGCGACAGACTCTGGCGACTTAAGAAGTCTGCCTGCAGGTTGTCCACTCCGGGAATGAATATCGCCGAAATGCAGGGTACATGAACCTCTGCCCACTGAAAAATCAAGCTCACCTCCCTCTGAGCGGCCCGACTCCTGGTTCCCCCTTGGTGGTTTATGTATGCCACCGCCGTGGCATTGTCTGACTGGATTCTCACCGGGAACCCCTTTAATCTGGAGGTCCATGCCAGAAGGGCTAGGCGAGCAGCTCTGATCTCCCAGATATTGATGGGGAGCTGCCTCTCTGCTTTCACCCCAGTTCCCTGGCGAGAGGACCCCTCGAAGACCGCCCCCCCAGCCTGCCAGGCTGGCGTCTGTGGTAACTACCTTCCAGACAACAGGGCTGAAGGATTTTCCCTTTAGAAGATTCTGGGGGTTCAACCACCAGGCCAGGCTTTGTCGGACCCTTGATGATAGCGTCAAAGGGGACTCTAAGGCATGTGCCCTCTTGCCCCAGGCTGCTAGAATGGCTGCCTGTAGGACGCGAGTGTGGATCTGAGCGTATGGTACTGCCTCGAACGTGGCCACTAGCTTGCCTAGTAATCGCATACACAGGCGAATAGTTGTTTTTTTCTTGTTTAGAACCAACTGAACCAGCCCCTTGATAGCCTCGATCTTTACCAGGGGCAGGAACACTCTTTGCTGTTCTGTGTCTAACCTCATGCCGAGGTATTCCAACTGCTTTGTAGGCTGGAACGCTGACTTTCCCCGGTTTAGGACCCAGCTGAATTCTTCGAGGTACCGAACCGTGAGGTTTACTGCCTTTTGCAGACCCAGTCGTGAGCGATCTATGATTAAAAGGTCGTCCAAGTATGCTAGGACTGTGACCCCTTGGATCCTTAAATTGGCCAGAACTGGGGCTAGGATCTTCGTGAATACCCGGGGGGCCGTGGCCAGCCCGAAGGGGAGCGCCCTGAATTGGAAGTGTCGCTGCCCCACCGCGAAGCGTAAAAATCTTTGATGCGACTGAAAGATTGGTACATGAAGGTAAGCATCCTTTATGTCTATGGAGGCCAGAAAATCGTCTTTCTGAAGCGCGGCGGCTGCTGACCGGATGGATTCCATCCGGAAGGAACGAACCTTTAGGTAACCGTTTAACCTCTTTAGGTCCAAGATTGGCCTGACATCGCCGTTGGGCTTTGGTATGACAAAGAGATTGGAATAGAAACCTAGCCCTTGCTCTTGGGCTGGCACCTCTATTATTACGTCCTGGTAGAGCAGGTGATCCAAAGCTGCCAGCAATGATGCCTTCCTTGCTGGATCCCTTGGTAGCATTGATTCTTGAAAATGAGGCGGAGGATACCTTAGAAACTCCAGTCTGTAGCCTGTGGTTACAGATGCCCGGATCCATTTGTCGGGGATCTTGGCTTCCCAAACTTCTGAGAAGAAACGAAGCCTTCCCCCCACCCGCGAGAGTGGGGGCGCCCCTTCATAAGGCAGACTTAGGGGCTGTCTTTGTCGGCTTGCGATACCATGGCCTCTTACCCCCAGGGGCCTGTCCCTGCGATCTACTGTTAACGTTGGATCGTGCAGGCGGCCGTCGATACTGCCTGGAATTTGAGGGCCCCGAGACAGGAAAGAGCTGCCTTTTAAATGTAGGACCCCGGAATGTCTTTTTGACCGGTAAAAGGGTACTCTTGCCATTTGAAATAGTCTGAATATATTTATCCAGATCCTCTCCGAAGAGTCGTCCTCCATGGAAGGGAAACCCTGCCAGAAGCTTTTTGCATGGGGGCTCCGCCGCCCAGTTCTTCAACCATAAGAGCCTTCTCATGTGCACCAAAAATAGTGATAAACGAGAGGCTTGCTGGATGGAATCTTTTATAGCATCTACAGCAAAACACAGAGCTCTGGGAATGTCAGAAAACTCTTCTGCTTGTTGGGTAGGCATGCCCTTTAACATTTCTTTTGTCTGGTCTTTTAACGCCTGACAAACACCAATTGCAGCCACAGCTGGCTGTACCACTGCTCCTGCCGTAGCAAAGGATGCTTTTAAAAGTGTCTCTAACCTTTTATCAACCGGATCTTTAAACATATGTATGTTTTCCACCGGGCAAGTTAGTGATTTATTCACACATGAGATGGCTGCATCCACTATTGGGAGCCTCCACCTCTTGGAGAATCTTTCCTCCATGGGGTAAATGACCGCAAATCTTTTCGGTGGCAGAAAAATCCTGTCCGGCCGTACCCAATCCCGAAAGATCAATTCCTCCAAGAGAGGATGGACCGGAAAAACTGCGTTGCTTAACGGAGCTTTCAAAGAGCCCAGAGAGGATACCGGAGGAACCTGAGGCTCTGGCAATGGTAAACTAAATGCCGAGCGGACCATGTCCGTCAAAGACTGTACCCACAGTCTTTCTGTCTGGGAGTCTGAAAATGGTTCCTCAGAGGCAGATCCCTCAATCCCTGAACCCTCTTGGTTCAGGTCTAGTTGATCCTCCTGTGATTCCAATTCCTCCGGAGAGAGAATCTCAGCATCTGAGGATACACCTCTTGGTGATGGGGATCTAACCCGTTTCTTACCAGGAATAGCTCTAGCGATCAATGCTGCTATTCTCTCTTCTAGCCTCCCTAGGGATACGGCTAGCATCTCCTCTGTGATAAACACAGGGCTGGGCTGATCTGGGCCAGCCTCCGCACCAGATCCCCCTAATGGCTCATCCAAGGCACCCTTTATGTTAATAAGTTGCGGGGAAAGTATCGGCATATCATCAGAATCAGAAGGGGAACCCCTTTGTTTTTTGGTCTTTTTTGTACCCTTTGACCCCGAGCCTTTGGAAGCCATAATACAAAATCGAGGGACTCCGCCCACACAACAGACTGTAGTGGCCAGGAGTACAAAACCAGAGTTTAGGGGACAATAGATCACTAATGCCCAAAAACTGATGGGATCTCGTATGTTTTTCTCTTTTTTTTTTTTTTTTTTTTTTTTCTAAATATATATTATATATATTTCTTTTTTAGAAACATACAGTGACCCCAAACTTAGTTTGCCAGCCTCCAACCTGTATGCAAAAAGGGGGATTTCTTGGCTTAACAAAAAAGGCATTGGAACAAAGTCCAGCATGTACTACCCCTCTTCCGCCACCGGGAGTCACTGTTCTGCCGCTCTGCGTCCTCTCCTTCTGAAATCAGCCTCAGACTGAGCACTGAAATTGCCTGCTGATCTATAACAGCACAAGGCGCGCCCCTGTATGACGCCGCAGGCACGCCCCCCCCCGCCCTCCTGTCTGAACGGCGCGAAAAACGTCTAGAAGACGTGCGCGCGCGCGCGTATGCCGGAACAGGAGGAACATGGAGGAGCCGCGCTGCTGGAGACCCAGGACTGCAGAAACAGGCGGCAGATTCAAACCCCCGGCCAGGTAGGACTCCAAAAGGCCCCTAGGGATCCTTACTAGTCCTAGGAAGAAAGCAGCAGGTTAGCTAGCAACACATTCTTAGACAGGGGAACCTAGTGATGGGGGAAAAAGGTGTCATCCTGTCTCTCTTAGACATAGTGAGCAAGGTTGCCCATGCAGAGCATACTTAGGCTGTCCCCCCTTTTAGGTTACCCCAGAGAGCCTGCTGTTGAACCAAGTCCCGCAGGCTCCCCCTTACCTGCTCCATGCTGCAGGATGTTTGTCCAGCAAACTGATCCAATCTTCTCCCATCTCCGTGGGTAGCGTAGTAGACCTTCAGGCCCTGGGGTCCTATGAAGGTACCCACTGTCCTGGACCTATATAGCACCCTGGCAAACAGGAACTTATGGTTTTTACAAACTCCAAGTCCTGGGCCCAGGGTCCAGCCCTCCAAAGAGGAGCATTATAGGCAAAACCCCACGGTTTGGGGCCCGGGTACTGTCCACTTTGGCACGGAGGCTCCTTGGACAGATCCGGTTAGCCCGCCCTTAATCCCAAGGATGTGGAGCAAAGCTATTCCGTGACCAACACCTAAGACACTGGCGAAAAAAACTGAGGGACTCCCTCTAGGGGAGGGGGTTATATAGGGAGGGGACTTCCTGTTTGAGATTGCCAGTGTCCACACCTGAAGGTACTCCATATAACCCATATAGTAATGAATATGCCGCTCTGTGTCCCGTGATGTACGAGAAAGAAAGTAACATTTTTCATTTTGACTAAAAGGTAAGCCACAGAACCGAACCGATTCCTTAAAGCGGTGGTTCCGCCGAAATCCTTTTTTTAAAAAAAAAATCCTTTCTCCCGCTGTTACTTTATGCAATAATGTACTCACTCGTCCCACGATTCTAGGCGCCAGCATTCTGATTTCCCCAAAAAGAGAATTTTATGAAACTTAGAGATGGACGTTTCCATCTTATTTCTGGGCAGTCTGAAGCCCAGCATTCACCGCTCTATCCCGCGCATTCGCAGTGTTGATGGTAAACCGCACCGTCAACACTGCACAGTTGCTGTGTTCAGAACAGGTTTCCTGCATTGAAAATGGCGCTATTGTATCCGCCCTCGTCACATGACTGACTTCAAGAGTCATGTGACGAGCGGAAATAACGCGCGATTTGGAGTTCGGGGCTTGTGAATGCTTTCTTGGGCAGCGTGACGCTGTAAACCCAGGAAGCATTGCGCCAAAGCTAGAACAGAGCGACACGCCCAACCCAGCACATAGACCAGGAAGTGCCTGGTTCACATAGATGAAAAACAGGTATGGAAGCATTTCTTTTTTTTTTTTTAACAGTGGAATCTTTTTAGACTGACTGAGCCCCTTTGTTTAAAAGAATCTTGTTTATAAGGGTGAACTTCCAATATAATATCTTCTATATACACCACCGATTATTTTTTTATAGTCAATTTGCGTCTACTGCATAGCACATTCCAACGATAATCATTGGAAAATATGGGCATCTTTGAAGAAATCATACCAGATATGCAGATGTAGGTCCGATATTCTCCTTGCCCTCCAGTTGCTAGGAATGGGATTTTTTTCTTGGTCCTCCGTTTGACCAATACAGCCCCCAGCATCCGCTCATCCTGGGGAGAGAAGACTTCCTTGCTAATTGTAGCTTTAGCAGACATTGTCCAGATTTTGTGGGATTTTCACCTACAGGAATAGAACATAGTGGAAAGTCACCCTCAATTCAAAAAAAACAAAAAACAAAAAAAATGCAATTTTTCTATGAACCACCGTCAACCACTTACATACTCTAGACACTCATTAAACGGTGTGAAGGCATATGCTACCACCAACTTGAATGGAACAGAATGTCACCTCACTGTGTGCTCATACAGTGGATATAAAAAGTCTACATACCCCTGTTAAAATGTCAGGCTTCTGTTATGTTAAAAAAAAAAAGAGACAAAGATAAATAATTCAGAACTGTTTTCACCTTTAAAGTGACCTATAAACTGCACAACTCAAACAACAAACTGAAATATTTTAGGTGGAAGGAAGTAAAAATAAAAGTGATATGGTTGCGCATAAGTGTGCACACCCTTAAACTAATACTTTGTTGAAGCACCTTTTGATTTTATTACAGC